>CP092868.1:73318751-73441251 GCA_030710605.1 Cordylochernes scorpioides
AAAAAATAGAGATAAATACATATAAATCATTGTGATCAAAATAATGTGGGTGAAATAAAAGTGATCAATTCTATTTACTCAAACATGTTTTTACAGAATAAGATAAAGAGAACGTTAGCTATATCCCTCAATAATACAAAAATGAGGAAATAACATCATAATGTATGTATGTTCATAAATATAACCTTGGAAAATAGCTTAGATAAAATGACAATAGACCCAGTTATAATTTACTTTAAAAAAAAGGAAAATACCTCTATTTGAAGCCACGTTAGCTTATTTCATATCGTACTACATAGACGATATTGTCAATGATCAACCTGATTGGCTTAAGAACTGAGGATTTAAACTGGTTTTATAGGGGGCAAATCAAGCAGCGGGAGAATAAACCAGAGACCATATAGACAGACAAGGCAGGTAGAACGATTGGTGTACACGGGGAAATGTTTTATTAAAACGATTAAGGGGTATATATTTATTGTAGCAAATACTTTCTAAAACAAAAGAATCGACTAAAAATATTAATAGTAGCTACTGTATGTCAATACTGGAATATAAAAGTATAGAAAGTATGGGGAAAAGCATAGAAAAAAAACAAAAATAATAATATAAAATAATATATATATATTTTATAACAGTCAAATTACCTGCAAGGTTAATTCTCGCGGAAAGTCATGAGGGCATTCGGCAAATGATCATTATTTTCTCGAAGGAGTTTTACCGCTTCTGCTCTGGTTATTTTGAGATGTTTAATGAGTAACTCGATAGAATAGCTTCCGTCCTCTTCATCTTCGATAGGCTCCACTTCTTTCCCGGGTTCCGACTGACTGAGAGCCTTATCCAGTTCTTCATTTTCTATAGGCGCCAGCTCTTTCTCGGGTTCCGACTGATTGAGAGCCTTGTCCAGTTCTTCATCTTCGATAGGCTCCAGCTCTTTCTCGGGTTTCAACTGACTGAGAGCCTTGTCCAGTTATTCATTTTCGATAGGCACCAACTCTTTCTCGGGTTCCGACTGATTGAGAGCCTTGTCCAGTTCTTCATCTTCGATAGGCTCCAGCTCTTTCTCGGGTTCCGACTGATTGTGAGCCTTGTTCAGTTCCTTCTCATCCTCGATAGGCTCCAGCTCTTTTTCGGGTTCCGAATGAATAAGAGCCTTTTCCAGTCCTTGTTCTTCATATTCATACTCGATAGGTTCCAGCTCTTTCTGGGATTTAGACTGATTGTGAACCTTGTTCAGTTCCTCCTCATCCTCGATAGGCTACAGCTCTTTCTCGGGTTCCGAATGAATAAGAGCTTCGCTCAGTTTCTCTTCTTCATATTCCTTTTTGATAAGCTCCAGCTCTTTATCCGTGGTTGGTTCTGCTAGGTGCTGCTTCAGTTGGAATTCTGCCATTCTAAACAACTGGTTTAGTCTGTATTGGTCCTCCGGAATGGCCTCTCCAAAATAGATGTAGCTGCAAGTGCCGGGGTGTAGATAGATATCCGGCTTTCCGACAATATAGGTTATTCAATTTGATTCCCGCATTATAACCTTCTTAACGCCTTTAACTTGATTACATCCCTGTTTAAGGAGGACCTTAAGAGTTTTCCTTTCACTTTTGCTAAGTGTTATGTTCGAATGCTCTTCTAGGATTTATTTTTCAGCCTTTTTTTGGGATATATTCAATTGCCTGTTTAATGATTAATCTATTAGATGGCGTCTAGTTTTGACGTCTATTTTGACGGGAGAGACGACTTTTGTCTCTTTAGATCAATATCCTCCCGGCAAAATTTCCCTCTATAATTTAGCCATAGATATGGCCCAGCCACTTTGCCAGCTAAACACCTCTTTGGCAGATTGACAAGATTTCATTAAATCCCGTGTGGATCTAATGGAATAAAGTCCGCCCTAGACTGACGAGGGCCATAAGCCCGAAACCATTGTCTCTAGGTGGACGCTTTTCAGTTTGCCAAAGCTGGTGTGGTGGCTTTGTCACCGACCCGAGACCGCTAGTTTGCAGTGACGGTCAATAGATGGCGTCTAGTTTTGACGTCTATTTTGACGGGAGAGGCGACCTTTGTCTCTTTAAAAAAATACTGTTCACAAAAAAATAAATGAGTCAAGATGTGAGGACAGGATTTATTATCCCCATAACCCAACACAAAGAGCTGCAAAATATTGGAAGATAATATAATACATGGGAACTTATATATATAAGACATGAGGTAACTGCCTTCTCTCTTGTATAAAGTCACAATACTTGCTCAATGTGGCGCCCTTCATTCTCAAACACCGCCTGCAGACGATAGATAACAGTTTAGACTGCATTAAATAACATATCTTTTGAAATTTTTGAAACGTGCTGTCTGATAGAAGACTTCAACATGGCCAATGTGGTAGGCCGGCATCGATAAAACGCGACTTAATGTACCCCCAAAGCCAAATATCGCAAGGCGTCAAGTCGGATGATCTTGGAAGCCACTGGTGTATGAAGTGGCGACTTATCACACGATCTTCATCTAACGTATCCTTCAGCAATTGTTTGGCATTTCATGAATGTTATTTCGCTTACTGCTTGTCTGTCCTGCAATATAGGAATAATATTTTCTCTCAAAAGTTGAACATAATGTTCACCAGTTACAGAAACGGTTTTAAAGGTTTTTCAGGTGAGCTTCATCTGTCCACAGAACATTCGAAAGCCAGTTTTCATCAATATCAACAACACAACAAAAAGCCTTTATTGAGGACCTCTCGTCCTATATAGGATTCGCCACTTTACAGAGTAATTGAAGAGAAGATAACTAAGAATACAGAGAGAAACCTATATGTAGTAGGTATAGTATAGTATTTTCTATACTGTGACTATATACAACAGCAGCAACAAGCCTTTTACTGGAATCAAAGTCCCATACAGGATTCGTAATTTTAATCCTGACATAGATTATTTGCATATAATTATTTACATCAATAAGATTATGTATATAGCCTCCTCTTCTCTTCAGTCGTCTTCCAGAATTTGAACAACGCAAAAGCTCCAGCTCTGTTTCTCACCACCTCATTCAACAGGAGCTCCAAAGAGAGTCCCTCAAGGCCTATTTCACTGAGGAGCACTTCTCGTTCGTCTTTCAGCCCATACATGAGAGTATATGGTGATGTAGCCCCGGCTCCATTCTTGTCCCGCAAATCTCGCATGTCCATCCGTCTGTTTTAAATATTCTGGGGCGTTCATCAGTAAAGAGCACCGAGAGGATTCTCAGTCCGGCAATACACCGTTTGACTCGGAGCGGGAAATCGCTGGACAGATAGTGTTCCGGTAACGGAGTTGAGCAGATGTTTTTATAGTGGGGGTAGAGTCTTGAATATATTATTCTTGTGTGATCCTTTTGCAGAGACTGGTCTATTGCAGTCCTGATTATGTAGGGAATTTCTTTTTGTAATGTTCTATAGTCTTTGCAGCAATTCAGCCATTGAAATCCGGTGTTGTTTAAAATATTAACTATACTTCCCGTGAAACCTATATATTTTTTCGTTGCGTTTGAGATTTCCCACAGCTGTGACAAGCAGAGCAGCGGCAGTCTAGTTTCACCCATTCCCAGCATTCTCAACCAAAACCTTAAGGTAAGTTTCAAGACTGTAACGCTGAGTGACACTCTTCCCAATTCTATCCTGAGCATGTATCCGGGGGTGTATCTTGGTAGATTTAGATATCTTCGCATAAATGAGTCCTGAATTTGATCAACAATTAATGTATGCTCATTTGCCCAAACAGGTGCCGCGTATAGCAGGGTTGATAAAACCATCGCGTCAAGAAGTTTCATAGAGGATAGTTTTCATCAATATCAATTTGCCAGAAAATCATGCAGGGAGTTCTTGACGCTTCTCAAAATCGCCGACTTTTAGCTCGTAAAAATTTGTACGAGTATTTTTTAAGAAAATTTCTTATTGTGTGCTCTCCAAACTGTTCCATACGAAATCCCCGTTTGTTGAGAAACTTGACGAGCACTTACTTTTCCATACTTGGATAACGTTTCAATAGCTTCAACATTCTGCGTAACCGTAACAGCTACTGACTTGCATGCCGATGCTCTTCCACTCCGAGGTTTTGGTTTCAGAGATCCGGTCTTCTCAAAATGTTTATCATTCACCTTATAGAGAGTAGCAACTCATGGGTCCTTTACCGCATCCAATACTTTTAAAGGTACCAAACGCTCGTAAAGCTTCAGTGGCAGATTCTGAATTGCAATAAAATAAATTCACCAAGAGTGTTACATGCTGAATTGACGGCATTCCAGAATAAAATAAATCATCTCTAAGATAGATAAATACTTTTCAATTAAATAAAAATAAATATAATCGATACTGAGAGAGAGAGTTGAATTAAAAAATTAAAAATTTATTATCTTCTAAATTTAAATCGCTGAGAGGAATTTGAATGTACCTATTTTACATATCTCGGATTACATTTAAAAATCGCCACCCAATTCATCTACCTTTGGCGAAATTGTGTTTTATTAATTATTCAGTTGATATTATTAGAGTGTTTTCCTGGTATTTAAAAAGGAAAAATACTTGTCGATCAGTTATATATTTGAATTTATCAAACAATTTGGCCGCTTAATCTCTGATTCTGGTAGAGCACCATATAGAGAATAAAATTGTAACTAAAATCAATTTCGAATTGTTATTATTTGCCCTAAAAAATCCCATTGCATCCTGAACACAATGGTGTTTACTGCATTGCTTTAGCGCCTCTTTACTGATGATCGCCCCAGAATATTTGAAACAAGCGGATGGACATGCGAGATTTGCGGGACAAGAATGGAGCCGGGGCTACATCACCAGATACTTTCATGTATGGGGCTGAAAGACGAACGAGAAGTGCTCCTCAGTGAAATAGGCCTTGAGCTCTTTGGAGCTCCTGTTGAAGGAGGTGGTGAGAAACAGAGCTGGAGCGTTTGCGTTGTTCAAATTTGGAAGACGGCTGAAGAGAAGGGGAAGCTATACACATAATCTAATTGATGTAAATAATTATATGTAATTAATCTTTGTCAGTACTAGAATGACGAATCCTGTATGGGACTTTGATTTCAGTAAAAGGCTTGTTGCTGCTGTTGTATATAGTCACAGTGTAGAAAATACTATACTATACCTACTACATATAGGTTTCTCTCGGCATTCTTAGTTCTCTTCTCTTCAATTACTCTGTAAACTGGCGAATCCTTTATAGGACGAGAGGTCCTCAATAAAGGCTTTTGTTATTGTTTGTTGTTGCATTGCTTTAGCGCAAATACTCGCGCAGTTATTATTTTTTAAAGTTGTGTAAAGACTTTTGAATCACCCTGTATTTTAAATTTGATATATACGTAAAATGATAGCAAGTGATTTCTTGCCCCTACGCCGTCATTACGTCACTCAATGTCACCGTCGCCCCACGTGGTCCCTCCTTCCTCAACTTTAATTCTCGAAGTTACCGCAGTGAGGCGCTGGTTGCTAGTGAAATAGGGAAATTTGTTGATATTTGTTAATAACTCCAAGGATATTCGAGATAGAATCCTGAAAATATTCTATAGGTGTTTCCAGATTCAACTCTATATATTGTTGAAATTTCAGCCAGATTTGTTACGTATTGTGGACGTGTATAGCCGAAAAATATACACACATACATACACTGACTTTTATATATAGGTTTTTAACTTTTAATTAGACATTTTAAATTTATATTTAGAGATTTTTCATTTTAATTCAGACACTTTCATTTTAAATTAGACATTTTTCATTTTGATTTGGACCTTTTTATATAATATTTATTTGAGACACTTTAAAACACAAATAAATATAATATTAAAATAGTATCGTCCTTTTTCTACTAATTTCAAAATGAATAGAGGCTCGTATAAAGCAATATCAAAAGGAAAACAGGAAACTTTAATCAAGTTGGTATGCTTGCAAGACGAAACTATGCAAAAGCTTCAAGTTATTGAACATCAATTATAGTTCTGCTATGCAGAATTATAAAAAAGAAGGCTGATTAAAATTAATAAAGAAAGGAGGATATAGACAAAAAAAATTCATTGAGCGATTTAGATTTTTTTGGAAGGTATATACAAAATAATTATAGTATAACTTAAAAGAAATTGAGAGATAAATTTAAAAATATTTTAAATCTAGAAGTGTCGCAAACAAAAATAATCAATGCAATAACATATTTTGAATTAGCTCTGAAAAAATCATCTATTGAGTTGATCAACATAAAATCAGATGAAACTAAGCAAAAAAGAAAAAAAGTTGAGAAATTGTTTATTGATAATTCATCTGATTTAAAAATGATGTCAAATATTGTCATTTCCATTGCAAGCCCTTCTTTCTTATAATATAAACTATATTCAATATTTTTAGTTGTTTAAAATGCCCCTAAATAAAATGAATTTATAGAAAAGTCCATGTGTCCAAATTAAAATGAAAAATGTCTAAATTAAAATGAAAAATGTCTACATTAAAATTAAAAATGTCTAAATAAAAATGAAAGTGTCCAAATTAAAATGAAAAATGGCTAAATATAAATAAAAATGTCTAATCAAATGTTAAAAACCTATATATAGGGATTATCCTCCCGTGCGCGCAGCAAAATTACCGTATATTTACTGTGTATTATATAATCTAAAAATGAAAATATATATATTTTTAAAACATATTTTATTTTCACTCATTGACAATTTTATATATTTTTTACCATATATTTTGAATATTTACTTTGAATAATGTTGTAAATATGTATAGTTAACCTACCTATTTTTTTAAATTCACTAATATATAACCATTATGCACAAATTAAGGCACCTTTAAATGAACTTTTGTTAAAAAATAAAATATTTATATTTTTAGATTATTAAAATATACAAGTATCAGAGAGAGAGAGAGAGAAGAGAGAGAGAGAGAGAGTCATCAATTAATTCTTAATTCTGTCACCGTTTGCTTTTGTGAATGGATTAAATACCCAAATATGGCCATATCTGATAAGCATCGATGGTTCAGTGGTAAAATGCTCGCCTGCCACGCGGGCGGCCCGGGTTCGATTCCCGGCCAATGCATTTTTTTTACAATTTTTAAAACTCATTTATATATTATAGAAGAATGAAATCCACGGCGCCAATTTAAAATTGTAACGAATAGTATTTGAATAAAAGCATTTAATCGGGTAAAACCCGGGCGTTGCCCGGGTCATTCGGCTAGTTTAATATATATAAAAGAAACATGTGCTATCCTGACCGTTTACATTAACATATTAGAAGGCAGAGCTTCATCTAGAGAAACAAAAATCAACTAAATTTGATTTGCAAAAATACTCACATCATGATTTTTTTCAGGGAGTTTCATTGAACTCCTCGATGGGACCCTGAAGTACAGACTGCACCACGCTAAGTTGACGATGATAATTTAAATTTTGCTTAACAGACTTAACTTGTAGTTTTGTGGAAAACTATTCTTCAATGCATTATGTCTTCAATTTAGATATCTGATACGTCAATAGCTTATTCAAAACACCCATTTAATGTAATCAATAGCAAATGCAGCTAAATCAGTCCAATACAATAGTGAAGCGGTCTGGAGATTAAAAAGGCAGAACTGCAGGGAGGATTCCCCACTGAGGAACCATACCCTCCCTCTTTCTATTTTATTTATAGCAGGATAAGGGCTGTAGAAAACAAATTTTATTCTTTATATTTTAGAAGATAATTAGAATATAAAAATATGTATATAATTTTCAGAGATATGTAGAGGGCGATAAGTCAAAGATGATATTTTAGACAAACCTTTTTGTCGTTTTTGGGGCCAATATTGGGGAATGAAATTTCTCACCTGATAGTGAAATAAAATTTGAATAAAAATTGAGTTGATATTTATTCATTCCTAATAATCGCGCTTTGTCATTCCTCTATATATCGGTGAATATTTAGCCGGGAGGAAATTAATCTATAAAAAGAGGTCACCTCTCCGCCAAAAAAAAAAAAAGCCTATGCGCCATTGGTTCTGAAATATATCAGATTCGGGTCTATGACAAAGCCATATATTTCAAACACATAAAGTAGCAGGAGGATGGTATTCATGTACCAAAAGAGGCACCTTTTCATTTAAAATGCATCAAAATAATACATTTTATTTAGCATATATTAAAATAAAGTAGCTATATATATATATATATGGTATAAGCTTGATCTTGTTGTATGGATTTGCCAAAACATTTGTTTTGGCTCATTCTTTATCACCGCCATTAGGAGGGGGGGGGGGGGGGGTTGTGCCATAGTAATAAACCAAGAAGAGGTTCCACTTTTGTTACATGCTGAGTCATCCTTCCCTCTTTCTATTTTAATTGATTGAAAAATAAGAGCTGTAGAAATAAAAATTCAGTTTTCTACTTCACCAGATTGAACACATTTTTCTTAATTCGACCGATTTCATAACTATTCTCGTAGGATACAATGAAATCGAAGCTTCCTATTCATTTATAAATATTATTCATTTATAAGGGAGATTGGTAAAAATCATGATATACAGGTTGATTTTTTATCTGAATTTGCCAAAACAGGTGTTGTGACTCGTTCGTTCTCATCGATATTACGTTTTGTACTCAGATTATAAGTAAAATGTATTGTTTTAAACCCGATATCTCGCGTGATATTAACATAAGCAAATGTCAGATATTGGACTAAGTATCACCTCATACAAAAATACTTCTAGCAAATTAGGTGTCAATTTTCTTTCATTGATTTCCGATAGCCAATCGCTATATCGCCATCTCCAATGGAATGTTAGAAACTGCCTAATGGAACCAATTTGTCAGACAATCGCACTTTAAATTGGAAAAACATTAATTCGATCGGGAAAATACAAAATTGGAATGTCCAAACTTCTCTACAGGTGAACACATATGTGAAATTAATAATTCTAACTTATTGAGATTCAATTAGTCAACACGACTCATTTGTGTTAATTGTAAATACTCCTTAATTAGAAGGATAAATAAAGTAATTAATTAAGAATTGTCAGTTGTGTGGTTGATGACATTTATCTGAAGGTTTTAATTAATTGACGTTTCAGACGATCTTTTCAACTTTTGTGATTCATCGTTTGGTGAACATTGTGAGTTATGTAAATTGAATATTGTGTTCTAATTATTAATACAACTTGTGATTATTAATTTTGTAAATTATATTTTCCAAAATAGTCGTGGAGTTTCCTTTTGAGTTAAAAACATGCATACAGAATCGTTGTTACCAACGTATAATAATTGATTGCAGGGTAAACTCATTCATACGATACTTATATTCAAAAATATTTGAACTATGCTATAATATATGAAAAAATAATATTAAATAATTTTTTTAAAATTTTGATTTTGATATATACATATATATATATGGTAGTTTAAACTAACAACCCCATATTGTATAATACTTATAACAAGATTTTCATGTTGAATGATAGAAACACATCTGTAAATGATTATACGCATGATTGACATGTGTCATTAAATCATCATATGTAATGTACTTTGTACAAACTGAGGATAAATAAATAAAACTCTGTAATAGATTAAGAGTTGAGCTGAAGCAAGAGATAGAAGTCAAAAACGTCTAAAATCAGATGTAGAAGTCCCAAAACACCATCTAAAGATAGATAGGAAACTGTCAGGACTGCGCCAGTGTACGATTTCGCCAGCCGATCCACGCTCTTGTTGCATCTGCTGAAATGCAATACTTCCTCTTTCGGCAAAGATATATAAGGCCTCCGTCCTAGCCAAATTTATAGTCACTTCACCATCAGCGAAAGCCCTCGTCGGTTGTCACCAAGGTCCTCCTAATCCACCATGTAGACCAGTAATAACTTTTTTATCTCTATCTTTCGCTCCTAGCTCAACTTTTATCTGTTCACGGAAATTTCCTAGTGCAACTATGTCTTCGTCTTTTGTGTGGACATTCCCAAGCTTTCCACTCTGCCTCGACCACGACTGCCTGCACTCTGTGAGAACTGTTAAAGGTCTCCCAAGGTGCAGAGAGGTACTGGAAAACTCTCCACGCCCTGACTGTCCCTCTCGGTTACTAAAAGTTTGCCCCTTTCGTTTACCATAACACATCGAGAGACCCTCGGTTACCACAGTATAGCGAGATTCGACAGGATAATCAAAACGAAGGATAACACCACAAAGAAGAAGGTAAGAAGCCTATCCAGATAGAAGCGAGAAAGAGCAAAGATGGAGGAACAAACCGGCCATTCCAACGAAACGACCAAGCAATCTCTCCCAACAAGAAATATTTACGGAAGACACGCCGTCCCAAGGGATCTCCGCAGAGCCGCTAACACAGATCGTCAACGTCAGGAGCAAGCTGACCACCCCAACGACACAGCCGAAAATTCCGCAAGAAACGGAAACCGAGCAGAATGACGCAAACCAGTTGAGAAGTTTTCCACCTTCGTCCTGACATCGTCGAGACAATGTTCAAGGCGACAAGCCGCCATCAACTTTACAGAAGCTACAAGCTTCTACAAGCCCAACATGGAGCGTTTTCCATGTCAGCAGGAAAACAACCAAAGACTAAGTTTCCTGACTTTTAAAAACCTACCCAGTTAAAATCTGCCCGGTAAGCGGAAGGTTGTGGGTTCGATTCCCGCCCCTGGACACTTTTATTTTTCCGTTCGCCATTACTCTTCATATTTTCACCCTTTCATACTTCATCCAAAAAAGTTAAAAAGTTAAAAAGTTAAACTAGGGTAGCCTAGTGGACATGGCATCTGCCCGGTAAGCGGAAGGTTGTGGGTTCGATTCCCGCCCCTGGACACTTTTATTTTTCCGTTCGCCATTACTCTTCATATTTTCACCCTTTCATACTTCATTCAAAAAAGTTAAAAATAGTAAATATTTCTCTTTGAAATAAATATTGATTTTTCACGGAAAAGAAACGTATGCGGTGCAACTTTAAGTGTTTTATAATCATACGCCGCAGTCCTTTATAATGTATTATAAGTTACTTTAAGTATTATTTACGAACGGAAAAATACGTCCAGGGTAGCCTAGTGGACATGGCATCTGCCCGGTAAACGGAAGGTTGTGAGTTCGATTCCCGCCCCTGGACACTTTTATTTTTTGTTCGCCATTACTCTTCATATTTTCACCCTTTCATACTTCATCCAAAAATTTATAAATAGTAAATATTTCTCTTTGAAATAAATATTGATTTTTCACGGAAAAGAAACTTTTGCGGTGCAACTTTAAGTGTTTTATAAATTAAAATAGTTGAAAAACATTTTTTTTACAACTCTACAACACCCTCACACATTACTTTCTCCAATTGGCAACCATTATTAGTGCGCGAACACACAAACAAATCCAATTCGAGCCCCACGAGCTCCATAAAGTCGCCCCACTAAACACTAAAAATCTTAAATTTCTCGATACATGTTCGTACAACCACCACCCATGACTAGTACATTTGTTATTCATGGGGAAACAGGTTAGATTTTGTACTGAACAACGACTTCACGTGACACCTTTTCATTCACAATTTTTCACTTCGTGTCACAGCGCCACACCACAAAACTTTTTCACTTTTCAGGGCAAAGACGCCTTCACGCCTGTGACACATCTTACCTCAAAGCGTGTCCACGTCGAAAGTCACACTTTTAGCACATCTGACCTAATCACCGTGAAGAACATTTTACTAAGTCTAAACTAACTTCGAAACACAACCACTTACGAACACCGATAAACCCATCTTTCAATTATAACAGAAAATTGCCAACCTCAACAAAAGAAAAGAGAGAAAAGTCAGTTTCAAGTAAAATGACAAATATAACAAACCATCCCGCATGATTGACCACCCCAGAAATAGAATCCCCGACGAAAAACAGGAAGTTAACGCCCTTTATGACGTCACTCCCCCAAGTCGCTACTATCTTTGGACAATGTCCTCTCTCCCCTCACAAAGCTATCATCTTGGCCGTCATCTTCATGATCGCCATTTTCTAACACGTATTTCACACCAATCATTTAGATATCCTCGATAATCTCACAAATTCCTCAACCACACCACACATATCAAACATTTTAATTGTTAATGGAGATCACAATACATAACATATTAGTAACCAATCCAACCAATAAATTGCGCTTCTGAAATTTCTATCTATAGAACCGACACAAACACAGCGAATCACAATTTATTATTGGTACAATACAATTAATTTTACATTCATATTTCACTGTGCTTCTTAAAAACCCAGCGTCTGAACAATTTATATTATTCAACCACTAGAAAAAATGTACAGCTGCCAAACAGTTGTATGTCGCAATTATGCGATCACCAACGTGCCCTCTTTATTTATAAAAACTTTACAAATAATCACTAATTAAAACAACTTGGTTAAGTCTGATCTAGACTTTATAACGCGAAATATAAATCATTCTCTACATACCAGCATTTTGGACAAACGAAAATATTATTTCACTTATTCCCAGCTTCAGAGAGTTAAAAACACCGATGTTTACCAAAGGGATATGATCTAGTTACACACCACAGTTTCAAATACTCTTCAAAAGAGACTATTTTTGTTCAATTTTCCACTACCCAACATTTATTTAATCATTATAATAACCTTCAATTATATTTTAATTTTTGTATAAAATCTTGAATAATTATTTCTATTTTTACCTTTCAATTATATAATCAAAATTTTAATCCACAGTTATTTAAAAAAAATCAAATTTACTTTTATTTTTACGATATTATTTTAGTATTATAAAACATATTGCTTTAAAAATCATTTTTAATTCATTATTATATCTTTTATTTTAGATGTTTGATTTTGTCCACTTATACTTGTTCTACCCGCAATCATATTTATATATATATTTTTTCTTTTTATACTTTTTACTTTTCTATTATATCATCATATATAATTTAATTTGTACAAACTGAGGATAAATAAATAGAACTCTGTAAAGAGAATGAGTTGAGCTGAAGCAAGAGATAGAAGTCAAAAACATCTAAAATCAGATGTAGCAGTCCCAAAATAACATCTAAAGATAGATAAGAAACTATCAGGACGGCGCCAGTGTACGATTTCGCCAGCCGATCCACGCTCTTGTTGCATATGCTGAAATGCAATACTTCCTCTCTCGACAAAGATATATAAAGGCTCCGTCCTAGCCAAAAATATAGTCACTTCACCTTCAGCGGAAGCCCTGGTCGGTTGTCACCAAGGTCCTCCTCATCCTCCATGTAGACCAGTAAAATCTCTTTTATCTCCATCTTTCGCTCCTAGCTCAACTTTTATCTGTTCACGGAACTTTCCTAGTGCAACTCTGTCTTCGTTTTTTGTGTCGACATTCCCAAGCTTTCCACTCTGCCACGACCACGACTGCCTGTACTCTGTGATAACTGTTAAAGTTCTCCCAAGGTGCAGAGAGGTACTGGAAAACTCTCCACGCCCTGACTGTCCCTCTCGGTTACTACAGGTTTGCCCCTTTCGGTTACCATACCACATCGAGAGACCCTCGGTTACCACATAAATATATATATATATATGAGAAAACAATAGAAAAAAAACAATGGTTGCCTGTAAAGTCGGTTTTACGGGCGAAGATTTTACGTGACAACGGTAGAATATTTATTGATATGAATATAATTAAATTGCACAATAGGAACAAGGAATTGAATGAAAATAAGAATTGCACAAATTTTAACTATAGAAATATATTTTGTTTACTAAAACATTGTACATGTAAACTTAAACTTAACTAATTCCTATTTGAGTGATTTTGTTGAGGATAGGACGATGATAGGAGAAATATGAAATGAAAGGAAGTGTTTCTGCTGTAATGTGTCTTGCGAAAGTCAAGTCGATAGTTGTTCCTTTTAACGTAGTTGACTTAGAAACGTTTGATACGCAATCAAGATTATACGTATTTTTTCATGAAATTAAGAAACGAGTTGTCAGGCTTTACGTTTTTGTTAAAATCACCACACAGAAGAATCGGTATACTAGAATCAATTTGCACGAACGGTGGCACGTACTGGCTGTTGTGAATGTACGGACCGAGTCCTTGCCATAGTAACATTCCAATATCCTGCATACTAGCTCCTGGATGAATATATACAGCACCGAGTATAAACTTGAAGCTAGTATTAGCGGCGAAGCAAGTAACTTCAGTCATGCACATGTCACCCTTGGTTTTAATGACACGAGTTACGTCTGTAATCGCAACTTGGAACACTTCCGCCGTAGATATCGGTGATAATTTACGATAGATCGCCACTCCACCAGCCGCGTTGGTATCTGAGTTAGGTCGATTATTTTCCCTGGATACGCACTCATAACCCTTGATTGGAGTTGGTTCACAAGTGTCGCGCATCCACGTTTCAGTCAATACTAAATAGTCTGATCGTGGTATCACTGTATCTGTTTCAATGTCCGCGGCATGGGCACTTAAACTTTGACAGTTGATGTTCTGGCGGTAGAGGTGGTGTGTGGAACAACGAAAGGTACTGCAGACGTTGACGGCACGATATCCTCCGTCTCCATTGAAGTACTGGAAGTTGAAGGCACCGTTTCCATTGTTTTGAGAGTGGTGATTCCTGTTGAACATTTGAAATTGAATGGATGAATTTTTAATTTTAAAGAATCAATTTGAAAATCAAAACACTTATTCAGATCGAAGGTTCAAATTTTTGCTAAATAAATTTGAAATTAAATTAAATTTGTAATTGTAAATGATGAAGTTGAAAATTAAAACATTTACTTATATTAGATGTTAAAATTCTTGCTCAACACAGTTTAAATAAAGTTTTCTTATATCTGCCACTTTTTCTTAATATTTGTAATTTTAAATAATCAATTCGAAAATCAAAACATTTATTCAGATCGAAGGTTCAAATTTTTGCTAAATAAATTTGAAACTATTTAAAATTTGTAAAATAATAATTAATTAATTAATTAATTTTAAACTAATAATTTACTTAACACTATCAACATTTATCAATAGTATGACATAACCTATAAACTCAGTTTCTCAACTTTTGTGTCAATCTAACAATTAATCAATCAATCATAGTTTACGATAATGAAATATCAGTGTACAATTATTTACCTTTATTGTTGTAGTTGTTGTAAATGACGAATCTAAGCACTCCACATTTTCACTACAGACACAGCTGACGATACTTTAACCACACGTGTGAACTTGTATTATGACGCTTTCTTGTTTTTCCAACGCCAAGAACGTTCGAGAAAGACAAAGACAGAGACAAGCATGCGCCGATTCAATGCGCCTAATTCTCTAGCGCTGCGCGCGCAGCTGCGCGCGCAGCACTCTCGTTAGGTGACTCATCGTAACGTTACCTGGCGTTACACTTTTTCATAAGTGACTCCCAGCCGCAACCTAATTTAAGACGTTGTCACGTCAAAATAAAATATAAGTGGGTCAGGTGTTGATATTAAAAATAAAGAAGGCATCTCCTGACCACTAGCAGATGTGCTTTTTAGATGGCAGAGCGTCATCTAGTGGAGCAAGAATAAACTAAACGTTTATTTAGCTTGCTCCGTGATATTTGGCCAACCCAATTTATTGACAAATCAAGAAAAGCCATCCACGAACGCGTTTCGCGCTGTTGGCGTTCGTCAGCGTGGAGTAGGCTGTAACCACTGCGACCAAAAAGGGTCCAAAAAATCTTTATTATACAATATAGGGTTGTTGGTTTAAATTACCATATATATATATATATATATAATAATAAATAGTTATTTAATTTTATAGTCCAGTTTTGTATTAAAATTATCTTCACTATTATGATCATTTAAATACAAATTATAAAATTTGTAAAATGTTATTAATTTGTAGATAGAGAGAGAAAAAAAAAAAATCCATTACTTCTTTTACATCCTCAAGTTAATTATATATTTATAATTAATAACAATAAAAAAAATTAACAAAGTAACGTCTATTACATCGGCTTTTACACGTCATTCAGACATACTCTAATCCTATATATAGAATAATCGAAGAGATAATATATATAATAGTTAGAAAAAAGAGAGAAAGACAGAACCATGCACTTTTAATCAAACTAATAATAAGGGAAAAAAAAAAGAGTTTTATAAAGAAGGTAGATAAAATTGTTAGTATATATATATATATTTTTTTATGATTTTATGTTTTATCCTTTTTTTTTTTTTTTTTAAAGATTTTTAAAGGTTTTTTTTATTTTATAATATGATTATAAATAGTTGTATTTAGTAATATATCTATAGTATGAATTAACATTTGTTATAAGTTTGGATATTATGTTTTGAAACCCTAATGGTAGACCAGACATACACAAAAAACTTTAAATTGAAATAAATTGGAAAAAGAGATCTGCTGAAACGGGGATCATCAGATAAAATTTCAGCGACATTTCAACCCCTCCTTTATTATGTCATAGATCTCTTTTAAACCGTATTTTATGTGTTAATATTAAGTTGTTTCAGTGAAATATTTAAATGAACATATAACAGATACCAGTGTTAACAAATTCAAACTGTAAACCTACCTTGACCGCTGCGTCCTCCATTGTGTATATCTATTTCTGGCTTGCACATGTCGCGGGAGGGGAATGTCCCCCCACATTTCAAATTTAGACCATTTCTTCAGAATTTTTTTGAACAACAAGAAAATTAAAGAAGATAGGAAAAATAGTTAAAGGAAGAAAGCTAAGTTTTATAATCTTTACAGATAGTTATATCAAAATAACTGATTTAACACTTAATCATCTTTTAATATTCCTTTAAAAAGGCAAATTATAAGAGTTTAATAAAGCTATTAATTGTGCAAATTCATCTTTATTTAACTTCCATTTTCCTCCCCAGAAATTGGAGATTAAACAAAAATGAAATATATACTTTAAAACTTTAAAAATCTTGTGAAAAAATCTTTTAATCAGTTATTTAATAAAAGTTTAATTAACTGTTAAAGATTATAAATTTGTTTTAGTTAATATTAAGAGAAATTATAGAAAGTTGATTTCATAAATGGATATTTCCATTTATTTTTTTTTTAATATTTTATAATTGATATACTGTTGAAATATTTTACTTGTTTGATACTAAATTTGTTTTTAATAAATTCCATGTTTAAATTTTTAACATCTTCTATGAAATTATCTAATATATTATTTATTCTATAAAATCTTAGAAACTGACCATAATATATACCTTTACAGCAATTTAATGATATATTAGAATTCATATTACAGTATTTTATAATATTGAAATTATAATTACTCTTTTTATTATAAACTCTAACAGCACTATTTGTAAGGTCTATATTCAAGTCTAAAAAGTTAACTTTTTTGTTTCTATAAATTTTTTCATTGTTCTTAAGTTTCAGGTATTTAGGATATATTTCAGGTATTAATTTTTTAAACAGTGGATTATTAAATATTATTATGTCATCTACATATCGGAATATTTGCCAATTAATATTATTTTGTAGAAAGTATTCTCTTTCGTACCAGAACAATATTAAATTTGCTAGTAACGGACTAGAAGAAGTACCCATGGGAACGCCTTCTGATTGAATATATATTTTATTTTTAAATTCTATATAGTTAAATCAGTGTTTTTGTTAGTTTAAAGATGTTTTTTTATTAGTTATTCTTAAAAATATAACAGATAACAAACAGTAATATCTATATATTTATAGATTAATTATTCAATTTATTACAAATTTTATCACCACAAAAACAATTAAGTAAAATATATTTAAAAAATTCATAAGAATAACAAACTAAAAAAACTAAAAAAAACTACAAACATATTAGTGTTAGCACCTCTTTTATGTTAATTTAAACTCGCTAAGAATTGCCTAAGAAAAAATTGTCAAACTTGTCCCTCTCTTAAGAACCATGACACTTTTCAAACAACTAGTTGTAAATTAGTGAATACTATTTATAAATTAACATGCCAAATTTGTCAACTATCATATATAGGACAAACTTGTAACCCATTAAATATACGAATAAACCTACATAGAAACCACGCTAAAAAATCAATTGGTAATATATATATGAAAGAACACAATCAATTACATACTTTTAACAACTTTAAGATAGAAATACTAGACATATGTCAAAACAAAAAACAACGACTATTATTAGAAAACAACTACATTTATAAACACAACACATTATTCCCTTATGGACTTAACGACGAATTAAACTACACATACAAACCACAAACAGAAGAAATTTCAACTTATGAAATCAGTTGCAAATATAAAAATGAATTTAAAACTAAACCTAATAAAACTAGAGGTAAAACTACAAATAAATTAGGTTACATTGAATTTGAAGAATTACTGGACCCAAAACAAATGTACACTAACAACTTCGTCGATAAATTTATTAAAACATTATTTAAACTAAATAATAATAAATTTATCAAACTCATAGAATATATTAAAATTCATAATCTGACTAACAGATTAATAGATATCACACACGACATCTTTAAATACAGAAAAATTAAACAAAATACTAATAACATTAATATTATCATTAAATTTAATAACAATTTATTTAATCATATTAAATTTAATGATATTTTTAATATCCAAATCATCAATAATCTTTTCCCTATAAAAAATTTAAATTTTAAAACAATCTGGAGATACAATAAAAATATAGGTAATTTAGTTTGCAATTATAACCAATTTATTAATAATTTGGCAAATTTTAAAAAAATTAAATGTAATTGCAACAACTATATTGATAAATATAAGTACTCAGGTCATATATTAACTAGCAACTTTTCTTTTTTAAATCCAGAATATCAAGAAATTTTAAATAAAGGGTATAAATATATACCTCAAATTAAACACAATTATAATAATACAATTAAATCTATATTAAAAGATATAGATATTTTCATAAATAAAACTAGTATAAAATACAGTATTCCAGAATTTACTTTTCTGGAATGGAAACATAATATTAAAAAGGAAATTTTAAATTATTATAATAATACACTTAAATACACAAAACCCAATTCAGACATTCCTTCTTTCAAAGAAAATATAATTAATTTACAGAAGGACTATATTATCACTCCTATAGATAAATGTCCCAATAATTTATCTTTAATTTGTAAAAATCTATACCACGATATACTAAAAAAGGAAATTGATAATAATCATAAATACACTTTTGCTAGAACTACAGGCACAAAAATCAAAAAAGACATCAAAAATGTTGAAAATTCACTAAAAATTTATAATAACCACAAAAATCCAAACATACCAAAGTTCTATATAATTCCTAAACTACACAAAAAACCTATTTCTTTCAGAACAATCACATCTGGTATAAATTCAGTCATAAAAAATATTGATATACAATTAGCCTCAACACTACAATTTATTATAAATAAATTAACTAATAAATATAATTATAAATTTATCGACTCAAATAAAAAAATCATTAATTATTTAATGAACAATTGGACAAATATTGAAACAGTACACACATTTGACTTTGAGGACCTATATTCTAAAATAAATTTAAGAGATCTAAATAATAAAATAACCAATTTATTTAATGAATTAATTAATGACAAAACTTTCTACATTAAAATTATTCATAACAAATATAAAACATTTAAATTAGATCTTAAAACAGCAAAAACTCTACTGGAAACATTTTTAAATTTTAACTATATAGAATTTAAAAATAAAATATATATTCAATCAGAAGGCGTTCCAATGGGTACTTCTTCTAGTCCGTTACTAGCAAATTTAATATTGTTCTGGTACGAAAGAGAATACTTTCTACAAAATAATATTAATTGGCAAATATTCCGATATGTAGATGACATAATAATATTTAATAATCCACTGTTTAAAAAATTAATACCTGAAATATATCCTAAATACCTGAAACTTAAGAACAATGAAAAAATTTATAGAAACAAAAAAGTTAACTTTTTAGACTTGAATATAGACCTTACAAATAGTGCTGTTAGAGTTTATAATAAAAAGAGTAATTATAATTTCAATATTATAAAATACTGTAATATGAATTCTAATATATCATTAAATTGCTGTAAAGGTATATATTATGGTCAGTTTCTAAGATTTTATAGAATAAATAATATATTAGATAATTTCATAGAAGATGTTAAAAATTTAAACATGGAATTTATTAAAAACAAATTTAGTATCAAACAAGTAAAATATTTCAACAGTATATCAATTATAAAATATTTAAAAAAAAATAAATGGAAATATCCATTTATGAAATCAACTTTCTATAATTTCTCTTAATATTAACTAAAACAAATTTATAATCTTTAACAGTTAATTAAACTTTTATTAAATAACTGATTAAAAGATTTTTTCACAAGATTTTTAAAGTTTTAAAGTATATATTTCATTTTAGTTTAATCTCCAATTTCTGGGGAGGAAAATGGAAGTTAAATAAAGATGAATTTGCACAATTAATAGCTTTATTAAACTCTTATAATTTGCCTTTTTAAAGGAATATTAAAAGATGATTAAGTGTTAAATCAGTTATTTTGATATAACTATCTGTAAAGATTATAAAACTTAGCTTTCTTCCTTTAACTATTTTTCCTATCTTCTTTAATTTTCTTGTTGTTCAAAAAAATTCTGAAGAAATGGTCTAAATTTGAAATGTGGGGGGACATTCCCCTCCCGCGACATGTGCAAGCCAGAAATAGATATACACAATGGAGGACGCAGCGGTCAAGGTAGGTTTACAGTTTGAATTTGTTAACACTGGTATCTGTTATATGTTCATTTAAATATTTCACTGAAACAACTTAATATTAACACATAAAATACGGTTTAAAAGAGATCTATGACATAATAAAGGAGGGGTTGAAATGTCGCTGAAATTTTATCTGATGATCCCCGTTTCAGCAGATCTCTTTTTCCAATTTATTTCAATTTAAAGTTTTTTGTGTATGTCTGGTCTACCATTAGGGTTTCAAAACATAATATCCAAACTTATAACAAATGTTAATTCATACTATAGATATATTACTAAATACAACTATTTATAATCATATTATAAAATAAAAAAACCTTTAAAAATCTTTAAAAAAAAAAAAAAGGATAAAACATAAAATCATAAAAAAATATATATATATATACTAACAATTTTATCTACCTTCTTTATAAAACTCTTTTTTTTTTCCCTTATTATTAGTTTGATTAAAAGTGCATGGTTCTGTCTTTCTCTCTTTTTTCTAACTATTATATATATTATCTCTTCGATTATTCTATATATAGGATTAGAGTATGTCTGAATGACGTGTAAAAGCCGATGTAATAGACGTTACTTTGTTAATTTTTTTTATTGTTATTAATTATAAATATATAATTAACTTGAGGATGTAAAAGAAGTAATGGATTTTTTTTTTTTCTCTCTCTATCTACAAATTAATAACATTTTACAAATTTTATAATTTGTATTTAAATGATCATAATAGTGAAGATAATTTTAATACAAAACTGGACTATAAAATTAAATAACTATTTATTATTATAATTAATTTAGATTTAGCTTGCTAATCTAATCAAATCTAACTGATATAAGTTATCATTATTATCAGTTTGCTCCTTAAATTTTTTAAAATTAGAAACACTGTTATAATTTTGTTATATAGTTTCTACACTATATTAATTCATATGAGCTTGCTCTATGATATATTTTTTTTATATATAACATAATATACAAATTAAATTATATTAGATATTCTAATATAAATAAATCTTCATACAAATTTTAATTATCTTTCATTGTTTGATTATTAAAAATTAAATTATAAAAGTAATTCTAGAAAAAAAAAATAATTTCAGAACTTTTGTTTTTTTCAGTGTTTTTGTTAGTTTAAAGATGTTTTTTTTATTAGTTATTCTTAAAAATATAACAGATAACAAACAGTAATATCTATATATTTATAGATTAATTATTCAATTTATTACAAATTTTATCACCACAAAAACAATTAAGTAAAATATATTTAAAAAATTCATAAGAATAACAAACTAAAAAAACTAAAAAAAACTACAAACATATTAGTGTTAGCACCTCTTTTATGTTAATTTAAACTCGCTAAGAATTGCCTAAGAAAAAATTGTCAAACTTGTCCCTCTCTTAAGAACCATGACACTTTTCAAACAACTAGTTGTAAATTAGTGAATACTATTTATAAATTAACATGCCAAATTTGTCAACTATCATATATAGGACAAACTTGTAACCCATTAAATATACGAATAAACCTACATAGAAACCACGCTAAAAAATCAATTGGTAATATATATATGAAAGAACACAATCAATTACATACTTTTAACAACTTTAAGATAGAAATACTAGACATATGTCAAAACAAAAAACAACGACTATTATTAGAAAAC
Organism: Cordylochernes scorpioides; assembly: GCA_030710605.1. Taxonomy (NCBI): domain Eukaryota; kingdom Metazoa; phylum Arthropoda; class Arachnida; order Pseudoscorpiones; family Chernetidae; genus Cordylochernes; species Cordylochernes scorpioides. The sequence continues at coordinate 73,341,206 of CP092868.1, forward strand.
AACTACATTTATAAACACAACACATTATTCCCTTATGGACTTAACGACGAATTAAACTACACATACAAACCACAAACAGAAGAAATTTCAACTTATGAAATCAGTTGCAAATATAAAAATGAATTTAAAACTAAACCTAATAAAACTAGAGGTAAAACTACAAATAAATTAGGTTACATTGAATTTGAAGAATTACTGGACCCAAAACAAATGTACACTAACAACTTCGTCGATAAATTTATTAAAACATTATTTAAACTAAATAATAATAAATTTATCAAACTCATAGAATATATTAAAATTCATAATCTGACTAACAGATTAATAGATATCACACACGACATCTTTAAATACAGAAAAATTAAACAAAATACTAATAACATTAATATTATCATTAAATTTAATAACAATTTATTTAATCATATTAAATTTAATGATATTTTTAATAACCAAATCATCAATAATCTTTTCCCTATAAAAAATTTAAATTTTAAAACAATCTGGAGATACAATAAAAATATAGGTAATTTAGTTTGCAATTATAACCAATTTATTAATAATTTGGCAAATTTTAAAAAAATTAAATGTAATTGCAACAACTATATTGATAAATATAAGTACTCAGGTCATATATTAACTAGCAACTTTTCTTTTTTAAATCCAGAATATCAAGAAATTTTAAATAAAGGGTATAAATATATACCTCAAATTAAACACAATTATAATAATACAATTAAATCTATATTAAAAGATATAGATATTTTCATAAATAAAACTAGTATAAAATACAGTATTCCAGAATTTACTTTTCTGGAATGGAAACATAATATTAAAAAGGAAATTTTAAATTATTATAATAATACACTTAAATACACAAAACCCAATTCAGACATTCCTTCTTTCAAAGAAAATATAATTAATTTACAGAAGGACTATATTATCACTCCTATAGATAAATGTCCCAATAATTTATCTTTAATTTGTAAAAATCTATACCACGATATACTAAAAAAGGAAATTGATAATAATCATAAATACACTTTTGCTAGAACTACAGGCACAAAAATCAAAAAAGACATCAAAAATGTTGAAAATTCACTAAAAATTTATAATAACCACAAAAATCCAAACATACCAAAGTTCTATATAATTCCTAAACTACACAAAAAACCTATTTCTTTCAGAACAATCACATCTGGTATAAATTCAGTCATAAAAAATATTGATATACAATTAGCCTCAACACTACAATTTATTATAAATAAATTAACTAATAAATATAATTATAAATTTATCGACTCAAATAAAAAAATCATTAATTATTTAATGAACAATTGGACAAATATTGAAACAGTACACACATTTGACTTTGAGGACCTATATTCTAAAATAAATTTAAGAGATCTAAATAATAAAATAACCAATTTATTTAATGAATTAATTAATGACAAAACTTTCTACATTAAAATTATTCATAACAAATATAAAACATTTAAATTAGATCTTAAAACAGCAAAAACTCTACTGGAAACATTTTTAAATTTTAACTATATAGAATTTAAAAATAAAATATATATTCAATCAGAAGGCGTTCCCATGGGTACTTCTTCTAGTCCGTTACTAGCAAATTTAATATTGTTCTGGTACGAAAGAGAATACTTTCTACAAAATAATATTAATTGGCAAATATTCCGATATGTAGATGACATAATAATATTTAATAATCCACTGTTTAAAAAATTAATACCTGAAATATATCCTAAATACCTGAAACTTAAGAACAATGAAAAAATTTATAGAAACAAAAAAGTTAACTTTTTAGACTTGAATATAGACCTTACAAATAGTGCTGTTAGAGTTTATAATAAAAAGAGTAATTATAATTTCAATATTATAAAATACTGTAATATGAATTCTAATATATCATTAAATTGCTGTAAAGGTATATATTATGGTCAGTTTCTAAGATTTTATAGAATAAATAATATATTAGATAATTTCATAGAAGATGTTAAAAATTTAAACATGGAATTTATTAAAAACAAATTTAGTATCAAACAAGTAAAATATTTCAACAGTATATCAATTATAAAATATTTAACAAAAAATAAATGGAAATATCCATTTATGAAATCAACTTTCTATAATTTCTCTTAATATTAACTAAAACAAATTTATAATCTTTAACAGTTAATTAAACTTTTATTAAATAACTGATTAAAAGATTTTTTCACAAGATTTTTAAAGTTTTAAAGTATATATTTCATTTTTGTTTAATCTCCAATTTCTGGGGAGGAAAATGGAAGTTAAATAAAGATGAATTTGCACAATTAATAGCTTTATTAAACTCTTATAATTTGCCTTTTTAAAGGAATATTAAAAGATGATTAAGTGTTAAATCAGTTATTTTGATATAACTATCTGTAAAGATTATAAAACTTAGCTTTCTTCCTTTAACTATTTTTCCTATCTTCTTTAATTTTCTTGTTGTTCAAAAAAATTCTGAAGAAATGGTCTAAATTTGAAATGTGGGGGGACATTCCCCTCCCGCGACATGTGCAAGCCAGAAATAGATATACACAATGGAGGACGCAGCGGTCAAGGTAGGTTTACAGTTTGAATTTGTTAACACTGGTATCTGTTATATGTTCATTTAAATATTTCACTGAAACAACTTAATATTAACACATAAAATACGGTTTAAAAGAGATCTATGACATAATAAAGGAGGGGTTGAAATGTCGCTGAAATTTTATCTGATGATCCCCGTTTCAGCAGATCTCTTTTTCCAATTTATTTCAATTTAAAGTTTTTTGTGTATGTCTGGTCTACCATTAGGGTTTCAAAACATAATATCCAAACTTATAACAAATGTTAATTCATACTATAGATATATTACTAAATACAACTATTTATAATCATATTATAAAATAAAAAAACCTTTAAAAATCTTTAAAAAAAAAAAAAAAAGGATAAAACATAAAATCATAAAAAAATATATATATATATACTAACAATTTTATCTACCTTCTTTATAAAACTCTTTTTTTTTTTCCCTTATTATTAGTTTGATTAAAAGTGCATGGTTCTGTCTTTCTCTCTTTTTTCTAACTATTATATATATTATCTCTTCGATTATTCTATATATAGGATTAGAGTATGTCTGAATGACGTGTAAAAGCCGATGTAATAGACGTTACTTTGTTAATTTTTTTTATTGTTATTAATTATAAATATATAATTAACTTGAGGATGTAAAAGAAGTAATGGATTTTTTTTTTTTCTCTCTCTATCTACAAATTAATAACATTTTACAAATTTTATAATTTGTATTTAAATGATCATAATAGTGAAGATAATTTTAATGCAAAACTGGACTATAAAATTAAATAACTATTTATTATTATAATTAATTTAGATTTAGCTTGCTAATCTAATCAAATCTAACTGATATAAGTTATCATTATTATCAGTTTGCTCCTTAAATTTTTTAAAATTAGAAACACTGTTATAATTTTGTTATATAGTTTCTACACTATATTAATTCATATGAGCTTGCTCTATGATATATTTTTTTTATATATAACATAATATACAAATTAAATTATATTAGATATTCTAATATAAATAAATCTTCATACAAATTTTAATTATCTTTCATTGTTTGATTATTAAAAATTAAATTATAAAAGTAATTCTAGAAAAAAAAAATAATTTCAGAACTTTTGTTTTTTTCAGTGTTTTTGTTAGTTTAAAGATGTTTTTTTTATTAGTTATTCTTAAAAATATAACAGATAACAAACAGTAATATCTATATATTTATAGATTAATTATTCAATTTATTACAAATTTTATCACCACAAAAACAATTAAGTAAAATATATTTAAAAAATTCATAAGAATAACAAACTAAAAAAACTAAAAAAAACTACAAACATATTAGTGTTAGCACCTCTTTTATGTTAATTTAAACTCGCTAAGAATTGCCTAAGAAAAAATTGTCAAACTTGTCCCTCTCTTAAGAACCATGACACTTTTCAAACAACTAGTTGTAAATTAGTGAATACTATTTATAAATTAACATGCCAAATTTGTCAACTATCATATATAGGACAAACTTGTAACCCATTAAATATACGAATAAACCTACATAGAAACCACGCTAAAAAATCAATTGGTAATATATATATGAAAGAACACAATCAATTACATACTTTTAACAACTTTAAGATAGAAATACTAGACATATGTCAAAACAAAAAACAACGACTATTATTAGAAAACAACTACATTTATAAACACAACACATTATTCCCTTATGGACTTAACGACGAATTAAACTACACATACAAACCACAAACAGAAGAAATTTCAACTTATGAAATCAGTTGCAAATATAAAAATGAATTTAAAACTAAACCTAATAAAACTAGAGGTAAAACTACAAATAAATTAGGTTACATTGAATTTGAAGAATTACTGGACCCAAAACAAATGTACACTAACAACTTCGTCGATAAATTTATTAAAACATTATTTAAACTAAATAATAATAAATTTATCAAACTCATAGAATATATTAAAATTCATAATCTGACTAACAGATTAATAGATATCACACACGACATCTTTAAATACAGAAAAATTAAACAAAATACTAATAACATTAATATTATCATTAAATTTAATAACAATTTATTTAATCATATTAAATTTAATGATATTTTTAATAACCAAATCATCAATAATCTTTTCCCTATAAAAAATTTAAATTTTAAAACAATCTGGAGATACAATAAAAATATAGGTAATTTAGTTTGCAATTATAACCAATTTATTAATAATTTGGCAAATTTTAAAAAAATTAAATGTAATTGCAACAACTATATTGATAAATATAAGTACTCAGGTCATATATTAACTAGCAACTTTTCTTTTTTAAATCCAGAATATCAAGAAATTTTAAATAAAGGGTATAAATATATACCTCAAATTAAACACAATTATAATAATACAATTAAATCTATATTAAAAGATATAGATATTTTCATAAATAAAACTAGTATAAAATACAGTATTCCAGAATTTACTTTTCTGGAATGGAAACATAATATTAAAAAGGAAATTTTAAATTATTATAATAATACACTTAAATACACAAAACCCAATTCAGACATTCCTTCTTTCAAAGAAAATATAATTAATTTACAGAAGGACTATATTATCACTCCTATAGATAAATGTCCCAATAATTTATCTTTAATTTGTAAAAATCTATACCACGATATACTAAAAAAGGAAATTGATAATAATCATAAATACACTTTTGCTAGAACTACAGGCACAAAAATCAAAAAAGACATCAAAAATGTTGAAAATTCACTAAAAATTTATAATAACCACAAAAATCCAAACATACCAAAGTTCTATATAATTCCTAAACTACACAAAAAACCTATTTCTTTCAGAACAATCACATCTGGTATAAATTCAGTCATAAAAAATATTGATATACAATTAGCCTCAACACTACAATTTATTATAAATAAATTAACTAATAAATATAATTATAAATTTATCGACTCAAATAAAAAAATCATTAATTATTTAATGAACAATTGGACAAATATTGAAACAGTACACACATTTGACTTTGAGGACCTATATTCTAAAATAAATTTAAGAGATCTAAATAATAAAATAACCAATTTATTTAATGAATTAATTAATGACAAAACTTTCTACATTAAAATTATTCATAACAAATATAAAACATTTAAATTAGATCTTAAAACAGCAAAAACTCTACTGGAAACATTTTTAAATTTTAACTATATAGAATTTAAAAATAAAATATATATTCAATCAGAAGGCGTTCCCATGGGTACTTCTTCTAGTCCGTTACTAGCAAATTTAATATTGTTCTGGTACGAAAGAGAATACTTTCTACAAAATAATATTAATTGGCAAATATTCCGATATGTAGATGACATAATAATATTTAATAATCCACTGTTTAAAAAATTAATACCTGAAATATATCCTAAATACCTGAAACTTAAGAACAATGAAAAAATTTATAGAAACAAAAAAGTTAACTTTTTAGACTTGAATATAGACCTTACAAATAGTGCTGTTAGAGTTTATAATAAAAAGAGTAATTATAATTTCAATATTATAAAATACTGTAATATGAATTCTAATATATCATTAAATTGCTGTAAAGGTATATATTATGGTCAGTTTCTAAGATTTTATAGAATAAATAATATATTAGATAATTTCATAGAAGATGTTAAAAATTTAAACATGGAATTTATTAAAAACAAATTTAGTATCAAACAAGTAAAATATTTCAACAGTATATCAATTATAAAATATTTAACAAAAAATAAATGGAAATATCCATTTATGAAATCAACTTTCTATAATTTCTCTTAATATTAACTAAAACAAATTTATAATCTTTAACAGTTAATTAAACTTTTATTAAATAACTGATTAAAAGATTTTTTCACAAGATTTTTAAAGTTTTAAAGTATATATTTCATTTTTGTTTAATCTCCAATTTCTGGGGAGGAAAATGGAAGTTAAATAAAGATGAATTTGCACAATTAATAGCTTTATTAAACTCTTATAATTTGCCTTTTTAAAGGAATATTAAAAGATGATTAAGTGTTAAATCAGTTATTTTGATATAACTATCTGTAAAGATTATAAAACTTAGCTTTCTTCCTTTAACTATTTTTCCTATCTTCTTTAATTTTCTTGTTGTTCAAAAAAATTCTGAAGAAATGGTCTAAATTTGAAATGTGGGGGGACATTCCCCTCCCGCGACATGTGCAAGCCAGAAATAGATATACACAATGGAGGACGCAGCGGTCAAGGTAGGTTTACAGTTTGAATTTGTTAACACTGGTATCTGTTATATGTTCATTTAAATATTTCACTGAAACAACTTAATATTAACACATAAAATACGGTTTAAAAGAGATCTATGACATAATAAAGGAGGGGTTGAAATGTCGCTGAAATTTTATCTGATGATCCCCGTTTCAGCAGATCTCTTTTTCCAATTTATTTCAATTTAAAGTTTTTTGTGTATGTCTGGTCTACCATTAGGGTTTCAAAACATAATATCCAAACTTATAACAAATGTTAATTCATACTATAGATATATTACTAAATACAACTATTTATAATCATATTATAAAATAAAAAAACCTTTAAAAATCTTTAAAAAAAAAAAAAAAAGGATAAAACATAAAATCATAAAAAAATATATATATATATACTAACAATTTTATCTACCTTCTTTATAAAACTCTTTTTTTTTTCCCTTATTATTAGTTTGATTAAAAGTGCATGGTTCTGTCTTTCTCTCTTTTTTCTAACTATTATATATATTATCTCTTCGATTATTCTATATATAGGATTAGAGTATGTCTGAATGACGTGTAAAAGCCGATGTAATAGACGTTACTTTGTTAATTTTTTTTATTGTTATTAATTATAAATATATAATTAACTTGAGGATGTAAAAGAAGTAATGGATTTTTTTTTTTTCTCTCTCTATCTACAAATTAATAACATTTTACAAATTTTATAATTTGTATTTAAATGATCATAATAGTGAAGATAATTTTAATGCAAAACTGGACTATAAAATTAAATAACTATTTATTATTATAATTAATTTAGATTTAGCTTGCTAATCTAATCAAATCTAACTGATATAAGTTATCATTATTATCAGTTTGCTCCTTAAATTTTTTAAAATTAGAAACACTGTTATAATTTTGTTATATAGTTTCTACACTATATTAATTCATATGAGCTTGCTCTATGATATATTTTTTTTATATATAACATAATATACAAATTAAATTATATTAGATATTCTAATATAAATAAATCTTCATACAAATTTTAATTATCTTTCATTGTTTGATTATTAAAAATTAAATTATAAAAGTAATTCTAGAAAAAAAAAATAATTTCAGAACTTTTGTTTTTTTCAGTGTTTTTGTTAGTTTAAAGATGTTTTTTTTATTAGTTATTCTTAAAAATATAACAGATAACAAACAGTAATATCTATATATTTATAGATTAATTATTCAATTTATTACAAATTTTATCACCACAAAAACAATTAAGTAAAATATATTTAAAAAATTCATAAGAATAACAAACTAAAAAAACTAAAAAAAACTACAAACATATTAGTGTTAGCACCTCTTTTATGTTAATTTAAACTCGCTAAGAATTGCCTAAGAAAAAATTGTCAAACTTGTCCCTCTCTTAAGAACCATGACACTTTTCAAACAACTAGTTGTAAATTAGTGAATACTATTTATAAATTAACATGCCAAATTTGTCAACTATCATATATAGGACAAACTTGTAACCCATTAAATATACGAATAAACCTACATAGAAACCACGCTAAAAAATCAATTGGTAATATATATATGAAAGAACACAATCAATTACATACTTTTAACAACTTTAAGATAGAAATACTAGACATATGTCAAAACAAAAAACAACGACTATTATTAGAAAACAACTACATTTATAAACACAACACATTATTCCCTTATGGACTTAACGACGAATTAAACTACACATACAAACCACAAACAGAAGAAATTTCAACTTATGAAATCAGTTGCAAATATAAAAATGAATTTAAAACTAAACCTAATAAAACTAGAGGTAAAACTACAAATAAATTAGGTTACATTGAATTTGAAGAATTACTGGACCCAAAACAAATGTACACTAACAACTTCGTCGATAAATTTATTAAAACATTATTTAAACTAAATAATAATAAATTTATCAAACTCATAGAATATATTAAAATTCATAATCTGACTAACAGATTAATAGATATCACACACGACATCTTTAAATACAGAAAAATTAAACAAAATACTAATAACATTAATATTATCATTAAATTTAATAACAATTTATTTAATCATATTAAATTTAATGATATTTTTAATAACCAAATCATCAATAATCTTTTCCCTATAAAAAATTTAAATTTTAAAACAATCTGGAGATACAATAAAAATATAGGTAATTTAGTTTGCAATTATAACCAATTTATTAATAATTTGGCAAATTTTAAAAAAATTAAATGTAATTGCAACAACTATATTGATAAATATAAGTACTCAGGTCATATATTAACTAGCAACTTTTCTTTTTTAAATCCAGAATATCAAGAAATTTTAAATAAAGGGTATAAATATATACCTCAAATTAAACACAATTATAATAATACAATTAAATCTATATTAAAAGATATAGATATTTTCATAAATAAAACTAGTATAAAATACAGTATTCCAGAATTTACTTTTCTGGAATGGAAACATAATATTAAAAAGGAAATTTTAAATTATTATAATAATACACTTAAATACACAAAACCCAATTCAGACATTCCTTCTTTCAAAGAAAATATAATTAATTTACAGAAGGACTATATTATCACTCCTATAGATAAATGTCCCAATAATTTATCTTTAATTTGTAAAAATCTATACCACGATATACTAAAAAAGGAAATTGATAATAATCATAAATACACTTTTGCTAGAACTACAGGCACAAAAATCAAAAAAGACATCAAAAATGTTGAAAATTCACTAAAAATTTATAATAACCACAAAAATCCAAACATACCAAAGTTCTATATAATTCCTAAACTACACAAAAAACCTATTTCTTTCAGAACAATCACATCTGGTATAAATTCAGTCATAAAAAATATTGATATACAATTAGCCTCAACACTACAATTTATTATAAATAAATTAACTAATAAATATAATTATAAATTTATCGACTCAAATAAAAAAATCATTAATTATTTAATGAACAATTGGACAAATATTGAAACAGTACACACATTTGACTTTGAGGACCTATATTCTAAAATAAATTTAAGAGATCTAAATAATAAAATAACCAATTTATTTAATGAATTAATTAATGACAAAACTTTCTACATTAAAATTATTCATAACAAATATAAAACATTTAAATTAGATCTTAAAACAGCAAAAACTCTACTGGAAACATTTTTAAATTTTAACTATATAGAATTTAAAAATAAAATATATATTCAATCAGAAGGCGTTCCCATGGGTACTTCTTCTAGTCCGTTACTAGCAAATTTAATATTGTTCTGGTACGAAAGAGAATACTTTCTACAAAATAATATTAATTGGCAAATATTCCGATATGTAGATGACATAATAATATTTAATAATCCACTGTTTAAAAAATTAATACCTGAAATATATCCTAAATACCTGAAACTTAAGAACAATGAAAAAATTTATAGAAACAAAAAAGTTAACTTTTTAGACTTGAATATAGACCTTACAAATAGTGCTGTTAGAGTTTATAATAAAAAGAGTAATTATAATTTCAATATTATAAAATACTGTAATATGAATTCTAATATATCATTAAATTGCTGTAAAGGTATATATTATGGTCAGTTTCTAAGATTTTATAGAATAAATAATATATTAGATAATTTCATAGAAGATGTTAAAAATTTAAACATGGAATTTATTAAAAACAAATTTAGTATCAAACAAGTAAAATATTTCAACAGTATATCAATTATAAAATATTTAAAAAAAAATAAATGGAAATATCCATTTATGAAATCAACTTTCTATAATTTCTCTTAATATTAACTAAAACAAATTTATAATCTTTAACAGTTAATTAAACTTTTATTAAATAACTGATTAAAAGATTTTTTCACAAGATTTTTAAAGTTTTAAAGTATATATTTCATTTTTGTTTAATCTCCAATTTCTGGGGAGGAAAATGGAAGTTAAATAAAGATGAATTTGCACAATTAATAGCTTTATTAAACTCTTATAATTTGCCTTTTTAAAGGAATATTAAAAGATGATTAAGTGTTAAATCAGTTATTTTGATATAACTATCTGTAAAGATTATAAAACTTAGCTTTCTTCCTTTAACTATTTTTCCTATCTTCTTTAATTTTCTTGTTGTTCAAAAAAATTCTGAAGAAATGGTCTAAATTTGAAATGTGGGGGGACATTCCCCTCCCGCGACATGTGCAAGCCAGAAATAGATATACACAATGGAGGACGCAGCGGTCAAGGTAGGTTTACAGTTTGAATTTGTTAACACTGGTATCTGTTATATGTTCATTTAAATATTTCACTGATACAACTTAATATTAACACATAAAATACGGTTTAAAAGAGATCTATGACATAATAAAGGAGGGGTTGAAATGTCGCTGAAATTTTATCTGATGATCCCCGTTTCAGCAGATCTCTTTTTCCAATTTATTTCAATTTAAAGTTTTTTGTGTATGTCTGGTCTACCATTAGGGTTTCAAAACATAATATCCAAACTTATAACAAATGTTAATTCATACTATAGATATATTACTAGATACAACTATTTATAATCATATTATAAAATAAAAAAACCTTTAAAAATCTTTAAAAAAAAAAAAAAAAAGGATAAAACATAAAATCATAAAAAAATATATATATATATACTAACAATTTTATCTACCTTCTTTATAAAACTCTTTTTTTTTCCCTTATTATTAGTTTGATTAAAAGTGCATGGTTCTGTCTTTCTCTCTTTTTTCTAACTATTATATATATTATCTCTTCGATTATTCTATATATAGGATTAGAGTATGTCTGAATGACGTGTAAAAGCCGATGTAATAGACGTTACTTTGTTAATTTTTTTTATTGTTATTAATTATAAATATATAATTAACTTGAGGATGTAAAAGAAGTAATGGATTTTTTTTTTTTCTCTCTCTATCTACAAATTAATAACATTTTACAAATTTTATAATTTGTATTTAAATGATCATAATAGTGAAGATAATTTTAATACAAAACTGGACTATAAAATTAAATAACTATTTATTATTATAATTAATTTAGATTTAGCTTGCTAATCTAATCAAATCTAACTGATATAAGTTATCATTATTATCAGTTTGCTCCTTAAATTTTTTAAAATTAGAAACACTGTTATAATTTTGTTATATAGTTTCTACACTATATATATATATATATATATATTATTTTGAAATTTAAAACAGTATGCCAATTAAAACTAAGGTTTTGGAATCATTAGTGTAATTTAGATCTACGGTATTTGAGATAGAGACTGCATAATTTGTTGAATTTTCCATATTCCTCTTTATTGGAAACCATTTGTCTTAAACTGGAACTGTTCATTTGACATTGTACACTCAAATCTGCAACAAGTGGGCACTGGATTAAAATACGCAAGAAGTATATCGTTTCGTTCGTTATATTTTTATTTTTTTTTCTTTTATATAGTCCCAATGACGTGGCACTTACTTCGATGAAAACAACCTGAAAGCCATATATTTTGCGCCTGCTTATGAACTAAATCATTGCTTTTGGGTTACAGTTTGAAATTATCTGTCAATTACTGTACACACATCTGAAAAAATTACTGTTCTTGGAACTCTTAGACCACATCTCTTAATGCAGTGTTGGGCAATAATCCATTCAAAGTAATACATTACCTTGTAATTACGATTACTTTGCAATGCATTACTTTGCAAAAAAATTAATTGCATTAGAATGTAAACATAATTACTCATAATTCTATATATAATGATAGCAATTGTGATTAAAATTACTTGTAATTGTAATTATAGCAAATGTTTCCAATCAAACATTTAAAACAATAGAAACTCAAAATATAATGCAAAACCTTCTCATAGCAGGATACCCAAAAAATTTTATACTAAGACATTTCTATAACCCTTCCACAATCAACAATAACCAGACATATAGATCAACATGCATCATACCTTATTCCCCCAATAACATCAAAATAGCCCGAGAACTTAAAAAACACGGAATCAGAATTTTTTATGAAAATACTCCAAACATTGGTTCTATAGTTAGAAATCCTAACACCAAAAACAATAGCCCTATCCTACCAATACACAACAAACAGGCCATCTATTCCGTTAAATGTAACCATTGTAATAGTATATATGTAGGAGAAACAGGCAGGTCAGTCAAGGTCAGGATTAATGAACACAATAGAAATATAAAAAACAAAGACAATAGATCACTTATCTTTCAACATATTAAAACAACAGGCCATACTTTTAATTTAGCTGAACCAAAAACCTACTACACCAACATAAAAAATAAATATAAAAGACTAATCCTAGAAGCAATAGTATCCAAAAAACACCAGAGCATCAATAGACATATAGATATCCCAGAAATATACAATAGCTTAATACACAATCCTGATGCATAGAACTACATTCTAGATAAATAATGGCAATTTTCCGATTGATTTATAAAATTTAATTCAGACTTAGAATATTCATTTTGGGACAAGTAATCCTTTCAATATATTCAATGTAATCGGCCAATATTTCTAAGGGCAAAACACCTCTCTTTATAAAAGTTTTTAGATTTAAACTAAATCACGTGGATACGAGATTCACTCACGCTATGCAGGACCAAAGAAAAATACCATCTAATTGTATACAAACATTTCTATTTGAAATTCAATTTGAAATTACTTCCTATATTCTTGAAGAAGGGCTGTTTACGCCCGAAAGCTCGAAGTATTATTATTTTTGAAATAAAAGAAACTTATCCTCGGAATTTTATGTTTGCTGCTTATAGCAAATGTAATCATGATTATTTGCAATTGTGATTATAGAGAATTTAATCATTATTGCATTTTGCCCAACTATGTATTAATGTTTAGAAAGAAGACAAATCATATTTGAGTAGGATGCGGAGTCTGGTGTAGGTGTTGCAATTGAAGTTGAAGAGGCAGCCTCAATAGCTTCTTGCAATCGGCGCTCTATTGTAAGATGGGTCATTCGATTGTGATGGCTCATGGCGTTTTTGTAAACTCCGAGGAAGTAGCGAATTATCAGCCTGAATTCTTACTTCGGCCTGTAACGGTTTAAGACGCAAAAGCAATTTCACGCTAAAGTCTTTGACCATCGTCTTTTTTTTTTCTAACTGTGCTTGCGGATTGTGCAGATATTGGAGGAATAAAGATGTTTTATTGCACCGCTCTTCTAAAAATTCTCTTTTGAAAAGTTTTTGCAGATCTTTGCTGAGAGAATGAGATTGTGCTTGCAGCTCCTCTAGAATAAACTTTACTGTTGCTTCTGCAGTCAAAAGCGTAGCTTCGCGTCTACAGATAGCGGCCACAGCTGCCCGAAATGGTTTCAGTGCGGAAATTACTTGCGTCATGATATCAAAATCTTCATCAGTTAGACGGACATTTGCATTCACATCTATTAGCGCCTTCTGAATCGCTGACTTCACACTGATAAGTCTCTCCTACATGTTCAATAAACTATCCCAGCGCGTTCTGCAGTCGAGAATGAGACACGTACTGGTGGAAATGCGATTATCTTGCCGCATGTAGTTCAGTCCAGATAAGAGGTTAGTGGCGGGTCCATGTTACACGCAGGTCCGCCACAAAAATAAAGGGATGCCGCTACTATCTAAGAAGCCACTATTTTCATGTCAACAATAACTGGGGCCCCCTCCATGTATACTGCTGCATACTCTCATTCTAGAGGCTGCCATTTTGGAAAGATCTTGCAGAATAACCCTTCGTTATTAGAGTGCTTGAAAATAATTTCAAATCTCTCAGAAAAAAAAAAAGATCTGAAATGCAGCTGTATAAACAAAACGTCAAAATTGTGCTATCTCATCATCTGTTTGATTACCAAAATGCTAGATAATAAAAATATATTTTTGCGCTGGTTTTCATGCACAAACCAGTAATCCCGGGATTTTTCGAGCAGAATCCCGGGATTTCGGGATCATTCTTGGTCGCATAATATATAAGCAGATAGAAGAATCAATTCTATCAATTCTGTATGCGTAAAAGCCTCTTTTTGAAAATGTGTTAAAAATTATAATTGCTGGTTGGAAGTTTTATTCGAAAAGAATATATATATCACATGTTCTTAAATGTTCTTTTTAAGACGTTTCAGTGACTCATTGTCGCATACATTAGTTACTTAATTATAATCTTGACCTATACACACGATCGAGTAGAAGTGAAGTCTGGAATTCATGGAAACATTCCCCCAGAGGAAGATAGCAGAGTCACCTATATGTCAGAAATAAAGAAATCTATTAACGGTTAATGAATCTACACTCGTAGACAAAACTTACGAAATCAGAAATCTTTGATGTCGCCGGTTGTCTATTCATTCTTTATATTTTTTTTAAGGCGATACAAGAAATTTTATTCACACTTAGTTATATCGTGTATCTTCAATGAAGGTTACCGTGTATAAAATATATTTCATAGTTATTGACTGAATCCCGATATACATGCAAACTTCCTCTACTTTGTCCATAAGGGTATATTCACTTTCAATAAAATTATATTTATATTATTGAAAGGACAGGTAAATATATCTGTAGCATAAAGAGATGATTATTACATTTCTTGTGAAATTGGTTTATATTAATACACTTTCATTATAATAATTTCCCTATCAAAACGCATGTGAAATGCTAGAGTTTACCTAAATATATTGAAGATATAACATTTTTGTTATTTCTTTGGCTGATAATTCGGCAACTTTATAATGGAAATAGGTGTCGTCTTCGTGATGTGTAAGTAACCCTGCTGTTGATTTAAAGACACACATACTGTCTGAAATAGGCAAGGTCGCTTCTAACATGAAAACGTTGGCTTCTGGTCAACACTAACATGGATTCAGACACAGCTCTTTTATTTTATTTCAATTTGAAGAGTTATGTCCCCCTAGGGACACTTGCGTTGACATACATGTGTTTCTACAGTTGTCTATACATATTTAGTCATAAGATATTAACTAGAAGAAAGAGAGAAAAAAGAAACATTGTCATCAAATATTTACACCAAAATTTTAATTTACCATTATTATTATAAGTGAAGAGAAAAGAAAATATGTAGGAGTTTAATAATTCTAAGTACAAATGAAGTTCTTAAATCTTAACGAGAACAGAGAACTGTGTACAAAACAAGAAAGAGATTTCTGGCAATATTTACAATTAACATATTATAAATTATCAGTTTCTTGAAATATATTTTTTGTTAATATATATATTTCTAAATATATCTGCAAAAGATATCAAAATCAATATACGTTTCTTTACTGGAAATTTTTGATCTGTTACTATTTAATTATTGCTGATTCTATAGTCCTGAGAAACTGGGCAATCTAGTAAAATATGTATTGAGGTTTGTTCCTCATGTCCACAAAAACAACTTGAGTCTTCCACTGATTAAATTATTATTTTTTTTAAGCTTTGGAAATTTCCATCATACACACATTAGAAATGAATTGAGAATTATGAAAGTTTGGTCGCAAATATTTTGGTATGTTGTTAGGAAAGAAGCTTTGAAAAGTTTCATTTGTGTTGTTCTTTAAAGTAGCTATTTTAAATTCAATAAAATCCGTTTTTATTCTTGGGACATCTGAATTGTATTTTTGTTTTCCTTCTAAAGTTAATTTATTCAATACATATTTCATATCTTTGGATTCAATTAAATCGTTAAGCAAAAACCTCTTGGCTATGATATTGTTACGTAAAAAGAAAAATGGCGCATTCCAGAAGAGAATGCTTTAGAACGTTCTATAAAAATGTAGAAAAATCGGAGAACAACGGATTGGCCAATCAGTAGCGATTGCGCAATGCTCAAGCCTGGCGACTTTGTGATTGGCTAACCAACCATGACCGTTCTGGAAAGATCTACTCCGGTATATATAGGGATGAGGAACTCATGCAAGGAGGTCGAAGAACGAAGCTACGTGGTGAACTCCAAGCAAGCTGCAGTCTCAAGAGGTCGGACTGCTGCTTACCGCCAACCCTGGTGTACTTCTAGGAAGATTCTAGAAGGTTCTACAAACTTCTGTCTCCTGTTCTGCTCCTGCTTTCCCTCACCGTGCTGCAGTTGGTGAGTTTGTAACTGCTGTTTTCTTTATTGTTGTTTTATTTTTGAGCTCTTCTGTAATTATTTTAATGATTAGGCCTGAATAAATCCTAAAGATCCTTTCTACTCACGGAAGTTATTCTTTGTTAACCAACAACGCAACAATTTGGTGTCAGAAGTGGGATCTTTAGGTGAAGCCTGAATAATTTATGTTACTTACCAGAAAAATGAAAGAAATATTGAAAGCGATCCAAGCTCAAAATCAGGCTATGCAAGCTCAAACCCAGGCTTTGCAAGCGCAAAATCAAGAAACTCGCGAGGCTATCCAAGCTCAAAACCGAGAAACCCGTGAAGCTATTGAAGCTCAAAACCAAGCTCTTCAAGCTCAAAACCAAGAAACTCGTGAAGCCCTTCAATCTCAACATCAAGAGCTAAAAGAAAGCTTGGGGCTTAAGTTCCAATGCTTAGAAGATGAAATCTCAGCTGTAAGAGAAGACGTTTCCTCTGTAAAAGAAGACGTTTCCTCTGTAAAAGAAATCGTTTCCTCTGTAAAAGAAGAAATGAAAGATAAATTGTCTGCTTTAGAAGAGAGACTTGCTGCTGTGGAAACGGGCCATACAAGAACTCCAGTTTTCCAGCAAGAAAATAACAATTCGGGTTGGCCTTTTTTCAAAGTTCCTACCTTGGATGGATAATCATCATGGACGTCCTTCAAAACCCAGTTCGATGTGGTTGCCCAAGCGAACGGATGGAACGTTAGAGATAAGGCAAGCTTTTTGGCTGCTGCACTTCGTGGACCTGCAGTGGATGTACTCCAGATGAGTCCGGAACAACTTCGCCTAGACTTCAACGCCCTGATTGATGCGTTGGAGTCCCGATATGGAGAAGATTACCAACAACTTCATGTAGTGAAGTTCAAGAATAGACTACAAGAAAAGAAAGAAAGTTTGCAGTATTTGGCCAACGACATCCGACGCCTGGCAAGATTAGCCTTTCCAACGTGCCCATCTGAAACACAAGACTTTATGGCCCAACAACAGTTTATTGATGCCATCGGAGACCCTGAGACCCAAAAGTTTGCTAGACTTTCAAGTGCGACTACTCTACAAGAAACCCTTGTCCAAGCCATTAAGCATGAAGCTGCCCAACAAGCCTCAAGGAGAAGTTATCGCGTGGCTAGACAAGTTAAATTGGATAATCCAGAAAGAGAAAAGGGTCGTTGCTGGACCTGTGGAGCTAATGACCACCTGTCCCAACTTGCCCCCGAAAGGTAAGACAGCGCAGTGATACAGGTTGCTGGAAATGTGGAAAAGACGGCCACATTAGGAAAAACTGTTCAGATAATTCTAAAACCCCCTCAGCCCCTAGGAAGAACAGCTGCGACATGGTAATTGACACTGAAGCTAATGTCACCCTTGTGCGGGCTGATGTCTTCCAGAATCTGTATCCAAAGCCTGCTGATGTTCGAATGAAGCCAATTTCACTGCAAACTGCAACAGGGGAGCGGGCTAAAGTGCACCATTATGTCTTGCTAAGTATACAAATAGGAAGCAAGATTTTCCAGCATAAAGGCTACGTTGCAGATATCATGGACGAGTGCATCATTGGTCTGGATGTCCTGAGACAATTTGGACTTTCTATAGATATCGGGCGGAACTTGCTGCGGACCAGCGATGAAGATATTCCTCTCCTGACATCTCAGCAACTTCGCAATTTTCAAGCCTGCCGAGTGTTAGCTCTAGAAGATACACAAGTGCCCCCACGCAGTGAATGTGTTATCAAAGGACAGTTGGAGACTACAAAGGTCATTCCAAAATTTGCCATCCTGGAAGGAGACTCCGAGGCACCTTCAAGGGGAATTCTCGTAGCAAAGGAACTTATTGACACCGGACAGGAAGTAATCCCAGTAAGGGTGGTGAATCTCTACGACTCTGCACGTGCCATCAAGAAAGGCTCATGCCTTGGAAAAGCAGAACCTGTTGTTTTGATTAAGAGAAACCATCCAGTGATGCAGAAGTCTAAAAGGGAAGACAATGTTCCAGATCATCTTCAACAAGTCTGGGAGGAGACAATGAAAGAACTTCAACCTGGACAGCAGAAATAACTGGCAACACTCCTTGCTACCTACAGCAACATTTTTGCCAAGTCATCAGAAGACTATGGAAGAACATATTTGACAAAGCATAGAATCAACACTGGTGAATTAAAGCCAATTAAACAAGCACCCCATCGGATACTTCTTGCTCGACGTCAAGAAACGGAAACCTTGGTAAAAGAGATGCTTGATCAAAACATTATTGAACCATCTTCAAGTCCCTGGGTTTCTCCAGTTGTCTTGGTTAAAAAGAAAGATGGATCTACAAGATTTTGTGTCGACTATAGGAAGTTGAATGATATCACCAAGAAGGACTCTTATCCTTTTCCTCGCATTGATGCAACTCTAGATACATTGACTGGATCCCAATGGTTTTCAACACTGGATTTGAAAAGTGGATACTGGCAAGTAGAAAAGCATCCTGATGACAAAGAAAAGACTGCATTTACAACTGGATCTGGATTGTGGCAGTTCAATGTAATGCCTTTCGGACTCTACAACGCGCCAGCAACCTTTGAACGTCTAATGGAAGCTGTTCTGCAAGGACTGGCTACCGAAACATGTATGGTTTACCTGGATGACATCATTGTACTTGGAAAGAACTTTGAAGATCATCTCTCGCGAACATTGAGAAGGTGTTTAAACGTTTAGAAGCTGCCAATTTAAAATTGAGTCCAAAGAAGTGCAAACTCTTTAAAAAGGAAGTAGCCTACCTGGGCATATAATTTCTGCCGAAGGTGTTCAAACTGTTCCAGAAAAGACAGATACTGTAAGGATGTGGCCTACTCCTAAAGATTTGACATAACTGAGAAGCTTTCTGGGATTATGTACCTACTACCGAAGGTTCATCCCAGGGTTCTCCAATATTGCAAGACCTATACATTGTTTGACTGAAAGTGGAAGGCCGTTTGTTTGGACTCCCGATTGTCAGCGAGCCATGGAAAAACTGAAAGAGATGCTGGTGGCTGCTCCTATTCTGGCCTACCCTAGACCTGGAGACTCTTTCATCCTGGACACAGACGCAAGTAATACAGGAATTTGTGGCGTCCTCTCACAAGTGCAGGAAGGCTCCGAAAGAGTAATTGCTTATTTGAGCAAGACCCTATCCGAGCCCGAACGAAACTACTGTGTTACTAGAAAAAGTTGCTGGTTATCGTCAAGTCTATTGACCATTTCCATCAGGACAGGAATTTATTCTCAGGAGTGATCACGCTTCATTGCAATGGCTTTTAAATTTCAAGAACCCAGAAGAACAGCTAGCCAGATGGATTCAAAGACTTCAGGAATACCAAGTTAAAATTCAACATCGTCCTGGAAAACGACACCAATATGTTGATGCGCTTTCAAGAAGGCCATGTGTTCCACAATGTGGATATTGTGCTCGTGCTGAAGACAAATATGGCGTGGGGCAAGTTACAGTGCAAGAAAGCGATGAAGTAGAAGAGCAACACTGGACTGGACAAGATTTAAGAAAATCTAAACGTGAAGACCGAGATCTCTTGCCAATGATAAATTGGAAGGAATCAGATGAAAGACCATCCTGGGAAGATGTGGCCCCGTACAGTCCTAAAACCAAAAGTCTCTGGTCCCTCTGGAATTCTTTGACCCTGCGAGATGGTGTCTTATACAGGAAATGGGAGAGCGAGGATGGAAAGCATGAATCCTGGAAGTTGGTGTTACCCAGATCTCATGTACCTTTGGCTCTCCAGGAGATGCATAGCAGTCCCACGGGAGGTCACTTCCGCATCAGAAAAACTTTGGCCAAAGCTAGAGAAAGATATTTTTGGCCAGAAAGTCGAGTTGATGTCGATAAATGGTGCAGAAACTGTATGCAATGTTCAGCGAGAAAGGGACCGACAACAAGATCCAAAGGAAAGTTGAAGATATACAATGTAGGTGCCCCATTTGAATGGATTGCAATTGAAGTTGTGGGGCCCTTTCCAAAAAGCGACCTAGGAAATAAGTACATCCTGGTAATAATGGATTACTTCACTAAATGGCCTGTCGCAGTCCCTATTCCAGACCAAGAGGCTTAAACTGTATCCGAGGCCCTACTGCAAGATTGGGTCAGCATTTTTGGTGTGCCAAGAATTCTGCATTCCGACCAAGTGAGAAATTTCGAATCAAATATTTTCCAAGAACTGTGTAGACGACTGGGCATTCAGAAAACAAGAGCTACACCTTTTCATCCTCAATCTGATGGAATGGTTGAACGTTTTAACAGGACTCTTACACAACACCTGACCATGTTTGTTGACAAGAATCAAAGAGACTGGGATCAACATCTTCCCATGCTCCTGATGGATTATCGATCAGCTGAGCATGATTCGACTGGTTATAGCCCTGCTAGAATGCTATTTGGCCATGAACTCCGAATGCCTTGTGATGTGCTCCTTGGTCGTCCAGAAGAAACCTTCCAAAACACTAATGAGTACATCTCTCACCTGGAAGAAAGGATGCTGACCATTTACCAGTGGGCAAGAGAAAAGCTCCACCTTTCCATTGAGAAAATGAAAGACAGGTACAAGGCCAAGTCTTCCCACAATACTTTCACAGAGGGTGAAATGGTTTGGCTCCATAATCCTCAACGGAAGAAAGGACTTTCTCCTAAACTTCAGTATCAGTTGGAAGGTCCCTACAAGATCATCAATGTCTCAATGATGTCATCTATCGAATTCAGAAGACCCGAACTTCTAAACCCAAAGTTGTGCACTACAACCGATTAGCACCTTTCAGAGGTTCTGTTCCAGAACAATGGACTGTTCGGGACGATCAGTCTTAAGGAGAGGGCAGTGTTAAGTTTATACACTTATTTTATACACTTGTATAAAACCTGAAGAAGGGCAGTTGCTGCCTGAAAGCTCGTCGTGTTCTATTAAAGAAGCTTACCACGTTACCCTGTGTTTCCTTTGAAAAATAAAAATGGCGCATTCCAGAAGAGAATGTTTTAGAACGTTCTAGAAACATGTAGAAAAATCGGAGAACAACGGATTGGCTAATCAGTAGCGATTTCGCAATGCTCAAGCCTGGCGACTTTGTGATTGGCTAACCAACCATGATCGTTCTGGAAAGATCTACTCCGGTATATATAGGGATGAGGAACTCATGCAAGGAGGTCGAAGAACGAAGCTACGTGGTGAACTCCAAGCAAGCTGCAGTCTCAAGAGGTCGGACTGCTGCTTACCGCCGACGCCGGTGTACTTCTAGGAAGATTCTAGAAGGTTCTACAAACTTCTGTCTCCTGTTCTGCTCCTGCTTTCCCTCACCGTGCTGCAGTTGGTGAGTTTGTAACTGCTGTTTTCTTTATTGTTGTTTTATTTTTGCACTATTCTGTAATTATTTTATTGATTAGGCTTAAATAAAGTCCTAAAGATCCTTTGTACTCACGGAAGTTATTCTTTGTTAACCAACAACGCAACAATAGGTATACAATTATATCTAGTCATTTTATAAGATTGCGTGCACCATAATAGAATTTGGTATTGAAATGTATTTAATTTATTTTAAATATTCTTGTTTACAATTTAATACCAGATCTCCGATCCGTAAAAATCATTGGCCTTAATATTGTTTTGTATAATATATTTTTTTTTGGGTACTCAGACCCAAAACTTTTCCGCAAATTGACTGTAGAATAATTTTTAATATTTTTGCTCTATTCAGCCTCATATCTATGTGAAGATTGAAATTAAGTTATTTTCTTTATAAAATGATTTGAAAAATGATTCCCAATATTTTAATTATATGTACTAGCATAATTATTTTGTTTTTATACTTTATTGCTGACCTGTCTTTATTGTGCAGATGCAAATTTTAGTTTTCTCAAGACTGATAGAGTAACCAAGTCTTTATTTCATAATTTTATTGTCACATCATAAGCATAACACATTATTTCATAATTGGATATCTGCATTTCGTTTAATAATCATTCAGTAATATCAGCCATAGCAATGGAAACTGTGGTCCGCCCTCTGGACAGCTTTTGATATTGCTTTATTGACCTTCTGTTACACATCTATTAATCGATATTTATTATCAATTTCTTTTAAAGGAAATGCAAAATTTCGCTCTTTATATCTAGTATCTCAATTAAGATTTGTAGTTCTTTTATAGGTCTAACCCCATCACAGACTAACCCACGATAGGCTAAACTACAACAAGCTAACCAACTACAGGCTAACCCTCAACATATTAACTCACCACAGGCTCTCCCTACCTCAGGCTAACCCTCAACAGTTTAACCCACTACAGGCACTCCCTACCTCAGGCTCACCCTCAACAGGTTAACCAACTACACTTTCCCTACCTCAGGCTAACCCTCAACAGATTAACTCACCACAGGCTACCCCTAAACAGGTTAACCCACTACAGGCTAACCTTCAACAGGATAACCCTCAACAGGTTAACCCACTACAGGCTAACCTTCAACAGGATAACCCTCAACAGGTTAACCCACTACAGGCTAACCTTCAACAGGCTAACCCACCATAGGTTAATTCACCACAGGCTAACTCACAACAGGCTAATCTACTACAAGTTAACCCTAAACAGGCTAACACACTACAGGCTAATCTTGAACAGGCTATCCTCACCACAAGTTAACCCACCACAGGCTAAACCTCCACAGGCTAAACCTCCATAGGCTAACCCACCACAGGCTAACCCTCAACAGGCTAACCCGCAACAAGCTAACACACTACAGGTTAACCTTCAACAGGCTAACCCACAACAAGTTAACCCACCACAGGCTAATCCTCAACAGGATAACCCACAACAAGCTAACCCACCACAGGCTAACCCTCAACAGGCTAACCTACTACAGGCTAGCCTACCATAGGCTACCTTACCACAGGCTAACCCACCACAAACTCTTGTACTGTTTATAGACGTCCTCAGCCACCCCCAGGTCTGATATGTCTTCCGCCTGGTAAAATTGAGTTATATATTATACTAGCCGAATTACCCAGGCAACGCCCGATTAAATATTTTTATTCGAATACTATTCTTTACAATTATAAATTGGCGCCGTGGATGTCACTCTTGTCGAACGTACCGTTCCAAACTTTGTGTGTTTTTAAAATATAAAAATTGAATGTAAACGATATTTCAAATTGTATTAATTTGATTTTTATATGAATATATTTTAAATTTGATATATACATAAAATGATAGAAAATGATTTCTTGTCCCTACGCCGTCATTACGTCACTCAAGGTCACTATCCAATCTCGTCGCCACGTGGTCGTTTACTTCTTGAAGTTACCGCAATGAGGCGCTGGTTGCGAGTGAAATGGGGAAAAGATGTTAATAATTAGTAAATACCTCCAAGGATATTCGAGATAGAAGCCTTAAAATTTGGATTATCTACTTATATATTTGCCTTATTCTGTCTGTGTGAAGTTCACTGTGTGAAGTTCACTGTGTGAAATTCACGGATAGATTTTGGTCAGAATGGATAAAATAAAAAAAGTGTCAAGGGATGGGAATCAAACCCACGACCTTCCGCTTACCGGGCAGATGCCATGACCACTAGGCTACCCTGGAAATATTTTTCCGTTCACATTTTTATTTTTATATTTTCAAGACACACACAGTTTGGGGCGGGACGTTTCACAAGAGAGACATCCACGGCGCCAATTTATAATTGTAACGAATAGTATTTTAATTAAAACATTTTAAAAATATATACGCACTCGGGTAAAACCCGGGCGTTGCCCGGGCCATTCGTCTAGTATTATATAAATATATAACGTAACTAATATTTTTATCATTATTATCATAATATTCTGTGTGTTCCGGAATATTATTATCAATAATAAATATATTATCAATAATATTCGTTAGGCAAACTTCCACTCGGATAAAACCCGTGCGAAGCCGGGTACACATCCGCTAGTATTATATAAATATATAACGTAACGAATATTATTATCATTATTATCATAATATTCTGTGTGTGTTCCGGAATATTATTATCAATTATCAATAATAAATATATCATCAATAATATTCGTTAGGCAAACTTCCACTCGGATAAAACCCGGGCGAAGCCGGGTACACATCCGCTAGTTTTTTTATATAAGCAAACGATAATAAACAACAACAACAACAATTACCGCGGATGCCCAAATTTTCCGAAGCCACAACAACAGCAGCTACAGCCTCCCAGACAAAACTGGAACTCCAAGCACCCTCTTTGGGGCTCAAGAACCTCCAATAATAGTGGAACCGTGCTTCATAATTTTTCCGAAAAAGAAAACCTGGACATTGTCGCACCTTCTTCACCCACGCACTACAGTCCTTTGGGAAATCCAGACTTTCTAGACATCGCAATTCTTAGAAACATCCCCTGGACTTCGAGGATTAAGACCCTGGATGCCTTATCTTCAGATCACCTCCCAGTAATCCTAGAGCTGACCTGCCCGAAGGATGAAATAACGACTAGGGCTTGCCGACTCACTAACTGGGTACACTTCCAACAAGACTTAATTTCCAGTACGCCTCCTAGAGTACCCTTGAAAACGGAAGCCAATATTGACTCAGCAGTGACCATACTAAATGATAAAATCTTCAACAGCTACTCAAAAAACACGGTTATATCATCCTCTTCATCAAAACAGAACCCCTCGACCAAGGCCTTGATAAAAGAAAAGAATAAAGCTCGTAAGAGATGGCAAGCAACCTGGGATCCAGCCCATAGAGCCATTTATTCAAACCTATAGGGAAAAGTTAACAAAGCCCTCAAATCCGACTCCACCGAGAACTGGAATCAATTCATACACAAGATTGAATCAAGCCCAAAGGACTTCTGGAAAAAAACAAAACCCATCAGGAAAAAAACGGAAAGGATCTCAAGTTTAGTAACGAACGGAAAAACCTTATTGACCGACAAAGAAATCGGAAATGAACTTGTAGAACACTTCTCCAACCAGTTCTCCAAGGAAAAAGAAGAAGACCAACCAAATATAACTTATAATCACCAACAAGAAAAAATGCTCACAATGACGACACCAAATTATTTTACGTAGACTTCAGATGTACTTGGACAACTATAAATTCATCATCCCGCAGAAATTCGGATTTAGAAAGGGGCATTCAACAACTAACCAACTCATTGCAGTTCTGGACTACATCCAGATAAGAAGATCCCACAGAGAAGTGGTAGGTGCTGTCTTTCTAGATTTTGCGAAAGCATTTGATAAAGTTTGGCATAATGGCCTTATAAAGAAACTCACAAAACACCAGTTTCCAAGTGACATTATCAATTCTATGCATAATTATCTACAGGGCAGGACATTTTCAGTCAAGCAAGGAAATTTTATAACTGAACCAAAGCCAACCCAGACTGGAGTACCTCAAGGCTCTATCCTCGAGAGAGAGAACCCTACCTTTTCAATATTTACATTAATGACATCCCACTGCACTCTAAATGTAAACGTAAGCTCTTCGCAGATGACACAACAATTTTATTTAACTCTAAATCAGTCGTCCTATTGGTTACTCAGCTTCAGAATTACCTAAATGACATAATCAAATGGTGCGATGAGTGCAAACTAGACATTAACCCAACTAAGACTCAAGCAATAGTTTTTTCCCCAAGAGATAACAAAATATTCAAGCCACAAACCAACTTGACAGTAAACTCAAGCACTATTAGTTGGGCCGACCACTTCGGATTCGATATTAAAATTTAACCTACATGTCCAAAACACCATAAGAAAGGCAAAGATAGCCAAAATATATCTATCAAGCCTGCTTAATTTTAAATGTAATTTAACAACAAAGCATAAATTCACGTTGTACAAAACCTGTATTCTACCCATCATCACGTACGCACTACCAGTCTGGGGCAAATATATCACACCTACGGATAAAAAAAAGAATAGATGCCTTCATGAGGATTTGTTTACGAATCACTATAGGAGCCCCATTCAATCTTTTAAACAAAATTCTCAAAGAAGATCTCAACCAGCCTAATATAGAAGAGATTTATCAAGACTCTGCGACAAGACTATTCTAGCAATTTCAAAAATCATCAAATCCAACTATACAAGAAATTGTTCAAAATCAAGGTGACCTCAGCCCCCGAATCCGACGACCTGGACCCAATGGCTAGCTGACAGCCAAACACCCAACAACTGCCCTCCTGTAAGGTTCGGGGGGCCACTCCAGCATTACAACTCGCCATGTGTAAATAATCTGGACAAGGTGACTCGCGAGCTGTGCTCTAATGTAACACCTGCGAATTGAGATGAAATAAATAAAAACAACAACAATGTAATTTGCATCTTCATTATTATAAAACAGCAACATATTAACAATGTAAAAATATTTTTAACATTACATTTCAACATTTAACACAAAAACGTTACAATCTTTTCTTTAGATATATATTAATATTAAAATTCCAAGTTTTTTTACGTCATTGGAATATTATATCACTAAATTCTCAAATTAAATTTATTATACTTGGATTACATTTTAGAATTTTTACAATTTATAAATGTAATTTCACCAAATTCCGCGAGAGGCGCTGATTGCGAGTGAAAGTAGATAAATGTGCAAATATAATTGCAAAGAATATTTATTTCAAATCAAATTCAAGCCAGAAACCTTCCCAGTAGTATAAATAAATTCCTTAAGTTTAACGGTGATTGGATAATCTTTTTTTTTTTACCTTTTAGAAACATTCACTGTGTAAATAAATTAACATTCATCGTGTAAACAAACCACGTGTAAATTATTAACCATTCAAATTCATTTATCGTCCCGACCAGTGCTGCGCCCAAGCGGTAAAAGGCTGGAACTAACGCTGTTTGGTTTTATATTTTAAAAAAGCACATCAACCTTTTTAGTTTTTTGAATAGCCTTTATGTTAAACGAAATCTTCAGCTACCTACATGTGAAATTTAATAATGATTTATTCTGTAGATTTTGCGCAACGCGATAACAAACATCGATTTTGGATTTCATAGATATAAGGAAGGATATTACAGAAATAATAATACAGAAGTTGAATTGCACAAATATATTCAATAAAATTAGATCAACACATAAGCAATTCAAAATAAACATAATCATCTATATATACCTCATAAAGAGCAATATTGATATTTTTCTGCAAATCAAATTTACATATTGACTTAATTTACATAATAAACACATTCGTTTGGAATGATATACGTAGAATTTGTTTTTGATAATGGATGGAAAACATTCCAACAATATAAACACCATATGAATAAATTTAATTGGTTTACAAAAACTGAAATTAACGTCGAGGATAGATAGCTTAGTAATTGGTATTCACGGGAGGCCACCGAACTTTTTGTCTGTTAATTTATTGCCAGCACCTAACCTTCTCAATCTACAAATACAATCTACATGTAGGGAAGTTTGTAGATATTATTTTCTCCATTTTAACTATTTCACAAGAGAGAGTTTTAAATGATATAAGTAATACAATTCAGATATTTATACACTGGTGTCCAAAAAATAAGAAACTTAACCAATATTGAAATTTCTCAAAAGCTAATTTATTAACAAATATAAATTCAGTATGCAAATAGTTTAAACTATGGAGAATTTGACTAGCTATGTGAAAATAAAAAAAAAATATTTGAAATTATGAAATATGCAAATTATTACCAACATACCCAAAGTTAAGGTTCCAGATTTTAAAGAAATAAGATATCAATAGGGAGTATGATCACCTCTAACAGCTATCAAGGTCTCACAGCGAGCCCTCATACTGTATACCAGGCTTTGAAGGAGGTCCAGGGGTAGTAAACCCCACTCCTCCAATAGAGCAGTTCTTAGCTCAACGAGGGTTCTGGGAGAGGGGTGACGAGCTCCAATACGCCTCCCTAGAGCATCCCACACATGCTCTATTGGATTCAGGTCCGGAGATCTGGCTGGCCAATCCATCCTTCGAATATTCTCACTCTGTAGATATTCATTGACTAGCCTAGCCCTATGCGGACTAGCATTATCGTCCATAAAAATTAAATTGTGACCAATTTGATCTCTATAAGGTCTTAGATAGGGCACAAGGATCTCGTCCTTGTAACTTTGGGCAGTTAAAGTGCCCCCAGAAAAAATGTGGAGGGGTGTGTGTCTGCTAGAACTGATGCCAACCCAGACTAAGAGACTGCCCCCTCTAAAACTGTCTATTTCCCTGTTGTTACTGGGATGATAGCGGGTTCCAGGCTCCCTTCAGATGAAAACTCGTCGAGAATCTGTGTTTAAACTAAATCTTGACTCGTCACTGAAGAGAACATTGGCCCACTGATCATGAGTCCAGGCGTGATGTTCCAAGCACCAATTCAAGCGGGCTCTCCTGTGAGCAGAGGTTAAAGGGATACAGACCATTGGTCGTCTTGCATGAAGAGCACCTTCGTGAAGCCTTCGGTAAACAGTTTGTCTTGAAATTCTCGTTCCAGTAGCACTTGAGAGTTCATTAGTGAGTTGAATAGCTGTCATCTCCCTATGGCGCTTGGCAGTTACGACCAGATAACGGTCTTCAGAGGTAGCTGTTTTTCCTACCAGAACCTTCTTTTCTTTTGATGGTTCCTGTCTCAATGAACTGTTTCCATATTTTGCTGACCACAGATTTATTCACATTTAGCCATTTTGCTACTTCAACTTGTGATTGCCCTGCCTCCATTCTTCCAACAGCTCTCCATTTCAAATCATCTGCTAAAATTTTTCGCAAACTCATAATTAACTAAGGATTAAATAAAATTATAATTGGACAATTCTTAGATGGGGTAAACGACACGCCAAATAGCACACTTATAAAGACAAGCAAAAATTTGCATATTTTCAATTTTACCGAATTGAATAGTTGCGATAAATAAATTCTACGACTTAAAATACCTAATTAAATTACTTTTTAGCTTTTAGCGTTGTATATTTTTAAACATATCATTAAAAAACAAAAGTTTCTTATTTTTGGACACCAATGTATATATTATTATTAAACTATCTATACGCTCAAAGATTATGTTGATTGTAACTCTCTCCTATTTTGTATAGGAGTGTGGAGGGAGATTCAGACATTGGATAAAAATCTTATATACAGAAATAAGCTATTTTCATGAGTAGAGCCGTAGGTTATACTACGGCCCTTGAAATCACAAATCTCTAACCACCATCTGGTGCCGAAATGTGATGCACATACAGTACAAGTTATCACAACCTCTTTGCATTATAGCCTGACACTACATTACATGTATAGACATGTGGAATACTCACAGTACAAGTGGTCACCTCCCAACATAGTCTGGTACTACCTGTGTAGACATATGATGTATCTTCAGTACAATCTGCCAAAACCCACATGACCTGGCACTATATGTGTACACATGCGGTGTACTTTCAGTACAAGTAGTCACACCTCACCAAAGCCTGACATTACATGTGTAGACAGCGAAAGCAGTCACAAACCTCTACCAATCATGGCGCGAGTTATAAGCTTGAAACGAAGTAAACATTAACCCTTTTATCTTACATGACCTATACCTTTTCTGTTTCCTTTTACCTTACCTTTCTTAACGATTTATTGGTGTGTTTTTGTTTATTTAACTACTCATTCAGCATTTTTCGTTAAGCCATTCATATATTATTATCCATAAAAATGTTTTTTTTTTGTGCGCGCTTATTTTATGACCTATTTATTTCACCCAAAAGACTAAACATCGCCTGCAACATTCTGGTGGATCTGAGTCACCACTTACAAGAAGAAGTCGCTGAATCCAAAGATGAAAACTACATAAATACTCGTACACGGGTTTGAGAAATACTACGGACCTATAAGTACCATTTTCAACATATTAGAAACTCTTATACTTTTCTGCGAAAGAACCTGTCCAATGATTGGAGATATGTGATGCTAGATACAACTGATGGGACAGTTTCATGAACGACGAACGTATAGTATGGAAACGTATATGATTGGATAACACCCTAGGACCTATTTACGACAATGCTCTCTCAGATCTTTAGACATTTCGCTATCGAAAAAGAATAACTTTTGATAAACCCCAAATGAACGGAGAATCTAGTAGAAGGCATATTCAAGACGTTCTTTATTCATGCAGACAAATCAACCCCAATATGAGTCGAAATTGAATATTTGCAACTTGTTTATTTGAATATACAATAAATTAGATAAAGGATTCATAGAGAATAATATTACCAAAAATGAGAGAGGAATGAATAAGATATACTGCATTATAAAATAGATTTATCGCAAAAGAAGCGAATAAACAGTGGATAGTCTGCCCAATTTAGCTCCATCAAACCGGCAGAAAAGGACCTAATTAGACGTTTTGTTGTCAGGAAGTTCGCCACCATTCTATCCTTAGCCTCTAAACCACTTTCATAGGTGAATCAACACTTCCTAAATTTATTTCTCTATCAGCGTTTCGGGGCAACACTGATACCTTTCTTATGGACCTATAATTCTCCCCTGAGATAGATGCCAATAGGTCACTTAAAAAAGTTTGGAAAATAAATAAATATATAAATGTTGATGTTTCTGTATTATCTTTTTAAACAAACTCCCAACCTGAAAATATTTTTGCAATATTTTAAAGGATACAATGATTATTTATTATACTGTATTAATCCATAAAGTATAAATACAGTATTTTAAAATATAGATGAGATATATCCAGGATCTATGCGATTATAATAATATATAAATAATTCACTGATCAGCACGCTCGTCTTTATCAAGACATTCTTACATTGTCAAGGCTATAATATCGCCAACCCAGATTACAAGTATATTTACAACACTCTACTGGGTTTTGCTCAATTTCGGCCCAATCAATAGCATAAGGATGATACATATACGTTTGTGCGATTTTCCTCGAATTTCAGTTGTTTACCATTTTTGTAATTGTTCAATAAGTCTTTTGTTCTTAGCCATGATACGCTTTAAGGTTATGCAAATCAGCGCTAAATATTGTATATTGACGAAATGTAACTGATTTTATGAGACAAAATATAATCAGGAATTTCATATTTGGCTATATATTATTAATTTTTCTATTTACAACCCTCCAAAGATATCTATTATCACTAATAGAGAAGAAGATGATATATAATCAATAGCTATCAAAATACACTAGTCCATCTAAATGTGTAGAGTTTTTATTTATAAGGTTCCATCTCTGGTTACTTTCTTTGTATTTCCTCAAATGTTATTTCTGCCTTACATTTCCGCTTTCCAATAAAAACTAAATATTTTCTGCGAGTTTATTCGTTCAAAGTTCAAAATTTTCTTTGATCTTTTTGTTTGTGTTTTTCTTTAAAGACCAAAAGTCCATAAACACTCTGCGGATATTTCTTTTATTTTATTTCAGACTTTGAAAAACAATCCTTTCAAACTCAAGTGCTATATACAGACACAATGTGGGGTTAATATAACTATATACAGGACGATTAGAAATGTAACGTAAGGACATAGATATATCCTCAATATATATCACGAACCTATCATTGAATTGAATTTACGTCATATTTATGTATTACTTTAAACATATAATAAATATGAATAATAAACGAAACTGCTTCCGAGGATGTGTGTTTCTTGTTTAATATTGCAAAACGAAAAAAAAAAAAAACTTTGGAAGCCGTTTTGTTTATTATTTATATATATATTGGAGGGGATTTGACTTTTTCAAATATAATAAATGCTTATATTGTATTTAATAGGAAATTTATTGTCCCAAGATATTTCGAAAAGAACTCGACTCTCTTTACCGAAGTTGCTGATGCTTTCACTTTATAACACTAAATTAAGAAAACATCCCAATTAACCAATATAAGCACCTATGATTCAAAATCGAAAACTATTAACGATACTTTGCGTCAAAGAGCGATCAATTAAATAAGTTTTTATATAAAAAAAAGGCGTATCTGAGTTTGTAAAACAAAAAAAAAAACATTTTTTTCTCAAAATATTTCGAAGAGATTGCTCCCTCTTTATCAATATATAGCACAGTAAACTTATTTTACAAATTCTTGTGTGTGTGGTTGTGTGGGTTAACTACAAGAATTTGTAAATTAAGTTTACTGCGAAATAAATTGTTAAAGAGGGAGCAATTCCTCGAAATATTTGAGAAAAAATATATATATTTACAGATACAGGTACGCCCTTTTTTATATAAATTTATTAACGATACGTTTCTTTTTTGAAAATATACAAATCCCTGATGCCCTTACTTCAATGGTAAAATAACTGGAGGATCTGGCTCATCAGTGATGAACTCTTCAGTGATTAAACGGGCGAAACCGTTGGGAGGGTTCATCACTGATGAACCACAGGCCTTATTGATATTTTTTACATTCTTGTAAGCTCAGTACAGAAAGGTTTCAATAAAATAATCCCTTGTATCAATATTAAGGTGAAATCATCAGTTATACAGGGATAAAGGTTTCTTTTTGAAAAACTTAATTAGGATCTCTATCTTTCGGAAATACAAGCTCTTCTGCGGGAGGGAACACACGATGCAATAAATCGCCAAAAAGCGATACATTGTACTTGAGTGAAGTATTCATTATATTTAGGGAATATTAGAATTTCTAATGTAATTTGAAGTTCAAGAATGACAGAGGTTCCGATGGTAGTTTGCTTGAGTTAAAATTTGGTAACTATGGTGATAAGCTCTAATAATTATTTTACT
Source organism: Cordylochernes scorpioides (assembly GCA_030710605.1). Lineage (NCBI taxonomy): Eukaryota > Metazoa > Arthropoda > Arachnida > Pseudoscorpiones > Chernetidae > Cordylochernes > Cordylochernes scorpioides. The sequence continues at coordinate 73,375,007 of CP092868.1, forward strand.
TATTGGTTTTGTGACTTAAAAACAATGCCGTTGTATGATCGTGATTTTTTATTAAAATTACCCATTGAAATATTTGTCTAATAATCCAATACAAAAATATCTTGTAGAAAAATTAAATATTGATATTTGTTGTTTTACAATATATAGTAAATCCAAATATCAAACACAATTAACTATCAATGGATGTATAGTACTCAACTGAAATTTCTAGTTACATTTGACGATAGAGGTTTCATTACCGGCATTGATTGTCCTTGAAATAATGAGACAGTTCGGCCAGTAGACTTTATTTATTCAATGTTTTGACAAATTTCTTTTGTACTTGTCAGGAAAAAATAGTTTAAAAAACTTTATGGAAAGATTTAAAAAATAGATCGACTTAAAATCCTTCGACCATTATTAGAAAAAGAAAATCACCAAGGGGGGATGAGTTTCTTATATTTAATGCTCTACATTTCAAGTTTTCGGGTATTAACGATCCTTCTACAGGAATAAAAACCAAAGAATGAATCTGGATGGATCAACTGGTTATATACAAGCAAATATTATATTAAACAGGTATGAAAATATCAAATGTGTTTGTTTATAACCAGTTGATACATATAGATTCATTCTTTGGTTTTTATTCCTGTAGAAGGGTCGTTGATACCCGAAAGCTTGAAACGTAGAGTATTAAATATAAGAAACTCATCCTCTTGGTGATTTTATTTTTCTTTTTTCTAATGTTAAAAATATGTTCAAGTTATAAGAGCGTTCTCAGGCGTTCTAGTTACTGTCTTCCAGACAATCCTATCATATGTTTAGAAAAGGACGACTAATACTTTGTGTAAAATGAAATTAGATATGAAATAACTCGCTATATGACTACATGGAAATCACTACAAGAGGAAAGAGATTATATTTTTCTCTAGAATCGATCGTAAGAATTCGTCTTCAATATATATCCACACTCATAGCGCGCCAAATTAACAGAGGAACAAAATATTTAGGATATCTTCATAGAATTTCTACACATCGGCAAACGCACATAAAAAAAGACTTACAGAAAGTCACAGTCTTTTATAAAATATCCCCATGTGTTAATAGTTGTTTTTCCGCGTCAGAAATAGTGAATGGCTACAATTTGTTAAGGAAACACAGTATCTCACACAATGAGATATATAATTATCTCATGGAATATTGAATAGTTTAAAGTTTTATTCATCATGAAGTGTGTTTGAATCCATATACACTCATTGAGTAATTATAGACCAATATTAGTTTTATCCTCTTGAAATACGAAGGTCTATCAAATAGAATATACCAGGTCTATTAGTATGAAACGCGAAATTTTTCAGTGAATTCAAAAGTTCACCTATTCCATACAACAAAATATTTTTTATTCAAAGTAACTGCCCTGATTAGCTATACACTCGGACCACTTTTCAGGCAATTTTCGAATTCCTTGTCTGAAAATTTCTATTCCTTTTGAGTCGAACCAGTCAACAAGTCATTTTCGGTGTATGTCTGAGTTCGAAAATTCCTGTTTTTTAGGGCGTGTCCTAAAGATGTGAAAAGGTGGTAGTTCGTCGGCGCTAAGTCTGGTGAGTACGGCGGGTGGGGTTAGAGTTCCCAGCCCAAATCTTTTATGGTGTTTTGGCCACCGTAGCGTTGTGAGCTGGAGCGTTGTCATGCTGCAGTATCAGGTTGCTGTGCTTTTCACGCCATTCCGGTCTTTTTTCATTCAACGCCTCTCTCAAACTGTGCATTTGTTGTTCGTAGCGACTAGTATTGACCATTTTGCCAGGTTTCAGGAGCTCGAAATATACTACGCCGGTCTGGTCCCACCATATGCAAAGGATTGCCTTTTTTCCGAAGCGATTGGGCCTAGGCGTCTGTTTTGGAAATTGGCCGGGCAGGCCCCACGACTTTTGGCGCGTAGGATTGCTGAAGTGGATCCATTTCTCATTAGAAGTTACGATTCGGTGCAAAAACGCCGTTATTGCTGCCTTTCGCTCAACTCAAATCTGGAAAGCTTTTGGGTTATTCCGAGGCTATTTAAACGTAGAGAAACAGCACCTTGAGACACCTGAAGCTGTTTTGCGAGTTTCTCCTGCATTTGGGTACTGTCCTCATCCAACAAAGCTTGCAGTTCAGCGTCCTCGAACTTTTGGGGCGGTTTTCCTTGTGGTTCATTATCTAGTTCAAAATCGCCACTTTGGAATTTTTAAACCACCTGTAACACTGCGATTTGCTCAGAGCGTGGTCGCTGTAAACTTCCTCGAGCATTGGGTGGGCTTCAGTGGCACTTTTCTTCCAGTTGAAGGCGAACAACAAAACTTCCCGCAAATGGGCACTTTTTGGCTCGGAAATCGCCATTTTCCACGGGCTCCAGAAATTTTTCACGATTTGAATTTTTCTAAAACTGCACGCATGCTGATGCCACGTGAGTCGAAGAACAAAACGCCTACAACAGCGCCACCGTCGTCTCAAATAAAGTTGCACAGCGGCCTCTGGCGCCCATTTTCGCGTTTCATACTAATAGACCTGGTATAATGAGAGGGCGTGAGAAGTCATGTATGTTATAAATATTTATTTTTATTTATAAAAGTGTGTTACTATATAATGTCTTGGAAGGGAAGCCAAAGGAAGTTTTCAAATATTATTTTGTTCTCTATAATTAGAACAAAACCGTAAGAAACTAATAAAAAGCAAAGCCGTAAGAATATAGTAATACACTCATAGACAAAACTCAAAGAAGCGATACATTCTAGCATGTATATCGAGATTTAGAAAATAACTATAAACGATATTTGATACACAGTGACCTTTAGTGAAGACAAACGGGATAACCAAATGTGGGAAAAATTGTCACTTTCTTCTTCTTCTTCCAAAAAAAAAAAAAAAAAGACTACCGTAGACATCAAATACTTTCGAATTCCTTAAGTTTTTTCCAAGAGTATATATTATATTTTGTACTGCGTATAATGTGCACTGACAGAACACTGTTCGTACTTGGCCCTAAAAGTGGCTCGTGCTAGACACTTAAAGAAATAAATACATGTTTTGAGGGTTTTAAACCTTTATTTCACAATTTATTTAGGAATGATAAGTTTTTATCAATTAAACATTGAAAGTTAAATATGTGAATAGAAATTGAGTACGTTAATAGTGATAAATTTACATTCGCCCCTCTCACAATGAGAGTCCTCTCCAAATCTTGTTAACTGCCTCAGCATGGCGGGGAGGTTACCCTGGGCAGGACAGTATGTCTGGAGTCTTATATTCCTGGTAGGGTCACTTAAGGCATGAAGACTGTTCTACTTATCCCAGCTAAATGTTAACAGGTAAAGACATACCTTTGTGTACCTAAGATATTCCTTTCACCAGTAAACACACTCAATTACTCCATATGATAAAGAGAAAAGAACCACCATCACATATGTAAATATGATAAACAATGAGGTAAAACGTTAAATTTACCCGGAGGGGACCATTTAGTAAGCCACTGGTGAGGATCCACTTACCTACACACAACACGGTCACTTAGTGCATCTACCAATGCAGGTATGGAACAGGAATTGGTTTAACTGATCACATATTTTCATTAAAAGTTCACATAGTAACCTCAGTCTAATAGTAACAGAATCAAGTATTCGAATTTCCAGTAAATAAATGTATGTTAAATTTAATTCCTCTTGTAGATATGTTTTGAATTATATAGCAGCAGTTATATATTAAGAAACTGATCATTTATATTATGTTGATTGTACATATTGCCAGACACTTTTTTCTTTTGTACACAGTTCTTTTTTCTCTTTTTCTTCTTGTTAATGAAATATGAATATTCTCTTTACGGCCTAAAGTTTTGTAAATATATAGACAAATATGAAGGCATACATTATAAACATTATATGTATAACAGCAAGTGCCCCTAGGGGGACATTTGCGCTTTAAATTGAAATAAATAAATAGTAATTTCAGTATCCACATATTTACCGCAGCAATATAATAATGGATAAAATCAACATAGTAAAAATAAGTATTGGTACGAGTATTAAATACATAATACCGTACATTTGATTATTAATAATATATCTGCTTTTTGCACTAAATTTATAAGTATATAAAATATTCAAATAATTTTATCTATTCAAATGGTACAATAGAGTTAAAATAAAGGATGCTTATTATCAAATTATATATATTTATACTAGCCGAGTGACCCGAGCAACGCGCCGGGTTTACCTGAAGGGCCTGTGTAGACACATTAAGAATAAAGCCAATAGCTTAAAAAATTGCAATGGATATATTCTGATTTCTAAGAAATAGAATTTTAAAAAGGTTGAATGAAATTACTTTCTAAGCAAAGTATATACATTTGGCAGATACGAACATTGATAAATTCCGGGCATCCAGAGTAGATACTCAAGGAATAAAATCCACAGAGAAGAAATTTATAATTATAAGCAAAAAGATAATTAACATTTAAACAACTAGCAACTCGAAATATCTACCATTGGATATTAATAAAATAAATAATATAAACGCACTTATTTTAAAACAAAGCAATTTGGTGATGATGTATATATAAAGTAAAACTTGAGGCAAGAAATCTACGATTCGAAAATTAAATAAATTAAAAAATAAATATAACTACTAATATTTGAAGAATAAAAAAGTATAAAATAAAATAATCCTTTTATTTTATATGTATAGATGGCGCGTTATTGCTTTGTGTTAATAAAAAAAGTGTTACACACGAAGCAAAAAATAAAGAAAAATTTGGTATATAGATTGCTATGCTTAGCTCATTATATTTGGAGAAGATTGCTTAAAAATTTACAACTAAAAACTATTTTAGTGTATTTTATATATGGATATTAAAAACAAAATGTAAGGACATATCCTGACCGTTTATAAGAGAATTTTAAATGGCAGAGTGCCATCATATTTTCTTTATATATATATATATATATATATATATATAGTGTATAAACTATATAACAAAATTATAACAGTGATTCTAATTTTAAAAAATTTAAGGAGCAAACTGATTTTTCTCTCTCTATCTACAAATTAATAACATTTTACAAATTTTATAATTTGTATTTAAATGATCATAATAGTGAAGATAATTTTAATACAAAACTGGACTATAAAATTAAATAACTATTTATTATTATATATATATATATATATATATATATATTATACGTATTATAGAGCATATGTATATATCATATATGTATTTATGGAATATGTTTGAATAGTCTATGCATATAGGTAAACAGAAAAGATGAAAATTATAGAAGAATTTTAAATATATTTATATTCAAAAATGTAAAATTATTCATATTTGGGATTTGAAAAAAAAATAGAAATTGTAACCAGAATATATTCTTTGAACTAAACCACCCGTATTCAATTGAAAGCGTATTTCCTTTCTGACCCATAGAGAAGGCATTTGTTCCAAATATATGTTATACTCATTTATACGTTTTATATTGACTATATTTATACATTAATTGGGGTTCGGTAGACGGGTGGTCTAAACTATCTATTTTCGACCGCTAGGACCCGGATTCGATTTCCGCATTAAGCACTTTTTTTTCTGATTTAAAAAAAATGCCCCAATCGCCCCCGATTCTTACAAAAGTCCAACCTCATCAGCGAGTGCAAGTAACTAAACGAGGTTCGGGTACATTTGTAAGTGCAAAGTCGAACTGTTTTTCACATGTGTAGACATGTGGTGCATTTACAGTAAAAGCCGTCGCTTACCTCTACCCACCATGAATATTATGGCCTGTATCACGTGTGTACTAGGGATGTTTATAAAAAAACATTGATGGTCAAAAATTAAGGAATTTGTACATTTTATCATGTATAACGGGATTTACACAATACCTCTGAAAGATATTTGATACACAGTGTTCTTTATTGAAGACACACGAGATAACCAAATATAAACAAAATTTCTTGTCTCCTTAAAAAAAAATAAAAAAGACGACCGGAGACATCAAAGACTTTCCACTTCCTTAAACTTTATCCATGCGTTTATATGTATAAGGCGCCCTTTTCTGGTCGGTGGAAGGGTGGGCTAAACCGTTGGTTTACGACCTCTAGGACCCGGGTTCGATTCCCGCATTGGGCACTTTTTTTTTCTTAATTAAAGCCAAACAAGAGTTATAAGGAATTAGCACGCCATCTGTTGATGGTAAATCAAACTATTTAGAGCGAAATATTTTTTATTACAAACTAGCGGATGTACCCGGCTTCGCCCGGGTTTTACCCGAGTAAAGGTTTGTCTAACGAACATTTGTTAAAACAATTCTCTATAAACTTATAAAAAAATAATAGATTTATTTTGATAACTTGAAACTCTAAAATTTGAAACTCTCGATAAAGTGAACATTTTTTCCGGTCCCTTGAAAAATACTCGATAAGTTGAATAAAATCAATATTAATTGGTTCCCTCGGTAATTGGAAGTTAAAGGAATAGTATCTTTGCCTTGGAATTGTATCATTATTCTTGTCTCAAAAAAATTGCCGTGTCATCCTGAATTTTGTCTTTCCTAATTTTCTACATTACAAAATCATCGTTTTATCTAGTGAACATTTTTTCCCGGTCCCTTAAAAAATACTTGATAAGTTGAATAAAATCAATATTAATTGGTTCCCTCGGTAATTGGAAGTTGAAGGAATAGTATATTTGCCTTGGAATTGTATCATTATTCTTGTCTCAAATAAATTGCCGTGTCATCCTGAGATAATCTTACTTTTGATAAATAATCTTTAAGATAATAAAGTTAGTGATAATAAAACTTATAGATTAAAAAAACTTGTTAACATCGTCGCAATGGTGGCGCTGCTTGCGAGTTAAATCTACAAATCTGCAAATAACTCTAAGGATATTCAAGATATTCAAGAAATTATTTTTCAGAAACCTCCAAGTACTATACTAAATAACTTCCAAAGTTTCATGGCGTTCCAATGAGTGGTTTGGTCAGGCATAAAGACAGACACACACACACACACATACATTCATGTTTATATATACTAGTATATAGATAGATGAAACGGCTTCCTACTATCATTACATTCATTAAAACATTTAGAAGGGACATAAGAATAGGTCCTTCTAATATCTCATTGCAGTACGGACAGTAGCAAGTTGTGTTATTTGTACAAATATATAATAATACTACGCGTTCTTTATTTAGATTTATTAATCAAATACAAAGGTTGTAATGTGATTCATCAGTTAAACATCTGTTATAAGAAATATAAACTATTTTGACGCGTATGATTCTTTGTAAATTAAAGCAATGTTCTACTTTTTCTTACTGCAATGCAGTAAGAGGCCGCTAGTTGCGGCGACGGTCAATAGATGGCGTCTGGTTTTAGACGTCTATTTTGACGGGAGAGGCGACCCTTGTCTCTTTAGATTAAATTTTACATAATATAAATACTGCTACACACAGAGTTCCAAGCTTATAAACTCGATGCCATCAACCAATACAATAAACAGTGATTATTTAAAATCCCAAATCAATATCCCAAGAGAATATGTAAATAATTGGAAGCTTCCCCGCTTTAAATAGAAACAACAACAAAAGAAGTGATTAAAAATGGGAACATTATTCAAATTGATATTATCATTACCCATTAAAACTTTCCTTTTAAAGGTATTTTTACTGATATTATGTATTTAAATGATATGAGCGATTTTTTCCTTGTTGCATATTTTCAAGGAAAAAAATAAATAATTGTAATTCAATATACTTGATAATGTATTATATGCGATTTTTATTAATATCTCTTATATTCAATATATATTCTTATTTGAAAATTAAAGGATTTTTACGATTGATATGTTAATGTACGACTCTAAGAGTGAAATCGCTTAAACGAAATTTTCGTAATCGCTTTTATTGAGGTAAGGTTAGGGCATAAATCACTGATACTACCGATCTTTTGTTAAAATAAACTTCAAAAAATACCAGTTATAAGAACTACATGAAAACTTTCTCCATTGATTATTTAAAATAGTAATGAAAATTAAGGAGAAAAGATTTTTATTCAGATAAACGTGTGACAAGCTTTCGGGCAGTCACGCCAATAAGTCAATAACACGTCATCTATATATTGAACATGAAATAATTTAGGCACAAACTATCATTACTGCGATTAAACAATATATTGGGAGGGTTTGGCTCATCAATGGTGAACTCTCAAAGCGGTTTAGCTAATTTAATTTACCAGACTGCTTCTTAGAGCTCTAATACTGTATTGAATGATTATACATATTTACGCTGCACTGAAGGGTCGAATCTCAGAAATTATATTCAATCATATTATGGACATAAGTTTCGTAGAAATGCATAAAAATATTTATAAATTTGTCAAAAAATATTCTATCGAATGATTATAAAAGCTCTAAATAAATCAAATTAACTACGTTCTCTGTTATATATAGAGATATATATACTTTGTAAGATCCAGGTTAAATAGGAAGGAGAACGCAGCATCATCTAAATTTAGAATACAAACTTTTATAGCTTGAATAAAAACATTCGTTTGAAATTGTAATCTGACGAAACACTGGTAAGCCTCACCACTGATGAGCCAGGCGTTTTATCAAAACTTTCATTATTGCATTAGGAAAGCAGAAAATTCAAGCAGAGCCTAGGCAAAGTCGGATCTTCACCTATATATGCCAAAGGTAGTAGTAAATAACAAGAGAATATGCTAAATTGATGGATTATTGAATATTGCTTTTATTTTGTATTATTGATACTATATATATTTTGTTCTATAGATCAGCATTACCCGATATTAATCCGGAAATAGTATCTAAAGTTCATTATTAGCAAGAATTGTGAAATAAATCGGAGAATATAAAAACAAAATGCGAAAATATTTCAAAAAACCCAAATCGCTTGGATAACCTGGAAGAAAAGTGATCCGCAGACGATGAAAACAAGAAATGCCAGATGCCACGATCCGATTGGGTATTTGCAATCACATGACCTTTTAGCAGCAAGGCCTCTTAGCTTGATTTTCTTATTATTTCGTTTGTTGGCGAGTCTTCTTCTTCTACTATTGGCGGGCATTTCTTCTGATTTATTTTTATAGAATGATTACGTCTGGTGATAAAATGAATTCAGCACGGTGTTTAATTTGAAGAAGTTAGGATTAGGTAATGACACTATTAGGAAGAATATAGTCTATTGTTAATGAGCATCGTGATTGGTTTGGTTTAGTTGAAGTTTCCAGGGGTTACTAGTTTAGTTAGGTTATTAAATCAGACGATAGAACATTCTTCGGCTAGATGAATTTCGTAACTAGGTTAACCCCATTGAAGAAATATATAAAATAATTTCTCAAAATCGTGTAAATATAAAATTCCATGCTCTCACAAGGCAAATACATTACATTAATGATTCAAACTTTTCTTTGAAATTCAACAAGTACAACTCCTCTGGCTTCATGCTCGGATGTGAGGATTGCTAGGAAACTGAATAATAAAACAGTTCTTCCCTGTATTCATACATATATTCGAGGAGAAATATTCAGAATTTCTTTATAAAAAAGCAAAAACTTTATATATCTTCAAACATAACCATAGTATCCTTCAAAATTCTCTCCATTATCCCTAATGCACCTATCCAGTCGTCCGTTTTAGCCTTGAAAGCATCTTTCAAAACTTTGATACCTGTCATCGTCATATGGCGTTTTAGGTCGTCGACATCGGCCAAAGGTCTTCCTTTCAAATTTCCTTTAATCAAGGATAGTAAGAAGTCCACAGGAGTTATATCTGGCGAATAGAGAGCGTGAAGATCAATATAATAACGCATGAATGTGATAATCCTCTTGAGATTCGTTGAGGTCAAACTTTGCTGTCACTCTTCATATTCCAAAATAAACAGTCAAATTACGCTGGATACAAGACAAGTTAGATAAATATTGAGAGTTTTACGAATGTTCTGTCTCTATCTTTATTGGTGAGATCACGGCTGATATTGACCACATTTCGAGAGGTTGAAGTAGAGCTGAAGAGGAATGATCTTCAGTGGCTATTTCTCTAATATTAAACATACATTCGTATATTAGAGGTGAAATTGTGGAAATCATATACATTCGAATACTTGTGGTTTACTAATATTATGTTCTGGCATAATGGCATCGATTTATTGTTTTTGTCGAGTAATAAAAGAAACCATAACAGCCGAACGTTGTTCGTAAGAATCATCCATTTCCTCATGTCACGAGTGCGCTGGAGGCCCACCACACAGAAGTGCCACAGGATTGACACTCGTGTTGTCGGGATAGTCACTTGTCAGGCTATCTAATAGCTGCTCTCTAGTGGCACACTCTGGTAATAAAATTATACCAGAGCCGCAGTTTAATGATTTCAGTTTTTTTAGCCCCCCCAATTGTATTTTATATAAAGATATATCGTGAGATTTTTTGCAGGGGGGAATTTATTATTGTTCATATTAGACTTTTTCTCGCGTTTGTAAACTAGTTTTCAATTTTTCTTTTCTACGGAAATTGTAGTTTCTGAAAGATAAATAAGACACAACACCAGTTTCTAAAAAATCGTATCAAAGTCGATAACCAGTATACTATATTTAGAAAAACAAATAATTTTATTGACACAAATTAGCAAATCGATTTTTAAAGTCATATATAATATATAACTACACATTATATTCATCATCCTAGTATTACACTAACTAGTGGTAATGAAGAATGAGCCACAACACCAGTTTGGGCAAATTCGGACAAAAGGTCAAATTGTATACAACTATACCTTGTCAGAATTAGCTAAATCTGGTGTTGTGGCTCATTCTTTATCACCACCAGTAAAGGTGTTTACTAGGGTGTTGAATTTGATACATAGTTAAAGAGATAAGTGCTCCTCAGGTACAAATAGGTATATTATGTTGTCTATAAAATTCATCAACCAAGTACGACAACTTAATGGAGTTTTGGTTAACATTTCTATAACAGCGTATATTTATCCATCTATTATTAAACATATCTCATGAAAAACGTAATGAATTATACTATATATAAATATTCCTATTTATCTATATATCCTGATGAGTAAAGATAAAATTATTTTAAAGATTTGAAAAAAAAAAGAGAGGGAGATACCATGCAAAATCGGTTCTTTATTAATTCTTCACAATATTCTGTTTGAATAAGTATTAACTAAATATAACATTTATATTCTCTCTTTCTTGTTTGAATAGCTTATCTTCATTAACTATTACTGATGGTTAGGATTTTTCACACGCACAAGACAAACATATAGTAGGTAATATTAATACCTATCAGGGCTAACTAAAATGATGCTTGATGTATAGACTAGTTAATTTCACTGGTAAATAATAAAATATTGAATAAATGTGAATATATAAGGCGGAATGATGATGAATATATGGATAAAATAAATTTAAATTTAAAAATAAAATAATTGATAAATATACATGTTATATTCAATTTAATATTATCATTAACTTTATCAAATTATGAAACGCGATATCCCAAACTCAGGGATATTTGCGTCAATACATTTCACTGCATTACAGCAATTCGGCTATATACAATCCTGTTCAATTCATTATTTTACATAAATTAACTAAAGAAAATTGTCCAAAAAGAAAAACAAACAACAAAGCAAAACACACAGAGCAAGCATCGCAGTTCTTTTTTTTTTTTCTAAGATTCCTTCTCTTTTTTCCAATTCAAGAGAAAGTTGTATATGTATTTACAAAATTGATCAAAATTTTTATACTTTTCTTTTTTGTCTACAAATTCATCAAGCTGTCCAATACGACCAAATCTATTTTCCCTAAAATACCGGAAAATTGGGCACTCCAGAAGTAGATGTCTCGCGCCTTGAATTTCACCTCCGCAGAAGCATCCTGGTTCCTTCACGGCGCCGATAGTTGCCAAAAATTTCCCAAAATTGCCATGATCTGTAATGAATTGGATATTATAAAAATTTGGACGGAAAAATATTGGAATTCCTAATACGAAAAAGCTTCTGAAAATTTCATTAGTGTTCTCAAAAATTTCATTCATTTTTGCGTGTAAGAATGATTTGACTATACTTGGAGCATGGGGTTCGTAAGTAATTAGATCTTCAATGGACAGTTGAGCTAGATCAAATTTGATTATTCTGGATTCTATATAGTCTGTTAGGAGTGGAATTTTTGCCAAGCTATGCACACAGTTTGATTAAGTGGTTTTGTATGCTCTAACTGCCCATAAAATGATCTGGTACTGCATGGAGTTCAGTTTTTGTTTACAACGATTGTTTAAATATTTGAACCAAATTTCAGAACCGTATATTATCATGATATATAAATATTTTTTCTAATTTGACCAAAAAACAAATAGCTTTTTTAAATTATTTTTTTTGTGCTGTTGTATATATAGATTTGTTTTTTCCTTTGGATTGGTTAAATGTGGTTTTTATAATAAACTAATTTGCCAAAAATATTATATAGTTAAATTTGTTTAAATAAAATAAACATTTTTGCTAATAATTTATATTTCATTCTTCTTTTTTTTAAGTAAGTAAAATTTGCATTCGACAAAGTAAACATTCACTTAATAATCAATATTACTTTACTTTATTCTCTCATTCTCCACTCGGAATATAAGATACATATATATAAAATATCAAAAATGTGGCCATTGGTGGCGCCCATCTCGTGGAAGACTTCGCCACTGATGGACTGTCAGAAAAAAATATATCTATTGTATGGTTGAAAAGACATGTAGTGAGAAAGCGCAAAGGAAAAGAAGCTTAAGCTTCAAATAGAACTATATATATCTGATAATTTGAAACCCCAGTCATTCTACCATGTCCCTGCATTTGTCCCACCACCTTGTACCCTGTACCAAACTTATAGCTACTGTATAACATGATGTAATGTAGTAGCCAAATAAAATACGGACTGTATGTCAGACAGACAGAGAAAAACAAAGAGATAATACGATTATAGATATTCATAAACGATTGCAGTTAGGCCAAGAGTTGAGAGGAAAGATTCCCTTCTCACATCATTAGCGCTAGGTCAACGACACTTTTATTCCAGAGAACTCCAAGATAAAGGACCCCGGAGTTGAATTCGCTGAAAACAACTTTATTTGGGTCAATGCTCCATCCTCACATTTTCTGCTATAACTACTAAAGATGGCTTCCCAGTCGTTTGTACCAATCAAGGCGATTATTCATCTTCCATGATGTAATGGATGACCAATCAGAATCTATAGAGGTCACGTGACACCAGCTGACTGGGGAAGTCTCAGTAGCGTCTCCGAGTCTCATCCGCACTACACGCGTCTCCTGATCCAGCGTAAATCGCGGAGCGTAAGCTCACTCCCCTCCCATATTCTCTGTCTGTCAGCATCGGTTCCCTTGACCAACCTATCCTGTGTCCTCACTCCTGTCATCACGACTGCAAATTTTCCCCAATCCAATCGCAACTTCCAGTTGACGTCACCTTCGCTGTCACAACTACCACAGATTAAACAGAGAGTCGGCAAGATTCCACATATATATATAAAAACGTGAAAAAATAGTACAAATGTAACATTGTACTGGGATAAGGTGCATAAATCATGAAAAAAGAAAAAGGCATCTCCTTATCGTGCAACTGAAAGTTGCTGATGGCTGAGCGCCATCTATCGGAATAAATATCAACTATTCTCGTTGATTTTTTTATTCCATAATTGGCCAAATACCCATTCTTGATTAATCAAGAAAAGCTAACCACGGACGCGTTTCGGGCTGTTGGCCCTCATCAGCGTGGTGCAAGCTGTACCTCAAAGACCAAAAAAATTGGTCATTAAGGCATCCTGAAAAATCATGAAACGGGTAGTTAAGGCCAGAATTGCGTGAGGACTCTACACAATGTGAAAAAATAGTACAAATGTAACATTGTACTGGGATAAGGTGCATAAATCATGAAAAAAGAAAAAGGCATCTCCTTATCGTGCAACTGAAAGTTGCTGATGGCTGAGCGCCATCTATCGGAATAAATATCAACTATTCTCGTTGATTTTTTTATTCCATAATTGGCCAAATACCCATTCTTGATTAATCAAGAAAAGCTAACCACGGACGCGTTTCGGGCTGTTGGCCCTCATCAGCGTGGTGCAAGCTGTACCTCATTTGTACTATTTTTTCACATTGTGTAGAGTCCTCACGCAATTCTGGCCTTAACTACCCGTTTCATGATTTTTCAGGATGCCTTAATGACCAATTTTTTTGGTCTTTGAGGTACAGCTTGCACCACGCTGATGAGGGCCAACAGCCCGAAACGCGTCCGTGGTTAGCTTTTCTTGATTAATCAAGAATGGGTATTTGGCCAATTATGGAATAAAAAAATCAACGAGAATAGTTGATATTTATTCCGATAGATGGCGCTCAGCCATCAGCAACTTTCAGTTGCACGATAAGGAGATGCCTTTTTCTTTTTTCATGATTTATGCACCTTATCCCAGTACAATGTTACATTTGTACTATTTTTTCACATTGTGTAGAGTCCTCACGCAATTCTGGCCTTAACTACCCGTTTCATGATTTTTCAGGATGCCTTAATGACCAATTTTTTTTGGTCTTTGAGGTACAGCTTGCACCACGCTGATGAGGGCCAACAGCCCGAAACGCGTCCGTGGTTAGCTTTTCTTGATTAATCAAGAATGGGTATTTGGCCAATTATGGAATAAAAAAATCAACGAGAATAGTTGATATTTATTCCGATAGATGGCGCTCAGCCATCAGCAACTTTCAGTTGCACGATAAGGAGATGCCTTTTTCTTTTTTCATGATTTATGCACCTTATCCCAGTACAATGTTACATTTGTACTATTTTTTCACATTGTGTAGAGTCCTCACGCAATTCTGGCCTTAACTACCCGTTTCATGATTTTTCAGGATGCCTTAATGACCAATTTTTTTGGTCTTTGAGGCACAGCTTGCACCACGCTGATGAGGGCCAACAGCCCGAAACGCGTCCGTGGTTAGCTTTTCTTGATTAATCAAGAATGGGTATTTGGCCAATTATGGAATAAAAAAATCAACGAGAATAGTTGATATTTATTCCGATAGATGGCGCTCAGCCATCAGCAACTTTCAGTTGCACGATAAGGAGATGCCTTTTTCTTTTTTCATATAAAAACGTGTCAATCACCTGAACCAAAAATAAGATAACGCTGCAAAATTTCACTGTGATATTGATATTTCGTATGTATCAATACCAACCATTTTACAATGTCGAGTAAAAAGAATTATGTGCCATATATTAACCATATTTGCGATCATACAGACCTGGGTTAGTGACAGAGCCATAACACTAATTTCGGAAAATTCCGAAGGCTCACCTGGATGCCAGTTCAATCCAGGCTCGATATCAATAATGTAAGCAAATGTTTAGTGAAGTGAAAGAGACATCTCTCCAATATGCTGTGACATTTTCACTGACATATTGAAAAAGGAAGACAAATATATAATCTAACTAGCGGATGTGTACCCGGCTTCGCCCAGGTTTTATCCGAGTTAAAGTTTGCCTTTTGAATATTATTGATAATAATATTCCGGAACACACAGAATATTATGATAATAATCTTCGTTACATTATATATTTATAAAATATATTTTTCGAGCAAACTTATCCTCTCTCTCTCTACTCAATAGATTTTAAAAAAGATATATATATATAAATACAAATATCTCGAGATATACTAGATGATCTTAGCCAAAAGGCCGAGAAACGATATTTTATATATAGAGATGACCTGGCTTCGTGTGTCTTCTGCTCGAATGAATGTTTCGCTGGTAGATTTTGTTCATGCCTACTAAAAATTATTATCTGGCTTCGCCCGTGGTCTGCTTTAGTGAATATTCCCCTAAAGAATTTTGGTTATGTCAATCAAGCATGATACAGCAATATTGTCATCATCATTTCTGACTAAAAAATAATTGTTGCTCAGTACTTGATTAATTTTTTTTTTTTTTGGTTAAAAGTGCGACAAAAAGCTCTTCTAGATATAACTTTCTGTCCTGTTCAAATTTCTGCGAGATTAGTTAAATATATTGAAGGCTTGCAAGCCGACAAACACATATATATATGTTCCTGGCTTCGCCCGGTTTTTACCCGAGTAAAAGTTTGCCTAACGAACATTTGTTTAAACGATTCTAGAAAACATCCAATCCACCTATATATAGATTTATAAACATATAAAATATTGTTATATGCGTTTGAATATATTTTTGAAAACATAATTTTTTTGAAAACATTTATTAAATTTTAAATAAGATATTCTATTTAAATATATAATAATACTAGCGGATGTGTACCCGACTTCGCCCGGGTTTTATCCGAGTGGAAGTTTGCCTAACGAATATTATTGATAATATATTTATTATTGATAATTAATAATAATATTCCGGAACACACAGAATATTATGATAATAATGATAATAATATTCGTTACGTTATATATTTATATAATATATAAAATATATTTTTCGAGCAAACAAATCCACTCTCTCTCTACTGAATATATTTTTAGAAAGATATATATATAAATAAAAAAACCTAGAGATAAACTACACGATCTTAGCCAAAAGGCCGAGAAACGATATTTTATATATAGAGATGACCTGGCTTCGTGCGTCTTCTGCTCGAGTGAATGTTTCGCTGGTAGAGTTTTGTTCCTGTCTACTGAAAATTATTATCTGGCTTCGCCCGTGGTCTGTTTTAGTGAATATTCCCCTAAAGAATATTGTTTATATCAATGAAGCATGATACAGCAATATTGTCATTATCATTTCTGACTAAAAAAATATTGTTGCTCAGTACTTGGTTAATTATAATTTTTCTTGGTTAAAGTGCGACAAAAAAAAACTCTTCCAGATTTAACTCTCTGTCCTGTTCAAATTTCAGCGAGACAAACATATATATGTTCCGGCTTCGCCCGTTTTTTACCCGAGTAAAAGTATGTCTAACAAACATTTGTTAAAACGATTCTAGAAAACATCCAATCCTCACTGAATCTATACTTGTCTATACTCTCGACAATTTGAAATTTTTCCCGGTCCCTTGAAAAATACCCGATAAGTTGAAAAAAATCAGTATTAATTGGTCCACTCGGTAATTTGAAGTTGAAGGAATAGTATCTTGCCACAAACGAAGATTTGTAAATAACTGTATTTAGCGAATGTACCCGATTTCGCCCGGTTTTTATCCGAGTAAAGGTTTGCCTAACGAACATTTGTTAAAACGATTCTAAAAAACATCCAATCCACCTATATATTGATTTATAAACGTATAAAATATAAATATTGTTATATGCGTTTAAACATATTTTTGAAACACATAATTTTTTAAAAATATTTATTATATTTTAAATAAGATATTGTCACGTTTGTGAATTTTATAATTAAAAATTTCTTTTTTTTTTTCTCAATGAATTATATATATTAATTTAAAAATTCATTTTTGTTATCATCATCACATACAATGTAATATTTTTATATAAATAAACGAAAATAAGCGACAGCAACAAAGTAATTTGCCTCTTCATTATTATAAAACAACAACAAATTAAATTAACAATGTAAAAATATATTTTAACATAGAAACATTTTAACATTTAACAAAAATAGTTACAATATTTTCTTTAAATATATATTAATATTAAAATGCCAAGTTTTTTACGTCATTGCAATATTATATTACTAAATTCTCAAATTAAAATTATTATACTTGGAACACATTTTAAGCATTGTTACAATTAATAAATATAATTTCACCAGAAGCCGCGAGAGGCGCTACTTGCGAGTGAAAGTATAAAATTTGCAAATAAAATTGCAAATAATATTTATTTCAAATCAAATTCAAACCAGAAACCTTCCCAGTAGTATAGTAAATAACTTCCTAAAGTTTCACGGCGATTGGATAATCTTACCTTTTAAAAACATTCATCGTGTAAACAAACCATGTATAAATTATTAACCAATCAAATTCATTTATCGTCGCGACCAGTGCTGCGCCCAAGCGGTAAAAGGCTAGAACTAACGCTTTTTGGATTTATATTTTTAAAAAAAGCACATTAACCTTTTTAATTTTTTAATAGCCTATATGTTAAACGAAATCTCCAGCTACCTACATGCGAAATTTAATAATGATTTATTATGTAGATTTTGCGCAACGCGATAACAAACATCGATTTTGGATTTCATTTTTATATATTTAAAAAAGGATTTAGTTATTTTAGAAATATTTACACATCGAGCTATTATTTAGAAAAATGAATATATTGGTTTGGATAAAATACGATATATTTTTTCAATATATCGGTTGGTTGAACGTCTAACTTTTTCAAGGCATTACATTGCAATACAAAGCATACATGTAGCTATGTAGTTTTATTTGATATAATAATTAAATATATAGGTGTTATATCGACGTTCAACTGCCCTTATATTTCCAACATAATACAAATACACAACAAAAAGTATATAGACCCGGAGTAAACAATCGACATGACGCTGGATGATAAAAAAAAACTATAATTGACGTAATTTAGCTGTATTTAACTTCCTTCTCTTTTTATTAATACTCTGGCAATAAAAGAGGCAGTGTTTTGTTCCTATTTTCTCTTTGTAAATATAATACATTACCATATCGTCCGGTATATCGTCCTTTCTGAAAATGTTTTTCCTGGTAAACGAATATTCACTTTTGTGTGATTTATAGAATCCTACTGGGAATGTCACCCTTTAAGTAATTAACTTCCAGTCCTAAATGGTCCCTGTGTAAATATTTATATTCGGGATAGAATTTATAAAGTATATTCGAATTAAATGGTAGGGTTTGAAGATCCGTCGTTTATTGAAGATTCCATTAACACAATATATTTCCAGCAATATCTGGAATTGTGACTTTACTAACATGATTCTGTGCGCTTTCAACCGAACTATTACAGAATATTCATTGTTTTAAGATATTTATTAAAGAGAGAGGTGATTCTTCACTGGTTACATATATTTATCCTTTAATAATTCGGAATAATTTTACCCATCCGCCGTATTTACTAGATATTGCTTCCCCAATTCAGAAATTGTTTCAATATTTATCTCTTTTTCAAGCATAAGGCTATAACGCGCCATCTATATATAGGTAATAAAACTATGAAGCGCGAATTTTTCTTTTCTAGCTAAAATAAACTTCTTTAAAAAAAATATGTTCGCTTCTCATAATTTTATTTCTTGTATTTATAGATGTAAGTTATATAGCCTTGTGTTTAATTCACGATAAACAGGTATTTTCTTTATTTTGTTTGCGGAAGAACATTAGTCGATGAAAATATTTGTATGTAATTCAAACGTTTTAATGTATAGCATATGTCCATAGTTTGTTCAAATATCATAACTATGATTCCAACTTTCATTGGCGCATGTATAAAGCATAATCGTACAATACAGTATTAGAGCTCTAAAATGATTCGGTGGAATGAAGTGGCGAAACCGCTGGGAGGGTTCCCTATTGATAAACCAAATACTCCCAATATTTTTCATCGCATAAAGGAGATTAGAAGTTTTTTTCATTTATAGAGAAGATAAATTAGAGATTTTTATAGTTTTAATTCTTATATACTTATTACCCCTCCCTGCAGCGCCATCTCGCGGCATCCAACACGCTGTAGTAACTGTATTTCTCCGACAGAAGAGCACAGCTCACGTAATATAAATACACTCATAGACAAAACTTAAGGAAGTTGTACCTTTTAGCATGTATTATAAGTTAAGACAATAATAGACATGTGGTGCACTTACAGTAAAAGCAGTCGCCTACTTCTACCCACCGCACGATTACCATGGTCTTTACCACGTGTACTAGGGATAAGCAAAAAAAAAGAGCTCTGAAATATATTTGATACACACACAGTTAATCTTAATAAGGAATTGAAATTGCCTCTCTCTGTGCACGTGTACAAGGGATAAAAAAAAACTCTGAAAGATATTTGATGCACAGTTAACTTTATCGGGGAATTTAAATTGCCTCTGTCTTCTTCTCATATAAAAAAAAAACAGACGATAGGCGACATTAAAAAATGAAACTTCCTAAAGTTTTGTCAATGAGTGTATATTGTATTACACCAGGTTTCTGCTTAATAATTTCCTTAGTCATGGGTTTCTCCCTCACATTTTAAAATTATCTTTCCCCAGCGAGTTTCCATTATCAGGTACAAGGGAAATAATATAATAATAAAAACAATTACCTTGCAAAATAGTTATTCTATTTATTTTATTGAAGAACACAATCTGGTCCAGAGATCTTCGCTTCCGTTACTCCTGTCAACAGTTGTCCTCTCCGCGCATCAACCTTCCAAGAGATGTTAAGTCATAACACAGCGTTGACGAATATAAATAATAATATAATCTCTGCCTAAAATATCAGTATAAAATATTTTACAACTAAATTTTACAATGGCTAAATGATTTCAAAAATTCTAAGATATTGCTATATCATGCCAAACAGTATTATTTAGCAATATAAAATTCATTAAAAGTTTTACTACAAATAATTCCTATTATCAAAGGTATAGTGATAGAACAGACCAATTACTGATGGTATAGCGCCATCCGTCGGTGATCAACACAGACCCAGGAAAGTCATTTTTCTCAATCCCAGACCAACTATTCTAAAGTGCACCCGATATCCCAGCGGACCATTTGGAAATTCTATCTCCTCCCCAAGCCATTTCTCCTTTAAATTTCTCTCTCCTCTTCATTTCGCGCCGCTATTTTCAGAGGATTGACTTATTAAATCAGTGTTAGTTAGCTTTTTTCCGCCATGTAGCGGATCGATGGTAAAGTTTGGAGATTTAATATTTTAATCTAATATTTATGAAATTTGTAGGTATAGTTGATATAGGTATAGGTACAAAAATTAGACTTGAATTAGATTTACAGAATAGTAGAAAAATAATGTATACAAGTAAAAATTTCAAATATAGAAAAGGAATAGTGAATGGAGCATTTTTGTTCATCATTTGAGCATCATTGTTAGAATAATAGTTAGACATGTAGTTCTGAATATTCAATGAAATAAGATTAGTAATTAGAGTATAAAAGTTTTGATTCCAAAAGCTGAGAATGGTATTAATCATTGTAAGAACAAAGTCCAGGTCCAGAAAGATGAGGAATTTTGAATAGATAATCCATTTCCAAGTCACATTCTGGAAATTAATCGCGTATTGTGATTTTTAAAAAATTAAAAAATCGCTACAACCTCAAAAGCCCAACCCCACTAATATATGCAATTAACCAAAGGGGGCTCTAGAGCATTTGTAAACGCACAATTCGAACTGCCTTCTACATATGTAAACATGTGGTGCCCATGCAGCAAAAGCATTCGGCAACCACTACCCACCATGATTATCATTGCCTATAACACATGTGTAGTAAGGATAATAAACGATAATAATAAAAAACACTGAACAACTTAAGCTTTCGATTTACAGGACTGGCTCTTCTTCAGGCATAGGAATATTTGAAACAGACGATAATTCCTAATATTATTCAAAGTCGAAATAAGAAGACTAAGGTGGAACTTTTTCTTTATTCAGTGATCATTCATTATAAACTTTCGACAACGTATGTTCTTCAACGTGTAAATTTATGTATGTTGAGGAACTGACATGTACGAAAGCTTGCAATTAAATATTACTAAATATATACATAGGAAATCATTACCCTCAGTATTCTTATTTCAGCAATATTGGGATTTTCACAAGATGTTTGGGTAAAAGCCATTCATCGCAAAATATCACCTTGTTTAGTTTTGTATAGCTGGTAACAGCACTCTGAAGTGTTTTAAATGATGTATGAATTTATAAAAAAATATTCGAAATTTGAAACAAAAAATTAGTAAATAATTTTTGTTTCAAATCTATCCTCCAAAAATAATTTCTATAATATCAATTAATGATTTGAAAAAATTAATCTATTTACATATCAAATAAAATATACACCTTATTGAGCATCGTATTTATGAATTTATCATATTAATTTCATGTTGATAATGTTTATTGTAATGTTGATTACAAAACTCAGGAGTACTTTCACTTTATTCATGTATATATATGTTTATGTTTGAAAAAAGGATAAACATCTCTCTTTAAAAAAATAAAATGTTTTCTTTAACTTTTCAATACAGTAAGTAAAGACCAAATTTTGGGAAATTCATAAAAAGCAAAATTTGATAATTTTATCCACCAGAATAATCAACTCATATTTGCATATAAATAATTATATATATATATATATATATTGTTGCACCAGGTTGCGGCTTGGCAGACTCTTCAGCCTGGATTCTCTCCTGTGCTGGGTCTTGCATCTTACCAGAGCGTGTTTCAACCATCCTGCAAATTTATAAAAGGGAATAACGAGATAAGTCTTCTTTAAGTAGCCACCAGAATCCTTTATTTATTTTCTCACATCAAAGAGAGCAGTGAAGTCACGTGTACCTAAATACAAATGATGACAATCTAAATAATCTGTGTTTTAAATAAATATCATAGAATATAAAAAATAAATAAATATATAATTTAAATTTCAAATATATTAAAAATAATATAAGAAATACGCCATTAATCATGATGTAACACTTCCCCCTCTCCAGAGGTCGTCACGTCCTCGTGAGTTACCTCATCAATTCTCTCAAAATAGGGTTTGAGTCTTGAGACATGGACAATCAATGGGTCTTGGCCAGGATTATCTTTTGGCTCAATTAAGTAATTTACGTTAGACAGCTTCTTTAATATTCTATATGGGCCAAAATATTTTCTCAGTAGTTTCTCACACTTTCCTATTTTCCTAATTGGTGTCCAAACTGCTACTAATTCTCCTGGTTCGTAGCTTATTTCCATGTGTTTCTTGTCATAGTTCTTTTTCATTCTTTCTTGAGTCTTTATTGTGTTGTTAATAACTAATCTTCTTGTTCTGTTTATTTTGTCTAAGTGATGTTTTATGTATTCATCATAATCATCTTTGTCAATGTCCACCGAGATATTCCTGTCGTCCAAAAGAGACGTGGGTTCTCTTCCAAACATCAGGAAAAAGGGAGAATATCCTGTGGTTTCCTGAATTGTAGTATTGTAAGCGTGAGTGATGAATGGGAGTATTTCGTCCCAATTTTTCTGATCAGTGTTCACATACATACTGAGCATATTGATCAATGTTCTATTTAACCGCTCTGTCAATCCATTAGTCTGGGGATGATAGCTCGTTGTGAAGCAATGTTTAATCTTGCACGTTTTCATCACCTCTTTCATTAAATTACTGGTAAATTGAGAGCCTCTGTCACTAATAAGGTATTGTGGGGCTCCGTGCCGAAGAAAAATATCCTCTACTAGAAATTTAGAAACTTCTTTCACTGTTGCTTCCGAGACTGCTCTTGTTTCTGCATATCTAGTGTAGTAGTCCTTCAGCACGATTATCCATTTTTTCCTGTTTTTCGTAGATGGTAGTGGACCAACAAAGTCAATTCCAATTCTTTCGAAAGGAAAGTTGGCTGGGGGGATGGGCTGTAGTAGTCCAGAAGGTAATTGGTTTGAGCCTTTCCTACTTTGGCAAAGGTGACACGTCTTAACGAATTCTGAGACATCCTTTAGCATGGATGGCCAAAAGTATTTACTCTTTATTCGGTACATGGTTCTGGCGACGCCCAGATGGCCATTCGACATATGATTGTGATATTCTTTCATAATTTCTCTCTTTTTATTCTCTGGAACCACAAGCAACCACGCCCTGCCTTCAGGGTTCGGGTTTTTCTTAAAGAGGCATCCATCTTCTTCTTTAAAGTTTTGCGCAATTGATCGCCTGCTTCCATTAAGGTTCTTCTTAACACTTTCGATAAATTTATCCTCTTCGTCTGTTATTTGATTTAAAAATAGCCTTTCAAAATCCTCATCCCAATCAGTTTCTGGTAAGGGCCCCCTAGATAAGCCATCGGCGTCCAGATGCTTCTTTCCCGATTTATGTATTATATCGAAGTCATATTCTTGAATTTTTAATGCCCATCTTGCCAATCGACCTGTTGGATCCTTCAAGTTTTTGAGCCAGCATAAGGCGTGATGGTCTGTTACTATTTTAAAGTGTCTTCCATAAAGGTAGGGTCGTAATTTTGACATTGACCAGACAACGGCCAGACATTCTTTTTCAGTGGTTGAATAATTTTGCTCCGCTTTACTTAGGGTACGACTCAAATATGAGATCACCTTCTCTTCACCACCGATGTCTTGGACAAGTGTTGCACCTATGCCGATGTTGGACGCATCAGTATGAACATAGGTAGGTGCATTTGGATTGAAGTGACCTAAAATTGGTGGACTTAATAGTGCTGTTTTTAGGGTTTGAAACGCTTCCTCTTGTCTTTCTGTCCAGGTAAATGATACACTTTTTTTATAAGGTTGGTCAAATCTTTGATAAATTTTCTATAATATGAACACATTCCCAAAAAGGATTGTACTTCTTTGACCTTTTTGGGCCGAGGAAAATTTCTGACAGCTTTGATGTTATGTTCCGCGGGTTTTATACCATGTTTGCTCGTTATATAGCCGAGAATCTCCAATTCTTCATAAGCAAATCGGCATTTTTTGTCGTTTAACCTTAAATTAGATTCACGAAAACATCTAAAAACAGCTTCAAGTCTTTTGAGGTGCGTTGGAAAATCCGGGCTATATATGATAACATCATCCAGATAACACAAACAAATTTGCCATCTCAGATTTCCAAGCATATTCTCCATATTTCTCTCAAAGGTAGCAGGCGCGTTACAAAG
Source organism: Cordylochernes scorpioides (assembly GCA_030710605.1). Taxonomy (NCBI): domain Eukaryota; kingdom Metazoa; phylum Arthropoda; class Arachnida; order Pseudoscorpiones; family Chernetidae; genus Cordylochernes; species Cordylochernes scorpioides. The sequence goes on from CP092868.1 coordinate 73,399,867, forward strand.
TCCAAAAGGCATCACGTTGAATTCATATAATCCATGCGCTGTAGTGAAAGCTGTTTTCTCTTTGTCTCTTTCTTCGACTTCAACTTGCCAATATCCAGATCTGAGGTCTATTGCTGAGAAGTGTGTAGATCCTTGGAGAGTATCCATAACTTCGTCTATTCTAGGGATCGGATAGACATCTTTTACTGTCACATTATTCAGTTTTCTGTAGTCCACACAAAATCTGTATTTACCATCTCGCTTCTTGACCAATATTACTGGAAAAGACCAGGGGCTAGAAGATGGCCTAATTATGCCTTCTGTAAGCATCTCGTCAATTTGCTCTTTTATAATATCTCGTTCTTTAGCACTTACCCGGTAAGGCTTGTGTTTAATTGGCTTCGCGTCTTCTGTGTCTATCCGATGTTTTGCCAAATTGGTTCTCCCTAATCTCGATGAAAAAAGATCTCCATACCTTTCTAAAACTTGTTTTAACTCCTTCTGTTCCTTTGGTGAAAGATTTTCGTTTATTTGGAATCTAGGTTCTTCGTTCTTTTCTACCTCTCTTTCTCGACTCACATTTATTTTCGCTGGACTACTTCCAAAAGCCAATGTTTGGTTTTTCATTATTTTTAACGGTCGAGGATACGGATTAGTTATCCAGATGTGTGTTTCCCTATTTATAACATTGATCAAGCTTCTTGCTAGACGAAGTCCATTTGTTTGAAACATTTTGCTGCTCTCCTCGATAATATATTCTCCATCCTCTGTTTCTACCAATGCCTTGATCAATTTCATGGAACATTCCGGTACAATGGAATCCTTGGCACTCTTTATTTTCAACATTTCAAATTTGATTTCGTCATGATTATTCGTCAAATCATATTTTATAGTTTCTTGCTTAGAATCTATTTTTGCGTTCATTTTCTTAAGGAAATCTCTCCCAAGAATTAATGTCCGTAAATGCGTTTTCAATATCACAAAGTTGTGTGATAATGTTTCGTCATCAATTTTTATATTTAAAAATATACTTCCTACCATGTCCAATTTTTTTCCATCGGGTCCTGCACAAATTTTTGCGAGTTTACTTATACCATGGCCTGTATCGAGGGCCGTTCTGAGGTCGACCACTGAGAGGTCAGCACCTGTATCAACCAAAGCTTCAAAAGTCCCTATCTTGTCCACATTAATTTTTAATTTGTATTTAGGGTCCAACTTCTTGATTCCGTTTATGGTCGACTTGCTTTGATTGACAGATTCAGGCGCGACGCTTAGTTTAAATCTTCCAACACGGAATATCTATTCCGGGTAGGAATATTTGTCTGTGTGCTATGACATACATCAGCATAAAGCCGAGGTCCTGATTTCTCTGATATTTCATTCATTTGGCATTTTTCTTCGACCTTCTCTTGGGTATCTGCTGGATCCTCTTCTAGGATTCTTATAAACTTGACCCTACAATAACGGGCCACGTGCCCTGGCTTGTTACATTTAAAGCAGATTGGTCTTCCATCTTCCGTCCTATTTTTGCTCACTTCTTGGCTTTTATTGTAAGTGTTTCTCTGAAGGTTTGGTTTCGGCACAAAGTTAGGATTATAAGGACGTCTAGGGGTAGAGGGCTGGGGAAAGTTGTTTCGATACTGTCTGGGGGTAGGAGGGGAGTCGTTCTTGTAATTATTGGAAACAGGGGCTTGGGGCCTGGAAGTGGTCTGGTAGTTTCGTGCGGCAGTCGGCGGCACGTACCTCGATTGTTGTTGGGGTCTAGAATAGCGTGGACCGTTATATAGGTTTCTGGATTTCTCCACACGTTCCCGATACTTCTTTTCAAAAGAATCCATTTTCTTGCACACGACAAGAAGGTCATTGGTCGTTTTAGGAGGGTTCAGGTAGAGCGCGAATGAGTACTCTTTTTTCAGTCCTCCAATAACATGTTCAATTTTTGTTTCTTCTTCCATTGCGGGGTCAACCTTGTTGCACAACACTAGAATGTCTTCCGCGAACCTGATTGCTGGTTCATTCCAGTGTTGCATTCTGTTGAGCTTCATTCTAAGTTCTTCTTTATTCGCGTCCAAAGAAAAATCCTGAATGAGGCGGATTTTAATATTTTCCCAGCTCGTGAAACTAGCCTTGTGTAAATTCAACCAGGTTTTAGCGCTTCCCGTCATGTTCATGGCGGCATAACGAGAGATAATGTAGTCTGCCCAATGGTACAAGAAGCCAATTTCTTCAAGAGATTCAATCCATGGGCGAGGGTCTTCCGTTCCATCATACTTGGGGATGTCGATGTTGGGATTCAGGACAACTGGGTCGGAACTAGCATCTCTACCAATTGTTGCACCAGGTTGCGGCTTGGCAGACTCTTCAGCCTGGATTCTCTCCTGTGCTGGGTCTTGCATCTTACCAGAGCGTGTTTCAACCATCCTGCAAATTTATAAAAGAGAATAACGAGATAAGTCTTCTTTAAGTAGCCACCAGAATCCTTTATTTATTTTCTCACATCAAAGAGAGCAGTGAAGTCACGTGTACCTAAATACAAATGATGACAATCTAAATAATCTGTGTTTTAAATAAATATCATAGAATATAAAAAATAAATAAATATATAATTTAAATTTCAAATATATTAAAAATAATATAAGAAATACGCCATTAATCATGATGTAACAATATATATATGTAGTAACCCCGACTAAGCCGACGTGGAATGTACTGGGCAGTCGTGGTCGTGGGTGCGTGATGGGATTCCCGCACGGGGACAACAAGGGACAGAGGCAGGTCTAGATGGTAGCTCCAAGAGGTAGAGATAGACCACGGACGAAGGCAGTCGGACCACGGGCGCCGCGGTTGCCCTAAGCCTACTCGCAGATTGAAGAAGGGGTGAGAGATCCGACCGACCGTATAACGGCGTCACTCTGAAAACAACTCCTTTATCTCATTTTCTGGGCCCTTTTATACTGGACCCCGCATATGGCGGTGAGTCCTGATTGGCTCCTGTAATCACGCCACCTTCTGGCGCCGTTTGTCGTTGTCGCCGTCTGGTCTACCTTTGCCTCTTTGTTTATTTGTTACATCCATTTCCACAAGGTCGATACATATTTTTATATAGATATGGGGCCATAATAAACACCAGAAGAAGGCTGTGAACTATCTAACTCAAAATACACTACACATATATATATATATATGTGATAAAGTCCAGTCGACTTATCTGTAATGAGGGTTCCTGTCGACTTATTGTGATAAGATCCTGTCAACTCTACTGTGATATAATCCTGTCGACGTAGTTGTGATAAGATCCTGTCGACTCTTCTGTGATAAGATCCAGTCGACTTATCTGTGATAAGGGATCCTGTCGGCTCTCGCTATAAGCTGTGGTAACCGAGGGGCAAACCTGTAGTTACCGAGAGGGACAGTCAGGGCGTGGAGAGTTTTCCAGTACCTCTCTGCACTTTGGAAGACCTTTAACAGTTTTCACACAGTACAGGCAGTCGTGGTCGAGGCAGAGTAGAAAGCTTGGGAATGTCCACACACAAAAAACGAGGAGACACAGTTGTAGTAGGCAAGTCCCATGAACAGATAAAAGCCGAGCTAAGAGCAAGATGGAGTTAGAAGAAGTTCTTACTGTTTTACATAGTTGATGAGGTGGACCTGGCTACGACCAACAAGGGCTCACGCCGACGGTGAAGTGACTGACTATCTCGGGTTAAAACCGAGGTTTTTATATACCATTACCGAGGAGGGGGGGGGGGGGGGAAGATGTCTGAGAATTTGGACTTTGAACGTCTGCCAAATCCTGCACCCTTTGACCTTGATGGCAACGACTTGCCAGGGTTGTTGGATTTCTCTCTCGATTTTAGACGTTTTTGAACTTCTCAATCTTGCTTTAACTCAGCTCTTAATCGATTACATAGTTTTATTTATTCATCCTCAGTTTGTACAAAGTACATTACATATGGTGATGCAATGACACATGTCAATCATGCGTATAATTATTTATAGATGTGTTTCTATATACAACATGACAATCTTGTTATAAGTATTATACAATAAAGGGTTGTTGGTTTAAATTAACATATATATATTTAAGCTCTAAACAAAAATCACAATAAATAGAAATCATATATTTTTTTTAAAGAGAGATGGCAATCAAACACCAAAATACTTATCACTAACTATAGAATTTATTGATATCAGAGTATTTAGAAGCCTTCATAACAATGGAAATAAAACAATAACTGAATAAATAAACAATAGAACCAAATATAATTTCGCCAAAAAAGGCTAGATGCAATCAAACCCCCAAAAGAAACGCCAGCTACAGAAGCAGCTCACGACCCCAGTAGCGCCAAACGATGGGTAAAAAAACTCCAAACGACACAGCAGGAGACAAACATCTAATGAAGCCACTTTTTATGACGACACATGCCTTCTCTAAAGACCAAAAACTTTCGCCTTGTTGGAAATAAAACAAAAAAAATCACAATTTGACATTAGTAAAAGTTATTATCAAAACACATTGAATATTTAACAAAGTATAGTTGCAAGACACCGGGGTATCCACTTATATTCTATAAAATAAGTATCATTCATTATACATGGGCTGAGCTTGTCGGTCTTATCAGAGGGACATAGGCCGCTGTAGAGGTTTTACACCTTGATATATAGTTTTTCTTTCAGAGTAGGTGAAATCTACTCATTGCAAGTTTGTTTCAAATACTCTTGATACATCGAAAGTTTCTCTTTCATAAAAATTATCTATATCAATTTATTTTATCCTGAGTGTTATGATATTGTGGCAAGGTATTTGTTATTTTATTAACAGAGTGTCATTTTTATTTTTATATTTTGCTACTCTGTAAACTTCCCTCATTGCTTATTTTGTATTTTGCCGATTATAGTTTGTACTAGCCTGTTATGAATTCTATTCTCCCCTATTTTAAAGCTGCCCTGTACATCGCGTTGATTACCTGTAGATTACATAGATAGGTTAGCATGATACACCCAGCACCAATCAACAGAGTGATAGAGAAGATTGAACCTTTCTAGAACTGGTTTAACAATCAAGAAAACAACTACCATCATTCACATTATATATAAATACACTAATGGACAAACTGTAAGAATATTGTACCTTTCAGAATGTGTATCGAGATTCAGACAATAATTATTCAATATATTTGATACATAGTGGCCCATATTCAAGACACACGAGATAACTAATTGTGAGCAAAATTGCCTCTGTCTTTTTTTTTTCTAACAACAACGAAACTTCAACAAAACTAAAATAATAAAAAAAACTTTAAAATTAAAAAGTTTTTTTTTAAATGTAAACTTTTAACGCGTCTGTTTCTTTTTTAGTTAAAAATATTAATTATTTAGTTTATACTGTCACGACTCTAATGATAAAATAATTGGAGGGCTTGGATCGTCAGTGGTGAACCTTCCCAGCGGTTTCTCCAGTTTAATATAGCTATAATACAACATAATATAATGCGGCTTGTGATTGAAAAACGACATTTGAAAACTATCCCGCATGAATTTCTTTTCAACGAAATATCAAAATTTATTTTAAGGAGAAATAACGATTATTTCTAACCTTAGGGATGAGATATGAAAGGATGAATTGTGAAGAGTAATAATGATAAACGGAAAAATAAAAGTGTCCAGGGATGGGAATCGAACCCACAGTGTTCCGCTTACCGGGCAGATGCCATGTCCACTAGGCTACCCTGGACATATTTTTCCGTTCGTAAATAATACATAAAGTAATTTATAATAAAATATAATATAATGCGGCTTGTGATTGTAAAACGACATTTGTAAAACATTAAAATATAATATTTATATATTATTTACATTTTAATAAAAATAATATGTACAAATATATAATTATATGCATTCCCTTCGGATTTAAAATTGGTCAAAAATATTTAAATGTAATTTTTTTAAAAATCATTTGATGGGAGATAGTAAATAATAAAGTTAGATTAGGTAAGAAAACTAAAATTCAATCTGAGTTTATTATAATCACTTTCATGGATCAAATTCTTCTTAAAAAATAAATTGCAAAGAATAGAAAGATAGCAAAAAAAAAAAGAATTAGAAAAATATAGGTGGCTTTTCTCCCAGCTTCTTTTTCTATTCTGCGAAAAAGAAAAACGAAAAATGAATCAATTTTTTTCTATTTGACCATTTTATGGCCATTAAAGTTTTATTTTTTTGTCAAAAGGTCAACGGATCATATTAAAGAAGTTTTTCTTATTGTAATGTATTTTTTACAATGTATGTTTTTTTAAATTTACAGACTTTTTCATAAAATTTATTAACAATTATTTTAAAAGTGCTTAATATATTTAATGACAAAAATATATTATTGTGATAGAATATATTGAACAATCTTTCTTAGAGTTTCTGTAGAATTATTTTAGAAAGAAATCATTACTTTTTTTGAAATGCATTTAATATAAAAGTGTGTAAATAATAACTATTATAGATGCGTATGATTCTTTTAAAAATTAAACAATTTCTACTGCCCTTTCTGCAATGGAAAAATTAATGGGAGGGCCTGGCTCATCAGTGGTGAACCCTCCTTGTGGTTTCCTCCAGTTTAATATACCATACCGCTGTTATATTGCATTTTTTTGTTTTTCTTTTATAGTGATACTAATGCTAGACTCTTGGAATGGGTATTTTATGAACATTATCTTTGACGACAGCAGAATTACATATAATTATAAATATATATATATATATATATATATACGCTAATGCATCATAAAATAAAGATGCGTGTTACTATATTTTTAGGTTCTGCCTGTGTGAGTATAAACTGATTAATTCATAGTATTGGGGTAAATACGTTCAGAAGTACGATTACAACGTTACTTCTAAAATATAATTAGCCGATGCGCTACTTAAAAAATAATAAAACTTAAAATTTATTGATTTCAATAAAAGTGGACTAATGAAATAAAAGCCACACTCTCGTTTAAAAAAAAAAAACTATAAATCGCCATTTATAATCAAGAGAATATTTACACTTATAACCCAATTTTTTATCAAAATTAAGAAACAGCATTATTATGAATTTTATTCCTATTAAACCCGAAAACGCTGTTTATGAAAACAACTATATCATTCCTCTCTCTTAACAATGGTTACTATAACTAATTAGCATAAATAATTACTATAACTATAGCACAACTATAACATCTATAGTCGCGTAAATACGACGGAAATATTCAAGTAGGATATCAATGTAATCAAATACTTATTAATTCTCGCACCGCTATAATTATCCGTCACATAATAAGTAGATCAAGCGCTAGATTCCTCGAACACAAACATTTTGAAAGCCAAATATATACATTTAAATTATAAATTCCTCCCTTGAAGAAAATTTGCTTTAAAAGGTGTAGTAAAATAATATTCAAAGGCAGCATATTAAAACAAATGGTAAAAATGTGAATGAAAAAAAAAAAAACTGACGATCATATATATGTATAAAGGCAATTATCCTTTCTCAATGAAAGCATTGAACTAACAAAACATTCCACTCTGATTGGTTCTCTAAATATATTGTTACGACGCTTCTCAGCCATCAATGTTTGCGTTCAAGGTTTACTGAGAAGACAATGTGGATTCTTTAGGATACAGCTTAGTGCGGTATATTTATTACAAAAGCTTAAAAGAGTAGATAAGTAACTATACAGTAGATGATTAACTTGCCTTCAATGTCCGCCACTAGAGGGATCCTTCTCCGCTACCGTCTTCCCAGTCAGTCCATACGGCCACACGTTCGGAGCCCACTTCTCAGACAGACTTCTCTCCCCAGACTGCCATGTCTTCTCGGCACACACAAATCCTCGGCAGGCCGGCCAGCTTCCTTCCACTGCGGCACCAGCTGGGCTCGGCTGATCCCTTCCCCGCGGCGGCGTCAGCTGGACTCCCCGCGCTGTCTGCCACCCCCTCCTGGAATTTGTCAATCAACACTTCAGAGAAGAAGGGGCCCTTCTTCTCTTGGCGTTGCCACTTCTTCCCTGCTACTTCTCTGCTGCATCGTTTCAATATAAATGAAACGAAAATTAAACCCTATAATATATATATATATATATATTAAAGTAGTTTTATATATAATCTATGAAAGAAAAATGTTTTTAAAAAGAGGTAAAGAAAGTAGATTAGGATTATAGAAGTATTAGAAAGTATATAAAAATGTTTTATATATTTAAAATATTTAGGGCTATAACAAGTTAACGCTGAAGCCTCGGCAATTATGTGTCACATGAGCGGAACATAAGATAAAGAGGAAGAATTGGAGATAATAAGATGAGTTAAAGAAAAAAAAAACAGAACCATGTTGAAATTTTATCAAAATAGTTTTTTTTTTTGCTTATTCTTAGTACACGTGGTACAGGCCATGATAATCATAATGAGTAGAAGTAGGGGACTGCTTTTACTGTAAGGCACCAAATGAATAAACATGTGAAAAGCAGTTCGACTTTGCACTTACAAATGTGCCAGAGCCCCATTTGGTTACTTGCACTCGCTGGTGGGATTGGACCTTTGCAAGATTCGGGGGCCATTGGAGCATATTTTTTATCAACTAGTGAAGGTAATGAGAAAGAAAAGGTGGCCCGAAACCATGGTCTCTAGGTTGACGCTTTTCAGTTTTCCAAAGCTGGCATTGTGGCTTTGTCGCCGATCCGAGGCTGCTAGTTTGCGGGACGGTATGCTTTGACAGGAGAGGTGAACTTTGTCTTTTTAAATCGTAATCCTCCCGGAATGCAGGTTGGAAATTCCCCTTAATTCGCTAAAACTGGTGCTGTGGCTCATTTTATATCATCATAGTTATCAACAACCGGTTATAATTACAGTAAACTATCTTCAAAAACATACAAAATTAGTTCGAATTTCTCTCGATTGATGGAGTTTTGAACCTACTAATAAATATTTATCTATTATAAATTGAATATAATCTAATTTATAAAAAGGATGTAATTAATAAAATATACAATACTCTTAACTTTATTTTTCAAAAAGGTTACAAGTTTTTCTCTAAAAAGTGTAGCGAATGGTCAGTCTATTTACATATTTTTATTTACAACTTCAATAAGTACCAACAGTAAAAGTAAACAAAGATATTCACATTTGCTATCTTGACTCCTGGTCAGTGCTGTGGTCCTTGCCGTTATGGTCCCCTGATGTCCTGCAGCTCTCCAGCAGTCTTTCTATGGCCTCTCCTGGTGGTTCCTCGATAAGATGATCCCCTGGCCTTTATCCATTCTTGTCTGTCAGGTCTCGTGTCATCTGCTCTAGGTCGTTCTCCTGGATCTCTTCTATGGTCGTCGTATCCCTGTGCTCCATGTCCGGTGTTCCACCCTCCTCATCTTCACACGCCAGCTCCCTACATCGTTCCAACAATCTTTCCATGGCTTCCATTTCTTTATTTCTCTGTAACTTATCGTGAGGTTCATTCTTCCTTTCTGTTGAGATAATTTCCATCGTATTTTTTAGCACTAGGGATTGAATATATGCGAAGTCCCTTTTTCTTATGTTTATTTCCTTCCTATATTGTTTGTTATATTTTGTTACTATTCCATCCCATGTTAAGACTATCAGCACTACTTTTACGAGCATTTTTTCGGTTTGGGCCATTTCCCTCGCCAGTAGCTGGTATTTTCTTTTCTTTGTTTGCTCCGTAGTACAATACTCTATATGAAAAAAAAATAAAATTAACAATAAACTTCCTTCGAAGACAATTAAAGAACCATTTCGGAACTTTCCAAATACAAAAAGATAAAACTCACAAGTATAAAAGCTCTTTATTGCCATACTCTTATGTCGTTAGTGCGGGAAAAACTAGAGAAAAGTAGCAGAGTCTCTTCAAGAGCCAGCCCACCATTCTTTTGATTATAAATTAAAGTAATTCCCAATTAAACTAATTAGAGGACATTTTTTTTCCATTGCTAAATATTTATTGGATTTTCGAGAAATTCCCTAATGGAAAATTTGCATCTATAGTTGCATAAGGATTGTCTTCCACAAGATAAATAGACAATTACGGGATTTTCTCGCAAAGATTTCTAATCCAAATTGAGATTATTGGCAATCAGTTTAGGAGAGAATGAATGGATTTCTGTGGAAGGGAGAAAATGTACAAATTCCTTCACATTCTGAAAGAAAATAAATCAGCTTTGTTTCCTGTGATTCGAGCTTTTTGTTTTATAAACTATATTTTTAGTTAATTTTTTTCGAAGAAAATTTTCTCCTTTTTAGAAAACTTGGTTAAAAAGCAGTTCCCCCTCTCTCTTGGGAATTGGTTATTTCCCATTTATTTCATTTATTAGGTTAAACGAGAAATGGCATTTTCTTGGAAAGTTTTATTTATAATGGTTGAAAATATATATGTGTGTGTGAAAAATATTACAAAAGTAAAATTATACTGATCATTATAATGTTTCTTTTCAATATATATATGTGCGTGTTTTTACCTTCAATCTTTTAAAGTAAATAATTGAAATAATAAATATATAAAAATAGACACTTCGGCCAGTTAAAACTCCAACTGGCCGAAGTGTCTATTTTTATATAAATATGAATGCCGGCCAGGCAACCGCTATCTTTTCGATGAAATAATAAATATAGTGTACATGATTAGCTCATACTAAATTCTAACTAGCATGTTCTAAGTAAAAATATATTCTATTTATATTATATTTAGTGTAAATAAAATTGATAAATGCTTTCTCAATAAAGACATCGACCTTTTAAATGAATTATTGCTCCATTATATAAAATTTTAAACAGCATTTTATCTTTTGCTCAAATAAGTGGAAGCTTAAAATGAGAGAAGCTAAATATTATTAAAACATATATTCTATTGAAATACAACAACATTGACCTTTATTGAGACTTCAGAAGAAATTTACCTTAGATGGTTAGTGGGGTACATCAAAATTATTTTCTATGAAAAACTTGTATAAATAGCATATTTGGCCCTGTTTAGGAAGAGTCGTAGTTTGGTCTTGTCGTGGTCTATGATGAAGTTAGCTGGCCTGAATTTGTATAGTGGGTCGATGTTAGGGCAATAATATTTTAAATAATTTTATAAAATTTGTTACTGCAAGTTTCTATATAATTTATTCGGAGTTTTCGATTCTTGTTCTTTCTCAACTGGTAGTTAAAATCATTGGACGATATACAATCAAGCGTGAAATATGAATTCCAAATAAGACAACGATACTCTCCCTATTCACTATAGAAAAAGAAACACTAGTCAGGAAGAAGAGCTTATTTATAAATAAGTTCTTCTCCGCGAACTGTGTTTCTTCTTCTAAAGTGAATTACAAGTTGATCAAAATAAAGATTTCCAAATATTAATAAAATAATATGTAAATTTAAAGCTAAGTATTTCCAAAATAAAGAAATATTTTCTAGGCATAGTAAGAATAGCAGTAGGTTTTATCATTTGTAAAAATAATAATGAAATATAAAAAAAATCATACTAATGGTTTCGGAAATAAAATAATTCTGCATGGCCACGATTCTGTTTTTCAATACCTGCATTGACAATTCCAGTCTGAAAAACAAAGTGAGTCTTTCGCTAAGTGAGTGAATTCTCAAACTTTCTCACTCTTTGCTGCAGTGTCCAAGAAAGCCATATCCACTGCTGTCCTTACATATATCCCAGCAAAAAAAAAAAAAACAGCCTCATGCTTTGATGAAGAATCCTGTCGCTGTTTTCTTTAATATCCTAAGGAGTGTACTGAAATTTCCTACCAGAATTAAACAAGGTGTTATGAGAACTTTTATTATTCTGGAAAATAATTCCAGCAGGATCCGAAGTTTCCGACACGCAGACATCGGAAAGAGGCCCGACATAGCTCGAGTATCTCTTTTGAATTTCTTATGTGCATTGAAATTCATCTAAGACAATGCTGTAATGTGAATATATGCAACATAGACATTTTTGTACCACGGATATTCCCTTCTCTCATTACAGCTGCATGTAATTTTGTAATAGATGACTTCGATCTCGGATCGAAGGGCTTGATTGAAACCAGACCCAACACAGTCCAAACGACCTACGCCCTTCACTTCAATTGTATAAAAAATTACAATTAAAAAAATTCTCAATTTTTCTTTTTGATCGATTGAGGTACTGTAGGTCTATCACGTTATACTACGAAAAAGAGCAACGATGACATTCTTCGAGCAGCACCTCGGGCATTCTTGACTCAACCAAAGGGTATAAAAGTGCAGTATTTTGTTCGTAGGTAATATTCAAAGGTAATATTCAAATAATAACGACCGTAGGAGAAATTCCACTCTATCACAAATATCTGGGTTGTTGGCTTTCTGCACTCCAGAAAATCTATGTTTTTAATATCTCTCTATTATAGCGACATTATCTTTCGCAATAGTGTCCTCTTGGCGCTCTCTCTGCCAGACCTGTTTGCGCATTTTTTTCAGCCAATGTAGCTACCATAGGAATGATTTGCCTCACGTGCAGGAATTATTCATAAATATTTTTATTCATTATATATAAAAACAATTAATATATTCAATATTTAAAAATCTAATTACTAGGTAACTATTGTTAACAATAGGTAAATCTAATAGCAACCAGGTAACTAGGTAAATCTAATAACAACTAGGTAATAATGATCATTTTACAACAGTTACCAATAATCGGAGTATTCGGAAAATACGTAAATATATTCCTTCTACACTTCTATATATAAATTGTAGACATTTGCAAAAGAATCGGCCAGATGATGAGCTAACGCTTGAAAGCTTGTCATTTTTATCTTAATAAAGAAACTTATTGCAATTATCATCATCGATATATTGTATTTAAACCTTTTTAATTATTTTAAGAAACTTCAATATTCGGAGTAAACCAGAATAATATATGTTGGTTCTCAATAACACGAAAGCATGTTATAGGCCTCTGAGGAAAGACTCATAATTCTACGTATTCGTGTTAGTAGCCTTTGAGAAGAATATTAATACCATACGCTTTTCGCATGAGAATAGCCTCTGAGGAAAGTATCAATACCATACGCTTCACGCATGACAGTAGCCTCTGAGGAAAGTATTAATACCATACGCTTCACGCATGAGAGTATCCTCTGAGGAAAGTATCAATACCATACGCTTCTCGCATGAGAGTAGCCTCTGAGGAAAGTATCAATATCATACGCTTTTCGCATGAGAGTAGCCTCTGAGGAAAGTATCAATACCATAATCTTCTCGCATGAGAGTAGCCTCTGAGGAAAGTATCAATACCATACGCTTCTCGCATGAGAGTAGCCTCAGAGGAAAATATCAATACCATACATTTCTCGCATGGGAGTGGCCTCTGAGGAAAGTATCATACTCCCACTCGGGCGTGTGTAAGACAGAAAAAGTGCTATACGCACCGTAGGATAATTCCCTAACCTAAGGGGATAGCCTTCTTCCCCATCCCCGTGGTGCTCCGGTAGCCGACTTCAGCGATTGTATTAGACATTGTAACTTGTCCACATTCGACACATTTCCCTACATTTTGAAAAAAATGGAAAGACCATATCAGCCTATCCAGAACAGAGAGGTGGTTACTTTAGAGCTCTGAATTAGGTGATTTATGGGATTCTGTTGCTTCTTAGGGAGCTTCTCACTGAAACATCACTTAAGCTAGGGACATTCCTGGATTCATCAGCCTCTTTTGTGTTGGGAAGAGTAAACCTGTCATTTTAAAATATTCTATATAAACCAATTCCTCTCATACTCAGCCGCATATGCCCAATCCCTTTCGACGTCTCGTTGCGTGGTCACCTATTCATTCAAAGGTTTATCTGATATTTTCATATATAATATTTATATATTTTGACAGAGCCTTCATATCCCATGGCTTATCTCTAGTATTTATTTTATGGATTTTTATCTATCGTTATCAACCTAAATATTACCAACATATTCATTACACACATTTATTGTTCTCAATAAAGATCTGTTCTATAGAGTTCAAATAATTTTGATTCCCTGTATGAGAAGCATCATAAAGTTACCCAATTTAAATCTACTTCTTTAATAGACGTTCTGTAATTAAGCCACATTCTGAAATTTAATGAAACTTTTATTTTCTAGTAGATAATTCATCATGTGTACTTACTACAATTTACTTATTAGGTATTATTTTATCAGGTGAAAGAAGGCTAAAATACCAGAGCGCGCGAATATATAGTTTATATAAAAATTCAACAAATTACTTTAAGCAATAATCTGTAAATATCATTCCTACTCAATAAACTTAATGTGATCAATTCTGTATTCTTAAACCTGAATCATGTGTAACTGGATTAGGTTTACTCTCTCTCTCTCAACACACACCAGATCCGCTTATCTTCTAGGTCCTCAAATCCGCTTCTGTATTAGGCTGACTGGATACATAGGCCGCTTGTGGAGATACCAAATTATGTTAAATTTTTCATTGCTATAACAAGACAAATTTTTGTGTATATTTTAGAGTTTACTTACAAAACAAAATAGAGATGTGAGATACTTTATGCAACCTATTCACATAATATACTAAAGTCCAAAAATATAAACCTATTTTTACCTATTAACTGCCAACCACCACAGCATCTTGTCTGGAATTATCTTTAATTCAAGGAGATTATAGTTTGGAACTGTAGGTGGATAGTTATACTTTAAGTTAAATTTCGGTATCGATGGTTCAGTGATCATTACGATAGGATGGGTCAGTGATTGGCGGAGGTTTGTGAGGGATGGTCTTCAAAATCAAATGGATGTTGGAGATTCAAGTTGGAACAAAAGTTTTCTCAGTCTGATTCTGATTCAAATTAAGCCTGTTTAATAATTTGTAGCCTTTTCATAGGTTAGATTGTAAACTGATTTATCTAAAAGAACCTTTTTAAAATGCTATAAATAAGGCAGATTCTTGTTTTATCAAAATTATAAACTGTCTTTAGTATTACAAAAATATCATAAGACGCCACTTTTTTTTATTTACTTGATTAAAGGAAGCTTTCGGGCAAGCCCTTTCTTCAGCTTAACTACACGTATAAATAAAGCAATTCAGAGAGATTATATAACATAAAAAAATAAATTTATATAAATACAGTTTTTAATAATTTATATAATTTACATACTTGTTTTTGTATGCCTGAGCTTTGGCCTACTAAATAAGTAAAATTCAATCTTTTATATGCACGTGTGACTATTTTCACGCTAGTAAAATTATAAAATATATATATTAAAATTGTGAGTTTCCTCACAGTAAAGAAAGGCGACCTACAGCGCCGCCGCGAGCAAAAACGACAAGGGCTTACTATAGAAATTACAACGGATACAGGAAGGGCGACGGCGATTCCAGGATATGCGCAAGGAAAAATCGAAGACACAGACGAAATCATTGATAAAAGTGAACTATGGTCGCCGTTTTGTGGAGAACCATCGTCCCGTGATAAGCAGGTTGTTCTGCTCAACCACAAGAAGACCCAACGGCGTCAGCGCTGATGAGAGTGGAAAGAGGAACTGAGTTGGAAATTGGTGCAACAGACAAGGTGCGAGTCTAAATCTAACGCTACGTTTTTGAAATACTGACAAGTCTAATGTAACCCAAGACATTCGGGAGTTTAAAGGTTCTTCTGAAGAGTGGGAATTTTTACTGTTTGGCACAAACCTATTTTTAGGAGAGTAGTGTTACTACGAAAAAAATTCGGTAGAGCCTTCGTGGCAAGCAGGGTCAGTTCGACCACATGTGTGACGACAAATATAGATGAAGGGGGCCAACGGACCAGACAAGAAGGAAAAAGCCCATCTTGCCCAAGTCGCCCTATTCTCCCGTTGGATGACGATCTGCATGTTACTTGTTTTATTCTCTATGAATAAAAGAAGGTAAATAAAGAATGTTCGAACAGAGATCCTTACCGCGTGCCTATTTGACTTTCCTCAAAACGGCGGTGGCGTAACTACATGGATAATATAAACAAACAACCCTTATTGGGGTAATATAAGAAAATTGTATAATATAAACAACCCTGTAACTAAATATACCCATGTTATACATGGACACATCACAATATGTAATGTACTCTGTACAAACTGAAGATAATAAAATGAAACTGTAATAGAATAAGAGTTGAGCTAAATAGCAGTGAGTGAGATATAGAAGTCCAACAACATGTACGAACGAGGCTTAAAGATGTAAGAAGTTTCAAGAAGGTCGTTAAGAGAGTACATTGACCTTTCCTTTTTGACTCCCCCAATATTACGTCAGACAAAGGCCTAGTACTTCCGAATATGGGTGATATAAAAAGCCCTAAAATCCCGGAAATGGTTCGCCACTTCGAAGTCCGCGGAAGCCCGTATCACTTTTGCCTTTGAGGCTCGACCATGCCACCATATAACAGTAAGATATCTCTAATCCTGTCCATTCTTGCTGCTTATCTCAACTTTTTCTGTTCACAGAACTTTACTAGTACAACTGTGTCCCTTCGTTTTTGCGTGGACAATCCCAAGTCTTCCATTCTGCCTGTCGACCACAACTGCTTGTACGCTGTGAGAACTGTGAAAGGTGCAGAGAGGTATTGGGAAGCTCTTCACACTTGACTGCTCTCTCGGTTACCACATGGACACTTTTTTAGATTTACTTATTCTTTAAATGCAGAGTCGTTTGTGAGGCAGGCTAATGATATAGTATCTATTAGTCAACATATAGAATTTAATTATACGTTTAATTAAAGGTTGTTGAATTATTTCATATATTGCATATATATAATTAGATCAAATACATAACTACGTAACACTATTAGAATAATTGATAACTAAACCCCACCATTACACGTTATTGCTTTCACATTTCCTAACCTTCCCCTTTGTATTCACAGGCGAGAAAACAGTATCATTTTACATATTTTAATAAAATGATTAATTAACCTGTGAATATTCTATTAAATTAGAGGAAATGATAATTTAAGCATTGTAAGACGCTTGCTCTGTTATTATATATCGTTAATATTTATTAAAACTACATAGTTAAATAATTTAACGAAGAATAGATTAAATATGTGGAATATATTGGTGGTTGTAATTTTAGATTTTTAAAAGAGAAGGAAAAATCTGTGAAGGTAATTAATAATGCAATAGGGGCGTGGCCTAAATGTGTTGGGGACACAAAGGCGGCACGCGATTGGTTAATCTAGTTACATATCTGACTTTGGTTTCACAAATAGCGCCATCTGTAAGTTATTTATGAAATAAATTGACGCCTTGAGTATTAGGTGTCTTCTTCTAAATTTGAAAAAAAGTCCAAAAAAACGTGAATTACATTAATTTTTTTTACGAATAAGTGTGTGTGAAATATTTAAAAAATATTATATTCTAATTATTAAATAATGCCAACCCTATCAAATGATATATTCTGAAGAATCAATTTATTTTTTTAAAAGACGTATCGCGAGAGTGAAACTTTTTTTTTTGTGCCTTATGCCCTCGGTAGGAATAGATATCAGCTAATTGGTTATTCATAATTATCCCATATATATTGAACAAATACCTTTTTTTTTAATGTATAAAAAATCAGCATGTAGGTGTTTCAAGGTACATCCCTTGTCATGAAGGTTGTACCTCGAAGAAAACATGCTGGTCATGAAGACTTCCTGATAATTCATAAACCATTATTTAAGTCTAAAGGTTTTAGTTGCACGATCAGGAGATCTTTTTTTTAGTAATTTCACTTATGTAAAAGAAAAAGAAAAATTATTCATCAGCCTTTCTACGCATAAGCCTTAACAGCGTTAATATCAATTCCAAAAATAATAATCCCTTTTATAATACCATTTGAGAGAAAAATTCCATCCAGGTATGAGTGTCCTGTAAAAATATTATTTAATTGACTCAAGCTTTCGGGGGCCTTGGAGCCCTTCTACGGGAGTAAGATTAAAGGGTGAAGCGGTGTTATATCTAACCTTATTTCTGTTAAAGGGTTACAAATTTCGTGAGCTCGAGCGAATATAAAATTATATTTTTAGCAAGAAAATATTCCTTGGATGAAAAATATGTTTCTCTCAAAATAGCGAATTATCAATTTTTATTATTTATTTATTTCATTTAACAGTTATCCACAATTTGGATAATTGCGTGTATATTTTAAATTATATACAATTAATACAATTGAACATTGGGAATCATGAAAATTAAACGTTCGATGTCAAATTTTGCATATAGTAATTATAAATATTAGCTTGAAATATGTACAGTCAATACTTTCGCCTCAAAATATACATCCTGCAGAATCTATTAAACTTAATGTATTGGTCTTTATTGCAAGCAGCTTGTTTTGTATTAGTCAGGTAAAGTTGGTTTTCTTCCCTTAGATCAGAAGTTAATGGACAGTTTATCAGAAGGTGTTCAGGGGTTTGTTGTTCGTTTCCACAAGTGCATGCAGGTGAATCAATTTTGTCAATTCTAAACAAATATGTGTTGAAGTCACCATGTGTCCAGTAAAAAATTGAACGTTGTAAAAGTTGGGTTGAACATAGTTAGGAATTCTTAAAGTATCAAAGAATCCCTTGAAATTATCATTGGCACCCCCATAGTATTCCTCAAATTTCTGGTTTATAAAATTAGATATAATTTTCATTTTAGTTGAATCTGATTTTTTGTATCCAATATTTATTTTTATTATATTTGTTTCAATAAAATCCGTGAGCTATGGTGTTCTAGCAACAATATGAGTACAGTTTGAAGATGTTGAATTATAAACATGTGTACTGTGCTTCAAAATTTTGTACTGCAGAGAGTTTAATTTATCTTTGACTTTTTTGGGTATAAAGTTGTACCAGATCGTGGAACCATAAGTTAGTGAACTTCGAAACAGTGTCTTATAGAGTTTTATTCTTCTTTTACTGTCCAGTCCCAATGCTTTCCCGGTTAATCCAATTAAGTATCCACTAGCTCTATTTGTCTTAGTAATAATCTCATCAATATGGGGCACAAAATCCAATTTAATTTTATTTCTATGGTTTTTAAAAGTTATTCCCATAATCTTCATCATTTTTTTATGGCTTACCAAAGATTCATAAAGCCAACAATCCTCTACGTCCCATAGTTTCATATACTGGCTCTCCCCTTTATCCATTAACAAAATATATTTCATCCATAATATCACCGTTGCAAAAGGAATTGCCGCACACCGTCCAGAATCCAACAGCAGCTGTAAAAATAGTATAAGAAACACAGGTAAGAATAAATTCTCGCATGATTTCAGTAAATGTCGAATCATTATACACTTCGATCCCACACAAGGAAGCTTTCACAGACCTAGAATATTTCATGAATTATAAGCCCCATTCCAAAAGAAGCTTTCAACAACAACAACAACTGCTTTATTAGGACATTTCTGTGACACTTTCATGAAGAAAGGGGAAATAAATATAAACAAAGGAGAGAAAGGAAAATGAAAAGGAAATCAAAGTATTCAACATAACTATGCAAATTAACTATGGATGGAAATTGTTCTGTAATTTTAGTTCTTAGAGATTACCTTGTTCTCTAACGCTTTATGAAAATTAAACAATTCTATCGCTATATATATTTCCTTGAACCTTATTCTGATTAGCTGATATGGGTTCACGTAGACTTGGATAATGGTCTTCAAGATCTTATTCCGTTCCTCGTTAACAATTGTGCATTCAGAGATGTAGTGGGTCATTTCTTCTATGCTTTCAGATTTGCAGAATTTACAAATTACATCTTCCTTTTTAATTATTTGAATGTGACTTTCTCTTAGTAAAGTCGAAGTGATTCTTGTTTGGGTAATGTAACCTTTTATGTCTAATGATAGGTTCCAGGATAAATATTGTTCAGGTATTAAATACTTATATAATAATTTATAATTAGAATATATTCTTGTATGATTCATTTTTGATAGTCCTGCTGATTAATTGTTCAGTTCTTGTACGAAAAATTCCTGGTGATTCGTTTTGAATGGCCTCAAAGTCGATACCATTGTTTGTCCAAACAAGACCGCATTGGTGATAAATTGCTAAAATAGTCCTGTAGAGTCAAATAGGTTTTTCTGTATTTATGGATATTTCTCTTAACCTATTCCAGCATATCTTGGGAAACCTATGGTTACCCATTCTTTGTAATCTTAAAAGGTATTTCATGGTTAATTTAGTGGCCATTAGTGTAAGTGATATTCTACCCGTTTCTAGTCTAACCATGTAGCCAGGCAAAAGAAGTTGTAATAGAACTCCACAACCTATGTCTTTCTTTCAACTATTTTAACTACAAATCAATTATTATAAACTCCCTATGGGAAACTATATTTCTTCAGCACTTGCAAACATATTCATGAACCATATTGACAAAAGAATTATAGAAGAAAGCCATGTTAATGTAATATTATGGAAACGATATATCGATAATGTTTAATGTATCACTGAAATAAATAGCATACCAAATGT
This sequence comes from Cordylochernes scorpioides, assembly GCA_030710605.1. Classification (NCBI taxonomy): domain Eukaryota; kingdom Metazoa; phylum Arthropoda; class Arachnida; order Pseudoscorpiones; family Chernetidae; genus Cordylochernes; species Cordylochernes scorpioides. The sequence goes on from CP092868.1 coordinate 73,420,326, forward strand.
TATAAACTTCTTAAACAATATAAAACCATTTTTAAAATTCAACAATGAAATAGAAGAAAATTGAACTTTATCTTTCCTAGTTATAAAAACTGACGAGGACCAACAATAGAATAAAAACACATATATACCATACTTACCCATAACAGAATCATACCTCAATTTCAATCTTTTGCCGCTATAAACCATAAAATATCCGCAATAAAAACATTATCAAAAAGAATCCTCACCCATTGTTCTCAAAATATAGATATCATTGAAAAAGAAAGAGATATATTATCCAAGGAATTGCATTACAACAAATATCCCAAACAATTCATCAAAAGGCATATTTATAAAATAGAAACCCATCAACAAACAATAGTCAAAGCCAGAATCCATCCTGCATACTTCCCTACAGTTATGGAATCGAAAGAATAGGCAGAACTCTCAAAAATTACAATATCAATATTAGATACCAGTCCGCTCCAAACCTAAGAAACCTTCTCCGTCACCCTATAACCAAACGAAATCCAAAATAGGAAACCCGATCCAATCTCATATACCGCATCCCATGTAAATCCTGTACATCACCCTCCTTGGAGAAACTGAAAATACCCTAATAGAGAGACCCAATCAACACAAGACAGCTTTCAAAAACCATAGCCCTTTATCGTTACTTGTAGACCATACAATTAAGCAAGGACATATGCCCGATATTTATAATGCAATAGTTTTATACAACAATTTAGAGGATAAAAAAAAATACACAATATTATTTTTGGAAAGCTGGGCATCTATAGATGATAAAAATAGCATCAATATGAAGATAGAAATACCACAATCATACCTACAGTTGAAACAAATAATATTCAGATATATATAGCATTTTATTTCTGAAGATACAATAATTAAATTTAAATGGTTTGGTCACATCAACATATGTTATATAAAACAACATTTCTCGTGTGCGCATCACGCGGATAATAAGCTTCAAGGAGTATGGATTTTTTCCTAAAAGAAGATAGGTGAACAGCCTCGTCGAAATATTGAATTTTAATAAATATATTGATACAAAATATTCCCCTATTTTAATTATCATATATATATATATATATATATTTAAAAAATATAGCTTATTTTGGATTGTAATAAGATTATTTATTAATCCAATATTTCGATGGACCAATCGTCCATCTTTTTCGAGGTTTTTTGTTATAAAGAACACAGCAGGTCGCGTGCTTCAGGTGGGCCACGGACGTCTTACAAGCATATTGGGCGATAAACCATCTAATATATACATTTTAAACAAAGTAAATATAATCAAAAGAAAAACAGTGTAATATATATAATTAAATATTGATAATAAAGAGATTTCGAATTAATTAAACAAATAAAAGACCATAGAATTTGAAATAGCTGTGAAATAAATAATAGCAATAAATATCTGATTTAAAAATGAAATAAAATAAAATAAACATATAAATGACATAATAATCTAAGAGGTTCTAAACCGAGTATATACATCTGGTAAGTCAATTTTTCTATTAATACTATTTTTATTTTCTAATGAGCTCCAGCTTTCTAAAAATAATCGGCAATGTTTTTCTTTGATATTTTGATAAATTATAGATGTGTGATCGAAGTCTGGAGTGTGACTATTGTTGAATGCGTTATCTACAAGTAGGGATGTCGGGCTATGATGTTTTAGTGCAGATTTGTGTTGGTTGATTCTTTCTGATAGAGATTTGCTGGTTTCTCCTATATATATTTCCTGGCAGGATGTACATGGTATTTTATAAATTACATTGGTTCTATCTTCTGGCTTATAAATTTGTTTTGTGTCGGGGAGACGGAAGATGCTTCTTAAATTTTGGTTGGGTTGATATATTGTTGTTATATTATGTTTTTTTTTAAACTTCTGACTATTCTTTCACAGCCATAGCTGTAAGGTAAGTAACAAAATATGTTCAGGGGTTAAGATCTGTCTATTGTTCGTGGATGGAATTTTTGGTATATATAATTGCTTTTGGATGAAATGTTTAGGATAATTATTACATTGTGGTTCTTTAAATAGTCTTGCTATTTCATTTTTTCCATCATTTATATTTGTAAAATGTGTAGCCAATTTCTTGGAGTGTGTTTTAACTACCGAATTTTATGATAGATAGGACCAAGGTGACTTCCTGTGTGGGTTGGTTTGCGATAAATTATTGTTTCAATTTTATTTTGATTTTTGGTCAGTTGTAAGTCCAAATATGGTAAAGACCCATTTACTTCTAATTCATAAGTTAACTTCAGAAAGAGTCTAAGACTATTTAGAAAATTTAGAATTATGGAAACCCTATCTCAAAGGAAGCTCTTATAGACCTGATCAAACTCTGTCTATCATTTAACTATTACAACTTTAAGGACAGATATTTCAAACAGGTCAAAGGGCTTCCAATGGGAAATCCTATATCATCTACATTGGCAAATATCTTCTTGGACAAAATTGATAAATTAATCGTTGAATCTACACAACTAGAACTTTTATTATGGAAACGCTACATTTATGATGTATTATTAATCACAAAAATTGATGTTTCCATAATTCTAAATTTTATAAATAGTCTTAGACCCTTTCTGAAATTCACTTATGAATTAGAAATAAATTGGTCTTTACCATTTTTGGACTAACAATTGATCAGAAATCAAAATAAAATTTAAACAAGAATTTTCGCAAACCAACCCACACAGGAAATTACCTGAATTTCAATTATTTTGGTCCTATCTATCATAAAATTGCGGTAGTTAAAACACTCTCCAAGAGATTAGCTACACATTTTACAAATAAAAATGATGGAAAAAGTGAAATAGCAAGACTATTTAAAGAACTACAATGTAATAATTATCCTAAACATTTTATTCCAAAAGCAATTATATCTACCAAAAATTCCATCCATGAACAAAAGACAGATCTTAACCCTTTAACATATTTTTTTTTACTTACCTTACAGCTATGGCTGTGAGAGAATAGCCAGAAGTTTAAAAAACATAATATAACAACGAGATATCAACCCAACCAAAATTTAAGAATCATCTTTAGTCACTCCGACACAAAACCAATTTATAAGCCAGAAGATAGAACCAATGTAATTTATAAAATACCATGTAAATCCTGCCAGGCAATATATATAGGAGAAACCAGCAAATCTCTTCTCAGAAAGAATCAACCAACACAAATCTGCACTAAAACACCATAGCCCGACATCCCTACTGGTAGATCACGCATCCAAGACTTCGATCACACATCTATAATTTATCAAAATATCAAAGAAAAACATTGCCGATTATTTTTAGAAATCTGGAGCTCATCAGAAAATAAAAGTAGTTAAATATAAAAGTTGACTTACAAGATGTATATACTTAGTTTAGAACCTCTTAGATTGTTATGTTATTAATATGTTTATTTTATATTATTTCATTTTTAATTCAAATATGTATTGCTATTATTTATATATTTATTTCACAGCTTTTTCAAATTTTATGGTCTTTTTATTTGTTTAATTAAATCGAAATCTCTTAATTATCAATATTTATTTATATATATTACATTGTTTATCTTTTGATTATTTTTACTTTGTTTAAAATGTATATATATTAGATGGTTTATCGCCCAATAAGCTTGTAAGACGTCCGTGGCCCACCTGAAGCACGCGACCTGCTGTGTTCTTCATAACAAAAATCCTCGAAAAAGATGGACGATTGTTCCATCGAAATATTGTATTAATAAATAATCTTATTATGATCCAAAATAAGCTATATTTTAAATATATATTTATATTATGTAGCTCTCTTTTCAGAATATATACAGGGTGATCCAAAAGTCCCGCACAACTTTAAAAATTAATAACTCCGCGAATATTTGCGCTAGAGCAATGCGGTAAACACCATTGTGTTCAGGATGCAATGGGATTTTTTATGGCAAATAATGAAAAATTCGAAATTGATTTTAGTTACAACTTTATTTGCTAGATGGCGCTCTACCAGAATCAGCTATTCAGCAGCCAAATTGTTTGATAAATTGAAAAATATAACTGAACGACACGTATTTTTCCTTTTTGAATACCAGGAAAGAACCCAAATAATATCAAATGATAAATTAATAAAACACCATTTCGCCAAAAGTTAGAAGAAATGGTTTACGATTTTTAAATACAATCTGAGATATGTAAAATAGGTATATGCAAATTAAAACATGTAGCGAAAAACAATTGATATTTTAGATGCGGTTTGCTGGAATCCTCTCAGCTATTTATATTTCGAAAATAATAAATTTCTAATTTTTTGATATTAAACTCTCTCTCAGTATCGATTATGTTTATTTTAATTCATTTGAAAAATATTTATCTATCTCTGATGATTTATTTTACTCTGGAATGCCGTTGTTTTTGTCGTGTCCAATAAAGAGCCTCAGATGTCTCCATGCATCTCTATCACAGCAGCAGCAGCAGCATTGTCCACTATCTTGGGTGTGTAAAGCAGCTGCTCTGGGTCTATCGTCCCTACAACTGCAAACTATCGAATGTGAAAAATTCAATTTTTGAAGGAGAGAGAAATGAAGAGACCATGTCATGGTCTCTTCATTTCTCCCTCCTTCAATGCTTTCCTCTACTGAGGGTAGGCCACATGGTCTCTTCATTTCTCTCTCCTTCAAAATTGAATTTTTCACATTCGATAGTTTGCAGTTGTAGGGACGCTATGTCAATTTTCTGCAAGGCTGCGGGCATGAGAATATGTGGGTAGGTGTTAGTTCCACACCAGGACAGTTGTTGCATGTTCTATAGGTTCTTGTGCCATCTGGATGTATTGTCATCCTTTATAATGTTTTGTTATTGTTATGTTTAGTTTTGTCATTTTTCTCTCGGAGTTTATTTCACATTTTGATATTTTCTTATTTTTTGTTTAATTATCTTGTATTTTGCAAAAGCATTAGCGTCAAATAATGACATTTGTTCTTTCCTTTGGCTCAACTTTCTGGCTTCCTTTGCAAATTCAACTGCCATTTCATTACCCCCACGGGCAGGAATCCATTGTAGAATGCTGTTATTCTCCAATTATATCAGTTGAGTAAGTAACGAAGGTATGTTCTGTGTGATTATAGTATTGCCCTTCTGAATTGCTTCTAGATCGGATATGAAGTCGTTGTACGGTATATTATAATTCCTTCTGCTTGATGCAGGGATGGTTGGTTAAGGCATACATCAAGAGCTTTCCAGATAGCTGTCAGTTCACAAGTGAAATCTTTCTTGTTCCTTCTTTGATGTATGTTCCATCTTGCAGTATTATGTTAATTCCAGCCCCTCCATTACTTAGGGTAAGGTCTGATGATCCATCTGTATATGCTGTTAAATAATTTATCTGATCGCATAAACCAATTGTGTCAAGTCCTTTCTTTTTAAGAATGTTTTTGTTCTCTCTTTTTTTTATTGCAGGGTTCATCCAGGTTAAGATTGATGATTACATTTGATGGCAATGGGGTAAGAAATATTGGTTATTCTCGAAATCGAAATTCATTATGTTTCATATTTATGCTCTTTCTAATATTGTTGTCGTACTTAAGTGTTGAAGATCTTTTGAGCCTTTCTTTTGTGTCCAGTTTAAATAGGTTCTATGGGATATGTGTTCGGTTTCTTTAGTTTTTAAGCTATTGGTGAATTTTATTGTTTTTAATTGTCTTCTGCTTTCAAGTAGGTCTAGACCACATTCTCTCTTAATTTTCTAATTGTTGGTATTCAAAACAGAACCAGTGATTAATTTGGCCGCTTTTGCTTGAACACTCTCTAGTCTTCTTTTTAGTGATGAACTTGAGAGAGCCCAGACGGGTGTTGCAGATTACATTATTGGCCTTATTAAGGTGGTATATGTTGTTCTGAGAATTTTGGGTTTTGCTCCCCAATTTGTTCCACATAGCCTTCTCAGAATGTTTAGGTTTCTGGTAGCTCTATTTGAGGTGCTAATTATGTGTTCTGTAAATCGCAATTCCTCATCAAGTATCACACCTAGGTAATTTGGAGAACAAATTTTATCAATTATGTGGTTGTTTATGCTTATTTTAGAGTTAAATTCATGCCCTCTTACCTGTCAGTGAAGGAGACCTATAGGTTTGTGTTTATTGGATATTTTGTCATTTTGAGTTTCATTGCCCACTTCTCATTGATGTGTTCAGTATTTTTCTGATATTTCTATACTTTGTGTGCCATATGGCTATATAATCTGCTTAACAGGCAACCTTTGTGTCTTCAGTGAGGTAAGGATGGATGTTGTTAAGGTTGTGTCGTAATTAGATGTACAACAACTCAAACTTGACCATGACTCTTTTTTTAGCTCTTATTTTATGCTCAACGCTTTCTTTTCTAGTTGAGAGAAACGTTTTTTCCGCTTCAGTTAATGTTCTAGAAGCAAAAGCTATAGGGCATTCTTCCTTTCTATAATTTCTATGACTCAGAATTACGCCTAGTCCATAGTCCATTAATAATGATTTACATTTTTTAAATAACATTCGATATTCTTTCGTCCAATTCCATCTACAATATTTATTCAAAAGTTGATAGAATAGCGCTAAAATGTTTGCTTTATTTTTTTATGAATCTATAATAATAAATTAAGAGTCCTATGAAAGATCTTAATTGCGAAACATTCTTTAGGTTCAGGCGTCTCTATCACTGCTTTAATTTTATTTTCCAAGGGATGCAGTCCATATATATCCATTTTAAACCCTAAATATTCCACCGATTTCTTTTCAAATTTACATTTATATCTGTTTAACTTTAAACCTTTTTCTAGCAATCATCTAAACAATAGATCGAACTTTGTTCATGATCTTCAAAGTCTTTTCCTGCAACCAAATATCATCTATGTAGCAGGCCACACCTAGCAAATCAGCAAATAGACCTTCCATAATCCTCTGAAATTTATTTGGTGCTACCGCTACGTCATATGGTAGTCTTTTATAAGAAAACAACCCATTTGTTGTGTTTATACCAATAACAGCTTTGGCTTCTTCCGCTAACATTACATGTAAGTAAGCATGTGATGGGTCTAGAGTCGAAAGTACGGTGCTTGTAGATAATTTTGAAAAGATCTCATCGATCGATGGAAGGGGATACCTATCTAATTCTATTGCTTTATTAGCTGTACATCTAAAATCACCACATATCCTTACACTCTCTCTACCATCCTTTTTTAATATGGTACTATTGGAGCGGTCCAATATGCATGAACTATAGGTTATAAAATGCAAGAATTCACTAAACGATCAATTTCATTCTCTACTTTGTTTTTTAGAGAGAAAGGTAAACTTCTGGCCTTACAAAACACAGGAGTCACATCCTTTTTTAAATTAAAATCTCTATTGATTTACCACAAAAGGATTTTTATCTTAAATTTGTTGGAAATACATTTTTACCTTGCCAATAAATCTTATAAATATCTTTAGGTATTAACGTAACTGGACTTCCTGTATCTATTGTAAAGCACAAAGAATAATCATCTACTGTTAAATTTATTGTGGCATCAGTTTCGCCATGTACAGAATATATAGAGTCCTCTTGTACAAATTTACATCCCCACATTTTTTTACTAGCTTTCCAGACCCTACTTAAATGACCCAGTTTTTTACATTTTAAAACAAGTCTTTGTTCTATGAGGGCAAACAGAGGCCACGTGTAAATGTCTTTCACCACATCTATAACACATTATTTCTCCCCTTTGCCTGAAAGGCCTATGCTGCACCATACTATTATTGTACTCACCCTTTTATCTTTTCCATTCACAGGGAATATTTTGGCCACTAATTTATCTTGTAATTCTCTTGTATTTATCTCCGCCAGTTCGATCGAGATTGCCACTGCAAAACTTTATCCAGGGTGACATCGTCGTTTTCTTGTAGTAGCTTCTTTTGCAGGCTTTCCAACTTGAATCCAGTCACAAAACGGTCTCATCATGGTTCCCAGCATTAGCCTAATTTACAATTTATTGCTAAATGTTTCAATTCTCTAAGATATTCCGAAATTGATTCTCCTTCCTGTTGAATTCTCTTTAAAAATCTGCATCACTGTGGTATCACTTTCTTCTTTGGATCCAAATGCAGCTTAATTCTTTGAATGATAGTATCATAGGGTTGATCTTTCATTAGACCAGGAAGAAAATGTCGTTTCCCTGCTTCAAAGTTTCAGAATCTGGTAGCGAGGTAAAAATCAGCACTTTAATCTCCTCCTTCAGATGCCAAAAAGAGAGCCTCAAATATTTGTACAAAAAGATCGAAGTGTCCTCCACTGGGCTATAGCATCTAAAAGGTACTATTAAATATGAACTTGTCATGCTGATCTTTTTTACTCCTTTGTTTTCTTGATCCAGATAGTTTAAAAGATGTAGTTGTTATACTTGCATAGACACCGTTTTCCTCAGATTTTTACTGACTCTGTAGATCGCGCATCCTCGTCGCCACTTTTGTTGTGTCGTAATTAGACGTACAAGAGCTCAAACTTGACCATTGCCAACAACAAATGTCCAATTTATATATACATATATTTTTACATAATGAGGCTTTAAATGATACAAATAATATTCATCTATTTACATAAACAACAGTTAATATATAGCGAGAAGAGTAGAGGACTGAGCACAGATCCCTGAGGTACACCAGCCCATGTTCTTCGGTCCTTGGAAAATGTTCCATTGACCCGAACCTTTATCCTTCTTCCCCTTAAGAAGTCTGCAATCCAGATTAAGGTGTTTCCCCTTACTCCGATGTTGTGCAGCCTTTCAAATAATTTCTACACTCGATCAAAAGCTGAGGTCATATCCAGGAATACGGCCGTTGTCTTCTTTGGCGGTTTTTCCTAGAAATCTATTATTGATTGACAGAAGTAGAACAGTTTATCAGTTGTACAGTGTCTGGATCTTTAGGCAGTTTGGTAGAAGTTTATTTTATTATTGTTAGTGAGCCAGACTATGAGCCTACATTGGATAATTCATTCTGTTATTTTACAAAGTATGCTGGTAAGAGCAATTGGCCGATAGTTCTTGCATTCCTTGGCAGGTTTCAGTATTGGCACTATAATTGTAATCTTCCAATTCTTTGGTAGTTTACCAGTTTGCCATGAAATCTTCAGTATTCGTGGGAGTTGATTTTTAGCTTTGTCTCCAAAGTGTTTAATCATTTGACCAAATATTAGAGAATCTCCAGGTGACATCTTGTATTTAACTTTCCTATTGATGAGTTTAGCTCATTCAGTGTGAAGTCTCTCGAGTAAATATCTTGTTAATGGTAATTTCTTGCTTGTTTAACTAACCTGTTTACATTATTTTTTAGAGTCCTGCCTTCACTCGTATAGCTGAGTCTGGAAGTGCTTGAAAGATATTCAGCAATTATTTCAGCCATCTGTTTGTTCGTTCTCGCTATTCATATCGGTTAGAGTATTGGAGGATTAGTGTTGGTTTTGATTGTTTTATAACACTAATTATATTCCAGTGATGGCTTTCCGTTTTTGGGTCCATTTTATTAGCAGAATTCTGCCCATTTTTCTTATTTAAATATCCAAATTTCTTGTTCTATTTTGTGACTAATTTCAATGAGTTCCTTTATGATTTCTTCTGTTTTATTTGTTTTAAGAAGTTCATTGATATTGTCTCTCTCTGCAATCATTGCCTCGATATTGTGGTCCTTCCAGTAAAGTATTCACAGGTCTTTACGTCTACCTCTAGGTATCGATACTTTTGTAGCTTTGGATATATTCGAAGAGAATTTTTCCATTTTTTTGTCAATCGTTCTGTGGTTTAATTCTTCGTTGCACAGTTCTTCAAGCTTTTCTGTGATTTTTTCCAGTGTTCTTTTATTCTGTTGGAAATTCTCAATTTTGAATTTTTTGGTTGTTGAAATTGGTCTGTGGTCACTGTTTGCACTTTTCAGAATTTTCCATTGTGTTGTGGGTGCGATGTTGTAATTTATCGCTGTGATGTCTATTGCGGATTCTGTGCCTGTGGACTTGGATATATAGGTGTTATTTTCGTTATTTAACGGTGTAAGGTCGAGGTCGGTTAGCATGTCCTCAACCTGCTGACCTTTGTTATCCTGGAAAGGTGATTCCCCAAGTTGGTCTTTCGCGTTAAAATCACCAAGTATGATTGCGATATCCGAAGACGCTTCACTTAATGTCTCTATCAGGCCTGTGTTGATGCTAGTATTATCGTGGTCATAAACATTTATGATTGGAATTGTTTTATCTGTAAGATAGATTTCTATTGCCTGAGCTTCTGTCGTGCTTTCTCTAGGCTTACTCTGATTATAGGCGATACCCTTAAAATTTATTTCTAGAGTTTTAATCAAAACGGCAAGTCCTCCTCCGAATTTTCCCGGTCTGTCCTTTCGCAGTGTTGTATAATCTTTGATATTGAATCTCAGATTCTGATTCAATTTTGTCTACTGAAGACAGGTATTATGTACATTGTTGTCACAGAGAAGACAAGTCAGCTCTTTATTTTCCACTGGGTACCATTTATATTGAGTTGTAGTAGATTGAATTGTGTCCTCGTAGTAGATTTCTCATCATGAGCTCGAGCTGCAGCTCCTGACGCGGCGGTTACCCCGGACGCGGTAGCATTACTGGAGATATCAGTTTTGCTCTTCATTTGAAAATGGGTGCCGTTGCAACGTTAGTCATCTTCGAAACGAACCAGAATTTGGTCAAATATTCCAAGGGTCTAAGGGGGACCGCAAGGAGGTGTGGTCGGACTTCTCACCTTCCCCCTGGAATGCCGTCACTACAGGATAAAGCACTCTTGGTGAATTATTTTAATTGTGATTCAGAATCTGCCACTGAAGATTTACGAGCGTTTCGTTCCTTTAAAGGTATTCGAAGCGGTAAAGGACCAATGAGTTGCTACTCTCTAAAGCGATTGATCAAAAGTTTTGAGGAAACTGGATCTCTGGAAACAAAACCTCGGAGTGGAAGACCATCGACATGCAAGTCAGTGGCTGTTACGGTTTTGCAGAATGCTGAAGCTATTGAAACGTTATCCACGTATGGAGAAGTAAGTGCTAGACAAGTTTCTCGACAAACGGGGATTTCGCATGGAACAATTTGGAGCGAACACACATTTAGAATTTTTCTTTAAAAATACCCTAACAAAATTTAAAGTTTTCACGAGTTGAAAGTCAGCGATTTTGAGAAGCGTCAAGAATTAGCTGCATGGGTTTTCAGGCAAATTGATATTGATGGAAACTGGCTGTTCTAAGAACAGATGATGCTCACTTTTATCTAAAGGGAGAATTTAACATTCAAAACTGCCTCATTTTGGCAACAGAAATCCCTAGGAATTTTACAGAAATACCACTTCATCAGCACAGAGTTACAGTTTTGTGTGGGTTCACTTCTTCTTTTATTTTTGGGCCAATTTTCTTTGAAAATATCAATGGAAGAACTTTTAAAACCGTTTTTGTAACTGATGAACGTTATTTTCAACTTTTGGGAGAAAAGGTTATTCTCATATTGCAGGACAGACAAGCACTAAGCGAAATAACATTCATGCAAGATGGAGGACCTCCTCATATCTCCCGCGGTGCCAAACAATTGCTGAAGGATACGTTCGGTGAAATTCGTTGATAAGTCGCCACTTTATATACCAGTGGCCTCCAATATCACCGGACTTGACGCCTTACAATTTCGGTTATGGGGGTACATTAAGTCGCGTTTATATCGATGCCGGCCTACCACATTGGCCATGTTGAAGGCTTCTATCAGTTGGCACGTTTTATAAATTTCAACTATTTAATTGTGACCATTCTGTCATCTATCGTCTGCAGGCGGTGTTTGAGAATGAAGGGCGCCACATTGAGCAAGGATTGTGACCTAATACAAGAGAGAAGGCAGTTACCTCATTTGTTATATTTTGCAGCTCTTTGTTTTGGGTTATGGGAATAATAAATGCTGTTATCACATCTTGACTCTTTTTTTTTTCTGTGAACAGTAATTATTTTGTTAATCATTTGCCCACATCTTAAATTATGTCGTGCAGGCCAAAGTGTTATAACTTCTCGAATAACACTGGTATACACAATTTTAACCCTTATTTTTAGTTTATCGCTTTTCGCCCATTAGAAAAAATAGCATAAGGAATATTCTCTGTATCCCCCCCAACTTTAGAAATTTTGCGCAAAAAATAATACAAAATGATTTTGCTACCACGTTTTTCAACGCAAAAGTTCGATTTAAAAATGATTATTTTTTGAGGGGATACATTTTCAAAATTATGTACAGTATAATAAACAATGATAACATTTGACAAACCCATAGGATTTTTGGAATTAAGTACGACAAATATATTTTGTCACTCCCCTCTATATATCCAGTTAAATAGTCAAGTGTCGCCAATTAGTCAAGAAACTATACATTCCTTATAGCACGAAATCCTATTAGTAGTGCCATCATAATTTTTGGTACTATATTAACATTTTAAAAATCGTGTATTGATATCAGTAGTTATTTTCAAACATTAAATTTCACAAAACTCCATCTAAAATATAAATATTTTTTGCTAAATGTTTTAATTTGCATATACCTATTTTACATATCTCAGATTGTATTTAAAAATCGTTAACCATTTCTTCTAACTTTTGGCGTAATGGTGTTTTATCAATTTATCATTTGATATTATTTGGGTTCTTTCCTGGTATTCAAAAAGGAAAAATACGTGTCGTTCAAGTATATTTTTCAATTTATCAAACAATTTGGCCGCTGAATCGCTGATTCTGGTAGAGCGCCATCTAGCGAATGAAGTTGTAACTAAAATAAATTTCGAAATTTTCATTATTTGCCATAAAAAATCCCATTGCATCCTGAACACAATGGTGTTTACCGCATTGCTCTAGCGCAAATATTCGCGGATTTATTAATTTTTAAAGTTGTGCGGGACTTTTGGATCACCCTGTATATCAATATATTTATAAAGAAACAAAATTTCTGATTTTCAACTTTTTTTCTTTTCAAAAATAACATTAAAATATCTTCAATTAAAACTCTTTCCACGATATATTTTACACAATGTACTCAGCTGAAAACTGAAAATTTTAATAAAGAATGGAAAATAGGATCTTCAACGATCTAATTATTGATCACCTTATAAAAACTCATCCGAAAAACAAATATTCATACACAACCCAAAATTTTACACAACTAATATCAATATAGTATTTGCATGCTACCCTGGAAATAAGATATAAAAATAATATTTAGAATTTTTCTCAAAACAATATTCATATATAAACCAGATTCAATAACTCCTCTAGCTCAAAAGAAATATCCCACCATGCCGAAAGTCTCCAAACATAACTGTAATGAAGAATTCTATATATTATACCGAATTATTCTCCTGCATCCTACGAGTATATTAGCGAACTTGGCTGAACTCTAAAAGAAACGGAGAAGAAGGATTTTTTTTTAAATGTGGGCGCGCGCATCTGTATAGTAAAACAACAGTTTAAACATAGATACCCCCCCCCTCCCAAACATATTTACAGTCTAAATGAAATGTAATCACGTGGAGGATTATAATCATAAGTCCCTCACAAATATACACATGGGACCAAACGCATGCGATCAAGAAAAAAATCAAAATTTCAAATGTATACAAATCGTTTTTTTTTTTGTAGTATTTTTCAAAATGTTAGATAGGGTAGTATTTCTCGGAATTTCTATATTGATGCCTAAAATTTCAAAATATATTTTGTTCTGTAAAATATTGTAAACAACCGTGCAAGTTGTTTACTAACCATTAAAGAAAATCAATAGTTTTCTAATCAATATTGAAACATTAATTTTAGGTCACTTTTTACTCTGCTAAAAATATTTGTCATCGATTATGTTTAAGCTTTTAACGAATTATTTTGAATACTTTAGGTGTTAAGAGAATTATCATCCTTAATTATTATCATTTATATATTTATTGATTAACTAGGCGCGATATTAAAATATTTGCGCATATTACTGAGGAAACAAACAAAACAGAACGTCATCTTCAACTGCATCCTCGTTCGCCTTACTCAATTATCAAACATTCGTCCTGTGACATATGGAATGATGAGAATATCGTTCTCTGGGCCACAAATATAATAGAATTGAGAAATTTAATACAAACAGTTCTTCATGTGATAGACAATTGGTGTGATGAAACTAAATTATATTTGTGAAAAAATAGTACAAATTTGATCGTACAGGAATAAGATTCATAAGAAAAGAAAAAAGGCATCTCCTTATCGTGCAACTGAACGTTTCTGATGGCTTGCTTCATCTATCGCCTTATCCCAGTACAATGTCACATTTTTACTATTTTTTTCACATTGTTTCTCGTTCTCACGCAATTCTGGCCTTAACTATCCGTTTCAGGATTTTTCAAGTTTTTTGGTCGCTGAGGTACAGCTTGCACCACGCTGACGAGGATCAAAAGCCCGAGACGCGTACGTGATTATCTTTTCTTGTATAATCAAGAATGGGTATTTGACCAATTCTGGAATAATTAAAAATCAATGAATAATCATATTTACTCCGCTAGATAGCGCAAGCCATCAACGACTTTCAGTTGCACGATAAGGAGATACCTTTTTTCTCTTCTAAATCATATTTATCAACCGAAAAACAACTTTAACTTATTTTAATAATCAGCCTCATTTAACGATAAAACACAAAGGAGTAAACCTGAAAACCCGATCAAATCAAGATACTCGGAGTCTCTTTCTCCGATAATAATAATAAAAAAAAACTTTTTAATGTTATATAAAATATATTGTAGCTCAATGCGACAAAATAAAGAACATTCTTTTTTCAGCTTGCACCACGCTGACAAGGGGCCAACAGACCGAATTGTCAAAAACCCGAAGCTTCTATTGATTAATCAAGAATGAGTGTTCGGCCAATTCTGGAATAATTAAAAATCAACGAATTGTTGATATTTATTCCGATAGATGGCGCAAGTCATCAGAAGAAAAAGGTACAATTTATAAATCACTCATACGATCGAAAGCCACTTATGCTATCGAAATAAGGTATCCATATATTTCTATACGTTCTTTACAGAAACATTATTCATCACAACCTGATATTCTTATCTCAGTGGTACATGGATATCGAACCATATCATACGAATGTTCACACCTCCTTTCGCATACACCATTCATAAAATACTATCTCAACTATAAATCAATAAAGTGCGAACCGAAAAAATAAATAAATTACCAAGAGAAATACCTACAACAATAATTGGCGAAGAAAAAGCTATCATTATGAATCATTTGTATCAATTCATTCATAATGCTAATTATACAATTCGCACTATTTTTTCCAAACGGAATTCCTACACAGTTCCTTCCAAATTTTATATTTACCCAATTGGTCTTGTCTCACGGAGAATTCGAGAAATACAAACATAAAAAAAGGTCTATCTGAAACACCAAATTGTTTCTGCGGAAAAACTGAACAAACTGCTCTTCACCTTATCTATGACTGTCCGAACTTTGCAGAGGTGAGACATCGATTGTTTCCTGATCTAAATGATTTAACTCTCTAACATCAGTCACTTTGTCTATATCAATTTTATAAACTCTATGGATCAATAAATGTGATTTTTGAATTATAATTCTAAGTTTAGAGAGAATATTATCTTTTTTGATAGTAATCTCTAAAACCACCATCGAAAATATTTTAACTATAAACGATAATTCAGCGCTCATTTCAAATAATTTAAATTATTCTAAAGACTTCTTGAAAGAATATCTTTCTCAAAAGTATATGAACTTCTTAAAGAATTAAAAATATATACGAGGTCTTGTTTCAATAAGAATTTCTTGAAAATGAATTATTTCGAAAAATAAATTCTTTTGAAAAAATGAAACACCTCTTGGAAAATAAAAACTTGAAAATAACTACAAACATAAAAATAAACATTGTGGCTTTTTTTATCAACACACAACACAAAAGACACATCACACACACACTACACACAAACATACACTAAACAGACACACATTGATATATTATATATATGTAAATAGTTGTCAAAAAATGTGTTTATAAGCAAATAAACCAGTCGAGGGGTTCGAACCTGACCTTGAACCCCTTCTTGTACAAGTCCAGCAGCACAAGTAAATTCATTTAAACAAACGGGGCCCTGGCATCTAGGTATGAAAACTTTGATCTGCTTCTATATGTATAGGCATTTGGTGTATTTAAGTGCAAAAAGTCCCATATATCTATCCATCATAACCCTGTTTACTTGGGATATTATTACACACCATAATCCCAAGGAAAGTAAATCTAATTTGAATATACCCTAAATAAATATTGAGAATCAATAGTTTATGTTCAAATCTACATCAGTAACAGATTATTGTAAAAATAAAAGTTACAACTAGAGGAAGGGTGTGATCCTGTATTACCTTTTTTATTTATTGGTGATTTTCATTGTGATATAGAGCATTCTGTCTCTAAATATAGGAAACTTCTGGCAGCATGTCACTGCTAGTGATTTTTTTGTATTTCCCAATATATTATAGGACAAACAATGCAAATTACAAATATCGATAGATTAAAAATAAAATTTCTGTAAAAAAATACTCTTCGGCCAGTAAAAGGTTTATTTTCTCAACATTTCAACAAAATTCTTTTGTCTTCGACAGCAGAATCAATAAAAATAAAACTTTAACTGGCCGAAGAGTACAGAGGGTGTTCACACTTAGAGGAAACAAGTTTTATTATAAAATATTAAAAATTAACACCATATTTTAAAATTTTCAAATGTTCTATTTGAAAGCCTTTTTGTTTATTTACAGAACGGCACCTAATATTCCACGATAGCAGACACTTTCTGATCATGGTCATACTCAAAAGATCCCATTCTTCCTTTAACACTTTCCAGAGACCTTCAATTGTCCTAGGGTGTCTTTTTCCAAGTGCTCTTTTAAGGCATCCAAAAATACAAAAATCCATCGGGGCTAAATCAGAAGATTTACAGGGGTTCTGTTCTTTGGAATAGTGTTGATTCCTGTTCTTTGCCTTAGATCTTCCAAATAAGCTTGGGTTGAAGATGAAGTATGAATTGTGGCGTTATCATGGTGAAACCAGACTTTGTTGCTCTGTTTTCCATAGATAGAGGGCATATCATTTGAAAATATAGGTTCTAAAATGTTGTTTTGAAAGTACTCCGAGTTTATTTTGGCATTTCTTTTAACTTTTCTTATTTTTAATTTTCCTTCATATGATATACCGCATGCCACCATAAATCCCTTGGGGTAACTTTCGGCACATTCCTTCAACCAAATTGGTCTAGATTTTCCCACCTTTTTTTGATTGAATATAGCTCTTTTTCTGTCGCAATCGGTTAAATATACCCATGCTGAGTCATGTTCGTCATGCTCGTATGTAACAATAAATTTCCATCTATCAGCAGCCAAGAAATTTTCATAAAAATATCTGCTGATAGTGTGTCGCTGACGAATATGGCTCTGAAACAATTTGTGAACCGCATGTTTTTTTTGTAGCTTTTAGGCCTAAATCTTTATTTATTATTTTATTTATTGTTGACACTGATGTTCCTATTAATTTGGCTATATCTCTTTGTGGCATAGGAATTTCTTTTGTAATATATTTTTTCACTTTTTTGACAGTTGCGGGAGTTCTCACAGATATAGGGTGATAATCTTTTGTCCATTTCTTCGTAGGTGCTTTGATGAAAAACTTGATATTTCTGTCGTGAATAATGTTATGAATACCTTTTTTAGAAATGTTGATATAATCTTGTTTGCATATTTTAATTATGTCCAAATAGGTAAGATTAGCTCTGGAAAGTCCTAAAATATAACCTCTTATGAAATTATTGAATTTGAAGGGCATTTTTAATATATTTTTAAAATGTATTGCGTGTTAGAATTAGCTTAAGCCCTTTCGAATTCCACGTTGTTGATTTTTTTTAAATAAAGTAATAGTTCCTTTTTTACACAGGGCGCTCGTTTCCTATAAGTGTGAACACTCTCTGTATTTTTTTACAGAAATATGAATTCCAGCCAGGCAACCTCTATCTTCAAGAGAAATAAAATTAAAATTAATTTTTTAAAATCATAAGAGGGCTTAATTGATTAAAAATATAGAGAAATAAAATCTCTATATTTCAGTAAAACACATGCCTTAGTAAGAATTATTTGAATATACATTCATCATTGTCTGTTATGAAGATTGCAATGGATAATTAACCAAGAGTTTCATTTTGTTATAAACAAACGTTCTTCTTCAGTTTTATAATAAATATGATATGGAAAAATATGAACTATTTACAAAAGGATATAAAGGCGTGTGTAAAAAAGCTACTTTGCTTGAAAGCTGGCTTATTTCTTATTTTTTTTAAATAGAAATAAACTTGTTGATAATTCTCCATTTATGTTTTATAAAAAGTACTTTATAAATTATAAAGATATTTTGTGTTAGATGTTGTATTAAAGAATTATAATAGTATTAATACTATCATATTTGATGATTTTACCAATAATAAACCGATAGTAGAAATCTAACAAACTTCTATAAGAATTGAATGCGCAAAAATATATAATAAGCCCATATATTAATGTTTTATATATTTTCATTTACAAATTATCTTATTATGATGCATATTAGAAGTAAAAGATTATGGTTAATATATGATAGAAACATTTTCACAAATTATGGGCGTAATATAATCATAACAAAAATTTTTAAAGCAGACGAATATAAAAATTGGTACATTTTTAAGATACTTAAATAATAAAAAAAATTACAATTCAACACGTGTTATATCTAAGAAAAAGCTAAAAGACAAAAGAAGTAAATTTCGATATATAACGAGAGCAAAGTTCTAAATTCAGTTTTCCAAACTAAAACTTTATTTGGACAGGCAGGCAGGAAGCGCTCCAAAGTAGAGGTTTAGTTTACGGGGTCTCGTCTGCCCAGATAAACCAAACACCTGATCAATTGGCCCGAATTTTCCAGATCACTTCAAATTTGGCCACACTGCTTCTTAAATTGATTTAGTTAGCTGCCAATTGATCTCATCCTTTTTATTGGAATTGTTTTTTTAACATTTCGATGGGACTTTAAATCCTTATTTTTCTGTATGCAAATTGGTGATGATACAAACAACTTGTAATATAAACAAAATAATATATTTTTTATAAATATTTATAATTAAAAGACAATATATAAATGTAGAGATAAAAGGTTTTAGGTACTACAGAAAATATTAAAACAAATGTTTGAATTATACCCAATAAATAAAAAAGATACTCATTGTGAGAATATAATTGTAATTTTAATAAAATTATACGCAAATTAAGTTAACCTTCCTTTAACTTAATTGGTTCCTTAAAACTTACCTTTAAAAGAGATATTTTTGATGTTAATAATATATATGTTACGTTATGTGTGTAAAAATAAATTATTTATCTGTAATGATTCTTACCAAGGGCATCGTTAGGTAAAGAATTGAAAATATTTATTATCAAGGTTTTTGTTTTTATTGCTTGAATAAAATACACAATAAATTATCTCACTGATAATATAGAATTTGTTAAGTAAATTCTAAATTATAAGGAATGATAAAAATAAACAATTATTTACTTTAGTTACATTGTTTTGAAGAACTAACTAAAATAACATACTAATTTTAAAATAGACAATGGACCCTTAAAATTAATGGTCAGCATTTATATAATTAATAATGACTAAAATAAAATAGAATAAGTATATATATTTTAAAAATTACATAATATATTTATTATATTCAACAAAATTCTCATTTTGGATCAAATATCTTTATTATTTTTAATATTTTGTATAGCAAACCGCCAGACTTCATCAGGGAACAAAACTATTCTGAGAGGCTAACCTATTACTTTACGTTATTATATAACTGATATAAAATTTTAAATATGTCAAATCTATGAATATATTTTTAATAAATAAAAATGGGAATAATATTAGTATAATATACACAAATATATATGCCTTTTTAATTAAATACAAATATATATTAGGAAAAATGCATCTTCTTTACGTGCAACTAAGAGTTGCTGATGGCTTGCGCCATCTATCAGAAAAAACTACTGATCATTGATTTTTAATTATTCCAGAATTGGCCAAATACCCATTATTGATTATTCAATAAAATCTAACCACGTACGCGTTTCGAGATGTTGGCCATCGTCAGCGTGGTGCAAGCTGGCCAATTCTGCAATAATTAAAATCAATGAATAGTTGATATTTATTCCGATAGATGGCGCAAGCCATCAACAACTCTCAATTGCAAGATAAGGAGATGCCTTTTTCTTAATTAATTAACCTTATATCTGTACAATGTCACATCTTTACAATTTTTACACAACTATATATATTTCGAATAAAATCATAGAAAATATTTGAAAAATGGTAAATGCAAGGGGAATAAAATTATAAATAAGATACGATACTAGTAGACATTTGATCGAAGTTTCAAGGATATTCTGGGCTATGAGGATTAAGATTGCTGATACACTTAGGGAATGTCCATTTTTTTATTTATGTCATTGTTGTCTTCTATTGAGCTCCAGCTTTGTAGAAAAAGCCTGGAGTGTTTGCTTTTAAGGTTCTGGTGACCTATATATAATACTAGCCGAATGACCCGGGCAACGCCCGGGGTTTACCCGATTAAATGTTTTTATCCAAATACTATTTGTTACAATTATAAATTGGCGCCGTGGATGTCACTCTTGTGAAACGTCCCGCTCCAAATTTGTGTCTAAGAAGCGATATTTCTATTGAGAGATGATATGGCTTCGTGTCTTCTGCTCGAATGATTTTTTTTTCTGTTAGAATTTTGTTCCTGAATACTAAAAATGATCAAAATTTTAGGTTCT
>CP092868.1:73446251-73594083 GCA_030710605.1 Cordylochernes scorpioides
ACATGTGGTGCACTTACAGTAAAAGCAGTCGCCTACTTCTAACCACCATGATTATCAGGGCCTGTACCATGTGTACCAGGTATATATATATATATACACTGCGTGACATTGAAAATGGAACACCAAGAAATAGTGGCCAGAAAGTGATGAAACTCGGCAGACAGAGAGAGACAGGGACGAACAATAAGTGATCTTTATTTCAAAATGATAGTCATAATACAGAGCGAGAACGGTGTCGGCTTAGTAGCAAGTAGGACCACCGCGGACGGCGATGCACGCAGCAACACGTCTAGGTAGAGAGTCAATCAGAGTACGGATAGCGTCCTGAGGGATGGCTCTCCATTCCCTCTCAACCATTTGCCACAGTTCGTCTTCTGAACGCGGCTGTGGCAAGGCATGCAAACGGCGTCCAATGATGTCCCAGATGTGCTCGATTGGTGAGAGATCAGGAGAGTACGGTGGCCAGGGAAGCATCTGTACATCTTGCAGAGCTTGTTGGCTAATGCGAGCAGTGTGCGGTCGGGCGTTATCCTGCTGATAAAGGGCATTGGGTACCCTCTGAAGGTAGGGGAGTGTCACCGGTCGCAGCATATCACCAACGTATCGTTGGGCCGTCATAGTGCCCTGAATACGAAGTAAAGGTGACCTGGAATCATACGCGATTGCGCCCCAAACCATGATTCCACGTTGTCGCACGGTGGGGCGTTCCACAATTGCTGCCGGATTGGACCTTTCTCCACGTCGACGCCACACGCGTACACGGCGACTATCACTGGACAAGCAGAAACGCGACTCATCTGAAAACACGACCCTGTGCCATTCCGTCATCCACGTCGATCTAGCCCGGCACCATTCCAAACGTTGGCACCTATTCGGTGGGGTCAATGGCAGTCTTCTTAGCGGACGGCATGAGTGCAAGCCTTTAGCAACCAATCGACGGGAAATGGTTCTGGTCGAGATGGAATGATCTAGGGTGTATTGCACATGTTGCAGGATGGCGGTACAAGTGGCTTGTGGGGCCGCCACTGCTTGTCGAAGGATACGCCGATCCACACGTGCTGACGTCACTCTGGTTGCACCGACATTCCTATAATTTGCCACATTTCCTTGTTCCAACCATCTTCTCCACAGTCGGTGCACCGTGGACGCACCAAGGTGTGTATCAGCTGCGATTTGACGTATGGACCAACCTGCCCTTTTCAGTCCGATCACCATGCCCCTCGTAAAAGCGTCTGTCTGCTTGAACTGCCTCCGTTTACGATGACCTGGCATTCTCTGTTATTACACGTGTCTTTTGACACAAGATCAAAATTTCTACAATGATTTTCCTTGAAGAAATAACGACACGAATACTGTCCTTTCTGCAAGTTCCTTCCCTTATATCTTACTCCATGTGCGCACGAGAGCTGCGCATTTTACATCATTTGCATAACTCGGTTAGGCGCGTCTACCCTGAAATTTGCATAATTTTCTGGCCACTATTTCTTGGTGTTCCATTTTCAATGTCACGCAGTGTATAAGTAAAAAAGAAATTCCGATACTGTCAAGGATAGTTTTGTCCCACATTATTTTCAACAACAGTACGTTATGTACCGTGTTGTAAAAATGCAACGTTTTAATGCACTTTAAAGAGAGAGGTTCATTTTAGTGCATAATACTTTATATCAACATACAATATAATTCAATATAATTCAAACTCTCAAAATAAGAAGAAACAAAAATATATTTATTAAAGGAGTTTTTTCGATATAAATATAACTTCAAAGATCAGTTTTCATTCAAAGAAAAATACTTATTTGTGAAATATTCACTTTGTACTCATATATTTATTTATAAACTCACATAAATATATTATATACAAATTATTAAATAAAACTCTATACTCGTGTATGCATTATTTTAATTACGCCATTAAATTTTAATAAGTAATTTGATTTCAGGAAAAATATTTCTAAATTTAGAAGTTTTATTTCTGAACACCACCCTTACTTCTTCATCACTTTGAATATTTATTCACATACCTTCTCCTTGAACTATGTCAATGGTTAAATAATATTATTTCAATTACATAATGATTTATATTAAAATGAAATACACAATGAAATACATGCATGATATATATATATATATATATATATATATATATATATATATATATATATATATATATATATATATATAGAAGCAAAGGGCGCTTCTCCCGTTAAAATAAACGTCAGAAAACGACGCCATCTTAAGACCGTCGCCGCAACTAGCGGCCTCGGGTCGGTGACAAAGCCACAACACCAACTTTGGCAAACTGATAATCGTCCACCTAGAGACCATCAGGGATGGGAATCGAACCCACAGTGTTCCGCTTACCGGGCAGACGCTTATCAGTTTGCCAAAGTTGGTGTTGTGGCCTTGTCACCGCCACGAGGCCGCTAGTTGCGGCGACGGTCAATAGATGGCGTCGTTTTCTGACGTTTATTTTGACGGGAGAAGCGCCCATTGCTTCTATGGATTGAGTTCCTCCCGGCAAGTTTTCCATATATATATATATATATACAATATATTTGGAAATATTAATTAAATCATATTGTAAAATTTAATTGCAAAATATTTTGATAGAGTACAAAATCATTTATACAAAGCAATAACGCGCCATTCATATATAACAAATGGAAATATTTATGTTTTAATTATTCAAATGTAATTCTAATGTCCTAAAGGTTTATGTGCATAGTTTGCACAAATACAATCTCTAAGATTCCACCATTCAGTGTAGATATAAAAGCAGAATGATTCAATACAGTATTAGAGCTCCAAAGAAGCGGTTTGGTAGGTTAAATAGGCGAAAGCGCTGGAAGGGTTCACCATTATTGAGCCAAGCCCTCCCAAAATTTTTTCATCGCAGATAAGGACAGTAGAAGTTTGATTTATTTGTGAAAGAAACATTCGAGTCTTAATGTTTTCAAAATCATTTATGTATGCCATCGTTTCGGCCTTTGGCCCTCTTCAGTACAGAGACAGTTTCTATTAGATAACATCCAAGGAGGGAGTTTTGAAATCGGCCGAATTTACTAAATAGGTCTTTGGTCGATTTTCATCATATAATACAATATAGTGTTTCTGGAATATGATATTCATGAACCAAAATTCTCATTCTTAATTTTTAAAATGCATTTACACCTATGCATTTTAGTTTATCACCCCTAAAAAATCGTATTGACGGTGAAAAATAATGAGCTACAATACCAGGTTTGGAAAATTCAGGCAAATATCCAATCTATATGCCAACATCAGTACAGAGGCGGCTTCGATTTCATACTGTATGTATTTTCCAAAACTGGTGTTTGTGTCTCATTATTCATCGCTAACCATTAGGCTTTTATCTTTCATGATAAACTAAAATGTATATTTGAGAATGATGCCATTTTTGGTATATGAATATCACACACAACTTTATCTTATACAGATTCACCGCAGGAAGAATGAATAGATGGAGCTCCTATACTTCAGGCAGCACAGAACCCAACAACAGGCTAACAGCCCGCAATATTATGTTGTATCTCAATATTTGTACGAAATACAGTCGTTACTTTTGAAATCGAAAATAAATACAGGTTCTTGATAATAGTCTCAAATCATGCGCGCGCGCATATTATATTCATATAAATAAATTTATCACTTATCACAAGTGTGTTTTCGTGAGATTTCATGATTTTTCAGTCGCCAGCATTGTGCTGTAGATACAATATACCGTGGTATGCAAGTTGGTTTTATCAGATAACTATAAATATTATTGCGATCGTGAATTGAGGTACTTGGAGAAAACATCCGAGAAATATTTTAACGAACGTTTATTCAAACCTAATTGTTCAAAAGAACTCAACAACCAACCACATTATTGTAGTTTCTTAAATAGTCTATAACAACAAAAGTACGCAAAACAAAAACGATACAAAGAAACAAAGGTTTGTAAATATATATATATATAAACAAAATATTGTAAAATAACTATACGTGAAAAGTGAATTAAAAAATAAATAAGATGTATAAAAGTTACAATCAAACTTATGACAATAAATGTTGACAAAACAAGTTGAAAAGTAATTGGTAAATATAAAAACTCCAGCAGCGGACTTCTCTTCCAACATTAATAGTCTAGTCACTGTTCTAGATTTTTCAACATCAAAACATCCCAAAATAAGCCTATGCAGTAGTTGCCTACTCCGCACTTCTCAAATTTGGAGATTTATTCGTATAAAGCAAAATATGCAAAGTCTTGGTAATACTCTAATATCAAACTATCGCTATATTGAAACAAAAATACATTGTTATTTATAATAATGCTCATCACGTAATTAAATTTTAAAAAAAGACTAATATATAAATAGAAAATATCATTCTCGGAGAATGATAACATAAATTCTCTCTTATGCCTCGAACTATTATACCGGTTTCGGCATTTGAAACCTCATCTTGGAAAGTAAAATAACAAACACCTTTTACTTTAATAGAGTAGAGCATCGATTATCCGAAACATCAGTTATCCGATAGCTAATCCGAAACCGAAAGCTAACGTAGCAGGCTTCCCGGCTGGCACCTAGCGTCAGGCTCCTTTCATTCTGCTAACAATGTCTTCTAAACGTAAACCTGTTGTTCTCAATTTTACTGATAAAATAGTAGATCAGTTGAATTGTTTCGCACGTATTAATTTAGTCAGTTCTCTGTAATACAGTACAATTATTTGTAATATTTGTGATACACATAATATATACATGTATATAGATTTTATTTTATAGTAAACGCCTCCAAAAGTGGGAAACCACACCATATCAAAGTCATAGGTATTAGAATATAAAAATAGCAATAATAAATCAACAAAAATACAAGTATTGAACAAATTTATATTTAAAATATTTTTTATTTTTTTTTTTTTCATATTACCACTGTGACTTTAATAATCTATTTTGAAGGAAGGAATGATCGGTTATCCGAAATATCGATTATCCGAACACCCCCATACTACTCTACTGTATACCTTATATACTCCTCACCTAATCTGAACAAATCTGTATTTCCACTACTCCGAAAAACTGGGTGTTTGTAAACTGTACGGTAAACCATAAAAATAGGAGCATATGCTACAGTGTGAATATGCAAATATTAATTCAAATTTAAACCTTTTTATTTGTAATTAGTTATTCATGTTATTCTTATTAAGATCTTTTCACGAAAATAAACATTTACAACAATAGACAAAGCTTAAAAAACTGTATAATCTTTGATATCACAGGACGTCTGATTTTTATTTATTTTTTGGTTTTGAAAGCAAAGCACAGAGGCAGTTCTGTTCTCACTAGGTTATCTTGTGTGTCTTCAATATGCATGCTAGAGGTACAATTTTAAAATGAGCATGGGTCGCTCAGATGAGGCTTAAAAGTATAAGTGAGATAATCATTAGGTAATATATATATATTTTATTAGATGATAAAAAATAAGAGAAAAAATGTTTCTTTAATAAACGTATTCGATACTCAGTCTCGTGTAACGATTGCAATGCTTCCTACATAGGCGAGACTGGTAGATCTGTGGCCACCAGGATGACTGAGCACGGTAGATGCATCTCCAATAAGGACAATAGATCTCTTATATTTAACCACATCAACATTACTGGCCACTCCTTCAATTTATCCTCCCCTACCACCCTATATTCCAATATCAACAACAAATACCAAAGATTAATTTTAGAAGAAATTTATCCATTAGCAATAATAGTATTAATAGACATATAGATTTACCAAAGCAGTATCATGACATATGTATGAATCTATAGGCTGGCCACTAAAACCTAAGTTTTTTCCATGTCCCACCATCCCCCCCCTCCACCCACCCTCTCTTCTCCTCCTCTCCCCCACCCCTTCCTTTTCATAATCCTAAGATTCCTCTGATGGCGGGTTTAATCGTTATTTTCCTCTGATAATACTCTTTTAAACGTTATTTTGTATATTACTTTTTCAGTTGTTTGGTGTTAGAAATATGATCATGCTTCATTTTAAATTTCGCTATATTTTTCCTAAAATTATGTTAATATCTCCGTCCGTTTTAGCTTCAGTTATGTTTTAATTTGTCAAGTATCGAATACGTTTATTAAAGAAACATTTTTCTCTTCTTTTTTATCATCTAATAAAACCATAAAGAGGAAATTTCTTATTGTTCTTTTCAATATATATATATATTAAAAACAAAAATATGCTGATCATGACCGCTCACACCTGCTTCTAGTTGGCAGAGCGCCATCTAGTAAAAGAGAAATCAACTAAACGCTGATTTTAACCAGTTCCCTTATATTTGGCCTACCCATCGTGGTTGGCCTTTCTTAATATGTAAAGGAAATGATTTGGGAAAATATACGAGAACAGGTTAAATTAACCTTTAGGTAAGTTCTGTTACAATAGATGTCACTGCCACTATTTTTGTTTTTGATATAAATACCTGATTATATACACACACGAATATATATAATTTATTTATATTAATTCTAAGTAAATTATAATCCATAATATTCAAAATATTTAAAAAATAGCAAGAACCCTATATAAAAGTTCTAAAAAAACTCTAAGACGAACAGAAAGTTGAGAAAAGAAGGAGAGTGATCAGTAACACATTTTACAGGCGTCAAACCCCACAAGATATTGGTGGGTTGGCCAGACGGCGGGTATATAGAAAAACAATAGGGTGTATTAGCACCCAACATTTATTTAATATCATCCCGTCCCCACATTCCGGACTGTCTCCGGCGTTATTGGCTCCTTCACCCATGTCAGCCTTGCAACTTTACATACACTCTCTGTACATTGGATTCACTCTCTCCTAGATATCAATTTATATAATTATAGGAAATCATTTACACACTCATGAACAAAACTAGAAGTTGTATCTTTTAGCATGGATATCTGGATACAGACAACAACTCTTTAAATATTTGATACACAGTGACCTTTATTGAAGACACGCGAGATAACCAGGTGTGAACATAATTTCCTCTGTCTTATTAAAAAATTACAGACGTTCGGTTGCATCAAAGACTTTTCCCTTCCATAAGGTTGGTCTATGAGTGCAAATACTTAAGTAAGGGCCTTAGATTATAGGCTAATGTTTATAGACACACGATATAAACGAGCGTTAAAAATATTGCTTATATACGAGTAAGGATTTTGCTTTGTTAACTGAATTTAATAGCAATATAAAAATATTTATAATAAAATATAATTCGGCTTATGGTTGTAGAACGACAATTGAAAAATTACCCCGCATGTGTTTCTTTTGAAAGAAAAATCGAAATTTATTTACTTAATAATGACCTTAGATGTATAGAGGAAGTCTAAAGAGCGAAACAGAAGGTTTATGTTTTTTCACGATAGTTCCACCTGTAGAATAACTGGTTTTAAAGGTAGTGTGTTTTAACGGTGTCGTTATAGAACGTAAACATTTCTCCTTCACACTTATGCTCTCTTTATGTTAATATAATTTACTATCAATGATAGTCGGTAGGGGTCGGTAGAAGGGTGGTAATGCGTTGTTTTTCGACCGCTACGAGCCGGGTTCGATTCCCGCATTGAGTACTTTTTTTTGTTTAAAAAATGCATAAATGGCCTTCGATTCTTGCAAATGTCCAACCCCATCAGCGAATGCAAGTAACCAAACGGGGCTCTGGCACATTTGTAAGTGCAAAGTCGAACTGCGTTTCACATGTGTAGACATGTGATGCACTTACAGTAAAAGCAGTCGCCTGCTTCTACCCACCATGATTATCCTGGTCTGTACCACGTGTACTAGAGATGAGCAAAAAACTATCAATGAACTATTTTTGGTAAATTATAAATTATTGCGCTTTTTTAATTATGGAATACAAGTATAGTGCAAGTAACCAAGCGGGGCTCTGGCACCTCCAGGATACGATGTTGAACCGCAAGGTGTAGACATGCGGCGTAATTACAGTACAAGCTGTCTAAAACCGATATGATTATAATGTTTTATACTGAAGAAAAATATCTAGCGTAGTAGGGATTCTTATACAATGAGTTTCTTTAATTTACTGACTTTTTGGTAACATTCATTTTCGTCTTTTACAAGATCAAATTCCAACAAAATATTTTACCTTGTGAAAGAAGAACAGTAGATCACGAGTACTACGATTATTAAAAATAAATCCGTACCATGTATAATTGGGATGTACTCGGAATGTGTACTTGGGAATATAACCGCTCTTAAATATAATTGAAAACTTTCAATTTTTCACCAAATGAGAAATTCATTTAGATTCAGAACCTATAGCTTATATTAAGTTCTCCACATGTCTTAACTGTGTATGTAACATATATATTATATAGAAATATTGGTTATATATTGTTGGCTTCCGTAGGCGTTTCTTACTGGGAAAAAGAAAGAGAGGATCCAATGAAATAATTTAGTAGTGTTTATTAGAACAAAATCATAATAGTGAACAACAAATATAACAGAGAGTACCGTCGTCTTCCGGGTATTCCTTCTACTGGGGAGCTCGGATTCTATATTCTGTGCGTTTATAATCTGTTTATCTGTGGCTCTCTGGTCGGGATGGCGCCTACATTCGGCCATTCCTGGATTTCAATCGTCCTCGATTGAACCTTGCGTTGCAGGAACGTCGTGGGTTGCGTCGGGGGGTATCTTCTACTTCTGGCTCCTCGTCCGGACTTTCTTCTGTAGCTGAATCATCTTCTTCACTGTGCCAAGACTTCAGTTGACTGATATGGGCCGTTGTCGTGTAGAACCGTCCACTGGTTCTTTCGCTTAACTGAGTCACTCTATATGTGTCGCTTGGCAGAACCTCGGTAATTATCAAAGGTCCTCGATATTTGGGTTGTGCCTTGGTTGGTTCACCCGTCATTTTGGGTACATGCCTCATCACTACAATTTCTCCTACTTCGAATTGGATTGTACGGCACTTCTTCTTATCGTAGTATGTCTTCATAATATCTTGTTTATTCTCAATTTGGGATCTCACACTCTCTTGAATTCTATCCGGCTCGGTCCATGGGTCCACGTCTTCGTCGGCTAATCTTCTAAGTATCCCATCGTGGAATCGAGGGGAATAGCCGTGGAGTGTTTCGAACGGTGTTTTATTCGTCGTCTTGTTCACCGCATTGTTCAGGTCTCGCTCTACCTCCTTGATCTTCAGGTCCCAATCCTTCCGTCGCGGATCCTCGATACTGGTTGCTATAGTGGACAATACTGTTCGGTTCACTCTTTCGACCATCCCGTTCCCTTGCGGATGTTTCGTAGAGTTCAAAGTATGATGTATTCCATTTCCTCGACAGAATTCTTCAAATTGCCTTGAGGTAAAACATGACCCTCTGTCGCTGATGATCTTGTCGGGTAGTCCGAAATCATTCACAAAACTTTTCATTACCTTCAGGACGTTCTGCGTCGATGTATTCCTTACAGGGCTTAATCGGACAAATCTTGTCAGATTATCGACAATCACTAAAAGTTCCTGGTTACCTTTTGTACTTCTCACGAAGGGGCCTACGTGGTCCATGTGTACGATGGAAAACGGTCTCTTGCCTGACTTAATGGGATGTAGGAAGCCTTGTTGTTTTCCACCGGGAACTTTGTTAAATAGACACTCGAGACACATAGCCACATGGCGTCGAACGTACCTCTTCATTGAAGGAAACCAGTACAATTCCTTAATTTTGTTGACAGTCCTATCAGTCGCAAAATGTCCCATTAGATCATGGAATTTGACAACTAAGCTTTTCCTCATACTTTTGGGTATAACATACAGGGCTCGTTCCTCTTCTCCATTTTTCACCATGCGGAAAAGTCTGCCTCCTTTGTAGCTGTAGTCGTTAATTCTATTTTGTTCTCCTACTGTCCTATCACACGGGTCCTTTCGAAAGATCTGGATCAGGTCTCTCAATTCAGGGTCGGAATGCTGAATCATCAAGATTTGTTCTTCCAGTGTGATTGTGAGGCACACTTCAAGGTTTTTCTCCACGATTTCCTCAATTGTGTCTCTAGGGTCGTCGACTGGAGCTCTACTCATTCCGTCTACGTGGGCCATCTTCTCCCCTGGTTTATGTCGAATTTCGAAATCGTATTCCTGAATCAGATTGTACCATCGCGCTATCTGAGGATTTGTAGTCTTCTTCGCGTTCATGTAGACCAGTGCTTGGCAATCTGTAACCACTGTAAACTTGATTCCTACGAGGAACTGACGTAGTCGATCCAAGGTCCACACTATCGCCATCAGCTCCAATTTGCTTGAGTGGTACATCTTCTCGGCCTCTGTTGTCTTCTTGCTCACACAGTAGACCAAGCGCCATTTGCAGTCTTCGTCCATCTGTAGCACCATTCCTGCTAATCCCTCAGCACTCGCATCGCAATGTACTTCTGTCTTGAGTTCAGGGTTGTAATGAGCTAGTACCGGATATTCGACCAGATCCTTTCGTAGTCCTCCAAATGACCTTCGCTGTTCTTCCTTCCATTCAAATTGTGAACCTTTCTTCGTAAGTCTGCTTAGCGGTTCTGCTTTCCTCGCGAAGTCCTTTACAAATCGTCTGAAGAAGTTCGTCAGTCCCAGAAAGCGTCGTATGTCGTGGACATTCTTGGGTTCTGGAAATTCTTCTATCGCCTTGATCTTTCTTGGGCCTGGCTTAAGTCCGCCTGTACTGATGACATACCCTAAGAACTCAACTTCCCTCCTTCCGAACTCACATTTGGAGGGTTTCAGTGTCAACTTCGCTGATCTTATTCTTTCGAGGACTTCCCTCAACCTTTCGATCATCTCCCGCCAATCCTTTGCCGGGATAATCACGTCGTCGAGATAGCAGAATGCCTTCTTGTTCAGCAGCGGACCTAGGACAGTGTGCATCAGTCTTTGGAATTCAGCTGGTGCGTTGGCGAGTCCAAAAATCATCCTTTCGAATTGACCTGTATCATCTGGGGTGATGAATGCTGTCTTTAATTTTGCCTTATCGGTCAGTGGTATCTGCAGATATCCATGCGCCAGATCCAGAGTGGTGAAGAATTTCGCATTCCTTAGGCCTTCCAGAAGGTCGTCTATCCTTGGTAATGGGAACTTGTCCTTAACTGTTTGAATGTTGAGTCTCCTATAATCTACCACCAGACGATGATCTCCAGTTTTCTTCCTCACAAGTAGGACGGGACTAGCGTAGGGTGATCTAGTTTCCGTGACTATTCCATTGTCCTTCCACTCTCTGACAATCTCCCTGATTGCTTCGCGTTCACTTGCAGTCGTCTTATACGGTCTCAGACAGACTGGCTTGCTTCCATCAACCTCCTTAATGTCCATCTTGGTGACATCGGTGCACCCTAATTCCTCCATGCCAAGAGCGAAACAGTCTCTATACTCGTTTACTACATCTAGGATTTCTTGTCTCTCTTTCGAAGTCAGAGAATGATTGACGTTGATGTCCTCAGGCAGTATGGGGCGCTTACGTTTCATTTGGTCTTGTCCTTCCCTCTTCTCTTCATTTTTAGTCTGAAACGAATCCTCTGCGACGTCCAGGTTAACAACAATATCATCAAGGTTCAGTAGTTCAACTCGCCCTACACATTGGTTCTTCCTTACTCTCAACTTGCCCTTGCCAGCTGAGATGATGGGTACGGTCGTCTTTCCGTCGACCACTTCCAATAGGGAATCGACACAGGCGTCATCTACTCCTGTGAACAATACATATCCGTCCTTTACCTCGTCTGTGATTGCACTTGTAAAGTTAATGGAGTCGCTCTCCAACTGAACAGTTTCGGTTGCTCTCAGTTCGATGCGACGCGACTTGATTTCTTCTTGCAGATTAGCAAACGGAAATTCGGATGAATAGCCAATATGCAAGTTTTTACCAATTCTGGCGAAGGATACGTAGGGCAGATCTGTCCATGTTCTTCCTATTAATAGGTCATAGGGTTGGGCATCATCGTTGGCAATGAATACAGTGATTTCCCTTCCGACGATGCCATCAATCTCCAGGTCGACTGTCGTCTTCCCAACGGTCCTGGCAGCTGGTGCAGTCTGGTTACCGATGCCGTACAGACTAGTCGAGTCTGGTTCGATGTCGACGCTGATCCTCCTTGCGACCGATTCTCTCATTAGACAACTGCTGCTCCCGGTGTCTATCATTGCCTTCACGGTTTCCTTGTTGTCGATCTTGACATCCTTCAAATATACATCTGGCGGGACAGTCTCCAGTCCTTCGACTTCCAGGTTGGCTACTTTTAGTCCTTCTTTGGGTCTTGTGCAATTCCTTTCCTTGTGTCCCGTTTGACCGCATCCTCGGCATGTCAACGTAGTCCTGGGTGCTGGGCAGTCTCTGGCAATGTGTCCAAACTGATTGCAGTTGAAGCACTTCGGTTCTCCCTTGTCGTTTCTGATCGTACGGTTGACCATTCTCCTCAAGGTGTTAGGGTACGTTTCACTGATTTCGTTCCTTGCAGCGTCTTGACCCGAAACATTCGTTCCTTGTTTAGTCTCTTTAACTTCGCTTTGGTTGGGGAATCTCGCAGATTTCTGCTGAAACGACGGTGGTATGAGGTGTTTCGCATTCCAATGCGGAGGTCCCATCTCGGTGCGAACATTTTCGTACTCGTCCAGTTTATCCGCCAATTCATCTGGGTTGTTTAACTTGGTCCAATCGTCAATGAGATGATTACGCAGCACATTTGGAACTTTTTTCTTTAGCTGGTTAGTGACGGACAAATCCTTTAGGGCGTCGAAATTTTCCACGTTCATTCCTTCGATCCATTCGTTGAAATATCCTCGCAATTCGAAAGCGAAGTCTCTCCAGGAACCCTTTTGAGATCTCTCGTGCTTCTCGAATTTTTGTCTGAATTGTTCGGGGCTCAACTTGTACCGTTTTAGGAGCAACCTTTTCACGAACCTATAATCGCCGCTTTGTTCTTCTGTCTCCCGAGCGATTAATTGAGTCATTTCGTAAGGTAGCAATCCTAGGAGGCTGAACGCCCATTGGTCTTCATCCAATCCTAGTCGCTTTGCCTGTCTTTCGAAAAGAATTAGGTAAAAACTCAAATCATTGTCCTTCGACTCGTACTTGGGCATCAGTTTACGTATCTCGTAATGTGCGTCATTGCTGGTACTTCGAGACGTATCGTTGTTTCCGCGTGTAGTCTGGATGCGCAGCTTCTCAAGCTCGAATTCCATTACCATTTGTTCTTTTCGTTCGATTCGTTCCCGATCCTCGATTCGTTTCCGTTCTATACGTTCTGCTTGCTCTGTTTGTGCTGTTTGTTCCATTCGCTCCCGTTCTGCTCGTTCTGTTTGTTCCCGTTCCTCGATCAGAGTCTCCAACAGTTGCTTTGCGAATTCTTCTTCGTAAGATTGACTATTCAGGATAAGGCGTTTTAAGTCGACGATCCTGCTCTCTGGCGGTACTACCTCGCCGAGTTCATACGCCAACTTGCTCAAATCGCATTTCCTTACTTTCGCTAAGTAAGTCATGTTTTTCAAAAGGAAAAATAAACAAAGCAAAAAATTTTAAAATAAACAAATAAAACTGACTAAACCAGATACGTACTGTTTCAATTATTTCTTTAAACGAAATCAACTTTTCTTTGTAATTTTGAGACAATACTTTTTTTTTCTTTTTACCGCGATACTTTGCGATAATACTTTTTATCGAGATGATTTTGCAATAATACTTTTACCGCGATACTTTGCGATAATACTTTTATCGAGATGACTTGCAATAATACTTTTACCGCGATACTTTGCGATAATACTTTTGTCGAGGTGACTTGTAATAATACTTTTAGGAATAGGTAATTAAATTTCGTACATACCATGCAACTCCTCTTACGTTGATCGGTCACCGCGCCACGTCCTTCTCGTTTCCAAATTATTCCAGTGAATCTTCAATTTTCTTCAGGACTATCCCACTTCTGAATTTCTGTTGGCTTCCGTAGGCGTTTCTTACTGGGAAAAAGAAAGAGAGGATCCAATGAAATAATTTAGTAGTGTTTATTAGAACAAAATCATAATAGTGAACAACAAATATAACAGAGAGTACCGTCGTCTTCCGGGTATTCCTTCTACTGGGGAGCTCGGATTCTATATTCTGTGCGTTTATAATCTGTTTATCTGTGGCTCTCTGGTCGGGATGGCGCCTACAATATATATAATAAATTTAATTTATATCCAAAATATGCTAATGATTTATATTAATAAATATGTGTAAAAAAAAATAATCGAAAAATATAGAATGCTCATTTGAGAATCAGGATATTTCTTTTTATTTTTAATTTATATATATATCGATAAAGATAAAGGTCGCCTCTCCCGTCAAATAAGACGTCAAAGCTAGACGCCATCTATATATATACCAAAAGAGGCACCTCTCCCTTCGAATGCGTATAAGAACAATGGCACTATGCATCACCCAAGAATAAACGTTTACTAGTGATGATAATGAATTAGCCAGAACATTAGTTTTAGAAAATTCAGACAATATTCCAACCTTTATATCATGATGTCGGGCTCTCATTAGTAAAGGTGCGGATGCGATTTCATGAATTCATCCGGCTTAGGAAATCCGTCGGATTCATTAAATTCATCTCTCTCGTAGGATGTCATGAATTCAAAGCCACCCCATTCTCGATTTTGGCCAAAGCCATAAACCATGATAAACAGGTTGGCTTCTTGTCTGAATTTACCAAAACGGGTTTTATGGCTCATTCTTTATCATGACTAGTGAAATATTTTACTAGAGTGATGCATAGTGCCATTGTTCTAATGCAAATTTAAAGGGAGAGGTTCCTCTTTTGGTACGTGAATATAATCCTCCCGCAACTTTATGTTATATATAGTACTAGACGAATGACCCGGGCAACGCCCGGGTTTACCCGATTAAATGTTTTATTCAAACACTATTCGTTACAATTATAAATTGGCGCCGTGGATGTCACTCTTGTGAAACGTCCCGCTCCAAACTTTACAGTCAGATTAGTTACGATATAAATCTTCAAATCGAGCGAGCGTCTATAAATATTTCGATTTAGATCAAGTATTCTAAATATTAAGCGAACACTATTATTAATAAAATTTTGAGAAGATTTCGATTTTAAACGTATTTATAACCTTGATAGAGGGCGCTGTTCGTGAGCTAAGTAGAATAATTTGAATATATAGTTTTAATATTTAATTTATATATAATTTAAAATAGCCTATCGTTTTCCTCGTATTTTTTTACCTATGTATGGAAATTTTGGTTTGAATTAGTGAACTACTGCGAATTTGTATACCGGACATACAAACCAACAAACAAACATACAAACATTCATTTTTATATATATAGAAGATATAATATAAAAATGAGTTTTAAAAATTGTTAAAAAAAAATGCATCGGCAGGGAATCGAACCCGGGCCGCCCGCGTGGCAGGCAAGCATTCTACCACTGAGCCACCGATGCGTATACAAAATGGCCATAATTGGGTATTCATTCCATTCCGGATTACTCCGCGTAAAAAAAAAAGTTCTTCAAATGAAAAAAAAAAAAAAGAAATAGCCAAAAATACTAAGCAAATTGTATCCAAATATTTTCCTCAGGTTTATAAAAAGCGACATGCAAAATTTGGTACCAATTGGTTCAGTAGTTTTTGAGTTTATCGCGAAACAGACAGACAGAAATTGACTTTTATATATATAGAGATATGTATATATACATTAAGCCATATTTTATAGTTGATGGTAAAACATGGTCACATTCAAAAGATATTAGAAAGGTCGACAAAGGAGATCTTAATAACTTTCCCCGAAGCTAAAACCTGTGAACATCTGGACATAAAACTTCAAGCCATTATTATTTAAAGAACCTAATAAAACATTTATTGCCATCTTTCCTATTTATCTGGAGTCATTTCCGGGCGGTCTTACTACTCAATCACATTCCTGATAAGTTTATTTCAAATATAGGCTCAACTTCATAAATAATTTTTGCAACAAAAATTCTATAAAGTAAGTAATAATGCATTTATAATTATATTATACATATTTTCATATTGACAGTGAAAATATTAGAGTAATAAAGCACCGAATATTCACATATAGTTCTAACAAATCATTATATATTATATACATATATATATACAGGGTGTACCAGGTAAATTGGGAATTTCAACAATGGTATTTTAACAGAAATTTTTTGCAAGTAAAAATTAAAATATCCGAATGAAATTTGACACAGTAGTAGATAAAAGGATATAGTTTTTATTTATTCAATGTAGTTTCCATTATTAGCTACAACAGTCTCGAGGCGAGTGCGGAATGAAGCACAGGCCTTGGCGACGATGACCTTGTTCATTTGGGTCATCACCGTGTGAACTGCTTTCTTGACAGACTGGATGGTGGTATGAGGAGCTTTGTTGACATCTCTCTCAACAACGCCCCATACATAGTAGTCGAGGGGATTGCAATCTGGAGAATTAGGGGGCCAAATATCAGGACCCCAGTGACTAGGGACGTTTAAGTGTCAGCCACGATTGTGTCTTTTTTGCCTTATGGGCTGGAGCTGAGTCCTGTTGGAAGACATACTTCCTTCCTGCGGCCACCATGTCCATCCAAGGCTTCACAATGGTCTCCAGAACATTGATGTAGGTGTCAGCGTTCATCCTAAGGCCCTTCTCAAAGAAATGGGGAGGCATGACATCAGCTTCACTGCTGATAACGCCAAGGACCATTACGGAGGCAGGAAATTTCGTGTGCATCACGACAGGTATCTCTGAGGGGTCTTTACAGATCCAGCGATCATTCCTGGGATTTACCTTTTGGTCCACGTCAAAGTTCTTTTCGTCAGAGAAGAACCTTAGCATGCCAAAAGAGTCGTGTTTCAGGTTGTTGAGGAGGGCAGCAGCCTTTCCTTTTCTGTTATTCTTCATATTCTCAGTCAGCAACTGACCTTTCTGAAGGGCATAAGACTTGAGACCAAGGTCCTCATGGATAGTTCTGACAATTGTCATAGAGCCAACGTCCATTTCCTTGGCTATGGCCCTCATGCTCTTCCCAGGGTTTCCATCAATCTTCTCCTTGACATTTTTGACAAATTCTTCGCCTCTTACCCTGTCCGATCGACGCGAGTGCTTTTTCCTTGTAGCTATCCCCTCTTTGTTACTGTCGGCCTCATCAAACTGCTTCTTGACACGATAAATAGTGGTTTTGGGCAACTTAAGAAAATCCACTATCTCTTTGGGGCTCCTTCCGGCGCGCAGAGCAACGATGATGGCAGCTCGATTTTCAAATTCTCGGTTACTCTTCATCACTACACTGCGCACACATGTACTGTTGCATTTTACATGAATATGGCTACGTAATGAAAAAAAAAAACAAGTTTTTAATCTCAAGTAGTTTTTGTTTTATGGACTGTCAAAGTTAGTCCCAATTTACCTGGTACACCCTGTATATATGTTTAAGAACACTTGGTTTTCTCGTGTGTCTTCAATAAAGATCACTGTGTATCAAATTAAATATATAAATAATAGTGTACGTGGTTCATGTAATTCTAGGATTTTACAGTTACTGTGATTCGATATCTCAGGGACAGAATAAAACTTGTGATTATGCTATCTTAGACATGGAGAGATATTCTTGATGAGATTCTTACGTTTGTATTTCTTTGTGAGATATATATATATATATATATTTTATTTAAATAAAAAAAGATGGGATTTCTGTTGTTTTTTGGATCATCTTAATTATGCTATGGCGGTGCAGTCGTGGCATGAATCTTCTTGAAAGTAAAATAATAAAAATAGTATAGATTAAAAATTGCTTTAATTGAGCTATAAGATAAACATAATTCTGTAAAAGTACCGCCTGGCTTAAGGCGTAAGAATAAAAAAATGAAAAGATTATTTACATAATTACAAAGTTTTGGGTCGGCCAACGGGGAAGAACAACAATGAGATTTTATATGGTGAGCGTGACCTCTGGCGGTCGATTAAAGCAGAGTATTTATTTCTATGAAATTATAACTTTAAATAAAATAACATTTTAACATATAACATTTTTAAATAAAATATTTCAATATAACATTTCCCCCCTGTGAAAAGAATAATATGGGTACAGAGAGAATTGATAAAAATATAGTTTAAAAAATGGTAAAATGATTAGAAAGAAAATAACATCATATAAAGTATGAATGATGATAAAATGTTTGGGAGAAATGGAAAAATAAAAATGTGATATTCCATAATCATATTGGTTTGTTGTTAACCAATAGAGACAGGAAATTACAAAAAATGATAATGTGAATAATGATAACAAAAATGTGGTGAAGAGTGAAAATGTGGTTGATTGAAAATTGTGGTAAAGAGTGAAAATTGTGGTAAAGAATGAAAATGTGGTTGATTGAAAATTGTGGTGAAGAGTGAAAAAAGTGTTCCATAATCGTATTGGCTTATTGTGAACCAATAGATTGGATAGACAAAAGAAATGCACACATATAATATCAAAAATGAGGAAGGAAAATAAAATGAATGATTATATAAAAAGTGAGAAATAAAAGGGTGATATTCCTTGATCATATTGGCTTGTTGTGAGCCAATAGATTGGAAATAGACAAAAAATACACATATTTTATTAATGAGGAAGTAAAAAAAATGAATTAATAAATTACAAAAGTATATAAATGAAAAATGATGAATAACATTGAAAACAATATGAAAATTACATTAGTAAAAGATAGGTGGAAACATAATACATTGGGTGATTATAGGGAAAAAAAGGCATTTGTGAAAAAGCAATAAATTGTGGATAAAGTTTATGTACAAAAAGGCAAATGTGAAAATAAGGAATTTACATGTAAATATAAATGAAATTAATGTTAAGAATAAAGAATGGGCATTGAAAAAAAAGAATCAAGGTGAACAAAAACAAAAGTTAAAATTTACATATGCTGGTAGCGCTAAATTTACATATTAGTTAAGTACGCTTTCAGATATTTACATATAAAATAATTAAAGTGGGTAAAAATGCAAATTTTGTAAATAAAAACATATTTTGATACGAGATTAAATAAGAAAATAACATATCAAAAGTTAGGGAATTTTAAATATAAATGTGAAGCTATAGAGAGAGAATATTGTGGTCATATGATAAGCAATAGGGAATTTTGAACATATTGAAAAAGAAAAATTGAAACATATGAAAAAAAACATTAAAGTTAGCTAATTTTTTAATAAAGAAATTGAATGTGAGAAATATGTTAATTTGTTGTTGTTGTTGTCCTCCCGGCCGACTGTTTTACATATGGCGTGTTAAAAACTGATATGGTGCTAAAGGTTTAACTTAATTTTAAATGTTTTAATGGTAAAGTATGAAAAGGGATATATTTAGGAGAGATATAGAAATAATTATGCAGAGGAAATAAAGAATTTTAAATTTTAAATGGCAAATATATTTAAGAAATGACATAAAAGGGATGTAACTATAATAAAATAAGTGATTGAAAACTATTGTAAACAATAGAGAAAAAGTTAAAACGGGGTAAATTATGTAAAATGTAGACACAAAGTACCTTGAAATGGATGATGGGCTGGATTTGAAGATCTCGGGAAATGGCTGGCGTTGGGCGGAAGGTGTGATGGCTGTAGATGGAGATGGTGTTGCAGAGGATGGGTGGAGTTGATTTTCGGAGATGGCTGTTTGCTTGTGGAGAATATGTTTACTTCGATATGGCTATGTATGCTTGGAGATGGTTA
Organism: Cordylochernes scorpioides; assembly: GCA_030710605.1. NCBI lineage: Eukaryota > Metazoa > Arthropoda > Arachnida > Pseudoscorpiones > Chernetidae > Cordylochernes > Cordylochernes scorpioides. The sequence continues at coordinate 73,466,008 of CP092868.1, forward strand.
TGTTTGCTTGGAGAGATGGCTATGTTTGCTTGTGGAGAAGGCTATGTTTGCTTGTGGAGAATGCTTTGTTTGCTTGTATTGGGCTATTTTTGATTTGCATAATTGAAAATAAGCTATGTTTGTTTTTGATGGCTATTGTAGATAAATATTGTTGATTGTATAGACTATGATTGATTGGGGTAGGTTATTCTTGGTTGAAATGAGCTATATTTGGTTGAAATGACTTATTTTTGATTGGAGAATTTGCATATTTGAATTCGAAAAATTTGCTTTTGCCATTTTGAAAAAATAAACAGGTAAATATCCTGTCGGCTAATATTTATATTAAAAAAAAAAAAATAGATATTTCCTATAGATATATCACCACCTTTTTTCTTTCTATAAATCATTTTATCTTTTTTTAACTATATTTTTCATCACTTTACTCTGAATGAACCCATATTATTCTCTTCACAGGGGGGAAATGTTATATTAAGATATTATTTAAAATGTTATATTAAGATATTATTTAAAATGTTATATTAAGATATTATATAAAATGTTATATTAAGATATTGTTTTATTTAAAAATATATATCATAGATAAAAATATTCTGTTAAATCGGCCGCCAGAGGTCATGCTTCCCATATAAAATCACATTGTTGTTGTTCCCCGTTGGCCGACCCAAAACATTTGTACATTATGTAAATAAGCTTTTCTTTTTCTTACGCCTTAAGCCAGGCATTACTTTAATCAAATTATGTTTTTCACATATATCACTTTAGCTCAAATAAAACAAACTCTGATCAAAACCATTTTTGTTATTATACTTTCAAGATTGTTCGACCATGACTGCACCACCATAGCTTAATCCTCAAGATAACCAAAATCAAGATGATCCAATATCAAGCAGAAACTCAAAAATCTTTTTTTAAAATTAATATAATATATATATTATTGGATATATATAAATATCATTTGTGCTAACATATATGGGGCGTATATATCACATATATAAAATTTCAAATATTCTGAAATAGAAACGGAAAAAAAGGTTTTTATGTCTGGAAAATATATGTAATGACTATTAATACTAACATAAACCTCTCTCAATCCTTACCACATGTTACAATGAAATATTCGAGCGTATTTAAAGAGATTTAAATTCGAGTAGGCATAAAATATTTAACTTCTCTCTATTTATATTTAACAAACATTATTGAAAATACAGTGTTCTATATAAAAAAACTGAGAAGTAGCTCGGAATCGTAAACTCTATAAGGAATAAAATTGACATCGTACAAAACGACGGCATATTTTTCGGCGTATATTTAATTCTGAAAAGAACCTTATCATGTGATGTGTGACACGACTTGTGTATTTTTGAAAATTATTCAAGGTAATTTTAAGGTATAATTGTGAAAGGCATTCAAATTATAAAATATTTTTCATTATGCGCTCACAATTTGGAATTTGAAATGAAGGCTTTCAAGCAGGATTAGCTTTATATAGGCTTCTATTAAATCGAGTAGTCAAAAGGAATAATTGTGTAGAAGATTTATTATTCAAGGCTTTCATTTTTAATTTAAAAATACACTCATTATTAAATAGGTTAATTTCAACGTAACATATCCGTACAAACACACACATTTGAATATCCTATATTAAAGGAAGGTATTTCCCTATGATGTTACAGCGACTTCTCTCGATTCTTAAATAATATATATATATATTATATAATCTACAAATCGACAAAATCAACTCTTCAATATAAATACTTAAATAAATTGAAACGAGAACGAAGAGGAGTTTCTTATTTTAATATTTGCGGGCTTTCGGACCGTGACGTCCTTCTACTGGCTATAGAATGGAAGATATGAACGACTATATATAGAGCTAAAAAATACAAATTTACATATTGAAAATGAATGGTATATATCTAAATTTACATACAGCAGAGATTAACTAAGAATACATATTTACATCTGTATGTCTGAATATTTCCCATTATTTACATCATTTTCAAAATTCCAAAGCTTAGGAAGCGAGAGGTTCTCTAAGCCAAGGTCAAGACGTGTAACAGTGAAATAACAAAACTTTTACCATCTCTTCGTAAAAGGTGTTATTTTTAGTTAAAAGTTCTACGGGAGACAAACTGGTTTATTGAGCTGGAATTCGATATTTGGTGGAATTGCTTTTATAGAGGTTAGACACAAGCTAGAAGATATTGGTCTTTCTCTCTTCATATATATATATATATACTCTCGTTACATAACCCCGCTCTCTATATAGGGGAATAGAATAGAAATATATAGGATATATTATAAATATTTTATTTTTGCGTTAAAATATTTATATCATTCAATAATTTAAAAATAAATTTTGTGTAAACATACCAAATTCATAAACATATTTCAAATATATATAATACATATTCCAAAAGGCTTCCAAACAGTATAATAAAGCCTCGTTGATTGGTTTGTGATGATTAGAGACAGTACAATACATAACTACTAGCCTCTTCACTCAATTCGGGCACCAATTAGGACATAGTCGTGCATATATTAGGATAATTACTCAATTAGATTATTCATTATTCAGGTTTTTATCATTTATAGATAGAATGACGTATATTTGTATCAATTAAATATCGAATATTTGTATATATATATATATTAAAAATAAAGATGGCGTATTCTGACCAGGAGCACAAGTGCTCTTTAAATGGAAGAGCGCCATCTAAAAAAAGCACATGTGCTCGTTGTCAGGAAATGCCTTTTTTATTTTTAATATATATATGTATATGAAGAAACAGAATCGTAATTTTCTGACCACTCACATGAGCATTTTAGGTAACAGAGCGCCATCTACTGGAACAAAAAACAACTAAATGTTGATTTAGTTTGTTCCAGAGATATTTGGCCAACCCAAATTCTTGATTAATAAAGAAAGCTCAACCATGTATATTGGTCAAAATTACTTTTCAACAAATTAAATCGACGTTTAGCTGTTTTTTTTTTTTTGTTCTACTAAATAGCGTTTGCCATACAAAATGCTCATGTGAGCGGTCAAGTAGTGCCAATTTCATTTTTTAATATCAACGCCTGACCATTTTTCAATTTTTATTTTCATTTTATCACAAATACACACAAATATATAAATAAATAGTTTTATAATGATTAAAGAAAGCTTTAGAATGATTATATATCGAATTTAAGATATTGCCACGTGGAAAATTAGGGAAGACCAACTTCGGGATGAGACAACAATTTATTTAAGGCAAGAACAAACATTGAGTTTATAAACAAAATATAAGCAAAAGAGGGAAAGTGCACAGAGTAGCAAAATATAAACCTAAAAATAATACTTCTTTACCCAACTCCTTCCCTATGGGAGCTGTGACCCACAGCTAGCAATTATTGTAGTTACTGACATGGATCTGACGTGCTTCTGCCAAGGTTTCCAAGAAATCTTGGAACTTTGTCCCTAGTATCTTTGCGTCCTTTTTTTACGGAGTGAAGAGCGGCTTTTTCGTCGTAAGGTCTATAGGGACATCGTCATCTTGGAGGGAAGTCTTGGCTTTGACACGTCGGTGGAATCCTGGAGCCAGTCTCCGAAAATGTAGATCACAGCACCCATGGCCTCTAGGTCTTTTCGGCGATCTTCAGTTTGTCTTCCCTAATTTACCCAACATCTTCACCAAAATGCAAGGTGGAAAATGACTTATTTACATATCTACAGAAATATTTGAGCCGGCCAACGGGACACAACAACAATGGGTTTTAAAAGGAAAACCGCGACAACTTATGGTTGATTTTACAGAGTAGTTTTTTCTGCAAATTATAATTTTAAAATTAAATAATTTTTATAAAACTTGTATATTTGAAAAAAGTGTAGTTTTCAGAAACCATATATTTTAAACGTCTTTTAAAAGTCAATAGAAATAATAACAATGAGAGAGAGATAGTACCTGGTATAAAGTGTCATATTTTTCTCACCCAAATATTCTAACTAAAATTCAGATCAATATATTCTCCTATTTAAATTAAAATCCTATAATTCTAACGTTGTTTATTAAAAATAGTTACATATCAATATTTGAAATAAAGATATTTTAATCACCTACTTTTTTCTATATAATCCTATTTTTACATATCATTTATTTTTAAACAACAAAAATTTGGAATTACCTATTTCAAAATGTATTTTTTTAAATTATATACGTTAAATATATTCATTTAATAAAAACAATAAATAATTAAACCTCTTATAAAATAATAAAAAATCCCTATTAATATGCCTAAAATAACTTTGTTGTAAGAACATTATATAGTTTCTCTCACAGTTCAGAATTCTGTCTAACATAAACCATTTCTTTCTTCTATTAAAAAACAAACCTATTTAACTATAAACCTATTAATATTATATATGATCATTTATAAAATTATATTTTTTAAACTTCTGTAAAAGTGAAGGTGGGTATGGTATTCGGGTTTAAATAAAGTATAGACATTTCCTCTGTTAAAAGCGTTGAAAAGGTTTTATAAATAATAGTCTCTGCGCGCAAAGTGCAAAAATTCAAACTGGCTAAAACTGCCCAAAACCACTATATGCAAAATAGAATAAAATCTAAGTTGCATATTATATATAAATATAATGCATTTATTTGTATGTTTAATTACTTTAAAACGTTTTTAAAGAGGTTTTAGACACTCTATTATAATACTTTCCTTTTGATCACACAATCGTACAACTTTTCAGTTTAAAATTTAAAGAAATATTCTAAAAAGAACACTCGAAAAAAAGTGGTTATCTATTCAGATATATTCCATAGTATTTACACTTCTATGTCATGGGAATCTTCCAATTTGGAAAAATGGTCGTAAATTCTATCATATATAAGGGTTTTTTAACTGAAAAAGAAAAATATTAATCACATAATTTGATAAAATATCTTGTTCAAGATACAATATCGAAGGTGCATACTAACCTATCCTAAACTAAATATTTAGTTAATGAAAACTTCTCCATGAAGAAAAAGATAAATATTTCTTTTCATTCCAATTTCGTTCTAGAGTATTGAGAGGAAGGGCTTTTACTAAAATAAATATTCAATGACAATATAGAATGCGAACTAAACGTGACGCAATAAAAAGATAAGAGATAAACATGTTACCATATAATGTAATAAAATAATTTCCCAAGAAATGGAAGGGAAACTAAGAAAGCTAGATATATGAAGGAGGTGTCGAGGGAAAAATTCTGAATTAACACTGGGGAGTTAGGCTAGAGCTAATGGTACTCCTCCACAGCTTGGAACTCTTATAGATTTGCATATCTATTTATAGAATTATTTACATGTGGACTGCGATTAACTTCCTACCTGTCTAATGGTTTATCACAAACTTTTCTGGAATTTCTTCCGAGTCACAAAATGTTGTTGATATGGGGAGGATAAAATTCACGTAAATGTCCCGAGTTTTTTAGTTGAAATATTTTTTCCTCGTTTTTTTCTTATTCTACGCTAAAATACCGTTTAAATATTCCTATATAAATGTTTTATCTTTTTGGAACCCATCTGCATTTTCCCTATATTCTATACAGATATTTTTGAAGCAATTTTATATAAGAGTGCATTGTAATTATTTATGATTTAATACTTTGGGGTTTTAAATAAATAAATTTCATTTTATACCCTTTATATATATTTGGATTATTTATAATTAAAATCTAATAAAATATTATATTGACATTTAAGGATTTCAACTATATTATACAAGATAATTATTTTAAGGCATTTTTTGTCTATTGTCAATTTTCAGAAAGTATTATATTCAAAATGAGAGCTTTGGATGTTTAAATTGAATTCGAGAAACAAAATATTCAATTATTCTATTCAACTTACAAAATAAATACACATAAAAAGTGCGTATTTGGGTATTTCATTATAATACCATAAAATGTAGATGAATTTCGTGTAATATATTAATTTCAAGACATGTATATATAATCAATAAGAAATTAAGGAGGTTTATATTTTGATGTCGCCGATCGTCTGTTTTTTTTTTTTTTTCAAAGGAGACAGAGGCAATTTTGTTCACACTTGGTTATCTATTGTGTCTCCAATAAAGGTCCCTGTGCATCAAATATATTTCAGAGTTATTGTCTGAATCCCGATATAGATGCTAAAAATAACTTTTTTAATTTTGTCCATGAGTGTATATACACAAACACATACAGTTTAATTCAGACCACCGGCCTAATACAGATTCACCTCAGGAAGGAAGCACAGATCGAGCTCATATTCTCCAAGCAGCACATAACCCAACAACAGCCTCCAGGTCCGACGCACGTCCAGTGTCCACAGATTTCACCGATCATACGTCAATGTTGGCTTATCACTGAAAAGACGAGTGTGGAATATATGATTTGTTCCATTCTGACGGATGGATACAGTTACAATTCCGCCTTTTCCAGTCCCAAGCCCGGATATAAAGTAGGAGGGGGAGCAGTAACAAGCTCACTAACAACCTGGGCTCAGCTGGTCCGGCTTATAGTACCCTGTAAGGGCTCCTATTCCACTTATACAGAATGAGCAGTGTTTGTACTCCATGTTAGGAGCGGCTGCACTTGGCGTCTGTTCCTCATGTCAGAGGCGGCGATTTCTTTTGGAGCTAAGACGCCCTGTCACTGAGTAGTGAGTGCTCCCAGTCTTAATGACAAAGGCAGACGCATTCTACTTCACCCAGGCTTTACAAGCTTTATACCCTAATATGATTGAGTGGAGATAAGAAAGAAGAAGTATATACAGTAACTACCAGGTGTTGGATGCCGCGAGATGGCGCTGAAGGGAGTTAAATAAGTTAGAAGTAAACTGTGAATCCCAAATTTATTTTTTTTATAAATGAAACAAACTTTCTACTCTCCTTACTGTGATTAAATATATTGGGAGGACTCAGTTATCAGTGAGGAACCCTTCCAGCGTTTTCGCTAATTAAATCTGTCAAAATGTATTTAGAGCGCTAATGCTGTACTCGTATTGTACGATTCTGCTTATATAAGGGCCAATGAAGGTTGGAATCAAAGTTATGAGATTTGAAAAAACTACCGACATAATTTAGCATAAATTAAACATTAGGCTATATAACTCGCATGAATAAATATATTGAATAAAACTAAGAGAAGTGTACGGATTTTCAAATATATTTTTTTTATGGAGAAAAGAAAAATTCGAGGTTCATAGTTCAATTTCCTTTATATAGATGGCGCGTTATTGTCTCATGCTTTGAAAATAGATAAGTATTAAAACAATTCCCAAACTGGGGAAGCAATATCTGTCGAATTCGGCGAATAGGCCAACATACTCGTATTACGAAATAGGAAATATAATTATTTTTGACGTGTGTGATTCTTTTGAAATAAAACAAATTTTCACTGCCCTTGATAAATAATAAAATAATGGATAGCCAAGCCTTATCATTCAGTAAGGGCAGTAGAAATTTCTATTAATTTCAAAAATTCTCACGCGTAAAAATAGTATATATTTCTTATAAAGGATAGCGCACTAATGCATCATATAACGAAAATGAAGGATAAATATATATAAGCAGAGAAAAAAACTTTTCTTTTAGAAACTATCTTGAATCAATGCATATTCTGGACATGTTCTGATGGAAGCGCACAGAATCATGTAAGTCACAATACCAAATATTGATAAAAATATATCGTGTTTATGCAATCGTCAATAAACGACAGACCTTTAAACCCACCCATTTAATTATAATATACTTTCTAAATTCAATCCCGAATATAAATATTTACACAGGGGCCATTTAGGACTGGAAGTTATTTACTTAGAGGGTGACATTCCCAGAAGAATTCTATAAATCACACAAAAGTGAATATTCGTTTTTCAACATAAACTTCTTCAGAAAGGACGATATAATGTGTTATATTTACAAAGAGAAAATAGAAACAGAAAACACTGTCTTTTTATTGTCAGAGTATTAATAAAGAGAGAAGGAAGTTAGACAGCTAAATTGCATCAATTCTAGTTTTTTAATCTAGTGTCATGTCGATTTTTTATTCTTGGTCTCTATACTTCTTCGTTGTGTGTTTGTATTATTTTGAAAATATAAGGGCAGGTGGATGTCGATGTAATCCTATATATTTAGATATTATATAAAATAAAACTACATAGCTACATGTATGCTTTGTATTGTAATGTAATGCCTTGGAAAAGTTTGGCGTTCAGCCAACAGATATATTGACAAATAAAAATCTTTATTCAATTCAATATATGCTTTTTATTATCTACCTATATGTAAATATTTATAACTGTAAATTGTGTGGAATAAATTTCTGTCTTTTTTTATATTTCAGTTAAAATGCCACAGCATATTGGAGAGATGAATCTTTTATTTCAGTCTAAACACTTAATTAAACTATGGAAATCGAAGCTGTATTGGACTGACGAAACTCATTGCCTGATATCATGGTTTCCAGGTGAACCAAAATTTAAAAAACTAGTGTTGTGGGTTTGTCACTGGCCCCAGTCTGATCGCAGAGACGATTAATAGATGATGCCGAATTAACTTTACTTGTCATTGTAGAATGGCAAGTATGAAAATTAACGAAAGATAAATATAAAGTAGCGTTATCTTATTTTTGGTACAGGTATTGACGTATAGATCTATTTAATAGTTAAGCCTCTTATTTTATAACGGGGCTCTGACGCATTTGTAAGTGCAAAGTCGAACTGCTTTTCATCTGGTGCACTTACAGTAAAAGCAGTTGCCTACTTCTACCCACCATGATTATCATGGCCTGTACCACGTGTACTAGGGAGAAGCAAAAAATAAAAAATATTTAGCCTTATTTATTAATATTTATTCAGATAAATATTGAACCATACATAAACACTTATATGGACGCTGTGTGATAAAATAGTTTTCAATCTCAAAATATATTTCTCGTTAACAGGTAAAATCAACTAGTCTGTGCACCAAGCATCACTACGCTTTGTCCTGATAGCTATTAATATTATCTATTATAGGTTTGTCTTGTGTTTGTGAAAAACACTAACCATCAGTAATAGTTAATGAAAAGAACCTATTCAAACAAGATATTTCAAGAGAGATAATAAAAAAATGTTAATTAATTACTACCTATTTAAACAGAATAGTGTGAAGAATTGGTAGAGAAACGATTTGCTTTCTAATCATTCTTTGAAAGAAGAATCTTGAAACTAATTATCTTTATTCATTAGGATAGATATATAAATGTATATATATTATGATGCCTTAGCGCGCCATCTGTTATGAAAATTCGAAACTATTATAGACTCGTATGATTCTTTATTAAAAATTGAACAATATCTACTGCCCTTACTGCAATGGAATAATTAATGAGAGGGTCTGGCTCATCATATATATAACAGCGGTATGGTAGATTAAAGTGACGAAACCGCTGGGAGAGTTCGTCACTGATGAGCCAGGCCCTCCTATTAATTTATCCATTGCAGTAAGGGCAGTAGATATTGTTTAATTTCTAAAAAATAATCATACGCGTCTATAATAGTTTCGAATAAATATATTAGATAAAATCCATTACGTTTTCCTTGGAAATTATTAATAATAATAGAGAATATACGTTGATATGGTTCTGGTGCACAAATGAAGGGAGAGGTCCCTTTTTAAGTACATGCATATCTTCCTCCCGAAATCATATGTCGTATTCCTATATTTATATATGTAATTTCTACCGGATGTCAGTCTACCAGAGTTTGTCCCGACAACTCCCATCCAAAATGTAAAACTGAAAGTATCCCATATCTTTGACTCGGCGGAATAGTGAGGGGCGTGATATGGTGGGTGAAATTCGGGGTTAATTGCCGTATTCTCTAAGATTTAATATTTGCTTAACATATTATTTTCCAAAGCAATAACGCGCCATCTATATACAACGAATGACATTTAGACACGAATTTTTTTTTTATTCACAAATAATTCAAATTTCCACTGTCATCGCAGTAAGGGCAGTAGAAGTTTGAATTATTTATGAAAAGAAACATTCCCGTCTTATTGTCTTCATTCTCGTTATATTATTTTTCATATTTAAAAAATAAAACATTACCTACTGTCCTTACTGTAATGATAAAAATATTGGGCGGGCCTGGCTCATCAGTGGTGAACACTTTAAAGGGTTTCACCAGTTTAAACAACCATAGCGATTTATTAAGAAGAAACACAGGTCGGGGAGAAGAGCTTTTTTATATATAAGAGGACGATCGTTCAAACTTTCGGGCATGACGCCCTTCTACGGGTGCAAAATTTACGATCGTTTTCTTATATAAAGAATCTCTTCTCCCCGACCTGTTTTTCTTCTTCTATAGCGAATAGGGAGATTATCGTTGTCTTAATAGCGCTTTAATATTATATAGTATTATATAGGGCTGTTCTGCTTATATATACGGTACATGATAAAGGTACCTAACAATTCTATGAACCTCAGCCTTGAAGACCGTCGAAATATTTATAAATAATTACATCGGGAATTTCTTTACACCTCAAAGAATTCATCAAACCATATTTGGGAATCATTTTATCACAAAAAAAAAATCTTTAAAAAGGGGGAAATAATTAAGTGTGAATAGTTATATTTCCTCTATATAGATGGATCACCTTATGTCGTATTTTCTGCGTTCAATATTTATAAATGTGATCAGGTTATTAACAATGACTGATGAGGGTGAGCTTTCATTCCTGCTTCTAACGATTGGAATCGCTAATCCAATTTATAAAATTAAAATATTTTGTTATAAGTATATTTATTCATCTCTTAAAAACTAAATTTTGAGCCAAAACTGGTCTTTTGTCTGTATAAGAGCTCTGGAAGGAAAGCTTACATTTTAAAAGTTCATAATAAAGATTCTAATCATAGGCTTTAATCGAATTGATCAGTACATTTATGAAAAATACTAAATCGTAAGGCGAAATGCTTAGTGAGTGTTTATTTAGCCGAGTTTTCGAACATTTCTGTCTTTCTACAGAAGGTCATTTTTACTCCTGTAGAAAGGCAGAAATGCTCAATGGCTCGCCTAAAAAATAACCTTACAAGAAACTATTCACCATACGATTTTGTACTTTCGATATATAATCTAATCCCAAAATATATTTGAACTTTATATATTATCCTGGTTCACCTGAGATACAGCTTACTGACATTTAATTCGAGCAAGTTTAACACACACAGTGATCTAGGCTGAAAATCTTAGAGGATCATTCTTTTGATACCCTTTAATAAATTTGCGCTAAAACATCTGAACAAACCACTTCTTAAACTTTCAGCAACTTCGTTCAATTCTTTCATTTTATCATCTACTTTCTATCTTTGTATGTGAAAATATTTAAAATTTATTTCAAAATAAAATTAAATATTGATCATCTCATTCTACATTAAAAATTGTTCCAAAATTAATTCGATGTTTATAAAATATTTCGAGTTATTTTTTTATAGAAAATGTTTAATAAAAAAGTAAATAGAGTTTTTAAACTTACTGAAGCATGCAAATTTGAAGATTTTCGCTTTTTACACCAAATTAAACATGATGTTATATCATTTCAAGGAGGTATTTTGTAATAGGAATTTTCAAGTACCTTTCTACAAACAATTTTGATACACATATATACACTATAACTACTCCAAAAGACACTTATAATTTCAAAATGATTTTTGAAATAAATTATAATAGTTTATTGTAAATATATTTTAATATTCTCGATATATTAAAATAATATTAGTTTATTTTAATGATTATATTAATAATATACGCAGAAATTTGGTATGAGTTTCCGTATGCGCGGAAAACTTTCGTTCAATCACACTTCACCTGACCATTTCAGAGACTCACGTCTTAGAGTAGCTAACATAACACACTTATATGAATTATCAACCTATAATTATTCCCAAAAACGTAAAAAAAGTCCTATAAAATTGAAAATCGCAATGTATTTCTTTATTCAATATTCGGAAAACGGAGTGCTATATATTCTTAAGATTTCAAACGAAAGTTATCTGAAATTTTAATAAGAAAATCATATTTATATATTTTTTTTTATTCGACCTTTGTGAATACTTTAAAACAGCCTGTTGAAATTTGCATGATCAAAGGCTTAGCAAGGCTATACATAACGAAACTGAAGGCAATTCACTCCTTGAGTTTTCTATTATAGACAAACCAGGTTGAGACAGTGTGAAGAGAAGGAACTGAGTATGTCAAGGCCGTATGGTCAAGTTTCCGTAGGATCTGATACTACGATCCCAGGGGATATGAAGGGGGTGAAAGATGGTCCAGGAGAGAGATTAGGACTGGGTGGAGTCCGGCGGACTGCCTATTAATTACTCCAACAGATTTATGGACCGCAGTAACAGTCCGTGGTCAAATTCTATTCTTTTCATTATCACTGAATATTCTCGAATAAATTGATCACGTTTCCTAACTAAACAGCTTAATTATTCTTGAAATTGAGCAAAATTATCCCATTACTGAAAAAATGTCTTTAAAATCTTAATCATTTGTAATGGCATGGAGAAATAAATGTAATTTTTGGAAAACGTTATTTTTCACCGATCTGAAGATGTGATAAGCTTTTGATTAAATGTCTCTGTTAAATTGATGGTTGGTATCAGATGGACAAGTCCACGGTCAAATATAATTCTTTTAATTAACACCGACTCTATAGAATAGGCTAATACTGTGATTAAACATTTCTAAAATAGTTGATACAACATTATATTAGAAAAAGATATGTATTTATTGCCTATTCATATATATATATATGTGATATGATCCTGTCGACTCTTCTGTGATGTGATCCTGTCGACTTTCAGTGTGGCCACCACCCCCCCCCCCCCCCCCCGACTATCTAAAAATAGTCCGGCAGGGTTCCCAACAAAGCCCCCTCCGGCATGTGGTCAGTCGTTTAAAATGGCCGTAACTTAGCTTTCTATCGACGTCTCTCTCTCGTTGACTGTAGGTTTACTTTATTATTCCTGGAAGAGCATATATTATGACATATGGCCCCCGTTGAAGAAGGCTGAACATGGTTTGAGTATACTTAAAGCTGGTGAAGCCAGGGATAGAGAAGTAATTTTACAGTTGAAATTAATTAAGGTTATGGTGACATAGTTTTATGTAAATAAAATATTGTATAGTACACAAGTAAATATTATTTACAAGCAGTTTTACAACCCCGGAGAGTTTGATATTTAAGGAAATTCTTAAAAGTATCAAGGGTATAAAAGGCTATATACAACAAAATCTAATGTATTATAAGGGAAATGACATTGAGGAGTGTGAACAAGGAGAAGGGGAGTCACAAACACATGATGAAATTCTGGAGATCATTAAGGCTGGGGAACTCTACACTTTAAGCTATTTTTCAGGCGGACATGGCAAGGGGAAACTTGGCATGGGCCTTCTATGCTATAGGTGTAGAGCACGAGAAATGAGGTTGAGGTTGGAAATTGTGTCAGCTCAGGACTGAGGTAAATATAAAACTACATACAATGTTAGAACCTTGGCGAACAGAGCGAGGGGAAACTTGCCCTGGGCCAATCTAGCTTATCTATGCATTTATTTGTGTTGCGAGTCCGAGGGGAAAAGTCCCGTGTGTAGGTGAGGAAGTCGAATGGACTTATATTTAATTTGCGGAAAGTATGCGCGCACAGTGCCAAAAATTGGGACGAGGACTGAGTTGTCCGTTAAAAGTGACAAGCTGCTCGGACACGAGGTGTTTGAACCGTCGTGGGAGCTTGTGCAAGGCGATGATTTCGCGGTGGGTTGAAAGTAAGACCCATGTCTGCGCGAAATGATGACGGACCGGACAGAATCAGCGATGATGTTTAACGTACCTCCGTGGGAAATATCGGAGGTAGGCTATATCGTGCTGGTTTGGACAAGGGACAAACATAGATTTGAAGACAGGGTCCGTGTAGCGAACGTGTGGCGCGAGAAGAAGGGGCGAACTGTGTCGCTCGATGCAGATTGTTCAAGTGCGAACAAAAAGGGGTTGATAAATATCTAGCGGTTAGTCAATCTGCACCCTGTGACGAACACGCCATTGGCTAGATGGTGTGGGTCGGTGGATATGCTAGAGATGAACTACGAAATATATTATCATAAATGAAGGGCGAAGGTTAGGATTTTGAAATGACAATATAGAAGTTCGATAATTGATTAATCAATAATTCTCTATAAAGGTCCTGAGCTGGTATAAGGTTATCAAGGTTTTAAGAATGAGTGGGACATTAAGGGGAAGGTAGATATGAGTCACCAAGGGTTGGTTGTAAGCAAGGCTCACGTGATGGTTGAAATTCTTCGACGCCTGACTTACAGGGTGAATTTTGAGTCGTTTAGGGAAAGAAATTATTTTTCGTGAGCCGTGCTTACAAGTAGGAGAGGTCATATACAAATAGGTATACAAAAGTTTAGGTGCTGGAGGCATATTTTTATAGATAAATTGGTTATGAAAAATCTATTGTTAATAGTAAAAATCGTAAAGCCTTAATAGGTAGAATTCCCTTTTTTTTTAAGTTACGTTAAAATGGAAATTATTTAATTAAAATGACGATTGTTAAATTCTACTGAAAGGTAACTAATTAAATGAGTTACAAATATCTAGATAAATAATATGGAGAATAAAATCATTGTTAATAGGCGTGGAGAAAATAAATGGAGCTAATTATGTAAATATTGGGACAATTTACAAGGAATGACTTATTTAAAGAATGAATGGTAGGAGTTAAAACAGTTATACTCACGAGTTATGTTGGTTTAGGGCGCAGGTAAGTTCATTGAGCTTTGGGAGAGTTCTGTCTGTGACACTGTGCGTACCAGTGTTGTACATAACAGTAGCGACAGGGATATGGCGGAGTCTTGTCCATGATGGTGGGAGTTGTCCTGCTCTGGCACGGAGATCGTTCTTGGGCAGGTCTAGTGCTGGAAGAAGTGGGCGGCAGCTTCATCTCCGTCGTAGGCGATCACTTCTTCAAGGTAACGGTTCAAAAGTTGGCGAGGAAGGGGTTGAGGGCTCGAAGAGGAGTGGTTACAGTTGAGTTGGGTTTGGTCGATCATCGTGGCTTGGCTTCTTGTTTCTTCATACTCCGGTATATGAGGGATTCGCTTCCCGGCCAGGTCTTATCCTGTCGACTCTTCTGTGATATGATCCTGTCGACTCTTCTGTGATGTGATCCTGTCGACTTTCAGTGTGGCATTATGATAATAATGTGGGGAGAGATAAATAAGGAAACAACAAGTTTGGAAGATGGACCCAGCCAAAACGAGAGAGAGAGGTAGCGCGTGGGGCTGTCACTGCGTAACGCCGTCTTGTGTGGCCACCACCACCCCCCCCCCGACTATCTAAAAATATTCCGGCAGGGTCCCCAACAAAGCCCCCTCCGGCATGTGGTCAGTCGTTTAAAATGGCCGTAACTTAGCTTTCTATCGACGTCTCTCTCTCGTTGACTGTAGGTTTACTTTATTATTCCTGGAAGAGCATATATTATGACATATATATATTTAATATGGAAATAAAAAGTTGTGTATATATTTTAAATTGTACAAATAGAGCTTTGATTTTGTTTTCTATTGGATTTATGTGCTATGTACAATAGAGAGAAAGATTGTCACTTCTTCGGTTTATTTATATATTTTCTATTATATGAATCTCTCTCATTAATCTTCCCAATTAATATTTATTGTATTTTTATTATCTATTATATTATATGCATAACATTTTTGTCTATACATATTATTTGAATTTAATATAGTTTTCCTCTTTTAAAATAATATTGAAAATATTGTTTTTTTAACTAATTTAAAAACACCTAATAAAATGAATACGTAGTGAAAATTCTAAATAAACTTTAAATTGAAATTTGAGCATTTTTGCGATACTTTTTGAAAAATTTAAAAATATTTGTTTACATTTCATACCCTCTACAATGAAAAATATTAAAATTTAGTGTCTAGATATAAAAATGGTAAACCCTCAGATATCAAAATTTTATAATTGAATTATAATGTATGTGTGAATATTTTTAGTTTGGCACTAAGTTATGTAAAGAGATTTCACGATATACTACTTATATATAACTTTATTTCAATGATAGAATAATTAGATAAGAAGAGTCTTAGCTTATTATTAGTGAAATCTCAAAATAGTTTGGCCAAATTTATCATTTAATTGTGGTTTAAAAGTTAAGTCAATATATAAATATACAAATCGCTATATGAAGAACCGTAAATTACTAATATTTTAAATATCCACAATGAAAACAACTACAATTCACCAACAATATGAGTAGTTACAGCAACTAATCATAGAAAATACCAACAAACAACCTACCAACCGTATTTCCTACAAAAGGAACAAAGGAGATTGGGCCACTCTCTCGCTGTCCAGGAGAATTTATCTTTTTATCAAAGTAAGCACGTGAGTAGTATCCCTCAATATATATCATATTATAAACATATATTATGGATTTTTATATATATACCTTCCTCATATTATTATTTGATTCATTAAATATATTTATGTGGTATAATATAATAATGTGGAAAGAGAAATAATCACACCACAAGTTGGAAGAGGAACCCAGGCAACCAGAGAGAGAGAGAGAGAGGGAGAGAGACGGGCCCGCCACCGCTGAGCGGCCGTTCGTGTCGCACACAATCACCCACTGTCTCAAAAGTGCCAAGGTGTTGACGGACGGGCCCCATTTGCCGCCCCTTGGAATGTCGCTGCTGTCCCAAGTGACCGGACTTCACATCCCGTCTCTCTCTGGGCTCGCTTTAGGTTTGCTTTATTATTACTGGAAGAGTATATATTATGACATATGGCCCCCGTTGAAGAAGACTCAACATGGTTTGAGTATACTTAAAGCTGGAGAAGCCAGAAATAAAGAAAATAATTTTACAGTTGAAATTAATTAAGGTTATGGTGACATAGTTTTATGTAAATAAAATATTGTATAGTACACAAGTAAATATTATTTACAAGCAGTTTTACAACACCGGAGAGTTTGATATTTAAGGGAATTTTTGATAATATCAAATTTATAAAAGGCTATATACAATAAAATCTAATGTAATATAAGGGAAATGCTATGGAGGAGTGTGAACAACGAGAAGGGGAGTAACATACACATGATGAAATTCTGAAGGTCTGGGGAAAGACTGGGGAACTCTACACTTTAAGATATTTTTCAGGCGGACATGGCAAGGGGAAACTTGGCATGGGCTTTTCAGGCTATAGGTGTAGAGTACGAGAAATGAGGTTGAGGTTGGAAATTGCGTGAGCTCAGGACTGAGGTAAATATAGAACTACATACAATGTTAGAATTTTGGCGAACAGAGCGAGGGGAAACTTGCTTTGGGCCATTCTACATTATCTATGCAGTTACTCGTGTAGCGAGTCCGAGGGGAAGTCCCGTGTGTAGGTGAGGAAGTCGCATGGACTTATAGTTAATTTGAGAAGATAAAATAGTTCAAGATACAAAGGTAGAATACCAAATTCAAGGGGTGAATTTAAAATATAAAATGTGTTATTAAAATTAAAATTATTAAATTGTATTGGTAAAAGGTAACTAATCCGATTGGTTCGGCATGACTAGATATAGTACGGATAATAACATCATTGCTAATAGGGGTGGAACAAATAAAACTATTAAAATGTTTAATATATTCAAATTGATTTAAACTAATTATGGAAACATTGGCTCCAGAGTCAACTAGGAATGGCATCTTTAAAGAATGAATGATAGGGGTTAAAACAATTGCACTTACAGGCGTATGCTGGTTTAGGGTGCAAGTAGGTTCATTGAGCTTCGGAGGAGTTCTGCTTCAGAAGTTGGCATTACTTGGTTTCTCCCGAGCTCGTCGTTGCTGAGGTCTCGTAGACACCTGCAGGCCGAGTCGATTTTTGGTGTTGTTCGACGTTGTGGACCACAGGTGTAAAGGTCCGAAATGTCCGCTGTTAGGGCCCTCGCTGCTGACACTGTGCGTGCCAGTGTTGTCCGCCACAGTAACGGCAAGGATATGGTGGGGTCTTGTCCACGGTGGTGAAAGGTGCTCTGCTCTGGCGCGGTGATCGTTGTTGGGCAGCTTTAGTGCTGGTGTTATCCCCTTCGTAGGCCAGCTGCTGGGCTAAGCACAACCATTCTTCTGGTTCCGAGGGTTGTGCCATCTTTAAAAGGTTTCCATAGTGACGTGGCACACCGTTGGATAGTGCTTGCACGATGGCAGTCTTAGGGAGGTTAATCGCCAATCCTATTCGGACCTTGTTCTTGTAGTAGGCCTCGATCTCGGCCATCGACGTGCATTTAAGCTCATAGAACTCTTGAAGAGTGAAGCTAGGGCGTCGGGGATAGACGGCGTAGAGTGACTCCTTGACCTCTTCATAAGTCTTATTGAGTAGAGCTAACTCTTGTGCAATTTTGCGAGGTTCGCCTCTGAGTGATGAGAGAGCCTTTCGAGCTTGGCGTGCTGGCTCTAAGTTTTGGAAGTTCGGCTGAGACTCATGTTGTGAGAAGAAGTGTGCGGTAGGTTCATCTCCGTCGTAGGTGATTGTTTTTACAGGCTCACGGTTTAAAAGTTGGTCGAGACAGAGGGTGAGAGCTCGAAGAGAAGCGGCTACAGTAGAGTCGGTCGTTGAGTCTTGTGGAACTTGGTTGTGGGTTTGTCCGATCATCGTGGTATTGCTTCTTGTTTTCTTCATACTCTGGTATATGAGGGATTTGCTTCTCGGCTAGGTCTTATCCTGTCGACTTTTTATGTGTATAATATAATAATGTGGAAAGAGAAATAATCACACCACAAGTTGGAAGAGGAACCCAGGCAACCAGAGAGAGAGAGAGAGGGAGAGAGACGGGCCCGCCACCGCTGAGCGGCCGTTCGTGTCGCACACAATCACCCACTGTCTTAAAAGTCCCAAGGTGTTGACGGACAGGCCCCATTTGCCGCCCCTTGGAATGTCGCTGCTGTCTCAAGTGACCGGACTTTACATTCCGTCTCTCTCTGTGCTGGCTCTAGGTTTGCTTTATTATTCCTGGAAGAGTATATATTATGACATATACAGTGGTCCGCAAAATTAAAGGAACAACATTTTTTTTTCATTCATATCAAATTTAATTGAACATTTATAAATGAAAATTTTTACAAAAATTTATTATTCCATTATTGATTAGAATACCCGAAATCAAATAATTCTAACACGTATTTTATGCAAATTAGCCGGTCAAGCAATGATCTTCTTGCAGTCAGTGCATAAATATCTTGGATATTGTTGTTAATATGGGGTGTAATTGCCTTTAACTGATAGACAGGCTCTACATCGGTGACCCATACTAAGAATTAGGGAGTTTATCAGCTCCTGTGGAATCAACGCCCACTCTTGTGTTGAGGCTGTTTCTATCTCATGAGTGTTTCTAGGAGGGAGTTGGAGGGATGTGTTTCGCCGTCCTAGGTTGTCCCATACATACTCAATGGGATTTAGATCTGGGAATCGAGCTGGCCAATTCATCCGAGCAATTGCATGGTTTTGGACAAAAGTGTCGATCACACCAGCCCTATGTGGACGGGAATTATCATCCATCAGAAGAAAGTTTTCTCCCATTTCCAATGCTTGAGGCATCACATATGCTGCCAAGATCTCGTCCCGATACCTCTGTCCAGTCAGGGTTCCTTGCCGAAAAATATGGAGTGCTGTGCGACCGCCCAAGAAGATTCCAGCCCAGACCATAAAACCTTGGCTTCTGTAGGGATCCCTTTCAACCATATTCCGGGGATTATTTCTGGTTTCTACCTCTCTCCAGACAAAGACACGACGAGAATCGCTGTTTAGAGAGAATCTGGACTCATCAGTGAACATTACACGCCTCCATTCATCTGGATTCCAGGCGACATGTTGTCTGCACCAAATTTCCTTGCTCTCTTTTGAGGTGGTGTCAATGGCACACAAATTATGGGTCGTCGAGCATAGAGGCCCTTCTTGTGAAGCCTTCTGCGTATTGTATCAGTTGATACTAAGACTCCTGTAGCTGCAATGAGGTCACTTCGTAGTTGCGATGCTGTCATTCTTCTATTGCGACCCACAAGGAGACTCAAATAAAGTATTGATTTAACGTTGTGACCCTTAGTCGTCCTTGTCCGGGTGTTCTGGCAACATTAGCTGTCGTTTGAATTTTTTTCCAAAGCCTTGAGACAACGTTTCTTGTACTCCAAGCCATCTTGCTACTTCTACCTGTGATTGGCCTGCTTCCATCCTTCCAATAGCTTGCCATTTTTTTCTTGTGATAAATGTTGCCTATGAGCCATGAAAACTTAAAAAAAAACAAAAAGGTTCAATAAAATTCTAGTGGAGCGTAATATTAAGACGCTTCGAGAAAGACTCAGGCACGTGCTGGAGGCGGAGTCAACGTAGACGGTGGTATTTTGCATATTGGGAACAACTTTATTTGTTTTTCTGTTTTACATACTCTCTTAATTCATGGAAGCTTCTGAATATACCAAAACTTGATATATATCCTTTAATATAACTTTTCATTTTCTTAAACATGTGTTGTTCCTTTAATTTTGCGGACCAGTGTATATATATTTATTTTATTTACATATTTAAATCAATGAATATATGAGAAATATTTACTATAAATATAAAGGTTGCCTCTCCCGTATAATTAGACCATAAAACTAGACGCTTACTATTGACCGTCTCCGCAAACTAGTGAACTCAGGTCGGTGACAAGCGTTAACCTGAAAACCATGGTTTTAAGCTAATTTCTCTCTTCAGTCCAGGACGGGCTTTATTCCATGAGATCCACAAGAGACCAAATGGAATCTTCACGATCTGTCAGAGAGATATTTAGCTGGTAAAGTGTTATATTATTCACATTTACATACACTTAGTTATTATTTACATTAGTTATTATCCTAGTTCCAGAAAGCATCATTCCAAGAATAATAGAATAATGTTGTTACACTGAACAAGGCATGGGTTTACCTCAATATTGGCAACCAACTTCAAGCTATTTACTATGCTAACTCTCAAAACAACTTGTACAACTGAGTCAAGAAATCTAAGAAAGGTTTCTCAGAAGACCTCTTGATCGTTGCAGGTGTCTACTACAATTTGAAGATTCCTAAAAAGAAGGTGGACCCAATTACAAAGACTGGTCATTGACGCATTTTTCGTAAATTAGGTTCCATTTTTGTATCCAAGTGATTCATGGATCCGTGTGGCTGCGCCAGAATAAAGCCACGAGTCATACCTCACGTTCAACACGTCAATAACTGGACGAAAAGAGTGATGAAACCGGAATATCTTATATTCCTTTTTAAAAACATCACTCCGAATTCCCCTGACTTGAGCCCTATGGATTTTTTTTGTTTTCGGCTTATTGCAAATTTCTCTTATATCTGAAAACTGAAGATGCTAGATGGTCTTTAGAAATTTGTTAAGGACTGTTGGGATGGTCTTGATAAAAATATCCTAAGACGTAGCATTATTTTCTAGAAACATCGATGCAGGGCTGTTGCTAAACGCCAAGGCTTACACAGAGAAAAAAAATAATTCACAAACACCTGTTAATTAATTTTAATAAAGCACTAATGAACTCCGCCTTTGCCGGTCCCAAGCCCGAACGAAAAAGGAGGAGAGGGAGCAGTAACAAGCTCGCTAAAAAAACCTGGGTTCCGGGGATACGGGAAGATCAGCGTTTGTACTCCATGTTAGGAGCAGCTGCACATGGCGCCTGTTCCTTATGTCAGAGGCGGCCATTTCTTTTGGAGCGAAGTCGGCCTTCCACTGAGTAGTGCTCGCAGTCTTAATGACAAAGTCAGACGCATTCTACTTCAGCCAGTCATGATGGTTGTCAAACAGACACCATCAAAGGTCACAACTTGATACCCTAATATGTTTGAGTGGAGATAAGAAGGAAGAAGAAGAAGAGACTAATATCTTTATTTTATAAATGGAACAACCTCTGTAATATAAGGATAGTTATGACATGCATTTTTAATTCTACCTAACTATTAGTCTATATAATAACAATCTTATAGTATACATAGTATAAAATATTAGTTATAATATTTGTTGATTTGTAAGCTTCTTATAACTAACCTGAGAAAGTAATCTTTTCTCCCTTCTTTATAGTAAACTCTCAACCCTCTAAAAACAAACTTTTAAAAATACATATTAGAAAAAGCTGAATCCCCTAAAAATCTGCTTTAAAAAGTCATTGGTCAAAAGAAAAAAAAAGTAATCAAGGAAGAAAAATAAATTTTCATAGAGAGATTTTGAACTTCATAAATAAATGCAGACAATAGGGTAAAAATAATATTTAAAAAAATTCTTCAGCACGATGAAATAAAAAATGGAGAAAGAAATAAAAAATCCAAATCAGACATATATAAAACTTTTGATAAAGGAAAAAAAATAAACGTCAAAAGTTCAACAGAAAAAAAACGAAACTAAAAGAAACATAATAGGTGAAAAGTGTTAGGAAATTTATATGGCGTTGGAAATTGAGATCTAAAGATGAGTTTAATAAAAAAAAACTCTGTGGGTAATCGATAAACCGAGTCAATATAAATGAAACCAGAGTCTGGCCCCACTGCCAATTGAAGAAGTTGGAAAGAAATTCTCGTCTATTGGTCGGTGGCATCAGCCAATTGGATGGCAGGAATAATTCGGTATTAATATTATTGATTTATCTGTTATATTCCATAGAAGTGGCAGTGAGGGAAGGAGTGCCTTCACCTTTTTATCCTCACACTTTCCCCAAGTTATTTAGAAGTTTCCCTATTTTTTTCACAATTTAGAATTCACTGTCTAATTAACAGTGTAACCGTTACATGACATGGATACCTGTGCTAGTGTTGCATGTACGTCTGCAATAGTATAAACCTCACCAGTGGCAATGAACTATATTTTTATCAATTAAGAAAAAGCCATTTTTAGTCGTTCAACTTAAAGTTGCTGATGATTTGCGCCATCTATCGGAATATATATAACCCATTAATATCGAACTATTCCTGACTAGTGTCGAATAATATCGTTTGGAAAAATATGAAATGTGGAATTAAATGGTATTTTTTCCGATAGATGGTGTAAACTATCAGTACACTAAGTTGCACGATCGGAAGATGTAATTATATTATTTTTACTATCTAATAAGTGTACAATTTAACTTCAGCACTCTTTCTTTATATATAAATATATATATAGATGGAAAAATTTTGCGGGGAGGAAATTGATCCATAGAAGCATAGGGCGCCTCTCCCGTCAAAATAAACATCAAAATAGCGTCAGGTTTTGACGTTTATTTTGACGGTAGAGGCGCCCTATGCTTCTATATATATATATATGAAAAAATAGTACAAATGTGATATTGTACTAGGATAAGGTGCATAATTATGAAAATAATTATGATAGATGGCGCAAGCCATTAGCAACTCTCAGTTGCACGATAAGGAGATGCCTTTTTTCATATATATATATATATATATATATATATTAATTAAAGGGCATATTTTGGATCTAATATAAAACAAACATTTTATTTAATATAAAAATGCCAATATATCAATAGGCTATACGCCTAACTTCATCAGGGCGTTTCTTGTTTTTAAACTGCTTCGGATGATCACGCGATGCCTTCACGCGACGATATATAAAATATTTTCAACTCTGGGGCTAATATTTAAATATATACACACAAATATCAATAATAATAGACATTATATACATGATTCATAATAAGTATAAGAATAAGAAAATAATTTTAAATCTATTTGAACTGTAGTAATAACGGAGGTATGTCAATTTTTCTATTAATACTGTTGGTATCTTTTATTGAGGTCCAACTTTCTAAAAATAGTCTAGAGTGTTTATCCTGAATGTTGTTGTATATAATATTTGTATTTTCAAAATTTGGTATATGGTCCTGTTTGAGTGCGTGATCTACTAGAAGTGATAATGGGCTATGATTTTTAAAAGCTGTTTTGTGTTGATTTACTTTTTCTTCAAGAGTTTTACCTGTTTCTCCTATGTAGGTTGCTGGGCATGATTTGCATGGAATGCGATATACTATATTTGATTTAAATTCATGAGTGCTATTATGTTTAGTGTTGGGATGGCGTAGAATTTCTTTCAGGTTTGCTGTGGTTTTGTATCGGGTTTTGATATTGTAATTTTTGAGTATTCTTGTTATTCTTTCAATGCCATAATTGTTTGGCAGTGCACAGTATTTATTCGATTCTTCACTATTGTTTGTGGGATTGTTGGTGGGCTTATATATATGTTTCTTGATGAAACTTGGAGGATATTCATTATTTTTCATCTCATTGTAAAATATGTTTTGTTCGGATTTAATATTTTTAATATTTGAAGAGCAGTGGGTGGAAATTATTTTAGAAAGTGTTTTTATAACGGATATTTTATGATTAATGGGGCCAAATGAATTAAAATTGAGATATTTGCCTGTATGCGTTGGTTTTCTATATATACTGGTTTCTATTTTGCTATTTATTCTGGTGAGCTTGATGTCTAAGAATGCTAAAGAGCTGTTATTTTCTATTTCGTATGTAAAAGTTAAAAATGGCTTTACACTGTTGAGGAAGGTTAGAATATTGTCGAGGTTGCTATTTTCACTGATGCAAATGATGTCATCAATATATCGTTTCCAGGCTATTATTTTGAGATGTTTGGTTGCAATGATAATATTGTCAATATGATTCATATAAATATTGGCGAGGGCAGAAGAAATTGGATTGCCCATTGGAAGGCCTTTAATCTGTTTATAATACTGGTTTTTGTAACTGAAATAACTGAAGGATAAACATAGATCGAGTAAGTCTTCAAGTACTTCTTTGGAAATCGTTAAATTAAGTTGTGGATTGGTGTCCATAAATTTTGAAATTTCACTAATGGCTCCTTTATGTGGGATAGACGTGTATAAAGATTCAACATCAAATGAAACCATGTGGTAATTTTGGGGTATCGCTATTCCTTGCATAACCTCTACCATTGATGTGGGGGAGAAATATCTGAAACGGCGATATTATTGTTGAGAGATATTTAGCTAACGGATAGATTGGTGAACCAGTGTAAGAGACTATAGGTCGAAGTGGGTTATTGGGTTTATGAATTTTCGGTAAACCATAGAATATTGGTAGATCATATATAGATGGCGAGTTATATTGCCTTATAAGTAATTTATGCCTAAATGGTTTTGTCTTATATTCTTTGCGGAATATAATTGCTCGGTGCAAATATTTAAATATAATTCTACTGTCGTAAAAGTTTGTATTCATAGTTTTCTTGAAATTCATCTCTAATATTCTACCCTTCAGTTTAGCATATATAAAAGGAAATGTCCAATACAGCATCAGAGCTCTGAGAAGCGGTCTGGTATATTATAATAGGCAAAACCGCTGGGAGGGTTCACCACTTATGAGCCAAACCCTCCCGAATATTTCATCGCAGTAAATGAATTAGAAGTTTGTTTATGTTTAAAAGAAACATTCGTGCTTTACTTATTTCATTTCTTATATATAGCGGGCGCTTTATTGACTTATAATATTCTCTTATTATATCAAATCATAAATCATCGTACTGATATCGCCGGTGTAATATTACTTTTTCCATGCAGAGATTTCACTTCAGTATAGTTTTAAAAATTACAATTTGAGCTGTCTTTCAAGCCACAGCCTCGTCCTAAGAGCTGTTATATATTATAAATATATTTAGATGAAGGCTTAGAAAGACTACTTTCTGACTTGAAAACTAGCCCATAATTTAATGAAATAAACCTGTCACTCTATTACCGTACTATTTATTAATTGGTATGCCCAATATATAATTGCCTATATTATAACAATTATTTTATTTTATATTGAAGATTGTAGAAATAAAAAATTGTCCAATAAACAAATTCTATATATATATTTTTTAACTTTAAATTTCGGCAAATCTCGGCCACCTTGTTACATAGAATCCCAAAATTTATATTTAAATAGGTCACCATTTTCTCTCTCTAAACATATATTATATGTACAAATTAGAATACAATGCTACACCTTGATTTGAAAATTTAAACTTTTTCTGAGTCTTATGATTCGTTTGAATAAAACAATATTTCTACTGTCCTTACTTCAATGATACATATAATGAAAGGGCCTGGCTGATGAGTGGTGAACCCTCCCAGTAGTTTTTCCAGTTTTCTTCATCATACTGATCTATTATTTTATTTTGAATTTTTATTTTATACTCATAATTCAAAAATTAGACTTAAACGGGTTAAATGAAAAACAGTCCGATGGTGAGCCGAAAGTTTTGAATTTTTGAAGGTGACGCTTTTAACAAAGTAGTATATCACATTTTTCCCTCGTTTCGTTATTTCTATAATTAAATTTTGAAAAGGTTTTTCTAATTTCTGTTCAAAAATAACTTTATTAGGTGCCGCTCAAAAAGAGCAACCTAGTTTATGTTATTTACATTGGATAATATTTTACAGGTTCTTCATATTCACAGTATATTCACATATTTACAAGGTTGGAGCTTTGTAGTGTGATATTTTAGATTTTTGTTGTTCATTCTCTTCTGTAAAATGCGAGCTTGGGACACCGTGGTTCGTCAGTTTCAGTAACTAGGCAAGGTCAACAAAAGCTGTCCATTTGTTCCTAGAATAAACCGCCGAAAGAAATTGTGCAAGAAACTGCTAACTAATAACCAAGATGTACATTTCATAAAGAGAATTGTTACTTGCGATGAGAGGTGGGTCTATTATTGTGATCCTAATACTGTGAAGCGGTAATTGAGCTACAGTCAACTTAATAAAACAGTTATCCAAAATTAACGCTTCGAACATGAGTCGATAACTGGTGCCATAAATCGGAATGAAACATAACTGAACAGAGATTTAATTTATATGATAATCTTGGTAAAAATATTTTTTTCTTAATAAATAAGAAGTATAATATTTCTTTTGGACTGTTAGTCCTCGTCAGCTCCGTAAAGAGCCTAACTCCATCTCCAATCTTATCTTTGGTTCAGCATTACTCTCTCTGCGGAACACTAAAGAAGAGAAACATTGGGTTTACTATGTTTCTCTTCTACAGTGTTCCGCAGAAATGGAAATAGGGTAATGCAAAGATCTGGATGACTGGGGGCCATTCATATTTTATCAAGGTTACTCATTCACATATTTTTGGGAAAGGAGAATAATAGCAGCCAAAGTAAGATGGTGAGTCTAACACACTACTCAATTTGATGAGTTGTGTGTGGAATAAAATAATGATTAGAAAAAAAGAGAATCGCCAATTGCTCGTAAAGATACAAAGGAAAGGTATATATTACTGTGAATATAATAATTATTATAGCATTAAAAACAGGAGAAATGTTTTTTTTTTGGTCATTTTAGAATATAATAACTTTAAATTTCCTCGCATAAATGTGAATGAACACACAGCTTAAAACATACAAGCATGAAATAAAAAAACGCAACTTTCAAAACTGAATAGTTATAAATACATGTTTCGGTTCAACTAAAAAAGCAAAAGTTAAAAACGAAACAAGGAAATGAATCCAAGTGTAGGTGGTATTTTACACGGAGTGAAAAACGGTAAATCGTTTAGGAAAGAAAAACAAAATCGCAACTCGCTGAAATAAATTTGAAGTTGGCGTGAGTGGTGAATTCGGAAATGTGAGAGTTGTTGTGGAAACATGGCGGAAACAATGTCCTGTGGATGGAACATTAATTCCTTCCGTGACTTTGTGGAGTATGTCACCTGTGTTTTGACGAGGTGCGAAAACACCTTTTTAAACCACCTATAGAATCACCAACGATATAGACACCATCATAGCAAGAAAACTTGGGAAATATATTTATAGGATACTAGCCGAGTGACCCGGGTAGTACCCGAGTGGAAATTTTCACAAATCGTAAATAACTGATATAAAAAAAAATAAAAGTCCAAACCTATCAATGGAAAGGGTAATAATGGATTTTGAAATTTTCACTTTTTTAACTGAATGAAAATAAATAAATAAGAAAGAGTATTCATTCTGTGTTATATATACTTTTTGTATTTAATTAATAATAATTAAAATAGTTTAATATCACGCAAAAAATTCTATATCATTTTTTACATAGGTGTCTAAATTGCTTTAAAATTGATGCATTCTAACGAAGGTCTTTACCGAAGTCTACTTATAAATTTTGCATTTATATTCAGTAGAACCTCCCTTTAGCGGACACCTCTCTACAAGGGACATTTATATTTGTAAAATTACCATTTCTACTATTTAGCAACTCTCCGGTAAGAGGACACCTTTCCCTAAAAGACAATTTAGCTCTGCAATCAGGTGTCCTTTCCATGGAGGTTCTACTGTATATAGATTATGTTCACATCACGGACCTATCAGTTATTCAACAAGTGTTTTCAATTCTAGTCTATATGTATCTATTGAAGAATAAATAGGTCCGAAAGCTTGAGCTGCATGAAGTCCAATACCGTTTCCCTAAGCCTTCTTATTAAATGTAATACGACTTAAAATATTACTAATTATATTCCAGTCTTACAGAAATCAAACTAGGTGATCATTAGTTGAACAAAATTAGTTATTTTGAAGATTGTATTGCCTTGCGGAATTCAAATTAGGTTGAAATTTCGGTCATAAAGATATTTTATGTCATCGAGGTTCCGATAAAAACCTTTCTTCTCGTCAAGATAGACGTAGAGTTTGTTGCCGGAACAAAATACTATATATGTATCTGATAAGTAAATAAGCGTCGACACCAGTACGACAGACATCTTGGTATCCATCGACCACCATGGATCCCTAAAGACCCATCAAGTGGGAAACGTTACTACCGAAACAGCAGCGATATAGGGTGTCGTAGCCCTGGCCAACGCATCAGAATAGCGCTAGGGGAACTTGGTGAGGTAAATTCTTCCTCAAACTTAATACTTAAAAACCGCCGTTTATTCTTCTATCAGAGCGTATAACAACGGGTCTCTCATTGACGGATGTTGTGGCTTCTTCTTTATCATCACCTAAAGTTTTGTACTGGGATGATGAAATAAATTCAATGTTTTAATGCATTTTAAAGGGAGTGGTGCCACCTTTAGTATATACTCTTACAATGTAAACGCAATTTACTTTGTTGGAGAGACACCGATGGACTGATTATTTAGACAACTGGAAGGTAAAAATGCTATTTGTATACAAAGAGCAAGCGCACCATCTGTAAAAATATTTCGAAACTATTTATGCGCTGTTTTCTTTACTAAGTACACAATTTCCTACTGTCCGTTCTGCGATGTAAAAATTTTGGGAGGGCTTGGCTCACTACTAGTGAACCCTCACACTAGACACTCTGATATCACATTCGACTGTATTGCTTATAAATCCGATACTGAAGAAGAAAGCTTGGTTGAGGCATATGAGCGAACTATGTATAATGTATATTGTAAAACTGTATAAACCTTTATTAAACATATTAAACGATTAGCAACTCTTAATAACCGGTTTATACGAATAAAAATAATAAAATAATAAAACATATATTTTTATACATTGAATGCATTGTTTTCCAGAGTCATTCTCGATGCATAGTAATGTATTTATGTATACTTCATGTATATTTCAGCTGTTCTCAAATTTTATGGCCATTATTCACTTAAATACATCAACCTATCTTCAGTGTCGGATATACAAGCAACACAGCCTAATAAATCTTAGGGTGATATTATAAGGTTAGCACAGGACCTCTTATATTTTTGTGAAAAGTTGAACTCGTTCAAATATTGTTTAAAATCTATATACGCAATTGATACTGAGCCAAATTCTGAGTGATCTGTAAATGTTCACTCAGCTCTTGACACTGTTAAGGATAAAGTAAGCAAGATATTTTAGAATCCATATCAAATTTCATATATAGAAATACCCGCCTGTTTCTATATCCATGTCTTGTGTGAAGAGTTAGAAATATGTCGTGATGCCTAATATATTCATTATATCCATTGTTACTCTAAACTAGCTGATATTACCTCGGTATAAACAGTAGATTTTAATCAACACAGGAACGAATCCCATTGTGAACAGTTTTATTTGAAGTTTAATGCCTCAATATACTCATGAACATAAGGAAGTATAAAGTCTTTGATGTACCGGTCGTCCGTTTCTTTTTAAGGAGATAGAGGAGATTTTGTTCACACTTTGTTACTTCGGGTCTCCAACAAAGGTCACTGTGTATCAAATACCTCTCGGAATTATTTCTGAATTCCGATATATATGCTAAAAGGCATAACTTCCTTAAGTTTGGTCCATGAGTGTACTGCAAAAGATCGACTTCAGCAATGAATGCAGACGACAAAATTCTCAATCATCTTGATTCTAAAAGTCAGCTTCCTTTTCAAATATATACATTTGGTGTGTACAAACTCACTGTATTAATCCTCATGTTTATCTGCCCTGCAGGATATGTATTTATGAGCATCACGCCTTATATATATTTCCGATAATAAAATAAAAACATTTCTATATATAAATTGACGCTTTATAGTTCACTAAGCCTAATTCACAATAATAAAATGATAGTAAGGGGGTTGTTATATATTTTACGCAAAAACAATTTTCCTAAAATATTTCGTTTTATGCCAAATATCTAATTTTACTAAGTGAATTGAGTAGATGTGCCGTGAGAAAGAAAAATAGAGGAAAATAATATAAATAATTTATAAAAGGCTCGAAAAAATTGCGAATTAATGATAAAATAATAATGAAATACTCTCTTTATAAATTTATGTGTGGTTTATATAATACATTTTGAATACCATTCAAAATGCATTTAATATATGTTTTCATAATGGAATAATGTTCTTAAAAGGATAATTTGTAATTTAAAATATTTTTTTTGCAGATAACTCTGTGATATCTATTTTAAATATTTGGTCTCACTGGCTTAAAATTTATAGAAGACACTTAGATTTTGATATAAAGAATACAATATACATTGTTATATTTATATTTTAGCCATAGATTTGGCCCAGCCACTTTGCCAGCTAAACACCTCTTTGGCAGATTGTCAAGATTCCATTAGATTCCGTGTGGATCTCATGGAATAAAGTCCGCCCTAGACTGACGAGGGCCATTAGCCCGAAACCATGGTCTCTTGGTGGACGCTTTTCAGTTTGCCAAAGCTGGTGTTGTGGCTTTGTCACCGACCCGAGAACGCTAGTTTGCGGTGACGGTCAATAGATGGCGTCTAATTTTGACGTCTATTTTGACGGGAGAGGCGACTTTTGTCTCTTTAAATCAATATCCTTCCGGGAAAAGTTCCATCTATATAAATACAATTATAATATATATAATATAATTATAAATCACAATGAGTAGGGTAAATATTTGAAAATTAGGGCTATGAAAAATAGTTTTTGGATCAAAGGTTCGCTATATTTTATCAAAATATAGAAACGAATCCTCAAAATTTCAAATTATCGTATTGCCAAATGATTTATTTTAACAATATATCTCTTAATGTAGTTTCATATTATACATATATTTGAAAAGGCATAATGTTTTTGTTTTATCTATATATATATATATATATATATATATATATATATAAATGAATGTATGTGTGTCTGTCCTTTATGTCTGACCAAACCACTCATTGGAACGCCATGAAACTTTGGGAAGTTATTTAGTATAGTACTGGGAAGGTTTCTAGCAAATATAATTTTTGAAATAACTTTTCGCCTAAAAATAATCAAGATAAATATCATAATTTATCTGTTATA
Source organism: Cordylochernes scorpioides (assembly GCA_030710605.1). Lineage (NCBI taxonomy): Eukaryota > Metazoa > Arthropoda > Arachnida > Pseudoscorpiones > Chernetidae > Cordylochernes > Cordylochernes scorpioides. The sequence goes on from CP092868.1 coordinate 73,497,852, forward strand.
ATTCAACAATCTGCTCAAAATATTATCATGATGATACGATGATTTTGTAATGTAGAAAATTAGGAAAGACAAAATTCGGGATGACACGGCAATTTATTTGAGACAAGAATAATGATACAATTCCAAGGCAAGATACTATTCCTTTAACTTCCAATTACCGAGGGAACCAATTAATATTGATTTTATTCAACTTATCGAGTATTTTTGAAGGGACCGGGAAAAAATATTCGCTTTATCGAGAGATTCGTTAGACAAACCTTTACTCGGGTAAAACCCGGGCGAAGCCGGGTACCTCCGCTAGTATATATATATAATATTTTATGTGGCGCTGAGTTTGTTGGCGACACACATTAATATTTTATAATACCTTGAAAAGGTTGGCGTTCGGCCAACTGAAATATTGGTAATATATATATTTATATATTTTATATATATTTATGAAAAAATGAAAGAAAAAAATAAATGATAAAAAGATCAGGTGTTTAAATCAAAAATAAAAATGGCATATCCTGACCAGGAGCACATGTGCTTTACAGAAGGCAGAACGCCATCTGGTGGAACAGAAATCAACTAATCATTGATTTAGCCTGTTCCCTGATATTTGGCCAACCCAATTTCTTGAGAAATCAAGAAAAGCCATCCACACGAACGCGTTTCGCGCTTTTTGGCGCTCGTCAGCGTGGAGTAGGCTGTACCACTGCGCCCAATTTTTTTTTTTTTTCGTGGAGGGCTTTTCTTTATTTATCAATAAATTGGGTTGGCCAAATATCAGGGAACAGGCTAAATCAATGATTAGTTAATTTATGTTTCACCAGATGGCGTTCTGCCTTCTGTAAAGCACATGTGCTCCTGGTCAGGATATGCCATTTTTATTTTTGATTTCAACACCTGATCTTTTATCTTTTATTTTTTATTTCATTTTTTCATGTGTTAAGCGTATTTACGCAAGTTTGTCCTTAAATACCCTTTTTTTTTTTGGTTTTTCAAGAAGCTACTGGGACCAAAAAAATATTTTTGGTCGCAGTGGTACAGCCTACTCCACGCTGACGAGCGCCAAAAAGCGCGAAACGCGTTCGTGGATGGCTTTTCTTGATTTATCAAGAAATTGGGTTGGCCAAATATCAGGTAACAGGCTAAATCAATGATTAGTTGATTTCTGTTCCACCAGATGGCGTTCTGCCCTCTGTAAAGCACATGTGCTCCTGGTCAGGATATGCCATATATATTTATATGTACATATTTTCCATTTAATCGAATTATTTCATCACATTATAAAATTAAAAGAAAAGCTTAAGAAAATTATTCTTTCTATTCTGCACTATTATATCTATAATAAGATATTCTTGAAAATTCGTCTTTTTAGTTAATGAAATAATAAAATAATTTGACGCTAATGGAACCGTATGATTTTAATACTCTAAGTGAAGCTTCATATAGATATATGTGGGAAAAAACAAATATATATACATGTATATATGTATATATATATGTATACATGTATATATGTCGTTCCACAAGCAATAGCAGTCACGTGCCTCGTGGCTTCAGGCGTCTGGAATAATACACAAAGAACAAGGCAGGTTGGATGGCATCTAAGAGAGAAGCGACACGGACAAGGTCCAGGAGGGTCTGAAATTTGGTTCTCCAGTGGCTGGTCGTAAAACTCACTAATGATTTGTGGAATATCCCCGGGTGAACTCTACGCAATAATTAAGGAATTTTCAATTTTATCTTATGTAATATCAACAATTGTTATTTGGGAATTACCCGAGTCGTGAATGACTCTCTTCAAAACCTTTTTGTCTTATGTAAGATTACATAATCGCTAAACTGGAGTGTTGTTTTTGTGTTGTAAACATTTGGTACTGAAACATTTATTATAATTATTGTACATGATAATGTAGGGTATATTGGCCTTCATATTAAATATATATATTTTTGTATATATTATTAAATGATAATTAAAATGATATAAAAGTGCATCGTCATTTTGAAGGGAATTTATTGAAATCTGAAAATAAATAGTATAAACATATAAATATATAAATAGTTATAAATATGTTTACTAGAGTGATAAATATATTGAATCAGTCTTATGCATAAATAAATAGAGAGGTGACCTTTCAGGTACATACATATTATTTGAAACAGATTTTCACTTAATTCGATTAATATGCAAATTATCAAAACTCTGCCAAAATATAAATATAACTCTTTTAGGAATCATATATTCATTATACACAGTTAGTTGTGAAACAGATCAAAGTAAATAGATCCTCTCTAAAATTTCAATAAAATAATATAAAATTAACTTTTAGTGTCATGTAAAGTTAAATATTTCTTTGGAATATATTCAAATAAATTTGTTTAAAATAAAGTTGTTGATAGAAAAAATGTTTGCTTCTTTTTTTTCTTCAGCTAACAACTGCATTTAAGCATCTTATGTAAGAATTATAATTTCATAAAAAGAACAAAAATATAGATTACATATATATATTTATTAATTTGATATTTTATTCATATTATCTTATTTTAGGTTGGGAAAACTGATAAAAGGTTGATAGTACTGATATAAAAAGAAAAAATACAATTTGTTTCGTGTATAAACATTTAGAATATACTATTAAAAATCATTCGTATTCCAATTAATAAATTTGATATATAAAACTATATATATTTAGGGGCCAAAGAAGGAGGACAAAGAAGAAGGTTTGCTCAAATATTATATCCACGTTTGGAAGGCGATATCAAAGAAGAATTTACAATGGAGGTTATCGCTTTTTCTCTTCGGAAGGATCAGAAGCAGTTAGCTATCCAAATTTAATATTTGCTACAACGGCCAAATTTCCCTTTACCTTATTTCTTTCTTTACTTTTAATCAAACTTTTTCTGATCTTTATCTATTTGAAAAAAAAAATTATCACACACATACACAGAAAATCTCAATATATCATAATAATAATAATAATTTTCTTTTAAAATATATTTTATTTTGCAATTTTATAATATTTAATTTTGAAAGCATTTCCCAATGTGAAAACATTTATTTCATTATTGAGATTTCTTAAATAAAATTTTTGATGCGCAAAAGTCTGTGAATTAAATTGCTGAAATAATATTCGTTCTGGAAACACTGTAAACAATAAACCAAATTTCTATGTCGCTTTTAATAAATTATAATAAAATTATTTGAAGCGTAATTTCACAGAATTTCTAATAAAAATAACATATTTTGATTAGAGAAACGTTATATATAAAAGCGTTTCTATATGAATAGAATCGGTGTATGCTTAAACATTTCACCATTATATAAAACCAAGAGTATCATCCACAAACTCGTTTTATTTTCTAAAATATATTTTACATAAAACATTATCGCGCTATGTGAAATAAATGTCACTATTACTGCGCGATTTTGTCTTTCTCAAATAAAATTTTTCTACTGTCTTTATGCAATGAAAAAATATTGAGAGGTTCTGGCTCATCAGTAGTGACACTCCCAGTCGTTTCGCCAGATCACATAAATGTAGAATGAAGCTACGACATTTCAATAATAGTCAAAATACATTCAGTATACAACTATCATGAAAAATCGAAACTATTATAGACGCGTAAGATTCTTTTAAAAATTAAACAATAACTATTGTCCTTAATGCAATGGAAAAATAAATGGGTGGGCCTGGCTCATCAATGGTAAACCCTCCCAGCAGTTTCGCCAGTTTAATCTACGAATGATAGATTAAATAGTTCACCTATAATAGTTTCGAATTTTCATAACAGATGGCGCGCTAATGCATCATAACACAAACTATTATGTTAGGGATTGATGAACGAGTGGTAAAACCGTCGATTTCAGAGAGCCAGGACCCGGGTTCGAATCCCGCAATGGGTACTTTTTCAGAATAAAATAAATGTTGTAATTGCCCAAAATTCTTGCAAAAGTCTAAACCATTTATTCAAAGCAAGTAACCAAACGGTGCCCTGACACATTTTTAATTGCCAAAATCGAACTACTTTCTACCTCTGTAGACATGTGATGTACTTACAGTAAAAGCATGGTGTAACTACAGCCCTCCCTAATTATCATAGCCTATACCATGTATGCAATAATTAAACTTCTTTACTAGTTTTCCTTTAGAATGATGATTTTTGCTAATATTTAATCATAATAAATATATTATATTTATGAATATATTAAAATATATTAATATATTGAAAAATGTTTGTTACACGAGTATATTAACTATCTTTCTTTAGGAAAGTCTAAGATATCTATATTTCTGTATGTCTCACAGTAAACTACTAGGTCAATTCCTCCTGGCAAATTTTCCATCTATATATATATATTAAAAATAAAGAAGGCATATCCTGACCAAGAGTACATGTGCTTTTTAGATAGCAGAGCGCCATCTAGTGGAACAGATATCAACTAAATATTGATTTAGCCTGTTCCCTGATATTTGGCCAACCCAATTTCTTGATAAATCAAGAAAAGCCATCCACGAACGCGTTTCGCGCTGTTGGCGTTCGTCAGCTGGAGTAGGCTGTACCACTGCGACCAAAAATAATTTTGGTTCCAGAGGTTTCTTGAGAAACAAAGAAATGGGTATTTAAGGCCAAACGTGCGTAAATACGCTTAACACATGAAAAAATAATAGAATAAAATAAAAATAGGATATATATATATAATTATTTTCTGATTGAATATTCCCGAGAGTATTTATCATGTACTTCTTTTAGAATTTAGAATAAAAACAACTTGGGATCATTTTCGCTTCCACAGCTTGGAATTATTGGACTGATACTGGTGAAGTTTATATTAACAAATAAATGAACTAAAAATAATAATGAAAGAAACTTTGTATTAGATTGCTTCAAAGCGTCTTGCCAAAAAAAAATTTTTTTAAAGACCTACCTGAAGGGTTGAATAGAAAAAAAAAAGAAAATATTTGTTCATTTAGTTGCATATTTACAAAAGCTTTTGTACCAGATAAAAAAAAGCAACACTGAATTTATTCTCTGACAGAGAGTTGTTCTAGAAAATATGTTTTAAAAAACAATAATAATTTAAAAATAAAAAATATTTTTATATGACATATAGATATTATCATAAACTAGATTGAAGGCTAAAAGAACAATTGAATTTAAAACACAATTATAAAAGATTCCATATTATTTTTGTGTTGCATTCATATTAAATAGCATTAAATATATTTTAATGTAAAAAGGTAAATACAACAGAAAGCAACTATAAACTATTTTTATTATCAAATTAGATTTTACCCAATAAACCGGTTATAGTTTATCGGAGAGGAACAAGTTGTGCAATAAAAAGATTATATCCAAGTCAGACCCCAGTGTGGCCGAACCAATCTACACTCTCTCTCTCTCCGTCACAGATAAATAAAACAAATTCCGTTCGCACTTTACTAATTCCAGATCTGGCATTTTTATGTGAGAGAAATGATCGAAAACTTCCTATTTATTCTGATAGCTTTCTTTGGCGTCTATTTAGTGGGTAACGGTTTTATTATTGTATATAGTTTTATCAACTTAATACAATCATTAAATTCCAATTTATAAATAATATTTACGATTTTGAATATCTGTATTCCGTAATTTCCTTTCTCTTTCAAAGGCTCTACAAAATTAATATATATATATATATCTTCTCAAAGAGACAATATATTCATAAAAAATAAATTACTTTAAAAAAGTTATATTTCCTAAAAAATCATTTTATTGGAAAATCGGGTCCCAAAATATTTACGATTCCTGATTATCTTAATTTTTGAAATATTTTTTTTTATCAATAAATGAATAAATAAATATTTTGAAAAAATAGGAGGAAGAAAAATAGAAACAATTTAAAGGTAAACAGTATTCTGGGTCATAAATCAGAACCATCGATTCGCCTTAAGATGCGGTTTGAAATATCACCACAGGAGCTATTTAGAGACGCTAGCTCCCCTACAAAAAGGGTCTAGCATGATATTTTCTCCTTAGCCAAATCTTATAGCCAATGTGAAAGCAGGGAGTATCCATTTACAGCTTCTAATCCTTTCCTCCATCATGTACTTCTCCTGATAATTCTGGGTGGTCTATTCTGTAATATCAGATAGCCCGTTATTTATACCGGAATGATATTTATTGACATCAGAACCCATTTACTCTGTGAATATTTACCACTTGCTATTCTGAACTATGTCAAAATATCTTTTTTTAGGGTTTTTCTTCTTGCTTAAAATTAATATCAACGTCGAATACGTGATATTATTTTTATTTTACCCTTATATTTTAAACTCTGTTTGAAATTAATTCAGCAATTTCATAAAATTTATTTTCGTTGCTATCAACGTTATTTTTCTATAAATATATATTTTTTTAATTCCAAACTGTTGGCAGTAGCGTTTAATAATATTTAACCTTCAACTAATAATTTCATATTTTGTGTTTTTTATATTTGAAAAAAAAGTATTTATTTGTAGTTCTTTTGATTCCTAATTTCTAGACTCTGTGAGGAGTTTATTTAAAATTTCACTAAAGGTGAATTAACCATCTCTCTTTATATATATATATTTCTATAAATGTATTCCTGATAAAAATCGGCTTTCAAACTCTTTTTCAGAAAATATATTATATGTGATATATTCAAATTTTAAATTATATTTCTTTTCATAAATATATATATATATATCAATAAAAATATTTAGATATATCTAAATTGAATAATATATGTGTGAAAAGAAAAACATATTTAATTTAAAATTCAAATAAATCAAATATATATATTTTTATTCAACAGAATTTGAAAGCCGATATCTATCAGGAATATATTTATAGAAATATTTATATACATAAAGAGAGAGAAGGTTAATTCACCTATCAGAGCGAAATTTTATTATTATATAATATTAAAGTCTTTGATGTCTCCAGTTTTTTTTAATTAGGAGACAGAGGCAATTTTGTTCACACTTTGTTAACTCGTGTTTCTTCAATAAAGGTCACTTTTTATCAAATATCTTTCAGAGTAATTGTCTTAATCCCGATATATATGTGCTAAAAGGTTCATCTTCCTTAAATGTTGTCTATGAGTGTATATTTCTATTTCATAAAATGTATTAATATTAAAATTATACAATGACCTGTATAACAAAGTGTTATCGATATGAAGAGAGGAAGTATATTCTCTGTTAATATATAAAATATATCTTATAGAGAGAGAGCGCCATCTAGAGTCAGAAGTATAAACACTTCAAGTTAATTTATTTTTAAATTGCGTTCATGGATTGTAAATGGAAATTATTTTTAATATTATTAATGAAATTTAAGCGAATGTTTATTTATAGAACACAAAGGACTCAGACAACTTACATCATTCAAATAAGACCTCGACGATATTTAAGAATATGAAAAAGGATAATATTATGAAATAATATTTTTCTATCAATAATATAAATTATTTAAGCATATAACATCACTCATTATTTTTAATATTAAAAAAATATTTCGAAACGCTTTTTGCCTGAAAAAATATATTAATATGTCTTGCCATAATTCATTTCAATCAATCCGATATTTCTTTTTTATTATCCTTACGCTTTCACAGAAGGATGCTGATAAGAACCAATGATGAAGCGGTAAACTGGGTAGATTTACTTCGATTTGATCAACATTATTCAAATGAAGTTTTCTTTATAGCAGTGCAATTATCGCTTTAGCAATCCGTTGTGGGCGCCATTTCAGGTCCGGACAATTCCTGATGTCTTACACGTAAAATCTATCCTGTCAAAGTATGAAGTAATTGCTCCAATAGATCGCTCTGTAGAAGACCCGGGCTATCATTCGTGGAGGACCTTGTTGTTAGTTATTCACTCCACCCCACATTATCGACTTGGAAGACACCGTTAGATAGCAAATATAAACATTTAGACGCGAATATTACCTTTACACATATATCAAACTTCTACTACCTTACGGCGATGAAAAATATATTGGGAGGGCTTGGCTCATCAGTTGTGAACCCTCCCATCGGGTTCGCCAATTTTTTTTAAATATTCCAGACCGCTTCTTTAGAGCCCTAATACTGTATTGGATCATTCTGCTTTTATATGTCACACCGAAGTGTGGAATCTTAGAAATGGTATGTGAGAAAACAATGGACATAAGCTTTTAGGACATCAGAATTATATTTAAATATTTGCATCGAGCAATGCTCTTCCTCAAACAATAAGGACAAGACCAGTTAGGCATAAGGCATAAAAGCATAATGATCTAATACAGTATTAGAGCTCTAAAGAAGCGGTCTGGAAAATTAAATTGGCGAAACCGCTGGGAGGGTCACCACTTATGAGCCAAGCCCTCCCAATATATTATTTCATCGCAGTAAGAACTTTGAATTCTGATATATGTGTGAAAGAAAAATTTGCGTCTAAATATTTTCATTTGCTATATATAGATGACGGGGTTATTTCTTTATATTAATTTACACTGTTAGATGTTGAATCAGGGCGAATTAACCAAATAGCGAATTAAAATAAAACTCTACTAAATATGCATGCTATTTTTATATATTAATTATGAAACAGTTATCTTGGATCAAACTGATTTATTTTTCGATGTGACTGATCACCCGACTTCTGAGAGAATTATTCAACCATATATGTAATATTTTCAGAACAATACACCGAGAAAATAATATTTATCAAATTTTAATAATGTAACAGGTTTCTGGAGATGAGTGTCTTTTCAATTTATTATTTTACTCTCAATCTTTCGGGTATTTCCGCTCCTCTACAGGGATTATGTTAATTACAGTTCATCTTGTTCTCCTGTAAAAGGGAGGAAATTCCCTAAAGCTTAGATTTAAATAATAAAATTAAAAGAAATTTATATTCGGAAATCATTTGCCTTATTTTAATTAATATACCCAGATTTACAACTATTGAGGAATAATTTATACTAACATAATTTTGTTAATTTACACTCTACCTATAGAAATATTTTGATAATTTTGTGCTTGAATGTTAAGAGTTTACCATGCAGAATTCTTGCTTATAGGAAGACACTCCAGGAGCCACGTTGAAATATATGAAGTATTTATATAAGAATTTATAATACTTTGAAATATATCATAATTATAAATATATAATGCATATAGATGTATTTTTGATATATTTTAAATAGAGGAATATTAAAATAAATATTGATATATTTTTTCAAATTTAAAATGTTATTATTTATATAAAATAGACTTAGATCTACACATGAAATAATTAAAAGTTTTATTACTAGACGAAAGCTATTGTTTTATTATCACAAATTACTCATTAAAACGGTTCGATATAAATGTATTGTTCCCCTCAGTGAGAAAGTTAGATTAAGAGCTAAAATGAATAAATGATGTAAAATATTTAAATTAAACATTTCCATATGACAAAAACGGAAGTATACGGCATAAATGAAAATTAGGCTGATATAATTGAAGATAATATCTTTATTATGCAACTGTTGTGAAGGTATAGAAAGAGAGAGGCATATCGGAACAAATATCAACTGAATAAAACAAGAAAGGTTCAACCACGTACACGTTTCTTGCTGTTAGCTCTCATCATTGTAGGGGGTCGGTGGAAGGGTGGTCTAAACCGTTGATTTTCGACCGCTACGACCCGGGATCGAATCTTGCATTGAACACTTATTTATAATTTTAAAAAAAGGCTCCAATGACCCCCGATTCTTTCAAAAGCCCAACTCCACCACCGAACGGGGCTCTGGCAAATTTTAAAGTGCAAAAATCGAACTGCTTCTCACATGGGTAGACAAGTGGTGCACCTACAGTAGAATCAGTCGCCAATTACTACGCACCATGATTATCATGGCCTGTACCACGTTTACTAGAGATAATAAAATATATCATTGTAGTGCAAGTTGAACCTCAAACACCTACCTAGGTGGTCATTACAGTGTTCCTTTTTAATTACAGAAAATAATATTCAAAGCCATATATGCATGAATACTTGAAATCATATTTTAAGAGGGGTAAAATGTTAAAAGATGTAACAAAATGAAAGATAATCTAATAATAATTATCAAAAGGTTTGTTTAGTTAAATGATCAGAAGATGCTTTTTCTTTTAGAAAAGTCTTTAATTTTGTTAAATCTCTTTAAAGCTTTTAACTACATATCCAAACATTTTTGAAATCCTTAATTACATCTGAAACAATTCTAAGAGCGAGCATAATGTACCATTTGAGAATTTTAAAATCTCACAGAAAGAGGCCTAAGCCTATCAGAATATCGGTGCAGACGACAAAAGAGGCGGGGAATTAAGTTGCACACGATAATACGATTATTACAGTGGAATTCTCGGCCAAACGACTCTCTAATTGGCCACCAATCGATAGGTCTTTAAAAGTTCTTCTGCTTCCCAACAAATGTTTTGACAGCGATTTTCCTTTGTTTTCTTTTTATAAAATGTCTTCTGGACAAAAAAATAAAGAATTTTAAGCATTCGTTTGGGCCCCATTAATAGAATTGTCTTCAAGCCTATTTTTTATTTTAAAAAATATATATTATTTTCTGAATAAGATAATCCAGAATAATAATTATATTTTATTTCTATACCAAAACCTCTCTGGTATTCTGAATACTTTTGAATATTATATTTTGAAAAATAGAATTTCCTAATTTATTTTCTAATTTATAATAAGGTATAATCAACTACAACCTATGCAAAAATGTATACATTTTAATAGCCATCTTTGTATATATAAACGCATAGCAAAGAATATTTAATAGGAATTTAAAGATCTATAATAGTAACATTTCATCAAATTATACATATGTTAATAGAGCAATAGAAAGTGTATATAAGCAATTTTTAGGACAAAAATAAAAATAAAATTATTTCAAATGCTATTATGTCTGTGCGCGGAAACACAAATTCATAAATATGAGAGAGAGAATGAAATAAAATAATTAAATTTTACGATGTACTAGAGCGCCATCTGTTATTAAATTATAAAACTATTTTAGAGGCGTACTATTCTTTTTTTAAAATAAAACAATTTCTACTGTCCTTACTGCGATGGAAAATTAAAGGGAGGGCCTGGCTCATCAGTGGTGAACCCTCCCAGCGGTTTCGCCAGTTTAATCTACCATACCGCTGTTATATTGCATTTTTGGAACTTCCTTTTATAGGTGACTGTTGTAAGACTCTTGGAATGGGTATTTTAGAAGAACTATGGACATAAGCTTTTAGGACAGCTGAATTAAAAATATAGTTTTATAATTTAATAACAGATGGCGCTCTAGTACATCGTAACATTATTGTTCTAATAAAAGACACATTTTGATATTTGCGGAAGAGCGATTGCTCGAAGCATATTATATATTTATAATTATATTTAATTCAGCTGTCCTAAAAGCTTATGTCCATAGTTCTTCTAAAATACCCATTCCAAGAGTCTTACAACAGTCACCTATAAAAGGAAGTTCCAAAAATGCAATATAACAGCGGTATGGTAGATTAAACTGGCGAAACCGCTGGGAGGGTTCACCACTGATGAGCCAGGCCCTCCCTTTAATTTTCCATCGCAGTAAGGACAGTAGAAATTGTTTTATTTTAAAAAAAGAATAGTACGCCTCTAAAATAGTTTTATAATTAAATTTCATAAGTGTTCCATTCCAAAATTATATATAATATGGGAATATACTTATTTTTATAAAAACATGTATATTACTTATTTCTATGTCTATATGTCGTTCTTTCTAGTAAAAAATCTTGCAATTAATTTTAATATAATTACAGAGCACGTAGAAGTCTGAAATTTGGTACACTTGTTCAAATCTGCGGACATTGCAATTATTTTTATTTCTATATTTAATTTCAAATTATGTGAAAACAAATTTTAAATTATATCCAGTCTACACAGGATTTTGTGATTCGTTTAATACAGCTAATAATGTAAGTTAACAAAATATAAATTGACTTTGAGTTATCAGGTTGGTTGGTGTAATGGACTATTTTCACTATATATCCTTTCAAATTCTGTTATCATATTTAGTAAAGTCTACTATTGTCATCAGAGTGTAATATTGTTCTATATATCTTTTTAAGTTTAATCAATTGTTCCCACAGAGTATATGTAGTGTGAGATCACAGGTAAATAGGCGCTAACCGTAAGAAGATAAGTTTATCTTTGTTTACTATGTTATAAGTTTCTCACTTATTTTGTTCTCTTTTGTAAATCAATAATGTTTGAATAATTTTCTTGGAATCAGTATCTTTAAAAATGTCTAAGCAAAGCCAACAAAAATGATATTAAAATAGAAAATGTTATGATCAAAAAATGAAATGATGTCAATGAACTGTAAAATATTTTAGTTTAAAATGTCTTAAAAATCCACAACACCTATATATCAAAATAGAAAATAGATGTAATGAGCGGCTGCCCTTCCATAAAAATAAATTGGTAGTAAGAACTATACCTATACAAATTATGAGGATATTCTTTCTGAAATATATATATTTATTTTAATTTATTAATATACAAATTCAACCAAATTTAAAATATATGATTATATTAAAAACAAAAAGGCATATCCTGACCGATCACATGAGCTTTTAGATGTCAGAGCGCCATCTAGTGAAATAGAAATCACCTAAACGTTGATTTAACCTGTCTCCTGGTATTTGACCATCCCATTTTCTCTATAAATCAAGAAAAGCCAACCAAGAACGCGTTTTTCACACAAACCGTTATATATTTATATAATACAAATATTTATATAAATATACAATAACACAAGTATATATATATATTACTTGTATAAAGTTGCTGGTGAATGATATTCATGTACAAAAATGTCCTTTCTCCCTCTAACCCCAACTTTAAAATGTATTCTAGTTGTATTCAATAATGTTGTTTCTAGCCTGAATCGGCCTTGTCACTTCACCAGCTTAAACACCCTTTTGACCAATTCGACCGATTTCATAACTCCTTTCGCAGGATATTATGAAATCGAAGTTGTCCTTGTACTGATAAGGGTTAAATCTTGAAACCATGGTATAAAGGTTGTTTTTTTCCCTTTAATATATTCCGAAAACTGGTGTGTATGTTGTGTGGTGGATTTTTCTTTATCACCATTTTATGTTTTGCCCTGGGGGTGATAATTCAAAATGCTTTGTTTTAATGCATTTTAGAGGAGGGAAAAGCCACTTCTGGGTACCTATATATTTAAATACACAAATTCGAAAATATGATTATACATTCTTATTGTAAATTTGTAAATTTATGTATATTCAATGTATATTATATATATGGATAAAATCAAATAAATATTTAGGAAATAATTTTAAAAAGAATAGAGGTAAATAATTAGTAAAGAAACATAAAAACACGCTAATCAGTTGTTTATTTTAAATCACATTTAATTCGAAATTTATGAAAATTAAAGATTTATTTGGTGTGTGCTTCACAGAGCAGTATCAATATATTATGTTAGGCTTGATGTATTTATTTTGTTACCGCTCTGTTTAACGCACATTCATTTCTCTATTTTAAAATTTAAGTTACAAAAGAAACAAGACACAATCCAATCAGGATTCATATTAATAGGAATTACCTTTTTAAAACGAATAACTACTATTTGCATTCCTTTAGCAAATCCATCACATTCAGAGGAGGTTTAGATAAAAACCATTTGGTTTTCACACTTGTGAAAATGCATTGAAATATAAAAAATATACATTATACTCAAATTAATAGCGTTTAATCCACTTAGAGTGATACATCCTAAATCTAGTATATAGGTCTAACACTTCCTAGACTGCAAGGGTTGTGTTAGATTGTATAGATATATCTTATCACTTAGGAGCTTTTATGGTTGACAGTTGCAACAATGCAGTCTGTGTCTACAGCCATTATTGACGTAGACGATCTCCGACCTGGTTTTGACAACCAAAGACTTACTTAAATTCTCTAGACTCTGAGAATCTATCTAAGATGCACGAAGAAAAGTGGATCCTCATACCTAGGACCTCCTGATACCGAGAGTCTGCGGGATTGTTTCATTCCGCACCACTAGACCTGGACAACCACGGACCTGTCTATATGGAACACGAACTGATCCCTTCGGACCTACCTCCATATGGACCACCATGAGTGACAACATCATGTGGAACATCTTACTCGTGCCACCCCATACACCTGGCCTCAACCACTTTTTAGATTCGAGCACTCAATGTAGACACTTAGTTAACACACTATATAAATGTGCTAGACTAGCAGGTCCGTCTAGCCTAATTTGACCTGACTTATTCCAATATAGAAGCAATTTATAAAGTTTCTATCCCTGTAATATATAGGTTTTATTGTTTATCAAATAGTTATATATATAACAAAGTTTTGCGAGAGATTAAATTTATGTACCAAAAGAGGCACCTTCTTTAATTATGCATAAGAACGATACACAAGGTTAATCCTATATTAGTGATTTAAAAGGACAGATATGTTAACTACGCATATTTACAACAAAACTATACAACAAAACTGAATGTCTTTCTAAAAACGATGATAACAAAAGTAAAATTATCAATGAATAAAATAAAATATATATATTTTAAAATATAGAAATATTTGAGGTTTTAAATTATATAATATTTATTGATATTGCTTTGAAAAGAGGAGATTGCATACAGTATTCATATCTTCAATAAACCTCATACCAATTATATATAAAAAAAATGCTTATAACTTTATATGCCATAATTCACAGTACGATCTAATGATTTCAGTTGCAAATGAGATGAATATATTTCCCAAAAGATATGTTAACTTGAGCCTAGATTATCCCTTAACAAAATGTTATCAGAATATATTCCCCTCTTTTTATATAAAAATTGGAATACCTTAGCACAATCATATATATTTTTTCTCTCTATTAATATTATTATTATTATTATATAATATATTAATAGTAATGGAATAGTAACCAAATATAACAAACAATACAGGAAGGAAATAAACATAAGGGGACTTTGCATCTATTCAATCCCTGGTGCTAAAAAAGACGATGGAAATTATCTCAACAGAAAAGAAGAATGAACCTCACGATAAGTTACAGAGAAATAAAGAAATGGAAGCCATGGATAGATTGTTGGAACGATGTAGGGAGCTGGCATGTGATGACGAGGAAGGTGGAACACCGGACATGGAGCACAGGGATACGACGACCATAGAAGAGATCCAGGAGAACGACCTAGAGCAGATGACAGGAGATCTGTCAGACAAGAATGGATAAAGGCCAGGGGACCATCTTATCGAGGAGCCACTAGGAGAGGCCTTAGAAAGACTGCTGGAGAGCTGCAGGACATCAGGGGACCATAACGGCAAGGGCCACAGCACTGACCAGGAGTCAAGATAACAAATGTAAATATCTTTGTTTACTTTTACTGTTGTCATTTATTGAAGTTGTGAATAAAAATATCTAAATTAGACTGACCATTCGCTGCACCTTTTAGAGAAAAACTTATGACCTTTTTGAAAAATAAATTTATATAATATATGAAAATGAATATATAAAATATCATACTATTAAAATATTTTTTCAGCCATATTAAAAAGGTGAATATATAAATAGCATATTACTTTGATAAATAATTTGATGTATTTTAATTTTAACAAAAATAAATTTTGAATTTTATTTTATTTATGAATGTTTTTTTTTTATAATTTTAATTTCATCTTTTAATTATAACAATGGAGAAAAGTAACTCCTAATTAGGAAAGAATTATGTTTCCCACATTAAAGAATGACCATCCATAATTATATTTCTTCAAATATATATATCAAAATCGTATAATCTAAATTACAAAGACAACTAATATTATGAATCTTTACTAGGATGAATCAAATAAATCAAAAGAAATTAATCAATAATGATTTTTAAAAATCCTAATCCATATCATAGTAATTTGAAGAAAAATTATTCACTGATATATCGTGATATATTTATTGAAATTTGACCATAAAAAGGGTCCAAGTGTCAATAGCAACATAAAGCAAAAACAATTGATTCTCTGTTCCTCTCTTTTGTGTATAAAAAAATTAAGAAATGAAAATTGATCTCATATCAAAAAAGAATATAATTAACGAAGGTATAAATATATAATAATGATATTGATCAATAAAAATATATTTTTAATTAGAAAATATATGAGGAAATTGTGCTACAAATCTTTTATAATTTTTAAATATATTATATTTAATGATAATGTGAAAATACTGGTGTAAGATCAGAAAAAAAGAAAGAAGTCAAACAAATATATTAAGACAATAATACAAACTTTTTTGTGAATTCATGTGCTAATATGTTGAAGAATGCAGGTAAGAAATTTTATGATCACCCTGACATTCACACCGAAGACATTTCAATTAAACCAGACGACATCAAGTCTTGAATCAATCTTAAATGTTAACTCTGGGGGCGCCTCTCTACTGATGAGGGCTACAATCTCCTTGTCAGCTGGACAGACCAAGCTGACGTTGTTTTCTTCCAATATCACCAAATCTTTATACACCATCAGCCAGCCACAGACATCATTTAATTATACTAATCATATACTTATTATTATTTTTTGACCCAATATATGTATTATTAATTAAATATACTTATATATGACGTGAATGGTTGGATTGATAGGAACCAACATGACGCCTGTTCAGCTTCTATCAGGCTAATCTTAATATTCTTTAAGAAATCTGATCCACATATTTTTGCACTAAATTTATCTAACTTTTCCCATCTTATATGCTGAGATAGCAACAATTAATAAGATAGTTGAAGCTCTCTGAATTCAACTTTATTATATTTAAGGGAGGAAAAAATCCATATCTCAGTGAAGTGAATTTAAATTTAAACGGAGTACCATTCTGATGACACAACAGAAAAATATATTAATAGTTTTGATATATTTTTGAAAAGTGTTATTAGTAATCTAAGCTAGATATGAGCATAAACTTTTGAAAATAATTGCTAAAAATATTTTATAAGTTTTAAAACAATTTAGCTAAAATTGTCTTGATATTATCAAATAAATAGAGAGTACTAAATAATAATAATATTGTAACAAAGTTTTTATTATTTTTATTAACAGAGTGATCATATTTATGTTTATATTTTGCTTCTCTGTAAATTTCCCCCGTGGCTTATCTTTTGTTTACCATTCATAGTTTGTCCTTGCCTGAAATAAATTGCTGTCTCTTCCTGAAGTTTTTGTCTTCCCTAATTTTCCACTTGGCAATATATTTACAACCTTTTCGATTACCTTTTAAAGAATATTGTGATTTCAACCACAAATATCTTAACACCGTGTGTTTTACAAGTTTATAATAATATATCCCAGAGGCGTAGTTTCTTATGTAACTTGATAAAATACTAATTGAATCTAGAGGTTGTTGGTTTTCCTGAGGTTCCTAGAGGAATTTGGTGTCTTGAGTTACTGATTAAGGCTGTTTCATTAATTGATTGGTTGCAATGAAATTGTGGGGAATATTTTGTCATAAATAAAATCTATTCTTGTGAACCCCTTGCTCTATTCTAATTGAAATCACCAAGAATTAGATAGACTATAAAAATGTACATACCTTGTGAATGCCAAGAATAGAAAAGGGACTGGGTGACATTAGCAATCTTGTGACCATAAACGTTTGAATTTAAGGCTGCTGAGTGTAACAGATGTTCCAGATGGAGACCCGCGCTGTAAGACTTCCCTGTGTTCCAGCTCTACTAACAGCCTTGTTGCACGATCTAACTAGTTTTGACAGTGACTATTGACAGCGTGGCGGGTTTTAGCGCTTACACCTCTGTGGTAATCACAGCAGACGCTGTGGTCATTTACCAATCCACGTTGGGCGGGAGGACCCACTATTTTAACACTGTGCCATATAACGTGAATTGGTACTCAACTTCTCCTCCGGCAGCTTGGCTCGCTCCACAGACCCAGGACTAGGTACTGATTACTAGTCTGCTGGTTCTGGCGCTAAACACCAATAGGAGGCCTCGCGTGTGACGTTAAGTCCGGCTTTCAGCGTTGGCAGTGTCAGCAGTTTTGTATTTGGTCGCTAGTACGCTCCATTCCACTTTGTTGTCCAATAGTGAGCTCAACGAGTTCAAAGAGATGTCGGAATTGGGAAGTTGGGTTCAGGGGTGTAGCAATACATGACGGGGTGAGTAGTATAGTCTACCTCTAACCCACTCTGTGTTATGTATCTAGATATCACGTGGAACCTCACTGTATCTAGTTAACATTTAGGTAAATGTCTTTCTTTAAGCTCCCTTCTTAGACCACAGAGTCTCTTCTTTATAACTTGGCCTTCAAGCGGTAGTAACTATATTTCGGAGTTAAAGAAATCAATATATTTCACTTTATATATTATAATATTATATATTTATCACTTATATAGGCCGTTTTCTCACAACTTGAAAGTAATGTTTAAACTATTACAAAAATATGTTGTGGTGGCTAAAAGCTAACGTGCAATATCAGAGGAAAGATATCTTTTACATCTGTAACTTTTATGATGTGATATAATTCTGGTGGGAAGGTATCTCCATGTTAGACGAGCAGAGCTACACCGCATGGACTCTCGCCCAGTTGTTGGACTAATGGAACGGTGACACGAGCGAAGGTGGAAACTTCTGTAATCTATACTTGAGCTTTTCGATGTAATATAATAGTGTGGCCACAATAATGTCGAATCTGTATAGATCACAACAAAATATCTCCAGAGTAATTGACATGGGGGAGATATATCTGAAACAGGGAGAAATAAAGTGGCTGTTGAAGGTAAATAGCGCAATTACTGAATATAAATGTCTCAAGTATAAAATACAATTAATATAATATCAGTGTTTTATATTATAATAATAAATTTCGAACGTTCACAAATGATTATATATAAAAGATAATACTCTTTTGCAATAAGTTTTTTTTTATTAACTTTAGCCACGAGTTTTCGAGCTCTCGGTGTTCAACGGGCAAAAATCTTATGTTCACATCTTGAGTGTGTTATTTTCAAGATAGACCGCTCGCCATTAAAGTTAATAAAAGAAACTTGCGAAAATATTTTCTTATATATATTTATATATAGAGATATTTTATAATCATTAAACTAAGTCTTGGGATAAATTGATATTAATTTAATAATATGGTGTCAGTATAGCAAGCTATTACCGAACAAAATTAAAAAGTATTTTTTTTTTACAATTTTAACGAGAGGTAGCTGTTATAGTAAAATTCAAAATCCAATATTCAAGACGGAAGTGAAAATTTTTAAATGGGAAATTTAGCTTCGCCCAACTAGAGTGTTTATGGATTATGGAGTTAGTTAAGGAGAGCATGTACCTGGAGCGTAATATGCTATATATTTGTTGTAGTGTGTAGTGTTATCTTGTTAGATGAATGTAGTGTGGCATGCTGGTTGCAGTCGTGTTGGCCTCATTGCTCAGAGTGGTTTCAGGCGTGAAATGAATTATACAAAAGGACAAGGCATGTTGGATGTCACCTTAGAAAAGACGAGAGAGCAAGTGGAGGCGACGCCAGTCAAGGCATCGTCTCAAAGCGGGCTCATTTCTTTGGGGCCAAAGGGGCACACCTGGTACTCCTACTTGTTTTTCGGAGACCTTCCTCCTGACTGGGGCCGACTGTCACTCAATCAAATATTATTATGTCGTTTTGGTAATTATATTATAACTATATAATACATGGGGATATAAGTATATATTGGAATATATTAAAACATATATATATATAATGTTCTATGCTATGTACAGAAGTCTACAGCGGCTTCTCTATTTGCTAGCATAATCCGCTTCAGGTACATGCTCTTAATCTATAGCACTCTCGTTGGGCAAAGCTAAATTTCCCATTTAAATTTTCCTCTGCCTTCTCGAAAATTAAATTCTAAGTTATACTATAACAGTATTTCTCGTTTATTCGCACAAGAAGCAATTTCCTACTTCTTCAAGGAGAATTGGACGTTGATTTGATAGTCTTACGATTCCATTTGTTGCATCTTACTCACTTAATTTCTTTTTTATTCTTCAATATTGTGCAAATCACATTCTTTCAAAGTCTCGCTATATTTCCCACCCGCATGCCCCTCTCTCCTTACCCCCAATCATTTCTCTCTTAACTTCTATCGCAATAAAACCCCTTTTTAAAAGAGCTTTTATGCAACTTAGTTCCATATCTGTCCATCTGTATGTCCGTCCACAAAACATGTGACGGATTTTTAACATGCACAGCACCTAGAAGTCTAGGTCCAAAATCCTAAATCATCGTTTAGTTGATTTTCGTTCCATTAGAAGGCGTTTTGTCATCTAAAATGTTCATGTAAGCGGTCAGGATACGCCTTTTTCATTTTTAATATCAACAATGGACCTGTTATATGATTAATTAATTTTTAATATGCTTGGAATAAAATGTTAATTTGGCCTCAACTAGACATTTCTTTATTTAACGGGAAGCCTCTTGGACCGAATCTTCGGTCGTAGAGAAACGGCCTGCACCACGCTGACGAGGGCCAACAACCCGTAATGAGTACGTGGTTGTCTTTTCTTGATTTATCACGCAGCACATTTATTCAATATTAATAAAAATATAATTATTCAGTATCGAGTTTTTATTTTTCGGAAAAAAAGCGACAGGAGATTTTTGAAATCTCATAATAAAAGGGTAAAATATTAATGTGCATTTTCCATTGAGATAATTGCGACCTGAAGAAACACTTGAATACGATTTAATTTTATGATAAAATTTTATATTTGATTTCATCTTCTGGTAAAAAAAAAAACGCGTTACGTTAAATTCTGAGAGCCTCACTTGGTACTGAACCATGTATTGCCCCATAGGAATTTTATAATAAATTTAAAATATATTTTTTTAAATTTCTAAATAGAGAACCGCGCGATCTATTTTTAATAAATATATTTTAATCAGAAAGGTAAAATTAAATATTTTCTTCTCTGATATGAACTTATTATACAAAGGTTTCTATTGAACAACAATAAAAGTAAATTTTTCAAAATGCAACATGATCTATATAGATTACCTCTTTTTTACATTAATATTTTTTTTAATAAAGCTCCAAAATGTGCAGTAGAGTAGTTTTTGATTATTTATTTCAAAGAGAGAGATAGAGTAGCATTTTTATATTAAAAAATAAAATGTGCAAGAAATATAAAAATAATGATCACATTTGTAAAAAAGAGAGCGACAAAATCTTTATTTCGAAAAGAAAAACTCGACTTTTTATTAAAAAATTCTCAAAAATAAAAACGAAACAAAATATTAACGCGGTCTATATAATAAACGAATATACAGTCAATGATGAAAATAAATTATGTTTTCAAAAAATGAAATAATGGCATTTTAGAAGGTATATTAAAATCTCTCTAACTAAAGGAAAGTACAAATTGTGAAACACGCAAGGTGTAACAAAAGGACAGCAGACGACTAAAAGATGCTAAGCCTAAACCCGCCAAACGAAAACAATCCGGTTACGTATACTGGTAGCTAATGCCATGGCGTGACGAACCGCCATTCGTTGAAGCCTCAATCCCAGATCTACTACATTCGGAATAATTAGCGGGAGAATCAACATGAACGCTCCGCTTGAAAGGAGATAACCCCCTGCCGCGTCCCTTTCAAACCTCATTTTCCCGCCAAAATAGAACCTTCCCAGAATGGCGTCGATAAAACCTTCCATTCTGCTGGGAGTTGACGCGATTAATTTCCTGAATTGGATAGATGGATGGACTGCTTGTTCAGATTTGGCAATTTGATTATCATTTTGCTGATTGAACACACCTAGTTGGATTCATTCGAATAAAACGCATTGATGCGCTATTTTAAACAATTATATTCACTATCTCTCTTCAAACAGAAAATTATAGTGTTGAATTAGTTCTTCAGTCATGAATCCTATCAATTTAATATACTAGATACCATTCAAGACAGCTGCGCATCATTTTAGGCCTTGTTGGGACCACCGCTCTTTCCCCAACGACTATTTTAATATCTTTACTAGACAATTTTGACAATAAAAATCGATTTAATATCTTGTAAATTAGATAGGTGCACAGTATACACATATATTATTACGATGATGATATAAAGAATTAGCATATAAAATGCTATGTAAAATGATTTTGTACATGGTGAAATCCGAGCTGGGCGCCTCAAGGAGGCGGAGGGGGTGCTTCTGGGGAGGAAGAGGCGAAGTCTGTATATTAAGATCCTGGTAGGGCCACGCAAGACGTGAAGGCTCCTCCCGAGGCGTTGGGTGAGTAGGCTACCCCAGATAAATCCCAGCAGGTCTGTGGAAGGGAAGGGGCCCTATAATAGAATTCCTTCTCCCATGACTGTCCATTGTATACATACAGTAGGCCACAACGTTCGATTGCGAATAAAATAATTTATGTACCTTATGTAAAAGGTGATTCTGCCACCTATGCAGAAGACGATGGAATATCACCATCTATGCTGAAGAGTAAATAAGTACATCGTATTCACACTCATGGACAAAACTAAGGAAGTTGTACCTTTTAGCATGTATTTCGGGATTCATACAATAACTCTGAAAGGTATTTGATACCCAGTGACCTTTATTGAAGAGTCATGAGAGTACAAAGTGTGAACAAAATTACCTATGTCTCCTTACTTCTTAATATGTAAGTTATAAGAAGATGAATTTCAAGATAGGAAGTCCCAAAATACTCTTAAATGTCCCTTTTTTCAAGAGGAAATATATTTAATCTGCCGATCAACGTAACAAGTGAAAGATATACGAGTTTCTATTGTTATTCATTGACTTATAAGAGCTTTTTGTATATTTGTCCCCCCAGTTCTCCAGTTTGTGGAAAAAGGGGTCGATAATATTGTTTAAAATTTAAAAGGAAGATAACTACAGAAGACATGCAGCTGCTGCTATGTCTCACATAACGACCAGTCTATACAAGACTCAATAAAAAAAGGCCTTACAACTTGTTGTTTTTCTGTTGAATGAAATTCGCAAGTAGATAAAAATCGCACAAAATGAGGTTGTACTTACCCTTTATAGGTATTTGCATATTTTTGTTTTGTATAATTACTTATATTACGTATAAATATTTTTGTTGTTGTCGACTTTTTAAGAGACAATAGTGGTCAGTTGTGAAGTTATTTCAAACAACTAGTTTAGAATAAACATATGTAAAAAGGCTTTTCGGATGTTTCCTCCAAATACCTGAGGTCACCAGCGCAACAATACGAGATATCTAGATTATAGATATTTGTAGTGTGCGGCTTGATTAGCTTATAAACATTTGTATGGGAATTCATGGTGTAAGTATTCATACCAATTCTCTGTTTAAATGTGCATTGGACAATGTTAAATTTATGTGACCAAGTGTTAGCAATCCTGGAGACTGAAGAAGTTGATCATGTGGTGCCTTCAGTTCCGAGAAGTCAGGGTCATTAGTGCCTCTAATGGGGTCGGTTATAGGGGTTTAGGTTCGGTAAAACTTGAAGGCATTGGTCACCAAACCGCACGCTGTGACTTGTCCTAAATTAATGGCCTTCTGTGAGAAAAATAGAGAATGGCACAAGTCTGGAATAGCTAGCTCTAAGTAGGCCTAACACAACCTCTATATCACTCTTGCTGCTACTGTGTTATTTTTATAATTAACGTTAAAATAGACAACACAATTAGATGACAGTAAAATTTAGGGAGAGTATAGACATTTGAAATATAGAGCCCTACTATTTAGCACAAATGCTGGATATAACTGTTAAGCGCTATTGTTTGATAAAAATGAATGCTTTGTGATATTGTTCGAAATTTATTATAAAGTTTGTCATATAAATCAAATGTAGCGTCGAAATCAGCTTTTCAATACAAAATCTGCAAGATGTGAATTTATTTTATTTGAATTTACATAAGAGCATTGTAAGTAAATCTGTAAAAAAGGGGGGTAAACAGATAGTAAATTAGAGAAAAAAGAAAGAAAACTACTTTGTTGTTGAAAACATAAAATAATATTTTTCGAAAAAATATTATTATATTATTAAATAATAGTAATAAAGGTAATTTTTTTTCTGATGAAATGTTTTTCTATTTCCAGAGCAATTTTCTTGTAGTTTTGTTAAAGGTTTTTCAAGGTGTAGCGAGTTTATTTATTTTCCCCATGAAAATAAAATTAATAGAAAAGGTTTTGTAATTGCTTCAATAAAAATAGAAATTACAAAACATCAACAACGATTTGATTAGATTTTTACTTTTTATCGTGTCGTGTGAAAGATTTTCAAAGACCCGTTGTTGCGTTTTTAATGGGATATAATCTGTTCAAGACTTTACTAATATATTCTTGAAAAGAAAAACAGTTGCTCGTAAAACCTTTTAGTTATCTCTAGTACGTGTGGTATAGGTCATGATTTCCATGGTGGGTAGAGGTTGACCACTGGGTTTACTGTAAGTGCACTAGATGTAGACACATTTAGAAAACATTTCGACTTTGGCACTTATGAATGTTCTAAAGCACTGTTTGGTTACTTACACTCACAGTTGGGGTTGGCATTCTACAAGAATCTCGGGTTATTTGCACAAATTATTTTTAACCAGAAAATAAATTCTAATGAGGATTTAAACCTGGCTCGCGGGGCTAAACTCTCCAATTATCAATGCTTTAAAAAATATTCAATGCATTTTTCCATGTCTATTTCTTTTCAATGTAACCATAGTAGTGATAATTGGAGAGATGATCATGTACACTCCAGAATTATCTAAATATAATTACTAATAACATTAATTTAATAAGCATATCTTCAAATAAATATATATATATATATCAATGCTTTTTATATTATTTAATTATTATTTCCTTATATTTTTATTTCCAATGAAACTAAAGCAGTGATATGTTTATTCATACTTCAATATTTTTTATCTGTACATGAATCAATTTATGCCATTCCTCCTAGCAAAGTCTTGCTGTCCTAATGAGGCAGCTCTCCATGAATACTGCACGCCAAATGTATTATCCTCCACTCGACCAAAGAATAAAACAAATTTCAAATTAAATATTAAGTATATATATATATATATAGAGAGACTGGAAGTTTTCACCCCTCTATATTTTTAATTAAAAAATAGAGAAATTTTCTAATTAATATTGATTAAAGAGTGATTAAAAATCTTAAGTTTTTATTAAGAGATTGCGTGCTTAAAATTCTTATTTCAAATGATTCTAAACTGTTCGTTTTTAGTGTGTGATTTGATTATAAAAGCAGTTCAGATATCTGTGAATGGTTTCTTTGCTTTGTACAGATTACTTTATATACGTTGCCTTGAGCGACCCAATAGATCAGCTATGTCAGTAGATTTGATCAAACTGGCGACACTGAATGAAGGATTCAAGAGCTGATGACCCTGTAGGAAAATATCATAAAATATAAGGAACGAACAAAGAGTAAAAGGACTTTTAAAAATTCAAAGGCTATATATATATATATATATATGTAATTATTGTTTCATTAATTCCTGTAGAAGGGCGTATGTGCCCGAAAGCTAGTATTATATTCGTTCTAATAAAAGATACGCAGCCCTTGAAGCTTTGTTTTATTCATTTATAAATCGTACAGGGTTTTTCAATTGATAAATAATAATATTTATTATCTAATGAATTAAATATGGATTGCTCTATTTTCAAAACAATATATATATATATATATGTGATGAGATCCTGTGTTGACTCTCGCTATACTGTGCTGACCGAGAGGAACAGTCAGAATGGGGAGTTTTCCAGTACCTCTCTGCACCTTGGAAGACTTTAAAAGTTCTCACAAAGTACAGGCAGTCGTGGTCGAGGCAGAGTGGAAAGCTTGGGAATGTCCACATAAAAAACGAAGACACAGTTACACTAAGAAAGTTCCGTGAACAGATAAATGTTCAGCTAGGAGCGAAAGATGGAGATAGAAGAGTTCTTACTGACTACATGGTGGATGAGGAGGACCTTGGTACAACCGAGGAGGGCTCACGCAGATGGTGAAGTGACTGTAAAGCGACTGTGAAGTGACTGTATTTATAGGTTAAGACGGGGGCCTTATGCGACAGGGGCGTGGATCGTCTGGTGAAATTCTAAACTGGCGCCGTGGCAGTTTCCCCATTTTTAGACCTTGTTGTGGGAATTCTAAATCTATCTCGATTTTAGACGTTATGACTTCTATCTCTTGCTTCAGCTCAACTCTTAATCTATTACAGCGTTTTATTTATTTATCCTCTGTTTGTACAAAGTGCATTACACATGGTGATGTAATGACACAATATCAATCATGCGTATAAATATTTACAGATGTGTTTCTATTATACAACATGAAAATCTTGTTATAATTTATATACAATATGGGGTTGTTGGTTTAAATTACCATAGATGGGCCCCGGGAGTGAAAGGGTTTATCCGGGTTTAAGCGGATAAAGCCTCTCTAACACAGGTAAGTAATTAAAATTTCTTTTAATTAATTTAAACTGTGAGGATTAAAAAAGGGCTATAAAAAGATAATTTGTTTGGATATATAAAGGTGAAATAAAAATGACATTTTTGTTTGATTTAAAAAAAAATGATTATGAAAATTAAATGATGACATAAATATTCACATTCTAAGAGAATATTGGCGGGCGTTGGAAAGGGTTAGTAGTTGAAGAATATGCAATTGCAAGCATCACACATGTAACCAAATAATCAGATCCAGGTGCAAAGCGAGGATATAGACTTGAGCGTCTTCCTAGGCAATGTTTCATTTGCGATCCTATATAAGGGTTACAGTGCTTTGTCACAATTATAAGGTTATTGGGTTAAAATTTGTTGAAGAAAAGTTTTTAGTAATATGATTGAAAGGGGTGGTAGAGCCATGCGATAAGTAGAATTGTTGCGACAGTAGGTGATCTGACTTGACATCAAATCAAAGGTTGATTGTGGTCCGCTAGAACTGATAAAAAAATTGAAAGTTGAAAAAAGTGAACGCTTTGTGCATGCGTTGGTGATTGTGCTCTGTGGATGATTGAAATGAACTCTTGAAGCGTGTTCAGGCCAGAAGTTGGGATTTTTAAATCTGGGGAACTGTATTCAAAGAGTTTGTTAAAATTACGAAATAAAAAAAAATTCAAGCAGTGCTGTCGTTTTTCTACTATGAAGTGAAGCAATGGCTGAAAAGATAGTGATGAAAAATATAGGGAATTGGTTAAATAATATGATTGTTGAAAACGATTGTTGTAGATGCCCGATAGTTGATGATAACAATTGTCATATAATAAAGCTATTTAAACAAATTTGAAATATAGTGAATAAAAAGATATAAATATAATTGCGGGTAAAAAAGTGTAAGTGGACAAAATCAAACATGTAATATATAAAAGTTATAATAATTGAGAAAATAAAAATTATTTTTGAAACAATTAAATGTTTTGCAATGCTAAAATAATATCATGAAAAATAAAGGTAAATTTGATTAGTGTTTTTTTTTTTATTTGAAAATCATGTTGGATTAAAAATTTGATTATATAATTGAAAGGTAAAAAAATAAAAATAATTATTCAAGATTTTATGCAAAAATTAGAATATAAATAAAGGTTATTAATGATTGAATAAATGTGTTAAGTAGTGGAAAATTGAACAAAAATTGTATCTTTGAAGAGAAGTTGAAACTGTGATGTGTAACTAGATCATATCCCTTTGGTAAACATCGGTGTTTCTATGACTCTGAAACTGGAAATATGTGAAATGATCTTTTCGTTTGTCCAAAATGCTGGTATGTAGAGAATAATTTCTCTTTCGCGTTATAAAGTCTAGATCAGACTTAACCAAGTTGTTTTAATTAGTGATATCAATTAACATGTAAAATGTTTAATGCATGTTGTTTTGATTAAGGCGTTGGTGAGATGTGTAAAAAACCTATACGGTTAGTGTGAAACATGCATTTTTTTAAAAATGGCGATCATGAAGATAGCGGTCATTAACATCTGCCTTGAGCGGGGAGGGAGGATATGTCCAAAGATAGTAGCGACTTTGGGGAGTGACGTCATAATGGGCGTCCACTTTCTGTATTTCTCGGTATCGTCGGGGGGTTCTATTTCTGGTATGGTCAAACATGTAGGATGGTTTGCTATGTTTGTCATTTACTTGAAACTGATTTTCTTCTTTGTTGAGGTTGCCAATTTTCTTGCCTATTTGAAAGATGTGTTTTCACGATGTTCGTGTCTGTGTTTCGACGTTAGTTAGACTTAGTAAAAATGTTATTCGGCGATGTCAGGTTTAGAAGTGTGGTGAAAGTGCGACTTTCGACGTGGACACGCTTTGGGGTGAGATGTGTCACAGGCATGAAGGCGTCTTTGGCCTGAAAAGTGAAAAGGTTTTGTGATGTTGCGCTGTGACACGAAGTGAGAAATGATTTGGAAAGGTGTCACGTGAAGTCGTTGTTTTGGCACAAAATCTAACAGTTTCACCATGAATAACAGACTCACTAGTCATGGGTGGTGGTTGTACGAACATGTATTGAGAATTTTTATATTGATAGTGGATATGGCATGTTTAATGTGATTTTTTTTTGTGTTTAGTGGGGCGACGTTATGGAGCTTGTGTGGCTCGAAATTGGATTTGTTTGTTAAGTCGCGCACTAATAATTGTTGCTAATTGGAGATAGTGATGTGAGGGTGTTGAAACGTTTGTTGAGAGAGATTTGTTGATGATTAAATATGCATGTAAAAGGAAAGGATGAGGGAGTGTATTTATCCTCGAATATTAACGATTGTAATAGGTTGGGCAGTTTATTTTAAACATGTTTTTGGGGGTAATAGTTATTTTTCTAGTTGTGATTTTGAAGATATTGGCTCCTTCCATTTTGAAATTAGAAAATGCGTTTTACCTATGTTGATTTATATTTAAAATTCGAATATAATTTTTAAATCGTTGAATATGGTAGTTTAAATAATTCTTTTAAAAGGGCAATGCCGTGATAGTGACGAGAATAGTTTGAATTGGGACGTTTACATTAAATGGTGAATATGACAATTATTTTTGAAAATGTTTAAGTATTTTATTAAGAAATTGGTATTTAGGATAAAGATAAAATCTTAAGAAAACAAAATAAGTTTAGAATTATAATTTGATGAATGGGAGATTTTAAAAAATAATAATCATCATTTTTTTTAAGTTGTAGATTTGGATAATGTCATTTTAGGTAAATTTAAGAAAGGCATGTAAGATTAGTAAATTGGTAAAAATGCGTGATGGGCGAATATTTTTTTAAAAAGTAAAATTGAAAGTAATAATTTGAAATTTATAATCTAATTAAAAATTAAAGTAAATTTTATAAATGAGAGTCTGAAAGTTTTAAAAATTGAATTAAAAATGGTGTAAAAAAAGGTAAAAATTGATTTTAAAATGCTTAAAGTGAAAATATAAATACAAAATATATGGGGAATCAAGTTGTGAACGTGAGGATAAAGTTAAGGTAGGTTTTATTTTCAAACTTAGAATTGTGTGATGATTGTTCAGTCAGGAAACTTCATCTTTGGTGGTCGTCCTGCTGTCTTGGAAGTCGCTCCATGTAGGGCTTGTAGAAGCTTGTAGCTTCTGTGAAGTTGATCGCGGCTTGTCGCCTTGAACATTGTCTCGACGATGTCAGGTCGAAGGTGGAGAACTTCTCATATGGGTTTCGTCATTCTGCTCCTCGATTTCCATGACTTGCGGGAATTTCGACTGTGTCCTTAGGGTGGTCAGACAGCTTGTTCCCGGCTTTGGCGATCTATTAGCGGGTCTGCGGAGGTCCCTTGGGACGGCGTTTCTTCCGTAAATATCTCTTGTTGGGGGAGAGATTGCTTGGTCGTTTCGTTGGAATGGTCGGTTTGTTCCTCCATCTTTGCACTTTCTCGCTTCTATCTGGACTATCTGGCCTTCTTCGTTTGGTATCCTTCGTTTTGGTTATCCTGTCGACTATAAGTGTGATGAGATCCTGTGTTGACTCTCGCTATACTGTGTTGACCGAGAGGAACGGGGAGTTTTCCAGTACCTCTCTGCACCTTGGAAGACCTTTAAAAGTTCTCACACAGTACAGGCATTCGTGGTCGAGGCAGAGTGGAAAGCTTGGGAATGTCCACACAAAAATACGAAGACACAGTTACACTAAGAAAGTTCCCTGAACAGATAAAAGTTCAGCTAGGAGCGAAAGATGGAGATAGAAGAGTTCTTACTGACTACATGGTGAATGAGGAGGACCTTGGTACAACCGACGAGGGAACACGCAGATGGTGAAGTGACTGTGAAGTGACTGTAATTATAGGTTAAGACGGGGGCCTTAAGCGACAGGGGCGTGGATCGTCTGGTGAAATTCTAAACTGGCGCCGTGGCAGTTTACATTTTTAGACCTTGTTGTGGGAATTCTAAATCTATCTCGATTTTAGACGTTATGACTTCTATCTCTTGCTTCAGCTCAACTCTTAATCTATTACAGAGTTTTATTTATTTATTCTCAGTTTGTAAAAATACATTACATATGGTGATGTAATGACACATGTCAATCATGCGTATAATCATTTACAGATGTGTTTCTATTATACAACATGAAAATTTTGTAATAATTTATATACAATATGGGGTTGTTGGTTTAAATTACCATATATATATAGAAGATAAAAATTGATAATTATTTTATTTTTAAGTTAGATGATTAAATAGTTGTTTATATGTATTATATTTATATCTTATTAAGGAGAGAAAAAGGTAATAAAAGTAATTATATTGGTTAGAATCAGGTTTATATTGATGTTTTTATTTTAAATAGGAAAAATAAATTTTGAAAATAAAAAGAAAATTTAACACAAAAAAAAACCAACAACGTAAGGTCTTTTTTTTATCGGCTTTTACCCGTCATTTAGACATACTCTAATAGATATATATGAATAAAGGAAAAGATTTATAATGATTATATATTTATCTTTCAGTGAAAAGTTTATTATTTACATTATATATATATGGTAATTTAAACCAACAACCCTTGTATAATACTTATAACAAGATTGTCATGTTGTATATAGAAACACATCTATAAATGATTATACGCATGATTAACATGTGTCATTGCATCACCATGTGTAATGTAGTTTGTACAAACTGAGGATAAATAAATAAAACTATGTAATAGATTAAGAGCTGAGTTAAAGCAAGATTGAGAAGTTCAATAACGTCTAAAATTGAGAGAGAAATCCAACAACCTTAAAAAGAATTTGGCAGCCCGTTGCCATCAAGGTCAAAGGGTGCAGAATGCCGCAGACGTTCAAAGTTCAAATTCTCACATGTCTCTCTCTCCCCCCCCCCCCCCCCCCCCCCCCTCGGCAGAGGTATATAAAAAACCTCGGTTTTAGTCGAACAAAGTCAGACTTCACCGTCGGCGTGAGCCCTTGTCGGTCTTAGCCAGGTCCACCTCATCGACCATGTAAAACAGTAAGAACTCTATATCTCCATCTTGCTCTTAGCTCGACTCCTATCTGTTCTGAACTTTCCTACTGCAACTGTGTCTCTTCGTTTTGTGTATGTGGACATTCCCAAGCTTTCCACTCTGCCTCGACCACGACCGCCTGTACTCTGTGAGAACTGTTAAAGGTCCTACAAGGTGCAGAGAGGTACTGGAAAACTCTCCACGCCCTGACTGTCCCTCTCGGTTACTACAGGTTTGACCTTCGGTTACCACATATATATATTTCAATTTAACTTTTTGATCGTAGAAAATATCGTGGAATATAAGGAACGATCAAAAGATTAAACTCAGTTATATATATTTATAAAGGTTAAATTAAGATATATATATATATATATTGAAAATAGAGCAATTCATACTTAATTCATTAGATAATAAAAGGCATATTGAATATAGATAATAAAAGGCAATATTGGCAAAATAAATATTTTATTAAATCAAATATATGTCTTTTATTATCTAATATATATATATTTAAATTTTTATTTTTGATGGTTTTGTTACTTTTTGATCGTGCATTATATTCCACGATATTTTTCTACAAGGTTATTAGTTGCGAATCCTTCATTCAGGGTCGCCAGTTTTATCGAACCTACTGCTGAAAATCTTTTGATAAATTTCAAAGTTCTAAATAGAACTATAACTTCCGGCCTGATTTCTATATATAACCTAAGCAACCTAGGTTTACCATAATTAGTCAGTGTCTACTTCTCGCAAGGTTTTCTCCTTTAGATTTTGTTATTCTTTCTGCATTCACTATTAATATTTTAAATAATAAATATTTTAGGTTCATTCAATTAATATATTATTTTATTATTGTGTCCTCCATTTTTACACGAGATTGTCATTATAATAAGCTCTAAAAAATCACAAAAATATTTATTTAAAGTATAAAAATAAAATAAAATCTTATCATATTTTTTTTCAAAAGAGAATATAGAGAAAAATTATCTTTTATATAAACCTATCTCTTCGCTTATTCTAATTACATAATACAGAATTAGAGCTTTCTGTTCTGACACAATGTTTGAACAATATCTAATATTCATAATCTGTGAATAATATTTTTTCATATTATACATAACCTCTTCCTAAATAGCTCTAATATATAAATATATATAGGAACTCTTTTATAAATAAAGTCTAAACAACAAATATGATAGGTAACACTAGTAATAGCCGTGCGTAAATCTCATTGTAGCAAGCAATAGGTTCTTTGTTTGTCGCTGGCATCGGATTTTGTAATGTCGACTTTTGAACAAAGAACTAACATAAAGTTTGTTTTAAATTAAATAAATATTTTACTGAGAGAGAGACGTTGAAATGGCTAAAGCAGGCATATGAAAATGAAACAATTTCATAAACTACTGTACATTACTGGTGCTACGATACGACTAGGGAGTACAACATCCAGCAGGTTAGTGTTTTAATTTATGCTGATAGAAAAATAACTATTGGAACAATAGTTGAAATAGTTATTTCTTATATGGTATTCGTCTAAGCATCGTTTATGGACATTTAAACACGAAAATACTTCGTGGTTACTTTGTTCCACGACATATAACTACAACAAAAACCGAACTGATTAGAAATATTTAGTGATTTAATTGAAAGTATAATTAATAATCGCCCTTCAATTTTGTAGACATGAGCTGTTGAAAGTTTTTGTAAGAGATTTTGTCTTGTATTAATGAGAAATAAAAATTTTGCGTGATGCTATCACAAACATCCATAATAGATTACGAGAGAAGTATAATGAGCAAAACTATATTTAATCTGTATATAGTTGATTCAATGCGCTCCAGGAACCCGGGTTACACCAAAAAATGATTTTTACTACTTTCATATTGTAGTAAGAATATTATGAATTTATGTTTTATTCAGTGAAGATGAAAAAATCGCTCTGAGAATTGTTTGATATCTGAAAAATCCACTTGTCTCACAATATGTGAAGAGATTTGGTAGAATCAATAGCTCGATCAGCTGGAAATAATTACCACTGCTAAACCCAACTTGTTTGTTTCAAATTAAATTTAATTCAATAAAAATAAAAATAAAAGGTCGAATTTAGTTTATAGATCGATAGCAAAAATTGTTTTATGATGTTGAAAGCTTAATGAAAATTAAGTGTCTTATCCTAAACATAAATACAGACACATAAATAGACAGGCCTATATTAAAAACCAATATATAGAAATATACATAAACGCATGTATAAATAAAGACTGACATGTAGACACTGGAAATTAAACAGGTATATATAGAAAGACATATGAACTGATATTAAAGAACAAGTAAATGGAGACAGACATAAACAGGCATATATTGAACAGGAAAACAGACATAAACCAATGGAGACAGATATGAATAAATGAATATAATATATCTGTATGTATATTTATTTATATATATATTGAGAAAAAGGCATCTCCCGATCGTGCAAATTAATGGTATTCCGAAAAATGGCGCAAAGTCATGAATAACCTTTAGTTGCACGATCAGGAGATTCCTTTTTCTCAATTTATCCACCTGATCCCAGTACACTATCACTTTTGTACTATTTTATTTTACACACATACACACACACATATTTATATATATATACTAGCGGATGTACCCGTCTTCGCCCGAGGTTTTACCCGAGTAAAGGTTTGTCTAACGAACATTTGTTAAAACAATTCTCTATAAACTTATTAAAAAAAAGATATATTTTGATAATTTGAAACTCGTAAATTTGAATCTCTCGATAAAGTGAACATTTTTTCCCGGTCCCTGTGTGCCGTGTCATCATGAATTTTGTCTTTCCTAATTTTCTACATTACAAAATCATCGTTTTATCTAGTGAACATTTTTCTCGGTCCCTTGAACATTTGTTAAAACAATTCTCTATAAACTTATGAAAAAAAAAAAAAAGATATATTTTGATATTTTGAAACTCGTAAATTTGAATCTCTCGATAAAGTGCTCATTTTTTCCCGGTCCCTGTGTGCCGTGTCATCCTAATTCTGTCTTTCCTAATTTTCTACATTACAAAATCATCGTTTTATCTAGTGAACATTTTTTCCCGGTCCCTTGAAAAATACTCGATAAGTTGTATAAAATCATGGTCGTTTATGGAAGATGGACGAAGTTCCCGAAGGTCACCCGCGAGGGTTTTTCTTGTCTACTTGGCACAGTTGTGTGACCAACTCTGCCTTCGCGCGCCAGGACCTCTCGATCCCTCTGATTAGTCGGTGGGAACTTGGACTGTCCATCCGGCCGGCGGCCAGACGATTCCATTCTCTCGACAGGGGGTGGGGCAGACCTAAGCCTATCTCCGTCGCAAGGTGGCGCTGCTTGCGAGTTAAAGCTACAAATCTGTAAATAACTCTAAGGATATTAAAGATATTCAAGAAATTATTTTTCGAAAACCTACCGGGGATATACCTAATAATATCCCAAAATTTCATGGCGATTGGATGTACGGTTTTTGAATCTATAGACCTAACACACACACACAGACAGAGAGACATTCATTTTCATATATATATATATTGTTTATTAAAAACAAAAAAAGGTATATTCCTGAACGCTCTTTGAGCATTTTAAATGGCAAAGCGCCATCTAGTGTAACAAAAATCAACAAAATGTTTATTTAGCTTGTTCCGAGATATTTAACCAACCCATTTTTTTTAATCGAAAAAAAGACAATCACGTATACGTTATAGGCTGTTGGCCCTTTTCAGCGTGGTGCAAGCTGTACCTCAACGACTAAATATTTGTCGAGGCTTCCTGAGCAATAAAGAAATTGGTATATAAGGCAAATTTGTATAAATACGCTGTACATGAGAAAAATAAGAAAAAATGTTACAATTAAATATGTATATTTAGACCTAGAGACCATACCGGGTAGACCTACAATAGAGAGAGAGAAAAAAAAAACATTTTAACAAAAGGTTCCCCCATCTTTTAAAATAAAACGGGGGGCTGATAACAAATTGTGAAGTAGGAAGAAAACAAATTGACTGTAAAGGAATATCGCTTATTAGATTTCTTCAGAATTCAAATAAATTGTAAACGACTAAATTATACAGTATTTCCCTAAGTCATAAATTTAATAGGCAACGTCAATAAAATATTCTTCTGGCTTTTGTTTTAGTTGTTGTTGTTGGAGACTGCCAGATGGGAATATATATAACAGGTCTGCTATTTAATCCAAGTCATATTTATATAATGTGTGGGATGAAATATATTTATAGGAAAAATGTTTATCGCGTGTTATATTTCAACAGACAGAAATGTTCTTAAATTATTTCTCTATTTAATTTATAGAGAGTGTTTTCATTTTTTATAGTGCTTGGTTGAATTTTAAACTGTAATTTGTTCGATTTTCTATTTATTTTCCATTTCCTTCTAAATAGGCTCTTTTCCTTGTAATAAAAGAGGGAAATTTGAGGTGCCTCCCTTCTCAGCTTATTGCAATTCATACCAATATGTTAAATGAAAGAATGTTATCTGGGTTTAATTAGTTCTTTGCACTAGTAATGATAGTTATTTTGAATTATAAACACGCCCAGGTTTCTATAGATACAACCTTTATAGTTATAATAATAAAATGTTGAGCAGAAAATAGTGACAATATCCTTGACAGTGTCCTCAAACATTGTGGTGAATTTAGGACAATCCATCACAAATCAATTGAATCACATCTTCAAAATAAAGGAGAAAGTCTGTTTACTTTGTTATTGTTTCAATAGGTTTCTATAACAACCATTTGGTAACAATTACAAAGGAAGATAATTGCTGTGAATAAACAATAGTTTTCTCTCTCATTCATATAAATATAGAATATTAATTAATTATTTACCTCTATTTATTCTTTGATTTATCCTATAATATTGTATCTCTCAGATTGTTTTGCTTTCTTGCCTTGAGTATAATTATTACCCACTTAATGGCACAAAATATTATGGAATTGGAAAAGCTTTCATGTCGCCGGTCCTATTTCTTTTAAAAAGACAGAGGCAATTTTGTTTACACGTGTGTCTTCAATAAAGGTCACTGTGTATCATATATATTTAAGAGTTAACGCCCGATTCTCGATATATATCATAAAAGGTATAACCTCCTCAAGTTTTGTTCATGAGTGTGAGTGAGCTACATCTACGAGGTGTTGGAGCCAGTTGTCCTTCCTTACCTTAAGGGCTTGCCCACAGCCATATTTCAACAGGATAATGCGCGACCACAACTGTCACGCATTGTCCAAAGGTTCTTCGCTGATTTCTTTATTTAGACTTAGAGTGCTATGTCCCCCTAGGGACACTTGCACTTTGAACATAAAAAAGAATTTGAAGAAAATAAAGAAAGATTTTGAAATATGTTCAGAATTAGTGTGCAAGTTAGTTAGATGAAAAGGTTAAAAAAAATATGTATATATATATATATCAACACAATTGATATATGTACAAAGGTTTGGTATGCAAATTTAGTCAAATGAAATCAAATTGTAAAGTATTGTGTGTATTCATGAAAAGCAATTTACAGATTAAAAAAAAAGTTTTAAGGAATATTTTTAAATGAAAATATGCTAGATATTAGAGAATTATTCAATTAAAATAATACTAAAAAGAATTAATTTCTAAATAAAAGCGTTCCAATATAATCTAGTAGCTTTTTTTTATAAAATTCAAAATAAATCTGCAAAATGAGTTGAATTTTATATTGTAACAAAGTATTTATTTATTTTTTTATTAGCAAAGTATTATTTTTTATGTTTATTGCTTATCTTTTGTTTATCATTCATAGTTTGTCCTTGCTTGAAATAAATTGTTGTCTCATCCCGAAGTTGGTCTTCCCTAACTGAAGATCGCCTAAAAGACCTAGAGGCTATGGGTGCTGTGATCTACATTTCAGAGACTGGCTCCAGGATTCCACCAACGTGTCAAAGCCAAGACTTCCCTCCAAGATGACGATGTCCCTATAGACGATACGACGACAAAGCCGCAAGAAAAAGGACGCAAAAGGTACTAGGGACAAAGTTTCAAGACTTCGATGGAATCCTTGGCAGAAGAACGTCAGATCTATGTCAGTAACTACAATAATTGCTAGCTGTGGGTCACAGCTCCCATATGGAAGGAGCTATGTAACAAAGTATTTATTATTTTATTAGGAAAGTATTATTTTTTATGTTTATATTTTGCTACTCTGTACATTTCCCTCTTTTGCTTATCTTTTGTTTATCATTCATAGCCTGTCCTTGCCTGAAATAAATTTTGTTTCCTCCTGAGGTTTTGTCTTCCCTAATTTTCTACGTGACAATAAATTTGTATTTTGTTGTAATTAGATCAAACGGGTTTGATACATTTAGTCCATTGTTTATTCTATACTCTTAGCAGCAGATGAATAGAAGTTTGTTCCTCACATCCACAGAAGCATATTGAATCTTGCCCTGCTTTGATGATTTTAAAAGCTTCTAAAATGTCCGTGATTTGTATTAAATTGAGAGTTGTGGAAATTGCTGTTGCTTGTTGCTGAAATTGAATTGCTTCCCTGGCCGACTCGCTCTCTGGATCTTTCGCCTATAGAAAACATGTGATCCATGGTTGCTCAGCGATTGACTCAGATTACATCCCCAGCTGCCACACCAGATAAACTTTGGCAACGTGTGGAAGCTGCTTGGTCTGCTGTACCCCAAGAACACATCCAAATTCTCTTTGAATCAATGCCGAGGCGTGTGGCAGCGGTGATTTCCAACAAATTCGAGTACTCTGGCTACTGATTCTGGCAGGAACCACATTTCGCAAAAGTCTATAAATTTAATCATTTGATACTTGGTCAACATGTTATCTACAAAATAAATTTTGTTGTGATATCTCTTGTCCTTCTTGGTTTTGCAATTTGGGTGGCCAGCAGAGTAATTTTCAGGTTTATATATACGGTGGTGTGTGTAGTACTCTTTTTTAACCTTATTTCAAAAAATAATTCAGTAGCCCATAAAACACTATGTAATAAATATAAATAAAAACTGAAAATTGAGCTAAACCTTTTAACTATTTTTGTTAGCTTTCGAAATATCCTCTCTCAAAAATACATTCATATTTTCTGAATAGTTAACAAGGAACATATTGAGTTTTCAGAATTCATATTTTTTTATAAAGGATATTGCCAGGTGGAAAATTAGGGAAGACCAACTTCGGGATGAGACAACAATTTTTTTCAGTCAAGAACAAACTATATGAGTGATAAATTAAGATAAGCAGAATAGGGAAGTGTATAGAGTATAGCAAAATATAAACATAAAAAACAATACTCTGCTAATAAAATAATAAATACTGTTACAATATTATACAAAAAATAAAAAAATAAAAGGTGGAAACCTTCACCGTTGTTTACTTGATTTATATTTATTCCTCATTAAAACGCTCAATATAAGCCATAAAAACAATACAAATACTGTAGTAATGTGTACGATATACAGGTATAACTCTCAGGTACATTTTGAAGATCCAATATACAGTAAAATTAATCTTTGATGATTACGTCTTATTTTCATGACCACATTGAAACTTAGAAACAATATTATAAAAGCCTAAAGTCATTTCCTTTATAAATTATGAAATAGCATATGGGGTCAAAGCTCATTCCCAAAGTTAGCCTAAATGCCATAACCAAGATTATCCATATGGTAGATTAAACTGGAAAAACCACGGGATGAGTTCAAAACTAATGAGCTAGGTCCTTTCAATATTTTTTCATCGCAATAAGGAGAGTAGGATGTTGTTTTATATTTTTAACTAGCGGATGTACCCGGCTTCGCCCGGGTTTTACCCGAGTAAAGGTTTGTCTAACGAACATTTGTAAAAACAATTCTCTATAAAACTTATAAAAAAATATTAGATATACAGGGTGATCCAAAAGTCCCGCACAACTTTAAAAATTAATAACTCCGCGAATATTCGCGCTAGAGCAATGCGGTAAACACCAGTGTGTTTAGGATGCAATGGGATTTTTTATGGCAAATAATGTAAAATTCGAAATTGATTTTAGTTATAATTTTATTCGCCAGATGGCGCTCTACCAGAATCAGAGATTCAGTGGCCAAATTGTTTGATAAATTGAAAAATATAACTGATCGACACGTATTTTTCCTTTTTGAATACCAGGAAAGAACCCTAATAATATCAAATAACAAATTAATAAAACACCACTTCGCCAAAAGTATGAAGAATTGGTTAACGATTTTCAAATACAATCAGAGATATGTAAAATAGGTAAATGCAAATTAAAACATGTAGCAAAAAGAAAATTGATATTTTAGATACAGGTTGTTTCCGAAGATAATAAATTTCTAATATTTTTAATTCAACTCTCACTCAGTATCGATTATATTTATTTTAATTCATTTGAAAAATATGTATCTATCTCTGATAATTTATTTTACTCTGGAATGCCGTTGTTGTTGTCGTGTCCAATAAAGACCTTCAGATGTACCATGCATCTCCATCACATCAGCAGCAATGTCCACTATCTTCGGTGTGTAAAGCTGCTGCTCTGGGTCTATGTCAAATTTCTGCAAGGCTGCGGCCATTGCTGGGCATGAGAATATGTGGGTAGGTGTAAGTTCCACACCAGGACAATTGTTGCATGCCCTATAGGTTCTTGTGCCATCTGGATGTATTGTCATTCCTTTATAGTGTTTTGTTCTAAGTCTTGTTATAGTTTTTGTCATTTTTCTCTCAGAGTTTATTTTGCATTTTGATCTTTTCTTATTTTTTTGTTTAATTATCTTGTATTCTGACAAAGAATCAGCGTCAAATAATGGCATTTGTTCTTTCCTTTGGCTCAACTTTCTGGCTTCCTTTGCCAATTCAAATGCCATTTCATTACCCTCGATCCCAGCATGGGCAGGGATCCAATGTAGAATGCAGTTATTCTCCA
Source organism: Cordylochernes scorpioides (assembly GCA_030710605.1). Classification (NCBI taxonomy): domain Eukaryota; kingdom Metazoa; phylum Arthropoda; class Arachnida; order Pseudoscorpiones; family Chernetidae; genus Cordylochernes; species Cordylochernes scorpioides. The sequence goes on from CP092868.1 coordinate 73,538,339, forward strand.
ATGGTTCCAGTTGGGTAAGTAACGAGTGTATTTTCTGTGTGATTTTAGTATTGCCCTTCTGAATTGCTTCTAGAGCGGATATGGAGTCGCTATATATTAAAATTCCTTCTGCTTGATGCAGGGATGGTTGGTTAAGGCATACATCAAGGGCTTTCCAGATATCTGTCAGTTCACAAGTGAAGTTTGACGAAATCTGTCCTGCTTCTTCTTTGATTTTGATGTTCGTTTCATCTTGCAGTATTATGTTAATTCCGGCCCCTCCATTACTCAGGGTAAGGTCTGAAGATCCATCTGTTTTAGCTGTTAAAGGGGGTCGCCTAGCATTTATAATCAATAATTTGTACTATGAGGATATAGCCGTTAATATTCCAAACACATTAGACCTCGAAACCCAAGGTATCAAAGTCTACCTCAATCAAAACAAAGCCATTAACATATACAATATGTATCACCCTCCAAACAATACATTTATTGACGATGGAACAATGGCTCAATTTCTTACAGACAACACTATTATTTTAGGTGACCTTAATGCCAAACATCAACTATGGGGATGTTCAACGCCAAACCCAAGAGGCAAAATACTATCAAAGATATTTGACGACAATGCCTTCTCATGCGCTTAAATGATGGGAATCCTACCCATCATTCCTACAAGCTATAATACTGCGCAAGCCCTTGATATAAGTTTTTACTATCCTGACATTTTCCACAAATGCAAATAGCAAATATTAAAAGGTTTTGAAAGTGATCATTTTCCTAATTTGATAGAAATTAGCACCAAGACCAAAACTAGCTCAATTAAGAAAAAATATAGAACTTCAAAAAGGCTAATATGATATCTTTCGAAAACACCATTATTAAAGCAGCTAAAGTTTCAATACCAAGAGGTTATATTAAGAAATGGATTCAAATTATACACACCAGGCAAAAAATATTCAAACACTTATAACTAAAAGAAATGAACTACAAAAAAGTGCACCCAAAACCAAACAAATTGTAGAACTAAACTGAACATTGTGATTGCAAAAATAAAAAGATTATACGTAAATGTGAAAAGGGAAAAATGGAAACAAACTTGTGAAAACCTGAACCCAAGAAACCCAAATACAAAACTTTGGAATTTGGCAAAACAAATTGGCAGAGTCCAGCCACAAACTGAAAACACAAATATGATTGAGAATACAGATGGTACACCAGCAACTAATGACAAAATTGCTGCCAATCTTTTAGGTAATTCATATCAAATAAGTAGTAAAATAAAGGTTGAAAAAAGACCCGAAAGATTATTCATGACTGTAAAAATGGTCACCAGCACTCATAATAATTTCCATGAAAAAAATCAATATGAAAGAGCTAGCTTATGCATTAGAAAACACTGACCTAAACAAGACTCCTGGGCCAGATGGAATCCATGGCCGAATGATATCAAACTTGGGCAAAATTGGCAAAGAAAGACTTCTTAATATTTTCAATAACTCCTGGAAAACTGGAAAATTGCCTCAAGACTGTAAAAATGCAACAATAATTCCCATTAAAAAAACTTGACAAATCTGCTGATGACCCAAAAAACTACCGACCTATCTCCCTCACAAATATTTGCTGCAAATTAATGGCAAAAAATTATATTCAGACGACTCACCTACCACCCCGACACAAGAAATCTCTTACCAGAAGAACAATATGAATTTAGGAAAGGACATGGGACAATAGTCCAACTCTTATTTTTCACACAAAAGGTAAAAAATGCACAAAACAAAAAGCCAACTAACCACACCCTAGCTGCTTTTTAGACCTTACACAAGCTTTTGATAAGGGGTATGGAAAAACAAGTTAATTACAAAATTATACAAACATTTCAAAATTGATGGAAAAGCTATCACTTGGATAAATGATTCCCTTAAAAATATATACATCAGGGTCAAATATAATGGCACTCTATCGAAAACCTTCAAATTGTACCAAGGATTACCACAAGGATCAGTCTTTAGCCCAACTCTCTTCACCCTATTTATTGCAGGCATAGAAGACAAATTTTCACATAAAACCAATATTGGACTTTTCGCTGATGACATTATTCTATGGAGCAGCAACACTAACTGGAAAAAAACTGAAAGAGATTTGAACAAGACTATTCTCCACCTAGAAAAATTTGATAATAAACATAAATTAGAATTTAACCCCCAAAAATCTGAAACCTGTCTTTTTACTACCGATAAGAAACTATACAAAATAAGACCAAATATTATTCTGAAAGAACAACAATTGCAATATAATAAACATCCTAAATATCTCGGCTACACCCTGGATCCAGAAATTAACTCCAGTAAACATATTGAAGGAGTTGTTAGAAAAGGAAGAGACCGACTAAAAATCTTGAAATATATTTCAGGAAGAGTGGAGAGCTGAAGCATCAACACTAAAATTAACTTACACATCTCTAATGAGACCTATCTTGGAATATGGATATCAAATCTATGGTACAGCATCTGAAACAAATCTAAAAACACTGGAAAGGATACAACTAAATGCACCTAGAATTATTACAGGTTTTCGAAATACCTGCCCTAATAATATTGTACTTTGCGAGGCAGACATTATGCCCTTAAAGGATAGAATAAGCTACAATCTGCCAAAATATAAAAAAAATCAAGAGTTATGAAAATAAACACAGAACTTTCAATTACATACTTATTTGGGAACCCAATATAAGACTCAAAAAAGAAGGCCATCTCCACCTGGCCAAAAGAAATGGATTTTTAAAATATAAAGTGGAAAAATATTATTTAGCTGAAAAAATATCTACATGCGAACCACTAACAAAATGTTATTTTTAATGCCACTTTAAACAAACAATACCAAAATCCAGAATACTTAAAACAATTATCATTAGAAATAATTAATAAAATTCCTAAAAATGCAATAACTATCTATACCGATGGTAGCAGAGACGAGTTGGGACACACTGGCAGTGGCTCTCTCATTAAACCCACAAATGGCAATGAGAAAATGAACAGAAGAAACCCAGATTTTTGCTCAATCTTCAGATCAGAACTTATAGCCATCTATGAAGTCTTAAGATCCATCAGAAATACTAAACATCATGATATATGGATTCTTACTCATAGTAGAAGTGCCATACAACACTTGAGTCACACAGGGGAACTTAGAGACTAAGTAAGCAGGAACATAATTGGTTATCTCCAAAAACTCTCAATACCTCAAAAATTCACCTTCAATGGATACCCTTACATGTTAGCATTGAAGGCAATGAAGCTGCTGATGCGCTAGCGAAAAAAGGCACAAAAGAACCCTTGCTACAGAAAAATAAACTTACTTTTAAAGAAATAGAAACAGTAGCCAAAATAAACAAGAACTGGAGGATCCCACCTAAGCACAGTTGGTACACCCTAGAAGCAGATGGCCACCCAGACCTTTCAGTCCACAAGCCGGCATGCGAAGCATGCCCTTCGCTGCTATTCTGTTCAACTCATAAGCCAAGTAACGGTATCCAAGCTAGTGCTTGGACATTGTACCTGGAAACACCACCTCCCAGACAACGTGTCTGGAAGGATTTCTATACCGGTGGCCTTTAATCACAGCAAAATAGGAAACTATCTACTGTGTCCAGCAGGGACCGCGGGGAGGCAGCCCCCGGTCGACTCTGTTCACTCACAGCTGAGGAAAAGCTCAGCTGCCACGTCGTGGGCTTTCTCAAGAAGCTTGCTGTGATTTCTCAGCAGCTTACTCTCGATCGCGCCCCTCGCCCTCCTTCTCTCTTCCTGCACACCCACTACCCTTGGACAATCCAAGACGTAGTGGCGTGCATTCACATCCCTTTCTCCATAGACGCAATCAGGGTTTCTCTTAATTTTAAATCTGTGGAGACTTGGGGAAGACAGCCCATGTTCCGAACTACCCTAATGAGTTTGTGGGACATCACCTTACAGAGGTACTTGGGTGTTGTTACCCCATTGAATACCTCTCTCCCCTTCACACTGTTCCTCCATCTGTCCAACCATAAGTCCTGGACGTGACCCCTGATCCTCCTATAAACTTCTTTCTTGGTCACTGGGGTCCTCATTGATCTACCTCTAAAGCATCCTGCCTTAGCGATCCTGTCTGCGAACTCATTACCTTCGATGAGGCTGTGTCTCCTAAACCAAGGGAGCCCCGGAGCCCGCGTCATCATCTCCAGCTCCTGGATTATTTGATGCGCGAGTTGCCCTTTCTCCAGATTGATAACGACGAGGGCCGACATACAATCTGAATAGAGGCGGTCCGGGCTGAAGTTCTTTTCGGCACACACTCTGAGGGCTACCCTGATCGCAACCAGCTCGGCTGAAAAGACCAATTCGTCCACTCTGAGTGCTAAACCTTCTTGGAAGATCAGCTCTCCATTAGTGTATATCACTACCCCAGCTCCAGTATTGGTTCCAGACTTACTACCATCAGTGAAAACCTCCGTGCCAATCCCTGTCGGCCCTCTAGGACTCCAATTCCACTTTGGCAACCACTGCGGAGGCTTCCTTGTGTCCCTCTTCGATTCCAGGGCCCCCGCTTAAAGTCCCAGGGCATCTTCCCTTTTCTCCCAGATCTTCTGTCTGATGGTCTCCTCCTCTAGTTTCAATCCCAGGGGAATAAGCCCAGCGAGGATCAAAAAGGTCTCACTGCTGGTAGTGCGATATCCCCCTGTGATTCTGAGTGCCGCTGTCCTCTGCACTCTCTCTAGAGTTGCTGCCACCTTCTGATCTCTGTTTCGGCGCCACCAAGACCCGAAAGCATATAGCAGGATTGGCTCGACACAGGAGAGGCAGAGGTTCCTAAAAATAGTACCCTCCTTCTCTCCCCCCCTCCCTGTTGAGGGCCAACCAGGACAGGCCAGCACAACGCCTCCCTGCCTCTCGCCACCATCTCCTCCGTCTGGTATTGCCAACCCATCTTGTCATCAATGACCACCCCCAGGATGGTCATCCTATTGACCAACGCTACCCTCCGTCCTTCCATCCGGATAGCCGGCTTGTGTTTCCTTTTAGTTCTTATGTCCCTAGGCTTAAAGATTAGGGCTTTAGTTTTGGAGACATTGAACTTAAGGCCAGAGTCATGGGCCCAGATCGAGAAAATTTGGAGAGAAGTTTCAACACACTTCTCAGCCTTCGCTCTCGAAGCAGTCTCAATGATGAGGAACTGGTCGTCAGCATAGAGAACCAGCCTGTCTCCCTCATGGAGCTCCTCCTGGAAAACGGTGTTTACCAGGATATTCCACAGAATAGGTCCGCAGCAAGAGCCCTGGAGGCAACCCCTAGCACAGTTTCTTTCCAACTTCCGCCCACCAAAACTGAGGCTAATCCGTCTATCCCTCAGGAAGTCACGAATCAAGCTGCACAAATTATCAGGACAACCCATGTCCATCAAATTTCTCATCAACTTGTTCCAGCTCATGGAGTTGAACGCGCCATAAATGTCCAGGGCCACGAAAAGAACCCAAGCACCCTTATTTAAGCCCATCTCAACCCCCTCTAACACCTCGTTCAGAGCTGTGGTTGTGGACTTCCCTTCCCTAAAACCATGTTGGAAAGAGGAAAGGAGCTCATTTCTCTCTAGCCAGTGCTTTAGTCGCTGAGCTAGTAGGCTATCCAGGACCTTACCTAGACACACTAGTAAAGAAAGCGGACGATAATCATTAGGAGAATTACCCTTTCTACCAGACTTTTCGAGAAGCACTACTCGGGCAACCTTCCATGCCTCAAGAAATGTACCAGTGTCCAGGCACTTATTGAATAACCTGGAAAGAAGCGATGGGTGCATCCTTACCAGGGCTTTCACGACCGTGTTATCGATCCCTTCGGGACCAGAAGATTTCCTTTTCCCGAACTTGAAAGCCGTCAGTTTCACCTCATTCTCAGAAAAGGGCGGATCCACCAAACCACAAATGGTCAGAGAGATCTCGTCCTCTGGTTCCTCGTTTCCGAAGTGCCGATCCAAGTTGTTTTTATTTTGTCTTCTGCTTTCGAGCGAGTAGGTCTAGAACACATTCTCTCTGAATTTTCTCATTGTTGGTGGATGAAACAGCACCAGTGATTATTTTGGCCGCTTTTGCTTGAACACTGTCTAGTCTTACTTTTAGTGATGAGCTTGAGGGAGCCCAGACCGGTGTTGCATATTCCATTATCGGTCTTATTAAGGTGGTATATGTTGTTCTGAGAATTCTGGGTTTTGCTCCCCAATTTGTTCCACATAGCCTTCTCAGAATGTTTAGTTTTCTGATAGCTCTATTTGAGGTGCTAATTATGTGCTATGAAAATTAAAATTCCTCATAAATAATAATTAAAATAATTTTGTTGACATCTTGTCAATACATACACAGTCTGCACTATTAAAAAAAGATAATATGCATTATAGACACTATGTACAATGAATATGGCGCCTCTGCCAGCGCTGCAGAGTTTGGTGGAGAATCGCCAGTGGGGCTCCAGCGACACCACGCATTTTGCGATCTACGATGAATACATAGATCGCGTACTTCGCCGCTTAGGAGATGGTGATGGCGTGGTCCTCGATACCAACTGGAAAGATCCAGGACTTCCTATTATGGATTTCTAATTTCATCAATTATTTGTTTGTTTATGCTTATTTTGTGGTTATATTTATGCCTTTTTCCCTGGGAGTGGAGAAGACGCATAGGTTTGGTTTTATTGGGTTTATGGTCATTTGGAGTTCCATTGCCCACTTCTCCAGTCCTCTCATTGATGTCTTCAGTATCTTTTACGATTTTTCTATGCTGCTACTTGTGTGCCATATGGCTTTATCATCTGCATAACAGGCAACCTTTGTGTCTTCAGTGAGGTAAGGATGTATGTCGTTAATATATAGCAGATAGAGTAGAGGACTGAGCACAGATCCCTGAGGTACACCAGCCCATGTTCTTCCTTCCTTGGGAAATTCTCCATTGACCCGAACCTTTAACCTTCTTCCCCTTAAGAAGTCTGCAATCCAGATTAAGGTTTTTCCTCTTACTCCTATGTTGTGCAGCTTTTCACGTAATTTCTCCCTCCACACTCGATCAAAAGCTGAGGTCATATCAAGGAATATAGCCGTGGTCTTCTTTGGCGGTTTTTCCCGGAAAGAATCTATTATTGATTGACAGAAGTAGAACAGTTGATCAGTTGTACAGTGCTGGGATCTATAGGCCGTTTGGTAGAGGTTTATTTTATTATTTATTGTGAGCCAGACTATGAGCCTAGAGTGGATAATTCGTTCTGGTATTTTACAAAGTATTCTGGCGAGTGCAATTGGCCGATAGTTCTTGTATTCCTTGGCATCTTTGTTTGGCTTCAGTATTGGCACTATAATTGATATCTTCCAATTCTTTGGTAGTTTACCAGTTTGCCATGAAATGTTCAGTATTCGTAGGAGTTGATTATTAGCTTTGACTTCAAAGTGTTTAATCATTTGACCAATGATTAGATTATCTCTTGGTGACCTCTTGGATTTTTTTATTGATGAGTTTAGCTCATTCAGTGTGAAGTCTCTCGAGAAAATATCTTGTTGATGGAAGTTTCTTGCTTGTTTAACTAACTGGTTTATATTATTTTTAGAGTCCTGTCTTCATTCGTTTAGTTGAGTATGGAAGTGCTTGAAAGATATTCAGCAATTATGTCAGCCATCTGTTTGTTCTCGTTCTCGCTGTTCTATTCATATCGGTTAGAGTATTGGAGGATTGGTGTTGGTTTTGATTGTTCTCTAACACTCTAATTATATTCCAGTGTTGGCTGTCCTTTCTTGGATCCATTCTTTTCGCAGAATTCTGCCATTTTTCTTGTTTGAATATCCAAATTTCTTGTTATATTTTGTGAATAATTTCAATGAGTTCCTTTCTGTTTTATTGTTTTAAGAAGTCCATTGATATTGTCTCTCTCTCTGAAATCATTGCCTCGATGTTGTGGTCCTTCCAGTAAGGTATCCACAGGTCTTTACGTCTACCTCTAGTTATCGATGCTCTTTTGCAGCTTTTTAAATGTTCGAAGAGAATTTTTCCAAGCTTTTGTCAAGCGTTCTGTAATTCAATTCTTCGTTGCACAATTCTTCAAGCTTTTCTGTGAATTTTTTTCAAGTCGGCTTTCCTAAAGTTCCATGTTCTTTTATTCTGTTAGGCATTCTTAATTTTGAAGTTTAGGGTTGTTAAAATTGGTCTGTGGTCACTGATTGCACCTCTCAGGATTTTCCATTGTGTTGTGGGTGCGATGTTGTAATTTATCGCTGTATGTCTATTGCGGATCTTGTGGCTGTGGACTTGGATAGATAGGTGTTCTCTCCCTTATTTAACGGTGTAAGGTCGAGGTCGGTTAGCATGTCCTCAACCTACTGACTTTTGTTATCCTGGACAGGTGATCCCCGAATTGAACTTTTGGCGTTAAATTCGCCGAAGTATGATTGTGATATCCGAAGACGCTTCACTTAATGTCTCTATTGTGTGTGCCCATACAAAATGCAAAGATTTCACGAGCGGAAAGTTGGCGATTTTGAGATGCGTCAAGAATTCGCTGCATGGGTTTTCCGGCAAATTGATATTGATGAAAACTGGCTGTCGAATGTTCTGTGAACAGATGATGCTCACTTTTCTTTAAACGGAGAATTTAACATTCAAAACAGCCGCATTTGGGCAACAGAAAACCCTAGGATTTTCACAGAAATGCCACTTTACCAGCCTAGAGTTACAGTTTTGTGTGGGTTCACTTCTTTTATTATTGGGTCATTTTTCTTTGAAAAACCAATGGAAGAACTTTTAAAACCGTTTTTGTAACTGGTGAACGTTATGAGAAAAGGGTATTCCCATATTGCAGGGTAAAAGCACTAAGCGAAATAACATTCATGAAAGATGGAGGACCTCCTCATATCTCCCGAGGTGCCAAACAATTGCTGAAGGATACGTTCGGTGAAAATCGTGTGATAGGTCACCACTTTATATACCAGTGGCCTCCAAGATCAACAGACTTGACGCCTTGCGATTTTTGTTTATGGGGATACATTAAATCGTGTGTTTATCGATGCTGGCCTACCACATTGGCCATGTTGAAGGCTTCTATCAGATGGCACGCTTTATCAATTTAACAGATATGTTATTTAATGCTGTCCATTCTGTCATTTATCGTCTGCAGGCGGTGATTGAGAATGAAGGGTGCCACATTGAGCAAGGATTGTGACCTAATACAAGAGAGAAGGCAGTTACCTCATGTGTTGTATAAGCCGCCATGTATTATATTATCTATCAATATTTTGCAGCTCTTTGTGTTGGGATATGGGGATAATAAATGCTGTCCTCACATCTTGACTCTTTTTTTTTGTGAACAGTAATATTTTGTTTGTCATTTGCTCACATATTATGTCGTGCAAACCAGAGTGTTATAACTTCTCGAATAACACTGGTACACACAATTTTACCCCTTATGTTTAGTTTTTCGCTTTTCGCTCATTAGAAGAAATACATAGATAATAGATAATAGATAACATAGAAATACATACATAAGAAATACATGTAGCATAAGGAATATTTTCTGTATACCAATAACTTTAGAAATTTTGTGAAAAAAAAATAATACAAAATGATTTTACTACCACGTTTTTCAACGCAAAAGGTCGATTTAAAATTTATTTTTATTTGAGGGGACACATTTCTAAAATTGTGTACAGTATAATAAACAATGATAACATTTGACAAGCCCATAGGATATTTGGAATAAAGTACGACAAATATATTTTGTCACTCCCCTCTATATTTCATTTGTTGGATCATGACAAATATCCAGTTAAATAGTCAAGGGTCGCCAATCAGTCAAGAAACTACACATTTCTTATAGCAAGAAATCCTATTAATAGTGCCATCATAATTTTTGGTACTATATTAAGATTTCAAAAATTCGTATATTGATATCAGCAGTGTTTTTCAAACATTCAATCTATTTCACAAAACCTCATATAAAAATAAATATTTTGCTATATGTTTTAATTTGCATTTACCTATTTTACATATCTCTTATTGTATTTAAAATCGTTAAACAATTCTTCATACTTTTGGCGAAGTGGTGTTTTATTAATTTGTTATTTGATATTATTAGGGTTCTTTCCTGGTATTCAAAAAGGAAAAATACGTGTCGATCAGTTATATTTTTCAATTTATCAAACAATTTGGCCGCTGAATCTCTGATTCTGGTAGAGCGCCATCTGGCGAATAAAATTGTAACTAAAATCAATTTCCAATTTTTCATTATTTGCCATAAAAAATCCCATTGCATCCTGAATACAATGGTGTTTACCGCATTGCTCTAGCGCAAATATTCGCGGAGTTATTAATTTTTAAAATAGTGCGGGACTTTTGGATCACCCTGTATTTTGATAATTTGAAACTCGTAAATTTGAATCTCTCGATAAAGTGAACATTTTTTCCCGGTCCCTTGAAAAATACTCGATAAGTTGAATAAAATCAATATTAATTGGTATCTTTCCATGTTAAATATTTTATTTGTTATATTTGTATGTACATTTAGCGCAAGTGTCCCTAGGGGGACATAGCGTTTTGAATTGAAATAAATAAATAAATATTAATTGATTCCCTCGATAATTGGAAGTTAAAGGAAATGTATCTTGCCTTGGAATTGTATCATTATTCTTTTCTTAAATAAATTGCCGTGTCATCTTGAATTTTGTCTTTCCTAATATTCTACATTACAAAATCATCATTTTATCTATTCTCACAATACATATGTTGTAGATAAATGATAAAACTAACTTTGACTTGTGCGCAATTAATAGGTAGAAAATATTACTTTTGATAAATAATCTTTAAGATAATAAACTTAGTGATAATAAAACTTATAGATAAAAAAACTTGTTATCATTGTCGCAATGGGGGCGCTGCTTGCGAATTAAATATACAAATCTGCAAATAACTCTAAGGATATTTAAGATATTCAAGAAATTATTTTTGTAATTCCTTCCCGGTGATATACCTAATAATATCCCAAAATTTCACGGCGATTGGATGTATGGTTTTTGAATCAATAGAGTACAAACATACAGACAGACAGACATTCAATCTATATATACTCGTATATAAAAATGAATGTCTGTCTGTGTGTACTCTATAGATTCAAAAACCATACATCCAATCGCCGTGAAATTTGGGATATTATTAGGTATATCCCCGGAAAGGTTTTCGGAAAATAATTTCTTGAATATCTTGAATATCCTTAGAGTTATTTGCAGATTTGTAGCTTTAACTCGCAAGCAGCGCCACCATTGCGACGGAGATAGGCTTAGGTTTTGGCAGAAAGTCTGCTCCACGCCTGATGACCTTGGGTCTTTCAGGGCTAATATATTAAAGATACTTATATATAATTAAATATATATATATATATATTAACACAAAACAATAACGCGCCATATATATATATAAAATAAAAGGATTTAAAAGCGCGAATGTTTCTTTTATACATAAAACGAACTTCTACTGTCCTTACTTAAATTGGCGAAACCGCTGGGAGGGTTCACCACTGATGAGACAAGCCCTCCCGATATATTTTTTCATCGCAGTAAGGACAGTAGAAGTTCGTTTTATGTATAAAAGAAACATTCGCGCTTTTAAATCATTTTATTATATATATATATATATATATATATATAGTGTTACATCATGATTAATGGCGTATTTCTTATATTATTTTTAATATATTTGAAATATAAATTATATATTTATTTATTTTTATATAAAATATTCTATGATATTTATTTAAAACAGATTAGATTATCATCATTTGTATTTAGGTACACGTGTGACTTCACTGCTCTCTTTGATGTGAGAAAATAAATAAATCATTCTGGAGGTTACTTAAAGTAGACTTATCTCATTATTCCCTTATATAAATTTGTAGGATGGTTGAAACACGCTCTGGTAAGATGCAAGACCCAGCACAGGAGAGAATCATGGCTGAAGAGTCTGCCAAGCCGCAACCTGGTGCAACAATTGGTAGAGATGCTAGTTCCGACCCAGTTGTCCTGAATCCCAACATCGACATCCCCAAGTATGATGGAACGGAAGACCCTCGCCCATGGATTGAATCTCTTGAAGAAAATGGCTTCCTGTACCATTGGGCAGACTACATTATCTCTCGTTATGCCGCCATGAACATGACGGGAAGCGCTAAAACCTGGTTGAATTTACACAAAGCTAGTTTCACGAGCTGGGAAAATATTAAAATCCGCCTCATTCAGGATTTTTCTTTGGACGCGAATAAAGAAGAAATTAGAATGAAGCTCAACAGAATGCAACACTGGAATGAACCAGCAATCAGGTTCGCGGAAGACATTCTAGTGTTGTGCAACAAGGTTGACCCCGCAATGGAAGAAGAAACAAAAATTGAACATGTTATTGGAGGACTGAAAAAAGAGTACTCATTCGCGCTCTACCTGAACCCTCCTAAAACGACCGATGACCTTCTTGTCGTGTGCAAGAAAATGGATTCTTTTGAAAAGAAGTATCGGGAACGTGTGGAGAAATCCAGAAACCTATATAACGGTCCACGCTATTCTAGACCCCAACAACAATCGAGGTACGTGCCGCCGACTGCCGCACGAAACTACCAGACCACTTCCAGGCCCCAAGCCCCTGTTTCCAATACTTACAAGAACGACTCCCCTCCTACTCCCAGACAGTATCGAAACAACTTTCCCCAGCCCTCTACCCCTAGACGTCCTTATAATCCTAACTTTGTGCCAAAACCAAACCTTCAGAGAAACACCTACAATAAAAGCCAAGAAGTGAGCAAAAATAGGACGGAAGATGGAAGACCAATCTGCTTTAAATGTAACAAGCCAGGGCACGTGGCCCGTTATTGTAGGGTCAAGTTTATAAGAATCTTAGAAGAGGATCCAGCAGATACCCAAGAGAAGGTCGAAGAGAAATGCCAAATGAATGAAATATCAGAGAAATCAGGACCTCGGCTTTATGCTGATGTATGTCATAACACACAGACAAATATTCCTACCCGGAATAGATATTCCGTGTTGGAAGTTTTAAACTAAGCGTCGCGCCTGAATCTGTCAATCAAAGCAAGTCGACCATAAACGGAATCAAGAAGTTGGACCCTAAATACAAATTAAAAATTAACGTGGACAAGATAGGGACTTTTGAAGCTTTGGTTGATACAGGTGCTGACCTCTCAGTGGTCGACCTCAGAACGGCCCTCGATACAGGCCATGGTATAAGTAAACTCGCAAAAATTTGTGCAGGACCCGATGGAAAAAAATTGGACATGGTAGGAAGTATATTTTTAAATATAAAAATTGATGACGAAACATTATCACACAACTTTGTGATATTGAAAACGCATTTACGGACATTAATTCTTGGGAGAGATTTCCTTAAGAAAATGAACGCAAAAATAGATTCTAACCAAGAAACTATCAAATACGATTTGACGAATAATCATGACGAAATCAATTTTGAAATGTTGAAAATAAAGAGTGCCAAGGATTCCATTGTACCGAAATGTTCCATGAAATTGATCAAGGCATTGGTAGAAACAGAGGATGGAGAATATATTATCGAGGAGAGCAGCAAAATGTTTCAAACAAATGGACTTCGTCTAGCAAGAAGCTTGATCAATGTTATAAATAGGGAAACACACATCTGGATAACTAATCCGTATCCTCGACCGTTAAAAATAATGAAAAACCAAACATTGGCTTTTGGAAGTAGTCCAGCGAAAATAAATGTGAGTCGAGAAAGAGAGGTAGAAGAGAATAAAGAACCTAGATTCCAAATAAACGAAAATCTTTCACCAAAGGAACAGAAGGAGTTAAAACAAGTTTTAGAAAGGTATGGAGATCTTTTTTCGTCGAGATTAGGGAGAACCAATTTGGCAAAACATCGGATAGACACAGAAGACGCGAAGCCAATTAAACACAAGCCTTACCGGGTAAGTGCTAAAGAACGAGATATTATAAAAGAGCAAATTGACGAGATGCTTACAGAAGGCATAATTAGGCCATCTTCTAGCCCCTGGTCTTTTCCAGTAATATTGGTCAAGAAGCGAGATGGTAAATACAGATTTTGTGTGGACTACAGAAAACTGAATAATGTGACAGTAAAAGATGTCTATCCGATCCCTAGAATAGACGAAGTTATGGATACTCTCCAAGGATCTACACACTTCTCAGCAATAGACCTCAGATCTAGATATTGGCAAGTTGAAGTCGAAGAAAGAGACAAAGAGAAAACAGCTTTCACTACAGCACATGGATTATATGAATTCAACGTGATGCCTTTTGGACTTTGTAACGCGCCTGCTACCTTTGAGAGAAATATGGAGAATATGCTTGGAAATCTGAGATGGCAAATTTGTTTGTGTTATCTGGATGATGTTATCATATATAGCCCGGATTTTCCAACGCACCTCAAAAGACTTGAAGCTGTTTTTAGATGTTTTCGTGAATCTAATTTAAGGTTAAACGACAAAAAATGCCGATTTGCTTTTGAAGAATTGGAGATTCTCGGCTATATAACGAGCAAACATGGTATAAAACCCGCGGAACATAACATCAAAGCTGTCAGAAATTTCCCTCGGCCCAAAAAGGTCAAAGAAGTACAATCATTTTTGGGAATGTGTTCATATTATAGAAAATTTATCAAAGACTTCTCAAAAATTGCTGACCCTTTGACCAACCTTATAAAAAAAAGTGTATCATTTACCTGGACAGAAAGACAAGAGGAAGCGTTTCAAACCCTAAAAACAGCACTATTAAGTCCACCAATTTTAGGTCACTTCAATCCAAATGCACCTACTTATGTTCATACTGATGCGTCCAACATCGGCATAGGTGCAACACTTGTCCAAGACATCGGTGGTGAAGAGAAGGTGATCTCATATTTGAGTCGTACCCTAAGTAAAGCGGAGCAAAATTATTCAACCACTGAAAAAGAATGTCTGGCCGTTGTCTGGTCAATGTCAAAATTACGACCCTACCTTTATGGAAGACACTTTAAAATAGTAACAGACCACCACGCCTTATGCTGGCTCAAAAACTTGAAGAATCCAACAGGTCGATTGGCAAGATGGGCATTGAAAATTCAAGAATATGACTTCGATATAATACATAAATCAGGAAAGAAGCATCTGGACGCCGATGGCTTCTCTAGGAGACCCTTACCAGAAACTGATTGGGATGAGGATTTTGAAAGGCTATTTTTAAATCAAATAACAGACGAAGAGGATAAGTTTATCGAAAGTGTTAAGAAAAACCTTAATGGAAGCAGGCGATCAATTGCGCAAAACTTTAAAGTAGAAGATGGATGCCTCTTTAAGAAAAACCCGAACCCTGAAGGCAGGGCGTGGTTGCTTGTGGTTCCAGAGAAGAAAAAGAGAGAAATTATGAAAGAATATCACAATCATATGTCGAATGGCCATCTGGGTGTCGCCAGAACCATGTACCGAATAAAGAGTAAATACTTTTGGCCATCCATGCTAAAGGATGTCTCAGAGTTCGTTAAGACGTGTCACCTTTGCCAAAGTAGAAAAGGCTCAAACCAATTACCTTCTGGACTACTACAGCCCATTCTCCCAGCCAACTTTCCTTTCGAAAGAATTGGAATTGACTTTGTTGGTCCATTGCCATCTACGAAAAACAGGAAAAAATGGATAATCGTGCTGACGGACTACTACACTGGATATGCAGAAACAAAAGCAGTCTCGGAAGCAACAGTGAAAGAAGTTTCAAAATTTCTAGTAGAGGATATTTTTCTCCGGCACGGAGCCCCACAATATCTTATTAGTGACAGAGGCTCTCAATTTACCAGTAATTTAATGAAAGAGGTGATGAAAACGTGCAAGATTAAACATTGCTTCACAACGAGCTATCATCCCCAGACTAATGGATTGACAGAGCGGTTAAATAGAACATTGATCAATATGCTCAGTATGTATGTGAACACTGATCAGAAGAATTGGGACGAAATACTCCCATTCATCACTCACGCTTACAATACTACAATTCAGGAAACCACAGGATATTCTCCCTTTTTCCTGATGTTTGGAAGAGAACCCACGTCTCTTTTGGACGACAGGAATATCTCGGTGGACATTGACAAGGATGATTATGATGAATACATAAAACATCACTTAGACAAAATAAACAGAACAAGAAAATTAGTTATTAACAACACAATAAATACTCAAGAAAGAATGAAAAAGAACTATGACAAGAAACACATGGAAAGAAGCTACGAACCAGGAGAATTAGTAGCAGTTTGGACACCAATTAGGAAAATAGGAAAGTGTGAGAAACTACTGAGAAAATATTTTGGCCCATATAGAATATTAAAGAAGCTGTCCAACGTAAATTACTTAATTGAACCAAAAGATAATCCTGGCCAAGACCCATTGATTGTCCATGTCTCAAGAATCAAACCCTATTTTGAAAGAATTGATGAGGTCAATCACGAGGACGTGACGACCTCTGGAGAGGGGGAAGTGTTACATCATGATTAATGGCGTATTTCTTATATTATTTTTAATATATTTGAAATATAAATTATATATTTATTTATTTTTATATAAAATATTCTATGATATTTATTTAAAACAGATTAGATTATCATCATTTGTATTTAGGTACACGTGTGACTTCACTGCTCTCTTTGATGTGAGAAAATAAATAAATCATTCTGGAGGTTACTTAAAGTAGACTTATCTCATTATTCCCTTATATAAATTTGTAGGATGGTTGAAACACGCTCTGGTAAGATGCAAGACCCAGCACAGGAGAGAATCATGGCTGAAGAGTCTGCCAAGCCGCAACTTGGTGCAACAATATATATAATTAAAGGTACTCATAAAGGTTACCGATTTAAAAGTTTATTTCATAATTTTCGATTGTATAAGAAACATATTTTCATTTAAGTAGTGTACTTTATTTTAAAAAGATTAAATAATTGTGTGGTTAAATAAAACGTTATTCCAGTTATTTTCTTGAGCTAGAAATCAATAATATTTTTATTTATTCACGTAAGTTAATTTGTTGAAATCTAAAAGGAAACACGGGAGACGAGGAGATACTTGGCCGAATGTGGAACCTGCTTTCTCATTGGTCGTGACGTCACGGTGGCTATTGCATCATCTGGTATTGCAGCAACTCTTTTGGACGGTGGTCGAACAGCACATTCAGCGTTGAAATTGCCATTAAATATGCAGTTAATTGAAACTCCAACATGTAATATTAGCAGATATTCTGGGATAGGAAAAGTACTAAGATCATGTCAGCTTATAATATGGGATGAATGCACCATGGCACACAAGAAATCTTTGGAAGCACTCAATCGTACATTAAAAATTTTGAGAGGAAATGAGCAACTCTTTGGTGGTGCACTCATTTTGCTAGCTGGTGATTTTCGACAAACTCTACCAGTTATACCACGTTCAACACCTGCAGATGAATTGAATGCATGTCTAAAATCATCACTGTTATGCCGGTATGTGGATAAAATATTTTTAAAGACCAATATGCGTGTTCAATCACAACAAGACGAATCTTCTGAACGATTTGCAAAACAATTGTTTGATATTGGGAATTGGAAAATGGAAATGAACGAATCCACACACTGTATTACATTACAAGAAAACTTTTGTCACTTTGTAAAATTGCCAAATTTTTCCAAATTTATCACAGAATTATAAAAATAATCATTGGGTCAGCGAGCGTGCTTATATTGTCCGCCAAAAACATTGATGTGAATTTAATTAACTGCACAATTCAAAATAAAATACCTGAAGAAGAAACAACATATAAATCCATAGATACTGTTGTCAATCCCGATGAATCAGTTAATTATCCAATAGAATTTTTAAATTCATTGGATCTACCAGGAATGCCACCGTATATTTTATCTTTGAAAATTGGTTCCCCAATCATTCTTCTACGAAATATAAATTCACCGCGACTATGCAATGGGACTAGGCTATCAGTAAAAAAAAAAATAATGAATAACATAATTGAAGCAACCATTTTAAATGGAAAATATCAAGGGGAACATGAATTGCTACCGCGCATTCCTATGATACCAATGGATACTCCATTTGAATTCAAACGTTTACAGTTTCCTGTACGACTAGCCTTTGCAATGACCATTAAAAAAGGACAGGGACAATCATTGCAATTGTGTGGATTAAATTTGATAAATCCATGCTTCTCACATGGACAGCTGTACGTTGGGTGTTCACGAGTTGGAAAACCATCAAATTTATTTGTTCTTGCACCAAATAGGAAAACAAAAAATGTTGTATATTACCACAAGCACTAATAATCAACATCAATAATCATATATTATTCATTTTATGATAACATTTAATAATTACAAAATTGTTGTTCAATTGAAATTCGTTTGCAATATTGTTTAATATCACAAATGAAGAAGCATGTTTATTCTACCATTAACTATGTATATCTATGTTTTGTACATATGTTATATTCAAATGACTTATATGTAGGGATAATTTAATTATTAATTTTCATATTTTGATGTATTGTGTGTATACATTTTATCATAAATAAATTATGTTTGAGGTATCAAAAACTGCCTTTTTGTACAAACACAGCAACGTGTGAACGGGTACAGCTTATCTTCATAAAAAAGTTTAAGTAGAGAGTGGATGTATGCTCGAAAAATAATTTTTATCAAATACTGGTTAGGTCAACCTTCACTAGGGTAAAGCCGGGTACATCCGCTAGTTTTATATATATATAGATATATAAATTTGTGTTTAATAATTTTATTTCGTATAAATGGGGATATATAAAACGATTAGCTTTTTTATATAATTCGTTTATTATCATTGACACCTAAATATATAACTGTCACAACACCCAACTCACTCCGGACCATATATACCCGGCCATACTTGCATCTCTCTATATGGCAGACATCAATCCAGAAGAGGACATCCATACGGACAAGGCACCTCTGTTAGCCGGTATTGTGATCAGGATACACGAACCGATCTGATCTGTTCCATGGATATGACACCACCACCACCACCTAAATATACTCTATTAAGAGAAAAATAAATAACGTAATTATTGTGATTAAAAATAAGATTATTTCTCATCGATAGCTTTTTGTCTCATATCGGTTTCTAATGAGGCATTTGTGCCACAAATATAAATATAGCTGTTGCTGTAAACACAATCTTTTACATCACATATACTTGCTGCATAGGAGTGATAAATAAAATGCATGAAAGCTGTATCTTTTGGTACATGGATACCGTTTTCCTGCAATTTTTCACATATATAAACTCAGGGACAAAACTTAAAGAAATGGAAAATCTTTAATGGGGCCGGTCGTTTGGTTTTTTTTTTTTTAAGGAGACATGGGGCAATTTTGTATACATTTTGTTATTTTGTTTGTCTTCAAAAAAAGTCACTGTGTGTCAAATATCTTTCAGAGTTATTGTCTGAATCCCGATATACATGCTAAATGAGTGTATATGTATAGGAATATTTTAAATTAAGATATAGTAAAGGATTTTATTTGTTT
Source organism: Cordylochernes scorpioides (assembly GCA_030710605.1). Taxonomy (NCBI): domain Eukaryota; kingdom Metazoa; phylum Arthropoda; class Arachnida; order Pseudoscorpiones; family Chernetidae; genus Cordylochernes; species Cordylochernes scorpioides. The sequence continues at coordinate 73,557,924 of CP092868.1, forward strand.
GGTCGAAGTATCTCTACAAAGTCGCATTATATAAAAGTGCACCGTAGATATTCCAAAACGTTGCTAACAAATTACGACAATACCGACATATCAAGACTTAACTCAGTTTGTCCAAATGTGGTAAAAGAAGAAGTCCCGAAAAGAAAGGAAAAATCTAAAGAAAGAAAGAAGGTGGGGATGTAAAAGAGGCTGATATCCCTCCGCGAAGTGACCAGGCCTGTCGCGCAGGAAGATTAGGGGATTTTTCTGGAGATCTTTTCCAGTAATTACTGCATTAAGCTTCACAACCCTATACGGGGTTAATCCCCCACCCAGGGGGTTGGGGCCTGTGTGTCTAGGGTTGTCTACACTTTCTACCTGCTGTTTTACAGCGGCGTTACCTTTCCACAATATTTATATACTGTTACAGAAAGGTATTTCATTTTGTAAATATTTTAGTTAGTTTTTTAATGAGGTCACCACACATTGTTTCTGTAGAATGTCACATCGTTTTACGAGGTTGGACCTTAATAACTCTTCATATATATACATGCTTCTTTATTAATGTCATCCTCTTGCATCTTCATTAAAGGTAACTTCATATCAAATATATTTAAGAGTTATTTGCCTTATTCCTGATATAAATACAAAGAGGTACAACTTTCTCAAGTTTTGTTCATGAGAGTTTATATGTATATATGCCTAACTTAAATTAAGATGTAGAGATGATGTTATGTGAAATAAAAATATAAAGAGTAGCAATGCGTTTCTTTATTCGCTAAAAGTGCAAGCTTTCGGGTCTTTATAATCCTTTCAAAGGCATAGCTTTATGTGTGTTGAGGGAATGAGAATATTCACATCCTCTCAACCTAAAGCTATGCCTGTGGAAGGATTGTAAAGATCCGAAAGCTTGCACCTTTAAGGAATAAAGAAACGCATGGCTACTGTTTATATTTTTATATAATACTTTATGGAAATTTTCTTTTTAAATGATGTTATATGTTTAGTTGAGATATCTACAAAGTCGCGTCATATGGAAGTGTGCAGGTAGACATCATAAAGGGTTTTTACAAAGCTACCCATATAGCGTAATCTATAAAGAGCATATTGTACTCATTTAGGAAGTTACCCCTAATTTCCATCTTTTGGTTTTATATTCTTATTAATTCAGTAAATATCAAAGTTTGTATTACTTTCAATACTAAACAAACCTTCCCCTTTTTATCGCATTATTGTGTTCTTATGGGTCTTAATCCTTTCACATAGGTTATAATTTGTTTTGAAAAAGTTTCACTTTTCTTCGAAAGATTATTATTAGTTTTAAAGTTAGTTATATATAGCACATAAATAGTTTATTTTTGTTTTTTCCAACGAATATTTAATAATAGAAACTCATTTTAACAATCCTTTTGTAACCTTTTGATTTAAATTTTAAGATATGTTTTTACAATGTCAATATAAGTTTGTTGTTGCTTTATAATAAAGAAGATGCAAAAAACTTTGTTGTTGTTTACTATTATCGTTTGTTTTTAAAAATATCCTGCCTGTAATGATGATGAAAAAGGACCTTTCAATTTCATATTCAAAATTTAGTGTAAAAAGTATTAATTACAAAATTCAAAAGCGTAATACTTTAGGAAATGAATTGGTAACTACGAGGGGTGTCCCATAAGTCCGTGGCCCGACCATGAGAACGAAATATTAGAAACTAATAAATTTTACCATATATACCTTAAAGTCTTGTATAAAGATATGTAATTTTTTAGGTTTCTACAACTAACCGTTTTTTTTTTTTTTTTTTGTTATAGGTTCTGAAAGAGGACAAGAAACAGGAATCATCTAAAATGGAGACAAACGAGATTCGTGCTGTAATAAAATATCTTTGTAAGAAGAGAATGTCGCCGAAGAAAATCTATGAGGATATGGTGGATACATTAAGGGAAGATGCTCCTTCCTATACCACGGTAAAAAAATGGGTAGCTGCGTTTAAATTAGGGAGGATCAGCACCGAAGTCGAACATCGACCAGGAAGACCTGTTGAGTCAGTTACTCAAGAAAACATCGACATGATACATGATTTGGTTATGTTGGACAGAAGAATGACAGTTCATCAGATTTAAGAGACCTTGGGTATTCCCGAAACAACAGTGGATCGGGTAATGAGAGAAAACTTGGGCCACAGGAAGCTTTCTGCCCTTTGGGTTCTCAAACCTTTGACATCCGATCAAAAGGTTGTAAGGAGAAAGTTATCTTTGGACAATCTTGCGTTATTTGAAGCCAATCCAGAGGAATTTGTTACTAGATTTGTTACCATGGATGAGACTTGGGCCCAGCACTTTGCACCAGAGTCCAAGCAACAATCCATGCAATGGAGACACTCCGGTTCCTCTCCCCCCAAGAAAGCCAAGATAGTTCAATCAGCAGGGAAGGTTATGGTGTCTGTCTTTTGGGATTCCGAGGGTGTACTTCTTCTAGACTTTCTAAATGAGGGTTAAACCATCACTAGCAATTATTATGCAATTCTCGTGATGCAACTACGAGAAGCTATTAAAGAAAATTGAAGCGGAAAGTTGTCCAGGAAGATTGTTTTCCATCAAGACAATGCTCCGAGTCATCAGTCGCTGCAAGCTATGGCTGCTATTTATGATTATGGCTTTGAACTCCACCACATGTACCCTATTCACCAGATCTAGCTCCGTCTGACTTCTACCTATTTCCTCATTTTAAATAATCACTTTCTGGCATTCATTTTAGGTCAGATGAAGAGGTCATTGATGCTGTAACCTTATTTTTTGAGTCACTTGAAACATTGTTCTTTTTGGAGGGCATAAAAGCATTAGAACATCGCTGGAAAAAGTGCATAGACCTTAGAGGAGTTATGTTGAAAAATAAATCATCATCATTTTATTAGTCATTTTATTTATTTGTCGGGCCACCGACTTATGTAACATTTGTATTTAGCGTTCCCTTATTATTCTATATGTTTTTCTATACCAAGGGTGTAGCCTTTGTTATTAAGGTTATACTTTTCCAGTATATGCCCCCATATCACACCATCTCTCTAATGTGTTAGTAATGCTTGAAGTTCAGAATATTTGAATAAAGTCTTTAAATTGCATTCATAAACAAAAAAAATGTAGCGATTTAATGAGAGTTTAATTTCAATTTAAGGTAACAAAAATAAATTCTGATTGGATTAACACCGTTCAAAACTATAGTAAGGGTTAAATATTGATATCCAATATCTATTTGAATAATAGTATAAAGTATAAAGTTGATGAAGAATATGATATATTCGTGTATCAAAATAGGCCCATATATTTTTATAAAATGTATTAAATCAATGCATCATGTTTATAATCCAAATACAATACTAAAAGGTTATAAAATTGTAGCAATATATATATATATTTTTACCGCTTTCATAACTTCTCTCGTGGAAAGTTGTGAAATGTTTGGGGGGGGGGGGGGACAAAAATATAAGTAAAAAATAGTTATAGATGATAAACCAATGTGTATCTCCATTTCTCTACTATATCAAACATCAACATTCACAAATCTATGGCGTCAATTGGATAACATATATATATATATATATATATAATTGCATTTTAAATAACTCCTATTTGTTTGAAATATATTTTAAAAAAACATATATATAATAAAACACTTTATTTACCGCCTTATATATAATGATTCTAAATAAATATATAATTTTATTGATTCTCGAAAATATTCTATTCAAAATATAATTTGTGCTTCTCTAAAAGTGACTTTAAAAATTTGCATGTTTCTTGGCGTTTTCACAAACGTATTCTACCTTTAAACAATTGGTAATCATTAAAGAAATAGGTTATTTTATCATTCCAGAATTACAGTTCTTAATCTTGTATTTATCATATTGACAAATTTCGCCGAACTATATAGTAAAATATATTATGCAATAATGTATTAATTATAATACTTGCTATGTTCTATCAATATCGTTCGTTAATAAAGTTTTGATGTCTTTGTAGATTTTATCGTACTAATTGAGCGGCTACTATCTGTAATGGCAATTGCCTTTTGACATTTTCAAAAGCTTGAAAAGAGAAATCTGGATAAAACTGGATATCGAAATATATAACATTCGTATAGTTCCTCCAATATATTATTTTCTTCGCCCAAAACTTTGTATCGATGCCGCTACTGAAAATCTCTCAGTTTTTGAATCGTACTAACCTGTTATTCGTAATAAACAGTCGCCATTATATTGGATGAGCTGTACTAAGTGAAATAACCCTTGTCTAATGGTTATGCTGGAGGGATATAGTCACTTTGAAGAAAGATGGGTAAAATATGAAAGGATTGGTTGGATTGATTTCAAGGACCTTCCTGGAATTAGAAGGCAGCAAGATGTGAAAATGATTGTTGAGGAAAGGCAAAATAGTATAATGAAGGCTGATATATCAGTAAAAAGGCTACTCATAATCATGATAACCTAATTATAGATATACATATTGTTTCCATTTCATTATTTTTGGTATCCACAGCTAGTAATTATCACTTCCAATCTTAAGAAGTTTTACCGTCTTGATTGTTTTCAGATCTCGCTTCTTGCCTATTTCAGCTATTTTTCGGACTTTAATAGTTTTCAGATGTTGATATTTGTTGCTTACCTTGAGATATTCTCCGGTCTTTGCTAGTTTTAGATGTTTATTCTGGTTGTAAATAGTTTTAAGATATTGCTAGGATTTTACCTGTTCTCATATGCTGATATTTAGGTATTTTCTAAACTTCACAAGTCTTCAGCATCTGAGTCGTAGATATCTACGAAATGTTTTCTTACATTTTCAGTACTTCTCGCTTCGTTTTCCTCACCGAAATCTGTAGAGATGTTATCCAGAGAATCCTCTGATGCTAACTCAAGTAGTATATCTTCATTGAGTAATGGTGGTGGGGATAATTTGCCGTTGGGAAGGTGTACGTTCTCATTACCTTTTTCTTCCATATTTTCACCTGTTCTTTCCGGAATCTTCAGTAGAAAAACAGTTGGCACTGATATCACTTTTAAAACATTATACGTCTCTCTATAAAATAAAAAGGATCCACGCGATACTTGGTTTATATAATCAAAATTATTTGAATAAATTAGGTAATCAACATTTTTTTAAACTCCTGAAAAATAGTACAATTTACATCATTCAAATATTTCTGCCTAAGAGTAAATTTTTACCAATTACTTTTTTCATATATCTTAAAATGAAAACTAAATTTCGTTAATGTATTTTGACAAATTAGATAAAGATATGTTTAATAATAATCAATCCTTATTTGTAAAATACATAATAATTAAATCCATTTTCTAGATACGCAAATTTAATTCTAACCTAGGTTCTCGATTTTTATATTTATTTCTGCAACCTATATTTGAATCCGGGAACTTTATAAATGAAAATTTATAAAACATTAGATATATTTAGAGCGATTGGAGTTATTCCAAACACAAGCTCACGATTAAATAAAAGAAATTTACAAAGTCTTTATAGACAGACTATGTTAACCAAGATATAGCTTTATGAACCAATGTTAAACATAAAAGCATGTTAATAATCGCCTGTGTGTCTATTTAGATAAATTTTCGCATCGTTAAGAGATGCAAACCATACAAACCTTCGCTGGCACTTATGCAAAAAGGAATAAAAAATCAAATGTAGAAGATCAACATATTGAAGAAGATAACATCAAATATTTGAAAGAGTAAAATATTAATAGAGCCAAATGTTGTCCAAAACGCTATGTACTTACAAAGACGAATAAAAGGATAAGGGTTGTGTAACTTTTCTTGTTCCTTGTAAAAAAGCTATAAAATTGCGTAAATTATTACACACAGAGATTGATGAGATATACAACAGAACATAATTTTGTGAAATATGCAACTTGAAAACTCAACCATATACTTCACAATAAGAATCATATAATAAACCATTATTTCTATTTTTAAACAGCCAATGTGATAAATGTCAATAGGTATTCGGTTTCGACGCTCTACAATTTATATAAATTCCAAATAATTAAAAGTGTATCTTACCATTTTATATCGCAATTTTATTTAGTTTAAATTATAGCTAATTGTGTGTCAGTCGTACACGAATTTGTTAAAAATACGTTCAATTATAATTATATGAAATATCTTTTTTAGCATTTCTATATAGATTTATTTTAGATACCACTGTTGAAGAAGTTAAAGAAATTGAAATCATTATACTCGGCTTTTTTTATAGTGGAAAATAGACAAAGAGACACGGGATAGTAGTTAGATGCTCTGAAACCGTCGTTTTTTACTAACCCCAGTGCCCATGTTCTTTATACCTATTGAATCAGTTTTTAAATATAATAAATGGCTTCAATGACCCTTGACTTTTGCACAAACCAACCCCAATCGTGTATGCAAAACTCCAAAAAGAAGTTCAGACAACTTAACAAAACGGAAAGCTGATTTCTACATGTGTTGACAAGTGGTTTGAAAACAGCCTAAGCAGTCACGAGCTTCTGCACACCATGGTTATAACTGCCAGGTGTAGTTAAGTAATAAAATTATTAAAGGAAAAATAAGAAAGTGACAAAATGGACAACATTTCTCATATCGACATTTCGATAATCCACTATTATCTTTATCAATATAAATAATACCAGAGAGAAAGAGAGAATATTTATAAGTCACACTTTTCTAAATCTGTAACAAAACATACTCAGAACCTGCAGCACAATGGGTACCTTATTTAGAATGACATATATTAAAGGTTTATGTAATGTGAACACTTTGCATTCAAAATCCTTCAACCTATATGCAAATGGTATTTTATTTCCATAAGTAGAATGAGATGACACCTGGCATGTGACAAGCAGAAAGACATTCGGTCTGCGACAAATGAGTCGATTGATTGGGTCTATCGACAAAACCTATTGATGAGTCCCCCACCTTCTTAATTACATCAATTTGAGAACGTCCTCCCCTCACACAAGATAGCCCTCTCTATCAATCTCCTTTCTATCGACGCCACTTCTCCTATTGATTACTTGTGTCTTTTATTTACCATTAGTGCCATTGGACGTCGCTCGAGTAAAGATTTTTGTTTCATATTTGTAACATAAGTTATTATTAAATATTTAAAAATATTTTTGACTAGTATACTTGCCTTCGTAAGTAATAAATAAAAACAGAAATATATGAATATAGTAATATCTTTTTTTTCTACTTATCCCTAGTACAGTACCATGATAATCATGGTGGGTAGAAGTAGGCGACTGCTTTTACTGTAGGTGCACCACATGTCTACACATGTGAAAGCATATTATCTATCTGTTACCTGATAGATGACAACAAGGTCACGCTATTCTTAGCCATTCAATGAAGGTGTCCGTTTTACTACTTTGACACCGATATAGCTTCAAGTATTCTTCTAATTTTTCCTCAGTTGTGGTTTCTTAATGAGTGATATTTGTATATTTCAATTATAAATGAAACTGTGATTCTGTTTGAAGGCAATCTATTTGTCTTCCAATCCTCACGCTATATAATTAGATTTAAGGTGAAAAAATCAGGCTCCAGGTATAAGTTTCCTTTGATATATTTCGTGCCCGAAAGCTAAATATTTGTGCATCAATTTTTTAAAGAAACCTATCTCTGGAAGCCTGGTGTTTTCATCTTAATATGAATACAAGATATTGTTTTATTGAATATTTTTTTATTATCCCTACTACACATGGTATAGGCTATGATAAACATGGTGGGTAGTTAGCGACTGCTTTTACTGTAAGTGCACCATATGTCTACACATGTGAAAAGCAGTTCGACTTTTTCACTTACAAATATGCCAGAGCCCTGTATGGTCACTTGCAGGGTTAGACTTTTATAAGAATCGGAGGCCAATGGAGTATTTTTTTAATTAGAAAAAGTGTCCAAGGCGGGATTCGATCCCAGGTCGTAGCGGTTGAAAACCAATGGTTTAGAACACCCTTCCACCGACTCCCTCATCATTGAATAATATCATTTCTTAATCATATTGGAACATCTCTCGATTGATAGCCTTTAGAAATTTTACAATGGTGGGTATGGAAGATACCTTTTATACCTTCTAGATTGAAACAAAGATACGCTCATATTGATTGTTGAGGTACATTAACAAATATCACCATCATTGAGATTATTAAAACCATCATTGATTAACTCCACCAATCATTTTCCGTCATTCATTACAATCACCGGATTTGAGGAAGGAATGGCAACAAATTCTCATCCACCTTTCGGGGTTGATTCCCGCATTGAGCTTTTTTTTCTTCTTTTTCGACAGCCTTCGATTATTGTGAAAATGTGATTAAATAAGGATATATATATAATTATTAACATATATTAATTCCATGAACTAACTAAAATAATAACATTATTTCTGGAAGAAACAATGTCGTCAAAAATAATAATAATTAAAGTTTTCAAAAATAAAAAATAATATTTTTTAAATTTATAAAAATATGTATAGATAAAACAGAGTAAACGAAGGCCTCTTAGTAACAACAAACGTTTATCTTACACACATGGATTTTAAAATGAAAACTCAAATAAAATTAAAATAAACCTCTAATATAAATAAAGGTCTTGAGGAAAACTATACTTAAGATCACTTTAATTTCTTTATAGGAAATTTATATAGGTAAATACGTAAATGAAGATTGTTCTTTGTGTGACCGCTACTATTCCAATTAATTGGAAAATCGCATAGCACCTTTTTGTGAAAACGAGTTAATTTTGAACATCAATTCATCAAAACCAATAGTCAACTAGAAAAATAAAAACACAAATTCACTTTTCAATTATTAATTCGAAAAGTAAAAGACCTTTCAATCGAATGACATTGGTAAAACCATGAGGAAAAATCCGATTTTCACTCAATACGGGGGAGAAAACTCAATTTACCAGCCATATTCCCGGAAGAAAGAGAGAGATTGACCTTGTTAAAACGTTAATTTATCACTTTAATTATAGGGTGAAGGAAGGGTTGTGTTGATAAAGACCCGGGTTGGGAGAAAACCTAATTAAACGGGATTTGTGATTTATGGCGGTTTTTTTTCTTCTTCTACTTCTTAGAAAACCTGCGTTCTAGAAATACCGCTTTATTTCTGATTGTCCTCTTTGAGCCTATGTGATACATGCCTGAGATATTGGTGCCTTAGATGTCTATTTCAGCTAGTGGGTCATAGATCGATATAAATACTTCAGATGATGATATATGTTTTCCTTAAGGCACATTTGTGATAATAGGCACATTAAGCACCGATATAAGAGAGTGTCTTAGACGCCAGTTTAATTATTATTTAGTAAAATTGCTTCAAAACCCTATATAAATTCCTTAATCACTGTTATAGGTGCTTCAATTTCCGTTTTGAGTTTCCTAAACATTGATATAAGTACTTTAAACACCAAAGCGCCTTAAGCACTGAGATAAGTGTCTCAATTGCCGATATACGTGCCCTATAAACACCCATATATAATTAATAAAAAAGTATTTTCTGATCTTCCAACTAAATGTTGCTGATATCTTTTGCCATCTATCGGAATATATATCAACTAATCGTTGCATTTTTAATTATTCAACAATAGGCCAAATACCCTTTCTTGATTAAACCTTTCTTGATTAACCAAGAAAGGTTAACCACTTACACGTTTCGAGCTGTTGGCCCTCATCAGTGTGGGGCAACGACCAAAAAACTAGTCTTTAGAATATCCTGATAAATCATGGAGCAGATATTTAGATTGGAAGAGCATGAGACGCCAAACTATGTAAAAAATAGTTCAAAAGTGAATTTTTACTGTGATGGATAAATAAAGAAAAAAGCGTTAGATAGGTACACGATCAGGAGATGCCTTAAGCACCGCTTTCAGTGCCGTAAACACTGATATAAGTGCCCTAAAAATTGATATAGGTGCCTTAAGCACCGATATAAGTGCTTTCAACACCAATATAGGCGCATTAGACCCTATAGAATGCCTCACAAACTGATAAACGTAGATCACACTCTAGCAAAATGTCTTTCCTTTATATCAATATATTTCCACTAAATCAGCAGCCCTCTCCAAAGCGACCAATTGACATATATTATACACTGGTGTCCAAAAAATAAAAAACTTAACCAATATTGAAATTTCTCAAAGCTAATTTATTAACAAATATAAAATTTAGTATACAAATAGTTTTAACTATGGAGAATTTGACTAGCTATATGAAAATAAAAATATATATATTTGAAATTATGAAATATGCTAATTATTACCAACATACCCAAAGCTAAGGTTCCAGATCTTAAAGAAATAAGATATCAATAGGGAGTATGATCACCTCTAACAGCTATAAAGGTCTCACAGCGAGTCCTCATACTGTTTACCAGGCTTTGGAGGGGGTACAGGGGTAGTAAACCCCACTCCTCCAATAGAGCAGTTCTTAGCTCAACGAGGGTCTGGGAGAGGGGTGACGAGCTCCAATACGCCTCCCTAGAGCATCCCACACATGCTCTATTGGATTCAGGTCCGGAGATCTGGCTGGCCAATCCATCCTTCGAATATTCTCACTCTGGAGATATTCATTGACTAGCCTAGCCCTATGCGGACGAGCATTATCGTCCATAAAAATTAAATTGTGACCAATTTGATCTCTATAAGGTCTTAGATAGGGCACAAGGATCTCATCCCTGTAACTTTGGGCAGTTAAAGTGCCCCCAGAAAAAATGTGGAGGGGTGTGTGTCTGCTAGAACTGATGCCAGCCCAGACTAAGAGACTGCCCCCTCTAAAACTGTCTATTTCCCTGTTGTTACTGGGATGATAGCGGGTTCCAGGCTCCCTCCAGATGAAAACTCGTCGAGAATCTGTGTTTAAACTAAATCTTGACTCGTCACTGAAGAGAACATTGGCCAACTGATCATGAGTCCAGGCGTGATGTCCCAAGCACCAATTCAAGCGGGCTCTCCTGTGAGCAGAGGTTAAAGGGATACAGACCATTGGTCGTCTTGCATAAAGAGCACCTTCGTGAAGCTTTCGGTAAACAGTTTGCCTTGAAATTCTCGTTCCAGTAGCACTTGAGAGTTCATTAGAGAGTTGAATAGCTGTCATCTCCCTATGGCGCTTGGCAGTTACGACCAGATAACGGTCTTCAGAGGTAGCTATTTTTCTTTTTCTACCAGAACATTCTTTTCTTTTAATGGTTCCTGTCTCAATGAACTGTTTCCATATTTTGCTGACCACAGATTTATCCACATTTAGCCATTTTGCTACTTCAACTTGTGATTGCCCTGCCTCCATTCTTCCAACAGCTCTCCATTTCAAATCATCTACTAAAATTTTTCGTAAACTCATAATTAACTAAGGATTAAATAAAATTATAATTGGACAATTCTTAGATGGGGTGAACGACACGCCAAATAGCACACTTACTAAGACAAGCAAAAATTTGCATATTTTCAATTTTACCCAATCGAATGGTTGCGATAAATAAATTCTACGACTTAAAATACCTAATTAAATTACTTTTTAGCTTTTAGCGTTGTATATTTTGAAACATATCATTAAAAAACAAAAGTTTCTTAATATTTGGACACCAGTGTATAAGGCTGCCAGAGATTTAATATCATTTAGATCCTTTCTTCCTTTAACCGCGATAGAAATTATATCCTATGTTCTGATGAAGTGCGAATAGATTTATAGTGCAAACTATAAAATGTTTTTATTTTCCTTTCTTTTCTCGATTATTTTCTCATTACAGATAGATTATCAAAATATTTTACACATGTTGATCAGTAAATACATGTTTTAATAAGACCTACTGAAACGTACACGAAAATTGGTATAACTCGTATTTCAACATGTTTTAATATCAAATCTTATCATTCTATTTTGAACCATCTATTGATTAAAATTAGTAATAATTTTCACTCAACATTTTTAATACGTACAAAACCCTTTTCTATAGATCTTATACAGCAATGAATAAAAATTGAAAAAGGGAGTGCATGACTCATCAGTGATGAAACATTTAGCAGGAATTTCCACTGGTAGCGTTCACCACTGATGAGCCATGCCCTCTCCTTTTCAATATATTCATTACCCTATAAAGTATATAACGAATATTTTTAATTATAAGTATTTAATTAGTATCAATATTTATATTTCTCAATTAGAAATTAATTCGTTTAAATAATTTTTGCTTCTAACTTTGACATACCAATAAAATATAGAGTCGTGTATCGTGCTATCTAGAGCATTTTCTAACGAATGAAGATATTAAGATGCGAATGTTTATTTTTACAAATTAACTTCTACTGTCCTTACTACGATTAAAAATATTGGGAGGGCTTGGCTCATCAGTGGTGAACCCTCCCAGCGGTTTCGCCAATTTAATCCACCAGATACAGTATTAGGGCTCTAAAGAAGCGGTCTGGTGGATTAAAAAAAAAAAAAAAATTGACGAAACTGCTGGGAAGGTTCACCACTGATGAGCCAAGCCCTCCCAATATTTTTCATCGCAGTAAGGACAGTAGAAGTTTGATTTATTTGTAAAAAGAAACATTAGCGTCTTAATGTTTTCATTTGTTATATATAGATGGCGCGTTATTGCTTTGTATTAATAACTATTTCTCCCATATATTCTTTTTACATGGAGAGAATAAAGTATTATGATCGTCATAATCTGGAGAGACTCGTTCATCAGCGATGTGATCGAATATTCCCTGCAGCAAACCCTGGAGGCAATCCAGTGTCAAACCCTGTTGATCGGATAGATATTTTTCATCACCGCGCACAATAATAAAATATCACCTTATTCAATAATATATGGTTAATATGTGAAGAATAATTGTGCTTTCATCGCCGCCTGATATGAAAATTATTTTAATTTACAAAATTATTATATCGAAAAAGTTTATTATATCAACAAAAATATATATTGGAATAAAATAATATTTAGGTGGAAATTTTACTAATTCTTTTTACCAAAACATATTGAAATGAACTTGAAATTGATTTTAAAAAGTTGATACTCCACTCTTGAAAGGTTGTAAAAATATGAAAATATGTTGAAATGTGACTTTCTATCTAAATAGTTAGAGGTAAATGCATAACTTGAGGTAGAAGAACAGTAAAAAGCCACAATTCATCAATTAGAAATGAATCTGGGGACAATTAGACAGAAAAGACTTCTTAAGGACTTCTCCTAGAAAGGGATTATAGAGGTTTTCTTGGCTCCTTTCTTGTTTTTACCTCTACTCTCATCTTTGCATTCTCCTTGTAGAAGTTTGTAACATATAAGTGGAAAGCTCTATAATTATATTTGTATATTACTATACATTATAACACTATCTATAACTGATCGTACACCTAAAATATGCTGATGGCTTGCGCCATCAGAATAAATATTTAAATATCCTTTATTAATCAAGAAAGAGTTTTTGGACACTTCTGGAATAAATAAAATTCAAAGATAAGTTGATATTTATTCCGACAGATGGCACAGGCCATCAGAAACTTCTAGTTGCACGATCAGGAGATTGCCTTTTAAAAAATATTCCACATGCTCTTCTAGTACAATTTCACTTCATCCTATTTTTCACTATCTCTATAACATTATTAAAAATAGCTATGTATATTTTCGCTAAGAGGTGCTTTTCTTTCTATATAAGAGCCTATATCTGATTATTAAATTTAAATATAATAATTTCCGGTAAAAAAGTATTTTATAAAAAGGGAATGTCCCTAAAAAAGCCTCAGTGTAACTTAAACATAGGGAACGCAATAATTATTTACAAAATGAAACCTTTTGGCATTACCCTTTTTTTTCAAATTTTTGTTGAATATTTTGGATATTTTTATAAATATATTGAGCTTATATCTTATGTCTAAACTGTACACAACTAAGAATTTTGAAATAGGATCCTTTCAATTAATTTTATTTATTATCATTTAAGCTTTTATTTAACTTGCTTCCCTGTCTCTCCGTCCGTTTGTCTGTCTATCCATATATCTTGCAATCGATTTTAATATACTTTTAGAGAATGTAGGAATCTGATATTTGGTATACCTATCAGACACCGATGACAATGCAAGTTGACAAATTTTGAGAATTCTGGGTTGTCAGGATAGCCGGAAATGGACAAATTTCCAAATTGCCTTTGAAATTTTGCAAATTAATTTTAATATACTTCCAGATCACATAGAAGTATGAAACCTTTAACACTCACTCAGTCAAATGAACAGTGCAATTGCGCAAATTTTCAGACTTCTGGGTAGTCGGAATGGTCAGGAATGAACAAATTCTATATTTTTTTCATCGCAGTAAGGACAGTAGAAGTTCGTTTTATGTATAAAAGAAACATTCGCGCTTTTAAATCCTTTTATTTTATATTCTAATAAAGTATTGTGTTACGCCCCTTACGTTGACCAATCCTCCGCGAACAATCTCCCTTCTATTTAAGGCCTAATCCCCAGTGAACCTTTGCTTCTAAGTCTTGTAAATCCACGACTAAAAACTAACTGAATGATTAATAAGCAAAAATACTTTTTAAAAAAGCTTTTATTTAAATGCACTAAATAAAAATAAAACATTTTATCTTCTATTATTGAGCAATTAGATCTGAGTGAAAATAAAAGCGGCGGGGGACGATGATGTTTAGAGGAAAGGAAAAAATATAGCAAACACTTATAGAAATCGCTAATCATCTGCTACATATTAAATCATATCAGGTTCGAAATTCATTATGATCGTCCCTCGCCGTTTGTATTTTCACTCAGATACATCTAATTGCTCAATAACAGAAGATAAAATATTTTATGTTTTCCTTTTTGGTGAATTTAAATAAAAACCTTTTAAAATGTATTTTCACCTATTAAGTATTTTAGACAAATCCATCCCCCATGAGATTGGCTCAATCAGGCTTTTTCAAAGGTCAATGGCTTCAACTGGTGGTAAGACCTGGTTGTCTTGTTTTTTTTATCTTTCCATATCCTCTATAGATGTCATCTTGATCCGATGTCTTCAATGCCTCATTTGTATTTATTTCAAATCAAAGCCCTATGTCCCCCTAAGGATACGTGCGCTGTCATTCATGTATGACTTTACATTTGTCTTTACATATTTACAATAATTTTAGGCCGTAAAGAATAGTCATATGATATTAACAAGGAGAAAAATTGAAAATAAAATAATAAACATAGAAACTTCACCATCAAATGTATACATCAAAATTGTTCATTTATCATTATTATTAAAAGAGAATAAAAACCTATGTAAGAGTTTGAATATTCTAAAGACAAAGGAAGCTCTTAAATCTTAACGAGGAAGCTTTTAAATCATTGAAATCGTCTTATATATACGACATACAAAAATTTCAATGAGTGATGTAAGTAATGATACTTTAAAAACTGATTTGATAGATAATTATGTGCTAAAATGTATTCATAGAGTATTAATAGAATATAGTCATAGAGTAATAATCTCTCTAAGCTCACAATTCCACCGTTTCCTTTGATAAATCAAGCAAATTAATTTTAAAACATACACATATTAAATTTATTTTCAATTCACATATATTTTCAACTAGAAACATGAATTAAATAGAAAATTAGTATACCTTAACTTTATCGTTGAAATAATAACTTTTTATTAAAGCGATACTCTGTGAACGCCCCCCTTTTAAAACAAATTAATAATTTGTGTTCGTTAACGCTGGGGAACAAAAGCTAGCCAGATTTTAATTGAATATTCAAATCCGGCGCGCGCACATGGAGAGGAATGAAAGGAGCTTGATTAAAAGAAGATCTATTGGTAAATGGGGTGATAAATATTTAAAACGCTTACCTTTATTTTTAATTTGCATAGATTCGATTTCAATCACCGTTTTAATCCCCGGGAATTTAATAGAGCAAGCCGTAGTGGGGAAACAATAAAACACTCTTAAAACTAATACTTGGATTAAATAGTTTAATTTATATCCATATTTCTATTATATACCTTAATTAAATACACACACCTATAGCTTTATTAATATTATCGGTCTTATACAGATTCACCACAAGATGAAATCATAGATGGAGTTCCTATACTCAAGGCAGCGCAGAGCCCAACAGCCTCCAGGTCCGACGCATGTCTAGTGGCCACAGAATCCACCGTGCATAGGTCATCGAATTTTTACTTTTTAATATTGGTAATCGACGTATATTTATTCCTTGTTTTAACATATTATAAACGGTCTGAATCGTTGTTCGATTTACTTTTTAAAAATGTCTTATATAGTATAACCCATTTGATATCTCGGCGCCATTTGGCGTTATCGTCTGCAGACATCTAGCGCTACGCATTCGCAATGTCATTTCCTTTTCGTCATATCACAAATTTAGCCTCTCTTAAAGAATATTTTGAATCAGTTACAAGTTGTTTAAAATCTCACTTCCAAAACCCTTATATACAAATGGTATTGATGAGGACGAAACTCCGAAACCAAGGAATACAGGATTTTGGCTTTTGTTTGAATTTGCCTAATCTGGTTTTGTGACACATTATTCATCACCAACAGTATATTAAATACAGGTTTGATAAAATGCATTAAATTTAAACATATTTTTAAAGGGAAAGGTATTTATTTTGTTACATGAATACAATCCTCCCGCAACATTATGCTTATAGAGAACCTCGTGAAAATATAGAATTGAATGAAAAGAATAGTTGAAACTTTTTTAAAACTTTGAGAAAACAGAGTTCGAAAAAAAAAATAGAAAATCAATAATATACGACCAGATTTTTAAATTTTGAAAAAGTTATTGAAAATTGAATTATAAAATTGAGAATTTTGAAACTGTAATTAAATTTGTTGTTCATAAGGTATTTTTTTAAAGCGTTAAGATGAAATGTATTCACAATATGGTTAAAATTCCCATTTTGATAAATTCTTCTAAGAGGTTTCAATGGGTATTATAACCATATTGTGAATAAACTTTATCATATATCGCTTCAAAAAAATACCTTATAAACATCAAATTTAGCTACATCTTAAAAAATTCCCTGCCAATTTTATAATTCAATTTTTAATAACATTTTTAATTTTTTTTCAAATCTGGTCATATATTATTAATTTATATTTTATTTTTTTCAAACTCTGTTTTCTCAAAACTTGCAAAAGTTTCAACTATTGTTTTAATTCAATTCTATATTTTCACCAGGCTTGATATACTCCTTATAACCAGGAGGTAAGCATTTTTATTTTTTAATAATCTATATCTCATCTTTTAATCTTTATTTTATCTTATGTCATTTAAAATCATTTATTTTATGCCTTAAAATCCTTTTTAAGTCATAGTTAGCAGAAAAATTATATATTTCATTGAATGTCCAACCACATGCACACAGAAACATTCAATGATTTGCGCTTTTCCTCTTAAAGACTTTGCAATTTTGACATTGTGGTTGCTGACAAGTCCTTGTCCTGTTAATCTGTACGTTTAGTGCTGATAAGAGCCATCATTGTATACAGACAGATTAATTGTATGGTCTAAATTTCCTGAAGTGTTTGTTTTATGGCAAATTCTTTACTAAGAATTACCACGTTCCGCGCGTAGACAATATCGATAAAATACGTTGTTTTGGTGCATTTTTAAGATAATCTTTTTTTTTGCTCCTGAGGACAATACTTTCATTAAATTATAACTTCTAAGTACGTAAGCAAGTTATTCTTAACAAGGAAAAACACAACCAAATAAAAACGATACTGAATTACGAAATGTTTGGATAATAGATTGCTACTATTTTGAAATACTGCACGCTAGTTTGAAGATGGTAAAATTGTTGTTGCCTAAACATGATGTTTGTTGTTGTTATTTTCGTGTTCAACGAAGAGCCACAGATGTCCCCATGTATCTTTATCACAGCAATCACAATGTCCACTATCTTGGGTGTGTAAAGCTGCTGCTCTGGGTCCATGTCAATTTTCTGCATCGCTTCGACATTGCTGGGCATGAGAATATGTGGGTAGGTGTTACATTACTTATTTGGTGTCTTGTTAACTGGTGACTTCTAAATTCAGCCAAATTGTAGTCATTGCTATAGAAGGAATTATCATTCCAGGTGAAGGTGATGGCGAGTGCAGAAGAAAGTTGACATCTCAGCCGATCACTTGTGCATCCCGCCACGTGGATCGATGCCGACAGCTGGGCATCGACGTTTCATCCTCGCATACATCCGACAGTGACAAATGTCTCCGCGATTGATCTATCCTGGTGGTCGATGCTACCTCCTGGGGAGACAGACCTCTTCATGGGGAAGGAGGCTTCTTTTTCTCTTCGTGTACATGTGGCCCAGAATTGGTTCCTCTGTGTCGGTAATATTCGTTCAGAGTGGGTCTTTCTATTTCGGTAGTACTCACTCAGAATTAATCGTTTTTTATCGGCAGTACTCAGCCTGAAGTAGTTTTGTATCGATGGTATTCATCTAGAATAACTCGATTTTTACCGAGAGTGCTCACCCAGAATTTTTGACTTTTTATCGATAGTAGTCACCCATAAATTCTCGCTTTCTATCATTAGTAGTCACTCAGAACTACCTACCTCTTATCTGTGGTCCTCAGCCAGAATTGTTCGCTTTTTATTGATAGTACTCACCCAGTTTTCTCGCTTTTTATTAATATTCTTCACCCAGAATTTATCATATTTGTGGTTCTAGCCAGAATTGCACCTTTTTTATTCGTAATACTCACCCAGAATATCTCGGTTTATATCTGTGGCACTCAGCCAGAATTGCTCCTTTTTATCCTTGGTACTCAGCAAGAATTGCTTTTTTTTATCTGTAGTACACACCCAGAATTGCTCCTTTTTATCTCTGGTATTCACTCAAAATATCTCACCTTTTATCTGTGGTACTCATCATGAATTGCATTAATCGATTAAAAATCGATAGATTCGTTTAACTGCTAAATGTCCTGAACATCAATTCAGGGTGATTACTATTAGTAAAAATTAAAAAATTCTAGCGGAATGCTATGTATAAAAAGCGGAAAATTCAGGCTGAGTGCCAAAGATAAAAACGGGCAATTCTGGCTGTGTACCACGGATAAAAAAGAGAAATTCTGGCTGAATAAAACGGATAAAAAAGAGCAATTCTGGGTGTATACCACAGATAAAAAAAAGTAGCAATTCTTGCTGAGTACCAAGGATAAAAAGGAGCAATTCTGGCTGAGTGCCACAGATATAAAGCGAGATATTCTGGGTCAGTACCACAGATTAAAATAAATATACACTGCGTGACATTGAAAATGGAACACCAAGAAATAGTGGCCAGAAAATTATGCAAATTTCAGGGTAGACGCGCTTAACCGAGTTATGCAAATGATGTAAAATGCGCAGCTCTCGTGCGCACATGGAGTAAGATATAAGGGAAAGAACTTGCAGAAAGGAAAGTATTCGTGTCGTTATTTCTTCAAGGAAAATCATTGTAGAAATTTTGTTCTTGTGTCAAAAGACACGTGTAATAACAGAGAATGCCAGGTCATCGTAAACGGAGGCAGTTCAAGCAGACAGACGCTTTTACGAGGGGCATGGTGATCAGACTGAAAAGGGCAGGTTGGTCCATACGTCAAATCGCAGCTGATACACACCTTGGTGCGTCCACGGTGCACCGACTGTGGAGAAGATGGTTGGAACAAGGAAATGTGGCAATTTATAGGAATGTCGGTGCAACCAGAGTGACGTCAGCACGTGTGGATCGGCGTATCCTTCGACAAGCAGTGGCGGCCCCACAAGCCACTTGTACCGCCATCCTGCAACATGTGCAAGACACCCTAGATCATTCCATCTCGACCAGAACCATTTCCCGTCGATTGATTGCTAATGGCTTGCACTCATGCCGTCCGCTAAGAAGACTGCCATTGACCCCACCGAATACGCGCCAACATTTGGAATGGTGCCGGGCTAGATCGACGTGGATGACGGAATGGCACAGGGTCGTGTTCTCAGATGAGTCGCGTTTCTGCTTGTCCAGTGATAGTCGCCGTGTACGCGTGTGGTGTCGACGTGGAGAAAGGTCCAATCCGGCAGCAATTGTGGAACGCCCCACCGTGCGACAACATGGAATCATGGTTTGGGGCGCAATCGCGTATGATTCCAGGTCACCTTTACTTCGTATTCAGGGCACTATGACGGCCCAACGATACGTTGATGATGTGCTGCGACCGGTGACACTCCCCTACCTTCAGGGGGTACCCAATGCTCTTTATCAGCAGGATAACGCCCGACTGCACACTGCTTGCATTAGCCAACAAGCTCTGCAAGATGTACAGATGCTGCCCTGGCCACCGTACTCTCCTGATCTCTCACCAATCGAGCACGTCTGGGACATCATTGGACGCCGTTTGCATGCCTTGCCACAGCCGCGTTCAGATGACGAACTGTGGCAAATGGTTGAGAGGGAATGGAGAGCCATCCCTCAGGACGCCATCCGTTTTCTGATTGACTCTCTACCTTAGACGTGTTGCTGCATGCATCGCCGTCCGCGGTGGTCCTACTTGCTATTAAGCCGACGCCGTTCTCGCTCTGTATTATGACTATCATTTTTAAATAAAGATCACTTATTGTTCGTCCCTGTCTCTCTCTGTCTGCCGAGTTTCATCACTTTCTGGCCACTATTTCTTGGTGTTCCATTTTCAATGTCACGCAGTGTATTTTGGATTGCCTTTTTGTAGTGGTCACCACTAATATGTTTCACGTTCGATCAAAATACAATTTGTTTAGATAAATAGTAAAATATAATAGGACACTAAAAATCCTTTAAACGTTATTTAGTTCTTCTAATGGTTTTCAATGAATGTGATTTTTATCGTGTCTCTCTCTATCTCGGCCTTGCGGCCACGCAAAGTGACAGTTAAAATCGTTCTAAAAGAAATAAAAACCGAGCAAATCCGTTCATTAAAAGCGGTGGTCATGATGCAAATTCTTCTCAGAAAATCCGGTATTGGGACGAAATCGTTAAGGACGATATGGCCAACTTAAAACAAAGGAAAGAGAGAAAAATTCTCCTCATTTGATGAAAAGGTGTCGGCATTTTCCTGAACGATCTCGCAAACCACCACTATCCGCTACGGGACTGGACCGCGTCAGCCATCGCGTCCCAAAATTAATATAGAACAGGTGAAGGTCTCGAGGCAACTGCTCGAAGAGTGCCGGAGGATGTATGCAGCTGTGATCTTTGACCAGATACTCTACTTGGAATTCTGCCTGGAGTTTATTCTGGAGAATTGCATCAAGTAATTAGAAAACAAATTAGGAAAGACTGCGTGGGGCAACTTGGAAAAAGTTCCAGCTAGGTCTTAGTTGTCCTGGAGCGACCTAAAATGGCAGTCATCGAGGATGGACTGTTAATCAACAGAGTCCTTCTCAACGCCCTACCATAAAAAAGAAGGTGGATAGAATTGCCAATAGTGGCCTGCCCTATGTTATCGAGGACGTGAACATCATCAGAACTCTGAGGCTTTACTGCCATCACCCCTGCCGTTAACTCCTTTAGCGGCTACACCTGGCTAGACCTGAAGAAGACCGCCTTCATCTTCATGAACGAGGGGGAAGTTTACGGATCTTACAAAGAAATCCGTTCATTAAAAGCGGTGGTCACGATGCAAATTCTTCTCAGAAAATCCGGTATTAGGACGAAATCGTTAAGGACGATATGGCCAACTTAGAACAAAGGAAAAGGAGAAAAAATTCTCCTCATTTGATGAAAAGGTGTCGGCATTTTCCTGAACGATCTCGCAAACCACCACTATCCGCTACGGGACTGGACCGCGTCAGTCATCGCGTCCCAAAATTAATATAGAACAGGTGGAGGCAACAGCTCGAAGAGTGCCGGAGGATGTATGCAGCTGGGATCTTTGACCAGATACTCTACTCGGAATTCTGCCTGGAGTTTATTCTGGAGAATTGCATCAAGTAATTAGAAAACAAATTAAGAAAGACTGCGTGGTGCAACTTGGAAAAAGTTCCAGCTAGGTCTTAGTTGTCCTGGAGCGACCTAAAATGGCAGTCATCGAGGATGGACTGTTAATCAACAGAGTCCTTTTCAACGCCCTACAATAAAAAAGAAGGTGGATAGAATTGCCAATAGTGGCCTGCCCTATGTTATCGAGGACGTGAACATCATCAGAACTCTGAGGCTTTACTGCCATCACCCCTGCCGTTAACTCCTTTAGCGGCTACACCTGGCTAGACCTGAAGAAGACCGCCTTCATCTTCATGAACATGGGGAAGGTTTACGGATCTTCCAAAGAATCGTTACTGCCAAAGGCGGATCTGCGTTTGCCTACTTGAAAGGCGGCTTCTGTTGCTCCAAGTCCCACAGGACGGCAAGCACTTAGGGCTCAAGCCAGAGGAGCTGCGTGAAGACCTAGGCGCCACCTCCACCACCACTATAGCTGGACCTGCATTATTAAACCATCCTGCGCCACAGGTTGCCCTGTCGCAGATGTCCACACTCCGTCACCCCCCCCCCCCCCCCCAAAAAGAAAAAAAAAACTCACAAAACTGCAACCTCCACTCGCACTACGGAGTCTTCCAGAAGACCCCACACTAAACAGCATCCTCATACCGCTGAGGATCATGTTTAAGAGATATTTGACAAACTAGTCCCTGACTCCATTCTACACATCCTATATGAGGAAGTTAGAAATAGAAGAGGCGGTTGTTTGTGCCGCGAAGTCAGGGAGAATGTCCTCAGTCACCTTCACCTGTGCAGAAGATTCGTGAATTCCACTACATCACATATACGAGTGTTGGATAAGTCCAACATCAGGGCGGCGTGTGACAGCCGATGAATTCCAGACATCCCTTCATTGATTGGTCGATGTCAATATTTTAAATTTCAAAGAATAGTTTTCTGAATTATTTTTGTTTTACGATTGTTGACTGAATGTCAATAAATTTAGTTTGGTGTCAATTGTCTCTTTCATCTCTATATATCAATTAGTCGAAAATTAAAAAAAAAGTCTACGCAGATTCCATTCGGATTTTTAACAATCCAAACTCTCTAATAACTTGGATTCACTGTAGAAAATGATGTTCGATTTATTAGCGAAAATGTTTATATGAATTAATATATTTATATATTTATGTTGTGGCATCTCTCATGAAAAAAATATATATTTCATATCTATATTTACATGAATTATATAAATTAAACTTTTATAGAGTTATATTTATTATTTTAAATATTAGTACAGTTTATTAAAATAAAAAATCTATTCACACAAACACGGAGTCTTATTATGATATATCGTCTTGTATTGGATTCACCATGTAAATATGTGCATAGAAAAATGTTTTAAAAATTTAAAGAGTTTATATGTAATAATATTAATACAATTCATACATTACATTTCTGAGACAATTTGTCTCAAACATGGATTTGTATAAGTCCAATGAAAAAAATATAAAACAAATAAAATAGATATTTTCAAATGAAACATGCATACCAGAGCCTTAATTAAGACCTTCATGTCGTGCAAAAATCCTTCAACCGAAGAATGGGAGCTTTAGAAAATTTGAAACTGCGCTTTTACACAGAATTTGTTTTGGTTGAAAACGAAAGACAAAACAATTATTCAAAAAGAATGATTTTCACCTTATTTTCCAGCATAACGACTGCTTATAAATTCAAATATTTTGGTGATTAATCTTATTGCTATTTTCTCCAATAAAACTATTCCTATACCACCACACTTACACTCATGAAAAAAATTAAGGAAGTTGTACCTTATAGCATGTATATCGGGCTTCAGACAATATCTCTGAAAGATATTTAATACACAGTGTCCTTTATTGAAGATACACAAGATAACCAAGTGTGAACAAAATTTGTTCAAAAAAATGTCGCCACATCAAAGACTTTCGCTTTCTTAATTTTTGTCCATGGGGATATATATATATATTTCATAAGACAAGCTTGTTTATAAGTTTTTTAATGGTAGGGAAGGAGGGATATGGATTAAAGTGTTATATATTTTCATATAATAAAATTATTCAATTATGTTAACTCTAAACCTTGTGTTGTTAACATTAAAACATTTTAAACATAATTAATCACTTTAAACTGTTAATATTCCTCCGCCATATATATATATATATATATATATTCTTTTTGCGAATTTTTTATTACCACCACACCACAAAAAAGTAGCTCCCAGAGAATATAATTTAGAAAATTTTACTCGCTAACGATATTAACTCTGCAACAAACATTATTTTTATTTTATGGAGAAAAATGTTTTTATAAACCATCATGTAGAGTAAACCGATACATTGTTTGAAGCTCTAACTTCATGTTTTATTATAATATATTCATTGAGAGAGTGTCCGGAATATTTTTACAGTAGTAAATATATTAAAACTTTCGAAATATAAGCGGTTTATAATACAAATGAAAACACCAAATCGCGAAGGTTTCTTTTCACGAATAAATCAAACTTCTATTGCCCTTACTGCGATGAAAAAATATATTGGGAGGGCTTGGCTCATCAGTGATGAACCCTCCCAGCAGTTTCGCCAATTTAATCTACCAGACCGCCTCTTTAGAGCTGTAATACTGTATTGGACCATTCTGCTTTTATATGCTACATTGAAGGGTTGAATCTTAGAAATGATATTAAAGGAAACTATGGACATAAGCTTTTAGGACAGTAGAATTACATTCAAATATTTCCACGAGCAATGTTCTTCCGCAAAAAGAAAAGGACAAGTCCAGTTAGGCATAAATTAATACCTAGCAATAAGGCGCCATCTATATAATACAAATGTAAACACCAAAACGCTAAAAAAGGATATTTTTTGTTTATTAAATATTCATATGTGACACACAAATTAAATTATTATTAAAATTCACACAAAATAGTTTAAATATAATTTTATACATAGCGTAAAGATTATAATTATTATATTGTTCAATATTATCTATTGGTTTAATCATTATTAGTAAACATAAAAGAGAGAAAAATCATTATCCAAACTCGTTTCTTCATTTAAATTATTGAACAAACGAAAAAGAAAAACAAACAAAAAGATGTTCGGCAGACGATGCCTCAAGGCAAGAAAATCATCTTCTGTTTTTAAATTATTTTGAAATTGAAATGGAAAGATTTCTCCCTCGAATAAGAGAGAAGTACATTAAAAACCTTTTATCTTTTTAATAAATCCATTTTTATTATTTCTATATAATAAAAATAAGATAATTTTAAACTTCTAAAATATGCAGGAATTTGTTTATTTAAGGAAAATAATTAGATATGTACGGAATGTGTATTTGTTAGAATAATTCTGAAAATGTGTATGTATGAGAGAGAGAGAGAAAAATATAAAAATTGTAAAAACTATAAATATAATAGACAACTTTTGATTTTATAGTAACTTTATAATAAATAGAAAATCTATCATAGAAATAATTTTAAAAATAATTTTAATTGATTTTAAATAAACCTTTTCAGTTATATTTTTTTCCGATAGATGGCACAAGCCAACTAAACATAATATTGTACGGTAAGTATGAATATTTTCTTAATTTTGAACATTCTCTCTTCTCATATACCGTACGTCCTTGACTATGTCTTATTGATATTTATGTGGAAACTAATAATTCCTTATGGATTTTAAATACTTGGATAAATATTATCCAATATAACTATGACAACTAAGGATACTAAAGTCATCAGTATAAACTTAATGATTAGATCCAAAAGACAAAAACCTCTCGCAATCAGTATCTTTTATTATTACAAATAACGGACGCTAGCTTTCGAACAATTAGTTCTTCAACGGGCGTTTTTACAAAACGAAATCAGATTCTTATTAATATATAGAGGTAATAGAAAAAATATATACAAATATTCGCTCAAAGATATGCTAAAAAGGTAAATTAGAGAATTGAAAAATAATCAGATATGCAAAAACTTCTTTAAAACTAAATTAAGTTTAAAACTAAGTGGGGAAGGGGGGACATAGCAGAATTCGTTCTTCAAATTCTTTTAAAAAAGACAGCGGAACTGTTCTGGGACATCTATTCTTCTGTTTATGCTGTCTTTACAACCAGGAACCAAGGATTCCAAAATTAATCTTTCCCCTTTGTATCTGATGTTGTTGTAATGGCAGATGGGGTTATCCAGATCAAAACTATGTCCTGTGTTTAACGTGTGTTGGTACAGAAGGGATCTGGGGTCTTTTGAGCTGATATTGTATTTGTGTTCTTTGATTCGGTTTTCGATTTTTCTGCCTGTTTCTCTACATAAACGAATTCACAATCATTGCAGGCAACCGAATAGATCGCGTTGCTTTTATGTTGAACATCATGTTTAACTCCTGGTTTGGTAATGGGGTTCCTCAGTATATGTCCTATTGTGCTTGTGCTGCGATAGGTGAACTGAATTCCATATTTCCTCAAATCATGGACTATTCGCTGATTGGTAGGGGAGAAATCTATAAAACCCCTGGTTCTGTTGAATGTAAGGGTAGCCTTTTTGAACGGGATGAATGTATGTTTTCTTATAAAGTCTGGTGGGTATCCAAATGTCCGTAGATTATTGTAAATATTCTCTTTTTCTTTTTCTTTTAAAGCTCGAAGGGAACAATGGGTATGGAGCCTCTTAGTTAGGGTTTTGACAACTGATATTTTGTAAGAGACTGGACTGTAGGAGTTAAACGGGATATATGATGGTTTGGCGGTATCTTTGTAATAGACAGTTGTTTGGAAACTGTTCCTATTTCTAAAAATGAGGGCATCCAGATATGGTAAGGTGTGGTTTTCTTCTCTTTCTATTGTAAACTTAATTTCTGGGTGGTAACTGTTAAGAGTGTCAAGGATGGCTTGGTCCGCTCCTAGGTGATATTCACAATATATATCATCAATATATCGTCGCCATTTCTTAATCCCCAGATTCTCTCGACTGTTAATCCAGCCATCTATTGTCAGTAGAACAATTTCTGCTACTGTAAGGGAAAGGGGGCTACCCATGGGTGACCCCTTAATCTGCCTGTAAATCTGGTTCTGATATGTAAAATTATTAATGGAGAGGCAAGCCTTGACCATGGTACAAATTGTATCAATATCGTCGAGTTCTGCCTTCTCAAGTATATCCCGTAGGTTGCTGATTATAAGATCATGAGGGAGGCAGAGGAAGAGGGATTTCACATCGAAGGAACAAATCCTACTGTTAGGGTCGGGTATAGATCTTCTGATATCACCTATAAAATCTGCTATGTTGTTAATTGAATAGATGTTCCGTGAACGGACATGGGGCGACAAAAGCGAAGACAAAAAACGAGATACCACTATAGCCGGCGAAAGGTGGTATGCGACTATTGGTCTTAATGGGATATCTTCCTTGTGCAACTTCGGAAGGCCATATATGTAAGGAATATTTGTGTTATTGTTTATGAATGACTTGTATTGTTCATCAGTGATCTTTTTGTTCTTCCTGAGAGATGCTAACGTTTTATTAAAAAGAGCTATGGATTTAGAATTTTCGGCTTTAGATATGGGTTCAAAAATCTCTTTGTCTTCCAATGTTGTCTCCATCTTATTCTGGTAATCCAATCTGTTCATAATGACCGTACTACCTCCCTTGTCTGCTCTGCAAACCACCAATTCCTTATTGTTTTTTATGTTTTTAATCGCTTGGAAGAATTGTTTCTTAGGTTTTATATCAAAAGTACCCCTTCTGTTAATTTTAGCGGCGACTATGTTCCTTATCTCTGATTTCTGTACATGGTTGAAAGTTTGGATTACGGATTCGATTGAACCAATAGTTCTGAAAGGGTCAGTTTCGGTCGGTATTCTGTTTTTTAGGCCATTTCGTAGTAAATTCTCTTCTGATGGGGAAAAAACATGATCGGTGAGGTTAACTA
Organism: Cordylochernes scorpioides; assembly: GCA_030710605.1. Taxonomy (NCBI): domain Eukaryota; kingdom Metazoa; phylum Arthropoda; class Arachnida; order Pseudoscorpiones; family Chernetidae; genus Cordylochernes; species Cordylochernes scorpioides. The sequence continues at coordinate 73,585,841 of CP092868.1, forward strand.
TTGTATTTCCTAAAGTATCTGCTGGAAAGTTATATTTCTTTTCCCAAAACCGGAATTTATCATGATGTTTCTTGGATATTCTGAGATTCTGTGAATCAACTGCTCTTGTGATGTTTATAAGTAATTCTGCCATGGCTTTCCTTGGTAGTGTACACGATTTTAGGGAAATTAGTTCTTTAATTGTTTTACCAAGAAATCTTATCATGGAGTGACACCCTTTGATCCTCGCCTTAAGTAGATCTTTTCTGAGATTCTCTATCTTCCGTTCAGAAAAAACATTCCCAACCGGATCTCTAATTCTGAGGGAAGGGGAAATAAAATTCACTTCCTGACATTTCTTGTTGAACTGTAGGTTATTTCTCCACCTGGCTAGGCTGAGTGAATGCAGAACTTGTGAAGGCAGAACTCGACAATATTGATACAATTTGTACCATGGTCATGGCTTGCCTCTCCATTAATAATTTTACATATCAGAACCAGATTTACAGGCAGATTAAGGGGTCACCCATGGGTAGCCCCCTTTCCCTTACAGTAGCAGAAATTGTTCTACTGACAATAGATGGCTGGATTAACAGTCGAGAGAATCTGGGGATTAAGAAATGGCGACGATATAATGTGAATATCACCTAGGAGCGGACCAAGCCATCCTTGACACTCTTAGCAGTTACCACCCAGAAATTAAGTTTACAATAGAAAGAGAAGAAAACCACACCTTACCATATCTGGATGCCCTCATTTTTAGAAATAGTAACAGTTTCCAAACAACTGTCTATTACAAAGATACCGCCAAACCATCATATATCCCGTTTAACTCCTACAGTCCAGTCTCTTACAAAATATCAGTTGTCAAAACCCTAACTAAGAGGCTCCATACCCATTGTTCCCTTCGAGCTTTAAAAGAAAAAGAAAAAGAGAATATTTACAATAATCTACGGACATTTGGATACCCACCAGACTTTATAAGAAAACATACATTCATCCCGTTCAAAAAGGCTACCCTTACAGTCAACAGAACCAGAGGTTTTATAGATTTCTCCCCTACCAATCAGCGAATAGTCCATGATTTGAGTAAATATGGAATTCAGTTCACCTATCGCAGCACAAGCACAATAGGACATATACTGAGGAACCCCTTTACCAAACCAGGAGTTAAACATGATGTTCAACATAAAAGCAACGCGATCTATTCGGTTGCCTGCAATGATTGTGAATCCGTTTATGTAGGAGAAACAGGCAGAAAAATCGAAAACCGAATCAAAGAACACAAATACAATATCAGCTCAAAAGACCCCAGATCCCTTCTGTACCAACACACGTTAAACACAGGACATAGTTTTGATCTGGATAACCCCATCTGCCATTACAACAACATCAGATACAAAGGGGAAAGATTAATTTTGGAATCCTTGGTTTCTGGTTGTAAAGACAGCATAAACAGAAGAATAGATGTCCCAGAATAGTTCCGCTGTCTTTTTTAAAAGAATTTGAAGAACGAATTCTGCTATGTCCCCCCTTCCCCACTTAGTTTTAAACTTAATTTAGTTTTAAAGAAGTTTTTGCATATCTGATTATTTTTCAATTCTCTAATTTACCTTTTTAGCATATCTTTGAGCGAATATTTGTATATATTTTTTCTATTACCTCTATATATATTAATAAGAATCTGATTTCGTTTTGTAAAAACGCCCGTTGAAGAACTAATTGTTCGAAAGCTAGCGTCCGTTATTTGTAATAATAAAAGATACTGATTGCGAGAGGTTTTTGTCTTTTAGATTTAATTTTGTGCGCAATTTTTTGATCTTAGAATGAACCCGAAAAACCTTGAATATACTGAATTTTATAAAACGAAATTATATAGGAAGTCACTCAGCCTAGCCAGGTGGAGAAATAACCTACAGTTCAACAAGAAATGTCAGGAAGTGAATTTTATTCCCCCTTCCCTCAGAATTAGAGATCCGGTTGGGAATGTTTTTTCTGAACGGAAGATAGAGAATCTTAGAAAAGATCTACTTAAGGCGAGGATCAAAGGGTGTCACTCCATGATAAGATTTCTTGGTAAAACAATTAAAGAACTAATTTCCCTATTATCGTGTACACTACCAAGGAAAGCCATGGCAGAATTACTTATAAACATCACAAGAGCAGTTGATTCACAGAATCTCAGAATATCCAAGAAACATCATGATAAATTCCGGTTTTGGGAAAAGAAATATAACTTTCCAGCAGATACTTTAGGAAATACAATAGTTAACCTCACCGATCATGTTTTTTCCCCATCAGAAGAGAATTTACTACGAAATGGCCTAAAAAACAGAATACCGACCGAAACTGACCCTTTCAGAACCATTGGTTCAATCGAATCCGTAATCCAAACTTTCAACCATGTACAGAAATCAGAGATAAGGAACATAGTCGCCGCTAAAATTAACAGAAGGGGTACTTTTGATATAAAACCTAAGAAACAATTCTTCCAAGCGATTAAAAACATAAAAGACAATAAGGAATTGGTGGTTTGCAGAGCAGACAAGGGAGGTAGTACGGTCATTATGAACAGATTGGATTACCAGAATAAGATGGAGACAACATTGGAAGACAAAGAGATTTTTGAACCTATATCTAAAGCCGAAAATTCTAAATCCATAGCTCTTTTTAAGAAAACGTTAGCATCTCTCAGGAAGAACAAAAAGATCACTGATGAACAATACAAGTCATTCATAAACAATAACACAGATATTCCTTACATATATGGCCTTCCGAAGTTGCACAAGGAAGATATCCCATTAAGACCAATAGTCGCATTTCACCTTTCGCCGGCTATAGTGGTATCTCGTTTTTTGTCTTCGCTTTTGTCGCCCCATGTCCGTTCACGGAACATCTATTCAATTAACAACATAGCAGATTTTATAGGTGATATCAGAAGATCTATACCCGACCCTAACAGTAGGATTTGTTCCTTCGATGTGAAATCCCTCTTCCTCTGCCTCCCTCATGATCTTATAATCAGCAACCTACGGGATATACTTGTGAAGGCAGAACTCGACAATATTGATACAATTTGTACCATGGTCAAGGCTTGCCTCTCCATTAATAATTTTACATATCAGAACCAGATTTACAGGCAGATTAAGGGGTCACCCATGGGTAGCCCCCTTTCCCTTACAGTAGCAGAAATTGTTCTACTGACAATAGATGGCTGGATTAACAGTCGAGAGAATCTGGGGATTAAGAAATGGCGACGATATATTGATGATATATATTGTGAATATCACCTAGGAGCGGACCAAGCCATCCTTGACACTCTTAACAGTTACCACCCAGAAATTAAGTTTACAATAGAAAGAGAAGAAAACCACACCTTACCATATCTGGATGCCCTCATTTTTAGAAATAGGAACAGTTTCCAAACAACTGTCTATTACAAAGATACCGCCAAACCATCATATATCCCGTTTAACTCCTACAGTCCAGTCTCTTACAAAATATCAGTTGTCAAAACCCTAACTAAGAGGCTCCATACCCATTGTTCCCTTCGAGCTTTAAAAGAAAAAGAAAAAGAGAATATTTACAATAATCTACGGACATTTGGATACCCACCAGACTTTATAAGAAAACATACATTCATCCCGTTCAAAAAGGCTACCCTTACAGTCAACAGAACCAGGGGTTTTATAGATTTCTCCCCTACCAATCAGCGAATAGTCCATGATTTGAGGAAATATGGAATTCAGTTCACCTATCGCAGCACAAGCACAATAGGACATATACTGAGGAACCCCATTACCAAACCAGGAGTTAAACATGATGTTCAACATAAAAGCAACGCGATCTATTCGGTTGCCTGCAATGATTGTGAATCCGTTTATGTAGGAGAAACAGGCAGAAAAATCGAAAACCGAATCAAAGAACACAAATACAATATCAGCTCAAAAGACCCCAGATCCCTTCTGTACCAACACACGTTAAACACAGGACATAGTTTTGATCTGGATAACCCCATCTGCCATTACAACAACATCAGATACAAAGGGGAAAGATTAATTTTGGAATCCTTGGTTTCTGGTTGTAAAGACAGCATAAACAGAAGAATAGATGTCCCAGAACAGTTCCGCTGTCTTTTTTAAAAGAATTTGAAGAACGAATTCTGCTATGTCCCCCCTTCCCCACTTAGTTTTAAACTTAATTTAGTTTTAAAGAAGTTTTTGCATATATGATTATTTTTCAATTCTCTAATTTACCTTTTTAGCATATCTTTGAACGAATATTTGTATATATTTTTTCTATTACCTCTATATATATTAATAAGAATCTGATTTCGTTTTGTAAAAACGCCCGTTGAAGAACTAATTGTTCGAAAGCTAGCGTCCGTTATTTGTAATAATAAAAGATACTGATTGCGAGAGGTTTTGTCTTTTGGATTTAATTTTGTTCGCAAGTTTTTTGATCTTATAAACTTAATGATAAAACCGCTGGTTTTCGACTGCTACGAACCGGGTTCGATTCCCGCATTGGGAACTTTTTTCTGATTAACAAAATAAGCTCCAATGGCCTTGATTATTGCAAAAGATCAACCCCACCAGCGAGTGCAAGTAACCAAACAGGGCTCTGGGACATTTGTAAGTGGAAAGTCGAACTTCTTTTCACGTGTGTAGACATGTGGTGCACTTACAGTAAAAGCAGTCGTCTACTTCTACCAACCATGATTATCATGATCTGTGCTACGTGTACTAGGGATAAGCAAAAAAAACTGATAAACTAAATATCATATAACTAATCCCTACAAAAAGAAACATTCATATATCGACACAGAAGCATAGGTGTAGGTATTCATTAAAAACAATCTGAAAGTAATTCCTTCATAGAGGGCTTACAATATCATAATTCATAATACCGTTATCCACTTCAGTACAATGATACCCTATATAACTTAACACTAACACTGGATAAAATATGTTTTATAAAAATAATCAAGTATCGTTTCAGGAATTCCATACCGATTAAAATGTTATAATACCTTGATAAATGTTGGCGTTCAGCCAACTGAAATATTGGTAAAGTAAATTATATTTTGATCCAATATATGCCTTTTTATTTGAATACCTATATATGTAAACAGTGATATTTCAGAAATTCAATCCGAACTCACCTCTGCAATAGTAATCAAAATTTCAAATGGAAATAGAAAATAAACTGCTGGCCACCGTAAATGAAACACCCTGAAAGAAGCATGCAAATAACATGAAATTTACAACATGCATTAGCGGAGGTGAGATATGCAAATTATTTGAAATTCAGCGTAGACGCACATCACGCGCGCCTCTGGCTCCACTTCAAAGCATTATTTAAGGCATGAGATTTCGACGATTCCAAGTTCGGCAATAGTTAATTTCTTGTGTGTGTGTGCTTTTTTAACGATCAATTAAGCCTCGTAGAAAACAGCAATCATCTTTTGATCAAGTATCCGATTTCGACAGAGGAAGGATAGTGGCCTACCGAGATTGTGGATTATCTTTCAGGCAAATCGGTAGTAGTGTTGGACGAAACCAAACAACTGTAATGCGGATATTTGATCGTTGGATTCAGGAAGGTTCGACGGACCGACCTGTTCGATCGCATCCACCTCAGTGCATCATTTCACGTGCTGACAGTCAAATTGTGCGCATGGCAGTAACAGATCGCTCAGTCACATTACGAAATGTAGCACAACACATTCAGTCTGTAACGCATCATCCAGTGTCTGCGCGTACCATTCGACGCCGTTTACAGAAGAGTGATCTGTCCGCAAGACGTCCATTGCTTCGTCTACCCTTGACGCAAAACCACAGATGTCTCCGCCGCCAATTGTGCGATGAAAGAAGGATATGGACAGCAGAATGGAATCAAATTGTCTTTACTGACGAGTCACGCTTCTGTCTGCAACACCACGATGGTTGGACTTTACTACTAACTACTACAATAATAAGGATACAGAGAAGATTGACATGGGCCCTGTAATACTTGTTCTGCGGTAGAACTACTACAATAGAAAGGATACATAGAATATTGACATGGGCCCTGTAATACTTGTTCGACGGTACAACTACTTCAATAGGAAGGATACAGATAAGATTGGCATAGGCCCTGTAATACTCGTGTTCGGCAGTACAACTATTACCATAAGAAAGATAAATATAAGATTACCATGGCCACTGCATTACTTGTTTGGAATTATAATTGCCGCAATATACAGATAAGCATGGCTCCTACGAAAGGATAAAATATAGAATTTTGAATCGCCTCTCTCTCTTCACTTCATGCAGACGATCTGTGGAGCTGAGGTAGGTCCACCGATCCGTTTCCAAGCGGCCCAATCCCGTTAAGAATCAAGTGGGTGGATGGAGAGAGGTTAAATGGATTTGGAATCAGCACATTCGACAAAGCCGTTCCATACCTCTCTCCTCTGCCTTCTCGCTTCTTCTATTCACTTTTCATGTCAGTGGAAACAAACGTTTTTTTTTTTTTTCAAAATATATATCTAAAATAAAATTTATTCATTATATTTTCATTAATTACTTTATATATGTGTGGTGTTTTGAGTGTTAGCCAAGATGACCATAGTGGTGAAAAGACACACAGCCACAACGTAAATTGGAAGTGAGCACCTGCAAGGAATATGCAAATAGGAGAAAAGGTTCATTGGCTACAAATTTGTAATGTTTCTGCCTACGATATTCACAACAGACTTGGATTTCATAAAGTACAGTCGACTCTCGATAATTTGAAACTCAAGGGACCAGAGAAAATGTCAAATTATCAAGAAATCAAAATAACAAGAGTTTGACAACCAAAAGGGAGGGAGGGAAAAAATAAATTAAATAAGAGTTTGAGGTTTTGCCAGTTTCGGGATATACATTCTATGTTGATACAAGATTGAATAAATGACTTACCTCAAGTTTTTATAGTAATAATTTTATTGGGAGTTTTCGGGTCTTGCCCTTTCTCAAACAAGAGTTTGATATCTAAATTTGTCATTAATTATTTTAAACATTTATACAATTATTCACAAATGTTAATTTTAAAAATAAGTCCGTTTATTTTTTCGAGTGAGCGACTTCAGTCTATCATTGTCAAATTAATTTTCGAGAGTAGTCAGAGATGCGAAGAAATCGTCACTTGCGTCCGTTCTGAGGGCGTAGAAGCGTAGGGTAGTAAGAGATGTCCTTGCCACTCTCAATGTGACTGGAATTGGCGGTTGCTCTTCTTCGTCTTCGCCCTTATTCAGATGGGCCAAATTCAATATTTCGACATCGGTTAGGGCACCGTGTACAATTGTGTCATAGTCGACATGAGAATAATCCTCAAATGTTAATTCTCCATAGTTAAAAAGACGTCCCCACCCTGAGTCAGAATTTCATAATTTGTAATTTTTGGCGCCTCCGTTGACTGTTCTACGCTTTCGGTGTGCATAAAACCGCACTTCTCTAAAGCAGTTATAAATAGTGGTGGTGTAGACATTTTTCCAGGCCATATCAATCATGATGGTCAAATGGTAAAATGCCAAACTGTTTAGCGATAACTTTTTTTTAATTATCCATCCTCCACAGTTTGAATTACACGCTTTTTTCACTTATGAAAGACACTTGTTCTTTCTTGAAATCATTAAATAACACAAATCAAACATTTAAAGGACTCAATTTAACCTTTTGGGTGCGGAACACGACAATAGTTGCTTCGAAGATTTTGTCTGTAGGTGCGGGAAGTGACTATAGTCCACGTGCTTTAAAAATTGAATCCTTTCAGTACGGCCTCCTACGATAGCCGCCCAGTTGAAATGTGAAACTGCGGCCCGCTCAGCGTGGGAAATTTAACTCTAACTTTGTTTAGTTAGTTCAGATTTTCAGCATTTTCCGATATAATCATATTAATAAAATCAAGTAAACAAGATTTTGATATATAAATTCGTGATTTATTATTTTAAACATTTGAACAGTTATTCACACATATTCTTTTGTGTCAATATACTATTCCTTAAACTTCAAATTACCGAGGAGACCAATCAATATTGATTTTATTAAACCTATCGAGTATTTTTCAAGGGAACGGGAAAACATTTCAAGTTAGCAAGAGATTCAAATTAACGAGTTTCAAATTTTTGAGAGTCGATTGTATATTCAAGATGGGCCCTCAAAGAACTCACACAGTTGCATAAAAAAAGCGCTTGGACATCTGCCATTTGGAAATTTGGATCGCTATGGTCATCAATTTTC
>CP092868.1:73594183-73677730 GCA_030710605.1 Cordylochernes scorpioides
ATTAATGAGAAATAAAAATTTTGCGTGATGCTATCACAAACATCCATAATAGATTACGAGAGAAGTATAATGAGCAAAACTATATTTAATCTGTATATAGTTGATTCAATGCGCTCCAGGAACCCGGGTTACACCAAAAAATGATTTTTACTACTTTCATATTGTAGTAAGAATATTATGAATTTATGTTTTATTCAGTGAAGATGAAAAAATCGCTCTGAGAATTGTTTTGATATCTGAAAAATCCACTTGTCTCACAATATGTGAAGAGATTTGGTAGAATCAATAGCTCGATCAGCTGGAAATAATTACCACTGCTAAACCCAACTTTTTTGTTTCAAATTAAATTTATTTCAATAAAAAAAAAATAAAAGGTCGAATTTAGTTTATAGATCGATAGCAAAAATTGTTTTATGATGTTGAAAGCTTAATGAAAATTAAGTGTCTTATCCTAAACATAAATACAGACACATAAATAGACAGGCCTATATTAAAAACCAATATATAGAAATATACATAAACGCATGTATAAATAAAGACTGACATGTAGACACTGGAAATTAAACAGGTATATATAGAAAGACATATGAACTGATATTAAAGAACAAGTAAATGGAGACAGACATAAACAGGCATATATTGAACAGGAAAACAGACATAAACCAATGGAGACAGATATGAATAAATGAATATAATATATCTGTATGTATATTTATTTATATATATTGAGAAAAAGGCATCTCCCGATCGTGCAAATTAATGGTATTCCGAAAAATGGCGCAAAGTCATTAATAACCTTTAGTTGCACGATCAGGAGATTCCTTTTTCTCAATTTATCCACCTGATCCCAGTACACTATCACTTTTGTACTATTTTATTTTACACACACACACACACACACATATATATATATATACTAGCGGATGTACCCGGCTTCACCCGAGGTTTTACCCGAGTAAAGGTTTGTCTAACGAACATTTGTTAAAACAATTCTCTATAAACTTATAAAAAAAAGATATATTTTGATAATTTGAAACTCGTAAATTTGAATCTCTCGATAAAGTGAACATTTTTTCCCGGTCCCTGTGTGCCGTGTCATCCTGAATTTTGTCTTTCCTAATTTTCTACATTACAAAATCATCGTTTTATCTAGTGAACATTTTTCCCGGTCCCTTGAACATTTGTTAAAACAATTCTCTATAAACTTATAAAAAATATATATATTTTGATATTTTGAAACTCGTAAATTTGAATCTCGCGATAAAGTGCTCATTTTTTCCCGGTCCCTGTGTGCCGTGTCATCCTAATTCTGTCTTTCCTAATTTTTTACATTACAAAATCATCGTTTTATCTAGTGAACATTTTTTACCGGTCCCTTGAAAAATACTCGATAAGTTGTATAAAATCATGGTCGTTTATGGAAGATGGACGAAGTTCCCGGAGGTCACCCGCGAGGTTTTTTCTTGTCTACTTGGCACAGCTGTGTCACCAACTCTGCCCCCGCGCGCCAGGACCTCTCGATCCTTTTGATTGGTCGGTGGGAACTTGGACTGTCCATCCGGCCGGCGGCCGGACGATTCCATTCTCGCGACAGGGGGTGGGGCAGACCTAAGCCTATCTCCGTCGCAAGGTGGCGCTGCTTGCGAGTTGAAGCTACAAATCTGTAAATAACTCTAAGGATATTAAAGATATTCAAGAAATTATTTTTCGAAAACCTTTCCGGGGATATACCTAATAATATCCCAAAATTTCACGGCGATTGGATGTACGGTTTTTGAATCTATAGACTACACACACACACACACAGACAGACATTCATTTATATATATATATATGTTACAAACTATGTAAATCCAAAATTATTTGTTCAAGTTGAAGGTGCAGTCGTCTTGAATTTAATTAAAAAAGAGAAAATCTGTCTCAAGAAGTTTATTTATGAACTCTTTGAGTAAAAAGAATATATTAAATTTAAGTAAATATAGAATTTTAACAATTAATTCTATATCACTATTTACATATTTATATAAAATTAAATCTAACTTACCTAACCTTACCTAAAAAACAAAAACAATTTATTTATATTTAAGGTGGCGCCATCTAGTGGCCAAGAATAACAGAGTTATTTGAGACAGATTATTAAAATAAAATAATATTTACATGCATTTATATCTATGACATTTCTATTAATTTTTTAAAAAATTATATAACATATATATATGATAATTTAAACCAACAAACCTATATATTATAATATTTATAACAAGATTGTCATGTATATAGAACTAATTATAAACTATAACTAATTATATGCATAATTGACATGTCTCCTTGCATCACCAAATGTAATGTACTGAGGATGAATAAATAAAACTATATAATAGATTAAAAACTAAGTTAAAAGCAAGATTGAGAGATTTACAAAGTAACTTCTAAAGATAGATTGGAAGCCGACAGCCAGGCGCCATTCTCGAGTAACAGAGACACGTGTGACACGTGCATGACCCAATTCTCTTGGTCGGAGGCGTAGTATAAAAACGCCCGCGTAGCAACAGCCAGTCAGTTCAGTCCAGTGAGCCTTCCGGTCAGCGTCACCCCTTATCGTCTCCAGGGACCAACTCATCGACCATGTAAAACAGTAAGGGATCTTCTATCTCCATCTTTGCTTTTGGCTCGACTTTTTATCTATTCAAGGAACTTTCTTTCAACTGTGTCGCTTCGTTTTGTGTGTGTGGACATTCCCAAGTTTCCACTCTGCCTCGACCACGACTGCCTGTACCCTGTGAGAACTGTTAAAGATCCTACAAGGTGCAGAGAGGTACTGGAAAACTCTCCACCCCCTGACTGTCCCTCTCGGTTACTACAGGTTTGACCCTCGGTTGCCACAACTTATAGCGAGAGTCGACGAGGTTCTACAAGAGTCAACCAGAGCTTCAACGTATTAATACAGAGAGTCGACAGGATCTCAACGTATTATTACAGAGAGTCGACAGGATCTCAACGTATTATTACAGAGAGTCGACAGGATTCTACAACAGGCTTACCAAACCCCAACGTATTATTACAGAGAGTCGACAGGATTACCACAACGAAGGAGACCACAACGAAGAAGGTAAAAAGACTGTCCAGATAGATAGAAGAGCCAAGAAGCAAGATGGAGGAACAAGCACGCCATTCCAACGAAACGACCAAGCAATCTTCCCCCAACGACACAGCCGAACATCCCGCAAAATAAGCCGGTGAGAAGTTACCCATCTTCGACCTTAAAACGCAACCATCCAGACGACATGCCACCATCGCCAAACAGAAGTCACAAGCTTCTACAAGCTCTACAAGACGCCTTCCACGTCATCAGGACAACAACCAAAGACCAAGTCTCCTGACTAAACAATCATAAAAACTGTGAGTTTTTGAAAAAATCTGCTTAACTCTCTCTTCATGCTAACAACTTGATTTTCCATAAATATAATGTTTATTTTTACTGTAATTATTTTTAAATCAAATTTTACCATTTTTATAGCATTTCAATTCAAATTTTAAATATTGTACACCCTCATTTATCATTTTTTACTTTATTTTAAGCAACTTTTAAATTTTAATTCATTACTTTCAATGTTACATAAAAAATCATATTATATTTTAATTACTCGAATCCTATTTTCTAAACTTATTTGTTGTGTTTCTTTTAATACCTTATTTTTATACCAAAAACACCAATGTCTTAATTAAATACACAAAACTTTGCAAAAAAATCATTGTTATGTTCACTATTTTATGTACACGCCCCATTCAAATTATAAGTCACTATCATGCCATTGCCCTTTTACAAGTATAATTTTCGCACTACCATAATCAACGATTTAAAAAGTATATTCAAATTTTAATAAACATAGATGAAACGCATTTTTTTTTTAATACAAAAATCGAAAGATACAATATCTTCAAAAGCACAACTAGAAATGTAACTGTCCTTCCCCAAAACAAGTTAAAAATTCCAGCATAGCTACACTCCCTCGTCCTTTTCTTTTTACATGCATAATTATTAATAATTCACACATCCCTCGGAACGAACTTCAACACATTCCCACCTTACTTTCGCCAATTGGCCACACGAGCTCCATATCGTCGCGAACACAAAGATTTCACGATAAACATACCACCTCTATAGCAATCTGAAAATTCTCGATGTGTTTCGTACAACAACCACCCATGACTAATAAATTTGTTATTCATTCGGAAACTAGTTAGATGCTGTACCAAAAACAAAGACTTCACGTGACACCTTTCTATTCAATCCACTTACTAGTGTTACACAGCGCACCACAACAATTTTCTCACTTAACAGGCCTAAGACGCCTTCATGCCTGTGACACCTCACCAAAACGTGTCCACGTCGGAAAGTCGCACTTTTACGCACATCTAACCTGACATCATTGAATAACATTTTTATTAAGTCCGCAACATCGTCGAGACACAACGCTTGCAAACACAGAGAAAAACTATATTTTCAAATATGCCTAAATATGCTAAAGAAACAAATTACCACAGTGGAGGCAGAGAGATTTTTTTCTAGCCAGCAGGGTGACTCACAACGCCCGCCAACATCAATAAACAGCAGCGGCGTCAGGTTAAAATGACACCTCCAATTCCAGTACGCCTGTACCTGAAACAAGTCATCCAACTCGCAGGACGGATAGATTGCAGCACATAAAACTAATTGACTTACCAATAATTACCCAATTCACTTATTAATTTGAACTTTAATATTGAAATATCATAAAACTTTATATCTTCAACTATCATTGTGTGTTTTACAACTTTTACATTGTTTCACGACCAGTGTGGAATATTTTTTCTAAACTAGAACGCCATCTTTTATATAATGTTAAACCTTTATTGTTATATATTACAATCATCTTCGTCAATGCAATCCATTTTTTTTAAAGAATCAATCAAGTTATCATTTATTTTATATTTGTATGCTATATGTGTTTGTTTTTCTATACCCCAGCACGCAAAAGAGAAAACATTCTCTACATATCACCATGAGCATGTCATTTCACGTATTCCCAGTTTCAGAGACATAGAAACACCAATGTGTACCAAAAGGGAAATGACCTAGTTACACACCACAGTTGTAACTTTTCTTCCTAAGAGACAATTTTTGTTCAATTTTTCACTACTTAACATTTATCTAATCATTAATAACCTTTAATTATATTATAACTTTGTATGAAATCTTGAATAATTATTTGTATTTTTTTTACTTTTCAATTATATAATCAAATTTTTATTCCAACATTATTTTAACAACTTTATTTTAACAAATTTATTTTTCATGATATTATTTTAGTATGGCAAAACATTTAATTCTTTCAATAATCAGTTTTAATTCATTATTATATATTTTATATATTACTAATTCATTATTATATCTTTTATATTTTACTAATTCATTATTATATCTTTCATATAGTACATGTTTGATCTTATCCACTTATACTTTTTTATCCGCAATCACATTTTTATCTTTTTATTCACTATATTTTTGTTTAAATACTTTATTATATGACAATGTTTGTTTATCATCAACTATCGGGCATATACAACAATCGTTTACAACAATCTATTTCTCTAACCACTTCAGTGTACTTTACACTACTATCTTTCTCTCCGCCATTGCTTCACATCAACGTAGAGAACTGCTTGACAATTTTTCTTTTGATTTCTTAATTCAACAAACTCTTTGAACACAGTTCCCCAGAAGTACAAGTCTCGACTTTTGGTCTGAACACGTTTCAAAAGTTTATTTCAATCATCCGCAGAGCACATCACCAACGCATGCACAAAGCGTTCGCTTTTATCAACTTTCAATTTTTCAGCTCTAGCGGACCACAATCAACCTTTGATTTCAAGTCAAGTCAGACCACCTACTGTCGCTACAACAATTCTACTTATCGCATGGCTCTACCACCCCTTTCAATCATATTAATTCTTTTCTTCAACAAACTTTTCAACCCAATAACCCTACAATTGTGACAAAGCACTGTAACCTTATACAGGATCACAGGTGAAACATTGCCTAGGAAGACGCACAAGTCTATATCCTCGCTTTGCACCTGGATCTCAGTATTTGATTGTCTGTGCAACACTTACAATTGCATATTCTTCAACCCCTAACCCTTTCCAACGCCCGCCAACAATCTTTTAGAACATCATTTTTTATCATCATTATTTTTTAGCAAACAAGGGTTTTATCTACAGTTCTCTTTTATAATGAATATCATAACTTTTAAATTAAACATAAGTTTTATTTTTATAATTTTCAGATTTAGCCAAATAAACATCTTGTTATAGCCCTTTACCCTCACAGTTTTAATTAATTAAAAGACATTTTAATTACTTACCTGTGTTAGAGAGGCTTTACCCGCTTAAACCCGGATAAACCCTTTCACTCACGGGGCCCATCTATGATAATTTAAACCAACAAACCTATATATTATAATATTTATAACAAGATTGTCATGTATATAGAACTAATTATAAACTATAACTAATTATATGCATAATTGACATGTCTCCTTGCATCACCAAATGTAATGTACTGAGGATGAATAAATAAAACTATATAATAGATTAAAAACTAAGTTAAAAGCAAGATTGAGAGATTTACAAAGTAACTTCTAAAGATAGATTGGAAGCCGACAGCCAGGCGCCATTCTCGAGTAACAGAGACACGTGTGACACGTGCATGACCCAATTCTCTTGGTCGGAGGCGTAGTATAAAAACGCCCGCGTAGCAACAGCCAGTCAGTTCAGTCCAGTGAGCCTTCCGGTCAGCGTCACCCCTTATCGTCTCCAGGGACCAACTCATCGACCATGTAAAACAGTAAGGAATCTTCTATCTCCATCTTTGCTTTTGGCTCGACTTTTTATCTATTCAAGGAACTTTCTTTCAACTGTGTCGCTTCGTTTTGTGTGTGTGGACATTCCCAAGTTTCCACTCTGCCTCGACCACGACTGCCTGTACCCTGTGAGAACTGTTAAAGATCCTACAAGGTGCAGAGAGGTACTGGAAAACTCTCCACCCCCTGACTGTCCCTCTCGGTTACTACAGGTTTGACCCTCGGTTGCCACAACTTATAGCGAGAGTCGACGAGGTTCTACAAGAGTCAACCAGAGCTTCAACGTATTAATACAGAGAGTCGACAGGATCTCAACGTATTATTACAGAGAGTCGACAGGATCTCAACGTATTATTACATATATATATATATTGTTTATTAAAAACAAAAAAAAAGGTATATTCCTGAACGCTCTTTGAGCATTTTAAATGGCAAAGCGCCATCTAGTGTAACAAAAATCAACAAAATGTTTATTTAGCTTGTTCCGAGATATTTAACCAACCCATTTTTTTTTTAATCGAAAAAAAGACAATCACGTATACGTTATAGGCTGTTGGCCCTTTTCAGCGTGGTGCAAGCTGTACCTCAACGACTAAATATTTGTCGAGGCTTCCTGAGCAATAAATAAATTGGTATATAAGGCAAATTTGTATAAATACGCTGTACATGAGAAAAATAAGAAAAAATGTTACAATTAAATATGTATATTTAGACCTAGAGACCATACCGGGTAGACCTACAATAGAGAGAGGAAAAAAAAAAACATTTTAACAAAAGGTTCCCCCATCTTTTAAAATAAAACGGGGGGCTGATAACAAATTGTGAAGTAGGAAGAAAACAAATTGACTGTAAAGGAATATCGCTTATTAGATTTCTTCAGAATTCAAATAAATTGTAAACGACTAAATTATACAGTATTTCCCTAAGTCATAAATTTAATAGGCAACGTCAATAAAATATTCTTCTGGCTTTTGTTTTAGCTGTTGTTGTTGGAGACTGCCAGATGGGAATATATATAACAGGTCTGCTATTTAATCCAAGTCATATTTATATAATGTGTGGGATGAAATATATTTATAGGAAAAATGTTTATCGCGTGTTATATTTCAACAGACAGAAATGTTCTTAAATTATTACTCTATTTAATTTATAGAGAGTGTTTTCATTTTTTATAGTGCATGGTTGAATTTTAAACTGTAACTTGTTCGATTTTCTATTTATTTTCCATTTCCTTCTAAATAGGCTCTTTTCCTTGTAATAAAAGAGGAAAATTTGAGGTGCCTCCCTTCTCAGCTTAATGCAATTCATACCAATATGTTAAATGAAAGAATGTTATTTGGGTTTAATTAGTTATTTGCACTAGTAATGATAGTTATTTTGAATTATAAACACGCCCAGGTTTTTATAGATACAACCTTTATAGTTATAATAATAAAATGTTGAGCTGAAAATAGTGACAATATCCTTGACAGTGTCCTCAAACATTGTGGTGAATTATGGACAATCCATCACAAATCAATTGAATCACATCTTCAAAATAAAGGAGAAAGTCTGTTTACTTTGTTATTGTTTCAATAGGTTTCTATAACAACCATTTGGTAACAATTACAAAGAAAGATAATTGCTGTGAATAAACAATAGTTTTCTCTCTCATTCATATAAATATAGAATATTAATTAATTATTTACCTCTATTCATTCTTTGATTTATCCTATGATATTGTATCTCTCAGATTGTTTTGCTTTCTTGCCTTGAGTATAATTATTACCCACTTAATGGCACGAAATATTATGGAATTGGAAAAGCTTTCATGTCGCCGGTCCTATTTCTTTTGAAAAGACAGAGGCAATTTTGTTTACACGTGTGTCTTCAATAAAGGTCACTGTGTATCATATATATTTAAGAGTTAACGCCCGATTCCCGATATATATCATAAAAGGTATAACTTCCTCAAGTTTTGTTCATGAGTGTGAGTGAGCTACATCTACGAGGTGTTGGAGCCAGTTGTCCCTTCTTACCTTAAGGGCTTGCCCACAGCCATATTTCAACAGGATAATGCGCGACCGCAACTGTCACGCATTGTCCAAAGGTTCTTCGCTGATTTCTTTATTTCGACTTGGAGCGCTATGTCCCCCTAGGGACACTTGCACTTTGAACATAAACAAATTTTTAAAGAAAATAAAGAAAGATTTTGAAATATGTTCAGAATTAGTGTGCAAGTTAGTTAGATGAAAAGGTTAAATATATATATATATATATATATATCTATATTAATAAAATGGAAATTTCATAAGTGGCCATCACTAAAAACTTTCGTTACAATGCATCAATTTCAACCAAATTTTCAACATTTATGTAAAACTAGATGGAGCAGGTTTTGCTTAACATCAAAATATATTTCCTAACATTAACATGCGTAACTTCGCTGTTATCGATTAAATACAAAAAAAATCAACAGAGTTAATTTTATTTATATATAAATACAAAATTAAATTTCAACAGAGTTATTTTTTTACATACTAGCTAATAACCTCAATCTAAAAAATATTCAAAACAAGCAATTTTAAGATAACACCATATGTAAAACAGTCGGCCAAGAAAACAACAACGATATTACATCTTTCTCACATATTCACACACAATCTTGATTAATAATTAAAACTAATCTTTAACATTGTTTATTATACTTCAACTTTTATTTCTACATTTGTTTTCAAATACCCAATTGTTTTATCATGTTTCTAATTTCGCCTAACAAATATACAAATTTATAGTGATCAACATATGCAAATTTTATATTTGTTTTTATTTAACTTGATATCGTAAACATAACATCCATTGTAAGCATTTTTCTGTTCACCTTCCGTGGTTTCTCTTTTCTCTGATAGTTTTTAGGTGTAGTATATTTTCATATTACTAGACTACAAACATTCCCTCGAGAAAAACCTGGGCAAAGCCGGGTACATCCGCTAGTAGCTAGTATATATATATATATATATATATATCAACACAATTGATATATGTACAAAGGTTTGGTATGCAAATTTAGTCAAATGAAATCAAATTGTAAAGTATTGTGCGTATTCATGAAAAGCAATTTACAGATTAAAAAAAAAGTTTTAAGGAATATTTTTGAATGAAAATATGCTAGATATTAGAGAATTATTCAAATAAAATAATACTAAAAAGAATTAATTTCTAAATAAAAGCGTTCCAATATAATTTAGTAGTTTTTTTTATAAAATTCAAAATAAATCTGCAAAATGAGTTGAATTTTATATTCTAACAAAGCATTTATTATTTTTTATTAGCAAAGTATTATTTTTTATGTTTATTGCTTATCTTTTGTTTATCATTCATAGTTTGTCCTTGCTTGAAATTGTTGTCTCATCCCGAAGTTGGTCTTCCCTAACTGAAGATCGCCTAAAAGACCTAGAGGCTATGGGTGCTGTGATCTACATTTCAGAGACTGGCTCCAGGATTCCACCAACGTGTCAAAGCCAAGACTTCCCTCCAAGATGACGATGTCCCTATAGACGATACGACGACAAAGCCGCAAGAAAAAGGACGCAAAAGGTACTAGGGACAAAGTTTCAAGACTTCGATGGAATCCTTGGAAGAAGAACGTCAGATCTAAGTCAGTAACTACAATAATTGCTAGCTGTGGGTCACAGCTCCCATATGGAAGGAGCTATGTAACAAAGTATTTATTATTTTATTAGCAAAGTATTATTTTTTATGTTTATATTTTGCTACTCTGTACACTTCCCTCTTTTGCTTATCTTTTGTTTATCATTCATAGCCTGTCCTTGCCTGAATTAAATTTTGTTTACTCCTGAGGTTTTGTCTTCCCTAATTTTCTACGTGACAATATATTTGTATTTTGTTGAAATTAGATCAAACGGGTTTGATACATTTAGTCCATTGTTTATTCTATACTCTTAGCAGCAGATGAATAGAAGTTTGTTCCTCACATCCACAGAAGCATCTTGAATCTTGCACTGCTTTGATGATTTTAAAAGCTTCTAAAATTTCCGTGATTTGTTTTAAATTGAGAGTTGTGGAAATTGCTGTTGCTTGTTGCTGAAATTGAATTGATTCCCTGGCCGACTCGCTCTCTGGATCTTTCGCCTATAGAAAACATGTGATCCATGGTTGCTCAGCGATTGACTCAGATTACATTCCCAGCTGCCACACCAGATAAACTTTGGCAACGTGTGGAAGCTGCTTGGTCTGCGGTACCCCAAAAAACACATCCAAATTCTCTTTGAATCAATGCCGAGGCGTGTGGCAGCGGTGATTTCCAACAAAGTCGGCTACTCTGGCTACTGATTCTGGCAGGAACCACATTTCGAAAAAGTCTATAAATTTAATCATTTGATACTTGGTCAACATGTTATCTACAAAATAAATTTTGTTGTGATATCTCTTGTCCTTCTTGGTGTTGCAATTTGGGTGGCCAGCAGAGTAATTTTCAGGTTTATATATACGGTGGTGTGTGTAGTAATCTTTTATAACCTTATTTCAAAAAATAATTCAGTAGCCCATAAAACACTATGTAATAATTATAAATAAAAACTGAAAATTGAGCTAAACCTTTTAACTATTTTTGTTAGCTTTCGAAATATCCTCTCTCAAAAATACATTCATATTTTCTGAATAGTTAACAAGGAACATATTGAGTTTTCAGAATTAATATATTTTTATAAAGGATATTGCCACGTGGAAAATTAGGGAAGACCAACTTCGGGATGAGACAACAATTTTTTTCAGTCAAGAACAAACTATATGAGTGATAAATTAAGATAAGCAGAATAGGGAAGTGCATAGAGTATAGCAAAATATAAACATAAAAAACAATACTCTGCTAATAAAATAATAAATACTGTTACAATATTATACAAAAAATAAAAAATAAAAGGTGGAAACCTTCACCGTTGTTTACTTGATTTATATTTATTCCTCATTAAAACGCTCAATATAAGCCATATAAACAATACAAATACTGTAGTTATGTATACGATATACACGTATAACTCTCAGGTACATTTTGAAGATCCAATATACAGTAAAATTAATCTTTGATGATTACGTCTTATTTTCATGATCACATTGAAATTTAGAAACAATTTTATAAAAGCCTAAAGTCATTTCCTTTATAAATTATGAAATAGCCTATGGGGTCAAAGCTCATTCCCAAAGTTAGCCTAAATGCCATAACCAAGATTATCCATATGGTAGATAAAACTGGAAAAACCACGGGATGAGTTCAAAACTAATGAGCTAGGTCCTTTCAATATTTTTTCATCGCAATAAGGAGAGTAGGATGTTGTTTTATATTTTTAACTAGCGGATGTACCCGGCTTCGCCCGGGTTTTACCCGAGTAAAGGTTTGTCTAACGAACATTTGTTAAAATAATTCTCTATAAAACTTATAAAAAATAATAGATATATTTTGATAATTTGAAACTCGTAAATTTGAATCTCTCGATAAAGTGAACATTTTTTCCCGGTCCCTTGAAAAATACTCGATAAGTTGAATAAAATCAATATTTATTACATTATATTTATTACATAATATTTATTAACATTATTTTCTTTGTTATATTTGTATGTACATTTAGCGCAAGTGTCCCTAGGGGGACATAGCATTTTGAATTGAAATAAATAAATAAATATTAATTGACTCCCTCGACAATTGGAAGTTAAAGGAATAGTATCTTGCCTTGGAATTGTATCATTATTCTTTTCTCAAATAAATTGCCGTGTCATCTTGAATTTTGTCTTTCCTAATATTCTACATTACAAAATCATCATTTTATCTATTCTCCCAATACATATGTTGTAGATAAATGATAAAACTAACTTTGACTTGTGCGCAATTAATAGGTAGAAAATATTACTTTTGATAAATAATCTTTAAGATAATAAACTTAGTGATAATAAAACTTATAGATAAAAAACCTGTTATCATTGTCGCAATGGGGGCGCTGCTTGCGAATTAAATATACAAATCTGCAAATAACTCTAAGGATATTCAAGATATTCAAGAAATTATTTTTGTAATTCCTTCCCGGTGATATACCTAATAATATCCCAAAATTTCACGGCGATTGGATGTATGGTTTTTGAATCAATTGAGTACAAACATACAGACAGACAGACATTCAATCTATATATACTCGTATATAAAAATGAATGTCTGTCTGTGTGTACTCTATAGATTCAAAAACCATACATCCAATCGCCTTGAAATTTTGGGATATTATTAGATATATCCCCGGAAAGGTTTTCGAAAAATAATTTCTTGAATATCTTGATATCCTTAGAGTTATTTGCAGATGTGTAGCTTTGACTCGCAAGCAGCGCCACCATTGCGACGGAGATAGGCTTAGGTTTTGCAGAAAGTCTGCTCCACGCCTGATGACCTTGGGTCTTTCAGGGCTAATATATTAAAGATACTTATTTATACTTATAAATGACTGCGGCGTATAATTATAAAGCTATACAAACAGTTCAACCGCATAAGTTTCATAAATAAAAAGAAACTTATGCGGTTAAACTGTTTGTATAGCTTTATAAAGATACTTATATATAATTAAATATATATATATATATATATTAACACAAAACAATAACGCGCCATCTATATATATATAAAATAAAAGGATTTAAAAGCGCGAATGTCTCTTTTATACATAAACGAACTTCTACTGTCCTCACTTAAATTGGCGAAATCGCTGGGAGGGTTAGTGAGCGTGCTTATATTGTCAGCCAAAAACATTGATGTGAATTTGATTAACTGCACAATTCAAAATGAAATACCTGAAGAAGAAACAACATATAAATCCATAGATACTGTTGTCAATCCCGAGGAATCAGTTAATTATCCAATAGAATTTTAAAATTCATTGGATCTACCAGGAATGCCACCGTATATTTTATCTTTGAAAATTGGTTTCCCAATCATTTTTCTACGAAATATAAATTCACCGCGACTATGCAATGGGACTAGGATATCAGTCAAAAAAATAATGAATAACATAATTGAAGCAACCATTTTAAATGGAAAATATCAAGGGGGACATGTATTGCTACCGCGCATTCCTATGATACCAATGGATACTCCATTTGAATTCAAACGTTTACAGTTTCCTGTACGACTAGCCTTTGCAATGACCATTAAAAAAGCACAGGGACAATCAGGGACAATTGAAATTCGTTTGAAATATTGTTTAATATCACAAATGAAGAAGCATGTTTATTCTACCATTAACTATGTATATCTATGTTTTGTACATATGTTATATTCAAATGACTTATATGTAGGGATAATTTCATTATTAATTTTTATATTTTGATGTATTGTATACATTTTATCATAATAAATTATGTTTGAGGTATTAAAAACTGCCTTTTTGTACAAACACAGCAACGTGTGAACGGGTACAGCTTATCTTTATAAAAAGGTTTAAGTAGAGAGTGGATGTATGCTCGAAAAATAATTTTTATGAAATACTGGTTAGGTCAACCTTCACTAGGGTAAAGCCGGGTACATCCGCTAGTTTTATATATATATAGATATATAAATTTTTGTTTAATAATTTTATTTCGTATAAATGGGGGATAAATAGAACGATTAGCTTTTATATAATTCGTTTATTATCATTGACACCTAAATATATAACTGTCACAACACCCAACTCACTCCGGACAATATATATACCCGGCCATACTTGCCTCTCTCTATATGGCAGACATCAATCCAGAAGAGGACATCCATACGGACAAGGCACCTCTGTTAGCCGGTATTGTGATCAGGATACACGAACCGATCTGATCTGTTCCATGGATAAGACACCACCACCTAAATATACTCTATTAAAAGAAAAATAAATAATGTAATTATTGTGATTAAAAATAAGATTATTTCTCATCGATAGCTTTTTGTCTACATATCGGTTTCTAATGAGGCATTTGTGCCACAAATATAAATATAGCTGTTGCTGTAAACACAGTCTTTTACATCACATATACTTGCTGCATAGGAGTGATAAATAAAATGCATGAAAGCTGTATCTTTTGGTACATGGATACCGTTTACCTGCAATTTTTCACATATATAAACTCAGGGACAAAACTTAAAGAAACGGAAAATCTTTTATGGGGCCGGTCGTTTGGTTTTTTTTTAAGGAGACAGGGGCAATTTTGTATACATTTTGTTATTTTGTTTGTCTTCAAAAAAAGTCACTGTGTGTCAAATATCTTTCAGAGTTATTGTCTGATTCCCGATATACATGCTAAATGAGTGTATATGTATAGGAATATTTTAAATTAAGATATAGTAAAGTATTTTATTTGTTTGGTCGAAGTATCTTTACAAAGTCGCATTATATAAAAGTGCACCGTAGATATTCCAAAACGTTGCTAACAAATTACGACAACACCGATATAACAAAACTTAACTCAGTTTGTCCAAATGTGGTAGAAGAAGAAGTCCCGAAAAGAAAGGAAAAATCTAAAGAAAGAAAGAAGGTGGGGATGTAAAAGAGGCTGATATCCCTCCGCGAAGTGACCAGGCCTGTCGCGCAGGAAGATTAGGGGATTTTTCTGGAGATCTTTTCCAGTAATTACTGCATTAAGCTTCACAACCCTATACGGGGTTAATCCCCCACCCAGGGGGTTGGGGCCTGTGTGTCTAGGGTTGTCTACACTTTCTACCTGCTGTTTTACAGCCGCGTTACCTTTCCACAATATTTATATACTGTTACAGAAAGGTATTTCATTCTGTAAATATTTTAGTTAGTTTTTTAAAGAGGTCACCACACATTGTTTCTGTAGAATGTCACATCGTTTTACGAGGTTGGACCTTAATTACGCTTCATATATATACATGCTTCTTTATTAATGTCATCCTCTTGCATCTTCATTAAAGGTAACTTTATATCAAATATATTTAAGAGTTATTTGCCTTATTCCTGATATAAATACAAAGAGGTACAACTTTCTCAAGTTTTGTTCATGAGAGTTTATATGTATATATGCCTAACTTAAATTAAGATGTAGAGATGAAGTTATGTAAAAAAAAAAAATATATAGTAGCAAGGCGTTTCTTTATTCGCTAAAAGTGCAAGCTTTCGGGTCTTTATAATCCTTTCAAAGGCAATAGCTTTATGTTGAGGGAATGAGAATATTCACATCCTCTCAACCTAAAGCTATGCCTGTGGAAGTATTGTAAAGATCCGAAAGCTTTGCACCTTTTAAGGAATAAAGAAACGCATGGCTCCTGTTTATATTTTTATATAATACTTTATGGAAATTTTCTTTTTAAATGATGTTATATGTTTGGTTGAGATATCTACAAAGTCGCGTCATATGGAAGTGTGCAGGTAGACATCATAAAGGGTTTTTACAAAGCTACCCATATAGCGTAATCTATAAAGAGCATATTGTACTCATTTAGGAAGTTACCCCTAATTTCCATCTTTTGGTTTTATATTCTTATTAATTCAGTAAATATCAAAGTTTGTATTACTTTCAATACTAAACAAACCTTCCCCCTTTTTATCGCATTATTGTGTTCTTATGGGTCTTAATCCTTTCACATAGGTTATAATTTGTTTTGAAAAATTTTCACTTTTCTTCGAAAGATTATTATTAGTTTTAAAGTTAGTTATATATAGCACATAAAGAGTTTATTTTTGTTTTTTCCAACGAATATTTAATAATAGAAACTCATTTTAACAATCCTTTTGTAACCTTTTGATTTAAATTTTAAGATATGTTTTCACAATGTCAATATAAGTTTGTTGTTGCTTTATAATAAAGAAGATGCAAAAAACATTGTTGTTGTTTACTATTATCGTTTGTTTTTAAAAATATCCTGCCTGTAATGATGATGAAAAAGGATCTTTTAATTTCATATTCAAAATTTAGTGTAAAAAGTAATAATTACAAAATTCAAAAGCGTAACACTTTAGGAAATGAATTGGTAACTACGAGGGGTGTCCCATAAGTCCGTGGCCCGACCATGAGAACGAAATATTAGAAACTAATAAATTTTACCATATATACCTTAAAGTCTTGTATAAAGATATGTAATTTTTTAGGTTTCTACAACTAACCGTTTTTTTTTTTTTTGTTATAGGTTCTGAAAGAGGACAAGAAACAGGAATCATCTAAAATGGAGACAAACGAGATTGGTGCTGTAATTAAATATATTTGTAAGAAGAGAATGTCGCCAAAGAAAATCTATGAGGATATGGTGGATACATTAAGGGAAGATGCTCCTTCCTATACCACAGTAAAAAAATGGGTAGCTGCGTTTAAATTAGGGAGGATTATCACCGAAGACGAACATCGACCAGTAGACCTGTTGAGTCAGTTACTCAAGAAAACATCGACATGATACATGATTTGGTTATGTTGGACAGAAGAATGACAGTTCATCAGATTTAAGAGACCTTGGGTATTCCCGAAACAACAGTGGATCGGAATGAGAGAACACTTGGGCCTCAGGAAGCTTTCTGCCCTTTGGGTTCTCAAACCTTTGACATCCGATCAAAGGTTGTAAGGAGAAAGTTATCTTTGGACAATCTTGCGTTATTTGAAGCCAATCCAGAGGAATTTGTTACTAGATTTGTTACCATGGATGAGACTTGGGCCCAGCACTTTGCACCAGAGTCCAAGCAACAATCCATGCAATGGAGGACACTCCGGTTCCTCTCCCCCCAAGAAAGCTAAGATAGTTCAATCAGCAGGGAAGGTTATGGTGTCTGTCTTTTGGGATTCCGAGGGTGTACTTCTTCTAGACTTTCTGAATAAGGGTCATACCATCACTGGCAATTATTATGCAATTCTCGTGATGCAACTACGAGAAGCTATTAAAGAAAATAGAAGCGGAAGGTTGTCCAGGAAGATTGTTCACCATCAAGACAATGCTCCGAGTCATCAGTCGCTGCAAGCTATGGCTGCTATTTACGATTATGGCTTTGAACTCCATCACATGCACCTATTCACTAGATCTAGCTCCGTCTGACTTCTACCTATTTCCTCATTTGAAATAATCACTTTCTGGCCTTCATTTTAGGTCAGATGAAGAGGTCATTGATGCTGTAACCTTATTTTTTGAGTCACTTGAAACATCGTTCTTTTTGGAAGGCATAAAAGCATTAGAACATCGCTGGAAAAAGTGTATAGACTTTAGAGGAGTTATGTTGAAAAATAAATCATAATAATTTTATTAGTCATTTTATTTATTTGTCGGGCCACCGACTTATGTAACATTTGTATTTAGCGTTCCCTTATTATTCTATATGTTTTTCTATACCAAGGGTTGCAGCCTTTGTTATTAAGGTTATACCTTTCCAGTATATGCCCCCATATCACACCATCTCTCTAATGTGTTAGTAATGCTTGAAGTTCAGAATATTTGAATAAAGTCTTTGAATTGCATTCATAAACAAAAAAAAAATGTAGCGATTTTATATGAGAGTTTAATTTCAATTTAAGGTAACAAAAAATAAATTCTGATTGGATTAACACCGCTCAAAACTATAGTAAGGGTTACATATTGAGAGGAGATCCAATATCAATTTGAATAATCAACAGTATATATACACTCAAAGACAAACTTAAGTAGGTTGTACCTTTTATCGTGTATATAAGGATTTAGGCAATAACTCTTCATAGATATTCAATTCACGTATGTGATAAATGTGAACAAAGTTGCCTCTCTGCTTCAATAAAACAGATAAATGGCGACATCAAATACTTTCCACCCTTTTTATGTTTTCTCTAATAGTGTAATTTAGATGAGAGACAAAGAAAAATATTAGACGAAAAAACATGGTGAAGGAAGACGAGTTTCTTTTATTGATGCATAGGTGCAAGCTTTCGGGTAAAAACCCTTCAACATGCGAGCAATGAAGCGCGACTTATAAGAACTATAGTACAAATGGTAGGAAGGAATATATATATATATATATAAAAGGGAAGTTTTTTAAACGATTCATATTTTAATCTTAACATAAGACCGATTTTTGAGCAAAGTAAATATTAAATCTGCAGTCTGATACCACGAGACGGTGCATGATTAGGGCTATTGAAATAAATATGTGAGGGTTTAAATAAAGGACAGAAGAGGATGATAAGCTTCTGGAAGCTCTATTTTTCTATTGATACTGTTCAGTTTGTGGGATACTATGGATTCTAGGATAAGTCTTTGATGTAAGATATGTATGTGCCTGTAATGTATGGTGGGGTTTTTGATGTTGAAAGTGTGGCCTGTGCTCTGCATATGTTGATAAATGAGGGATTGGTATCTTGCCTGGAAATATTACGGGAATGTTCAGTCATCCTAATGGCCACAGATCTACCTGTCTCACCACGGTAAGTGGCAGGACACTGTTCACACGAGACGGAGTAGACTGCGCCTATAGAACGAAGAGGGTCAGGAGAAGCTGAGACTTAGTATGAGGATGACGGAGGGATGAAAGAAGATTCGGGGAGTTTTTATATATGGTACGGATGCCATAAGATTTAAGTTTTCTGGCTATATCTACTGAGGAGGGGGAGTAAGGGAGAAAGCACAATGATCTGTAAGTCATGGAAGGATTGGAAGTTGTAGGTGTATAAGCAAATTTATTAATGAACGAGAGCAGAAAAGAAGCTGCGGAGAGCTGGGTTATGATACGATTTCTTTCTATTATTTTAAAGATGTCTATGGAACAATGGGTGTATATTCTTTTTTGTAAGGGTTCTGACAATATTGATTTTATGGGAGATAGGACAGTAAGAATTGTAGTGAGTGTAACAGGTGGGGGGGGGGGCATTGTTTTTTATGATAAACTGTAGTGTGAAATGAGGATGGGGTGCGAATAATAAAAACATCAAGGAATGGGATAACATAGTTAGTTTCTGTTTCTAGAGTAAAGGAAATTATCTGATTGTAATTATTAAGGGTTAGTAGTATGAACCTCTCTTGACCCTTTTTGCATATACAGAAGATATCATCAATGTATCTGCGCCAGAACTGAATTTCTGTAGAGAGGGTATGGATGATCCATTCATCTATTCTAGTCATGACTATTTCAGCAATAATGGTAGATAGAGGTCTGCCCATTGGGAAGCCCCTGAACTATAAAGGTTCTATACTACTGTTTATAAAGGTTCTGTAGGAATGTGAATGTGTTCATGCTTATGCATATTTTGGTGAGTTGGACTATGGTTGTAGAAGTGTGGGTATCGACATTTTGTGATTGAAGGAAATGAATCAATCTATCTGTGATGAGTTCATGGGGAAGACAGAGGTAGAAGGAGGTGACGTCGAAGGATCACATAGTAAAGGTAGGATCAGGTTAAGAGCTGTTAATTCATTAATAAAGTGAGGGGTGCTGTTAATTGAAAGGGTATTATTGTAATTGGTTAATAAAGGGGAGTGGAAGCTGGGAAAGATATTTAGCTAGAGGATACGCGGGCGATAAGTGATAGGCTATGATGGGACGGAGAGGTACTTCTGGTTTATGTACTTTAGGGAGACCGTATATATAGGCTGAACTATGGAGGTTAGAGGTAAATGAGATATGATTTTCAGGTGAGATGTTTTTAATTTTTTGAGTCGGAGAAGTGAGGTTTTGAAATCCTAATTAAAAATATATTTAAAAAGAAAATCTAGTGTTCCAATATATAAACTATAGCTTCATTATTCAATTTGAAAATAGATATTGTAAAATTGTGTATTCATATGTCGTATAAATAACAAGAGAATATTTCTATACATATATATTTTAAGTACCAAGAAAAGACTCATTTTATTATTTATTATTATTATTATTATATTATTTACTATTCATTATTCTTCAGACCGATACTCACTTATGGAACTGAGTTCTGGTATAATTATATAAGTAAAAAGTATATACAAAAATTTAATCACTTCAATATCAAATATTATTATGGTGTACAACACAAACTTATAAAACAACTAGCTATAGTTGTGTGCATACCCTTGCAAATATTCCTTTGATTACGGATTATATGGAATCCAGAAATATAAAATATGATCTGGATAATTTATCGATTGAGGACCAACAGCGATATGACTTGGATATTCCAGACATAATTGAATATTTTATAAAATATAAAATGACACTATTGAAGAAAAATACTAACCAAGCATTTCAAAGTTTCTTTCCCGCAAATATTCCGAAATATTTTCGAGTAAATTTCCACAACTCTCAATTTAATACAAATCACGGAAATTTTAGAAGCTTTTTAAAATTCATCAAAGCAGCGCAAAATTCAAGATGCTTCTGTGGATGTGAGGAACAGACTTCTATTTATCTGCTGCTAAATTGCCCCGTCTTCCAAGAGTATAGAATAAACAATGGACTAAATGTATCAAACCCGTTTGATCTAATTTCAACAAAAGACAAATATATTAAATTCAACTCATTTTGCAGATTTATTTTGAATTTTATAAAAAACTACTAAATTCTATTGGAACGCTTTTATTTATGAATTAATTCTTTTGAGTATTGTTTTAATTGAATAATTCTCTAATATCTAGCATATTTTCTTTCAAAAATATTCCTTAAAACTTTTTTTTAAATCTGTAAATTGCTTTTTTTCGAATACACACAATACTTTACAATTTGATTCATTTAACTAAATTTGCATACCAACCCTTTGTACATATATTATTGTGTTGATATATATAACTTGCATACTAATTCTGTACATATTTAAATATCTTTCTTTCTTTTCTTTCAAAATTTTTGTTTATGTTTTAAAGTGCAAGTGTCCCTAGGGGAACATAGCGCTCTTAGTCGAAATAAAAAATTGAAAATAAATACATATATCTATAGTATAAAGTTGATGAAGAATGATATATTCGTGTATCAAAATAGGCCCATATATTTTTATAAAATGTATTAAATCAATGCATCATGTTTATAATCCAAATACAATACTAAAAGGTTATAAAATTGTAGCAAAATATATATATATTTTTTACCGCTTTCATAACTTCTCTCGTGGAAAGTTGTGAAATGTTTGAGGGGGGGAGGGGGACAAAAATATAAGTAAAAACTAGTTATAAATGATAAACCAATGTGTATCTCCATTTCTCTACTATATCAAACATCAACATTCACAAATCTATGGCGTCAATTGGATTACATATATATATATATATATATAATTGCATTTTAAATAACTCCTATTTGTTTGAATTATATAAAAAAAAAACATATATATAATAAAACACTTTATTTACCGCCTTATATATAATGATTCTAAATAAATATATAATTTTATTGATTCTCGAAAATATTCTATTCAAAATATAATTTGTGCTTCTCTAAAAGTGACTTTAAAATTTGCATGTTTCTTGGCGTTTTCACAAACGTTTTCTACCTTTAAACAAATGGTAATCATTAAAGAAATAGGTTATTTTATCATTCCTGAATTACAGTTCTTAATCTTGTATTTATCATATTGACAAATTTCGCCGAACTATATAGTAAAATATATTATGCAATAATGTATTAATTATAATACTTGCTATGTTCTATCAATATCGTTCGTTAATAAAGTTTTGATGTCTTTGTAAATTTTATCGTACTAAATGAGCGCCTACTATCTGTAATGGCAATTGCCTTTTGACATTTTCAAAACGCTTGAAAAGAGAAATCTGGATAAAACTGGATATCGAAATATATAACATTCGTATAGTTCCTCCAATATATTATTTTCTTCACCCAAAACTTTGTATCGATGCCGCTACTAAAATCTCTCAGATTTTGAATCGTACTAACCTGTTATTCGTAATAAACAGTCGCCATTATATTGGATGAGCTGTACTAAGTGAAATAACCCTTGTCTAATGGTTATGCTGGAGGGATATAGTCACTTTGAAGAGAGATGGGTAAAATATGAAAGGATTGGTTGAATTGATTTCAAGGACCTTCCTGGAATTAGAAGGCAGCAAGATGTGAAAATGATTGTTGAGGAAAGGCAAAATAGTTTTATGAAGGCTGATATATCAGTAAAAAGGCTACTCATAATCATGATAACCTAATTATAGATATACTTATTGTTTCCATTTCATTATTTTTCGTATCCACAGCTAGTAATTATCACTTCCAATCTTAAGAAGTTTTACCGTCTTGATTGTTTTCAGATCTCGCTTCTTGCCTACCTTCAGCTATTTTTCGGACTTTAATAGTTTTCAGATGTTGATATTTGTTGCTTACCTTGAGATATTCTCCGGTCTTTGCTAGTTTTAGATGTTTATTCTTGTTGTAAATAGTCTTAAGATATTGCTAGGATTTTACCTGTTTTCAGATGCTGATATTTAGGTATTTTCTAAACTTCACAAGTCTTCAGCATCTGAGTCGTAGATATCTACGAAATGTTTTCTTACATTTTCAGTAACTCTCGCTTCGTTTTCCTCGCCGAAATCTGTAGAGATGCTATCCAGAGAATCCTCTGATGCTAACTCAAGTAGCATATCTTCATTGAGTAATGGTGGTGGGGATAATATGCCGTTGGGAAGGTGTACGCTCTCATTACCTTTTTCTTCTTCCATATTTTCACCTGTTCTTTCCGGAATCTTCAGTAGAAAAACAGTGTGCACTGATATCACTTTTAAAACATTATACGTCTCTCTATAAAATAAAAAGGATCCACGTGATACTTGGTTTATATAATCAAAATTATTTGAATAAATTAGGTAATCAACATTTTCAGAAAAATAGTACAATTTACATCATTCAAATATTTCTGCCTAAGAATAAATTTTTACCAAATATTTTTTTCATATATCTTAAAATGAAAACTAAATTTCGTTAAGGTATTTTGACAAATCAGATAAAGATATGTTTAATAATAATTAATCCTTATTTGTAAAATACATAATAATTAAATCCATTTTCTAGATACGCAAATTTAATTCTAACCTAGGTTCTCGATTTTATATTTATTTCTGCGAACCTATATTTGAATCCGCGAACTTTATAAATGAAAATGTATAAAACATTTGATATATTTAGAGCGATTGAAGTTATTTCAAACACAAGCTCACGATTAAATAAAAGAGATTTACAAAGTCTTTATAGACAAACTATGTTAACCAAGATATAGCTTTATGAACCAATGTTAAACATAAAAGCATGTTATAATCGCCTGTGTGGTCTATTTTGATAAATTTTCGCATCGTTAAGAGATGCAAACCACACAAACCTTCGATGGCACTTATGCAAAAAGGAATAAAAAAATCAAATGTAGAAGATCAACATATTGAAGAAGATAACATCAAATATTTGAAAGAGTAAAATATTAATAGAGCCAAATGTTGTCCAAAACGCTATGTACTTACAAAGACGAATAAAAGGATAAGGGTTGTGTAACTTTTCTTGTTCCTTGTAAAAAAGCTTTAAAATTGCGTAAATTATTACACACAGAGATTGATGAGATATACAACAGAACATAATTTTGTGAAATATGCAACTTGAAAACTCAACCATATACTTCACAATAAGAATCATATAATAAACCATTATTTCAATTTTTAATCAGCCAATGTGATAAATGTCAATAGGTATTCGGTTTCGACGCTCTACAATTTATATAAATTCCAAATAATTAAAAGTGTATCTTACCATTTTATATCGCAATTTTATTTAGTTTAAATTATAGCTAATTGTGTGTGAGTCGTACACGAATTTGTTAAAAATACGTTCAATTATAATTATATGAAATATCTTTTTTAGCATTTCTATATAGATTTATTTTAGATACCACTGTTGAAAAAGTTAAAGAAATTGAAATCATTATACTCGGCTTTTTTATAGTGGAAAAAAGACAAAGAGACACGGGATAGTAGTTAGATGCTCTGAAACCGTCGTTTTTGACTACCCCCAGTGCCCATGTTCTTTATACCTATTGAATCAGTTTTTAAATATAATAAATGGCTTCAATGACCCTTGACTTTTGCACAAACCAACCTCAATAGTGTATACAAAACTCCAAAAAGAAGTTCAGACAACTTAACAAAACGGAAAGCTGATTTCTACATGTGTTGACAAGTGGTTTGAAAACAGCCTAAGCAGTCACGAGCTTCTGCGCACCATGGTTATAACTGCCAGGTGTAGTTAAGTAATAAAAAGTATTAAAGGAAAAATAAGAAAGTGTCAAAATGGACAAAATTTCTCATATCGACATTTCGATAACCCACTATTATCTTTATCAATATAAATAATACACCAGAGAGAGAGAGAGAGAGAGAGAGAATATTTATAAGTCACACTTTTCTAAATCTGTAACAAAACATACTCAGAACCGGCAGCACAATGGGTACCTTATTTAGAATGACATATATTAAAGGTTTATGTAATGTGATCACTTTGCATTCAAAATCCTTCAACCTATATGCAAATGGTATTTTATTTCCATAAGTAGAATGAGATGACACCTGGCATGTGACAAGCAGAAAGACATTCGGTCTGCGACAAATGAGTCGATTGATTGGGTCTATCGACAAAACCTATTGATGAGTCCCCCACCTTCTTAATTACATCAATTTGAGAACGTCCTCCCCTCACACAAGATAGCCCTCTCTATCAATCTCCTTTCTATCGACGCCACTTCTCCTATTGATTACTTGTGTCTTTTATTTACCATTAGTGCCATTGGACGTCGCTCGAGTAAAGATTTTTGTTTCATATTTGTAACATAAGTTATTATTAAATGTTTAAAAATATTTTTGACTAGTATACTTGCCTTCGTAAGTAATAAATAAAAACAGAAATATATGAATATATCAATATCTTTTTTTTTCTACTTATCCCTAGTACAGTACCATGATAAACATGGTGGGTAGAAGTAGGCGACTGCTTTTACTGTAGGTGCACCACATGTCTACACATGTGAAAGCATATTATCTATCTGTTACCTGATAGATGACAACAAGGTCACGCTATTTCTTAGCCATTCAATGAAGGTGTCCGTTTTACTACTTTGACACCGATATAGCTTCAAGTATTCTTCTAATTTTTCCTCAGTTGTGGTTTCTTAATGAGTGATATTTGTATATTTCAATTATAAATGAAACTGTGATTCTGTTTGAAGGCAATCTATTTGTCTTCCAATCCTCACGCTATATAATTTGATTTAAGGTGAAAAAATCAGGCTCCAGGTATAAGTTTCCTTTGATATACGAGGCTCGTATTTCGTGCCCGAAAGCTAAATATTTGTGAATCAATTTTTTAAAGAAACTTATCTCTGGAAGCCTGGTGTTTTCATCTTAATATGAATACAAGAGATTGTTTTATTGGATATTTTTTTTATTATCCCTACTACACATGGTATAGGCTATGATAAACATGGTGGGTAGTTAGCGACTGCTTTTACTGTAAGTGCACCATATGTCTACACATGTGAAAAGCAGTTCGACTTTTTCACTTACAAATATGCCAGAGCCCTGTATGGTCACTTGTAGGTTAGACTTTTATAAGAATCGGAGGCCAATGGAGTATTTTTTTTTTAATTAGAAAAAGTGTCCAAGGCGGGATTCGATCCCAGGTCGTAGCGGTTGAAAACCAATGGTTTAGAACACCCTTCCACCGACTCCCTCATCATTGAATAATATAATTTCTTAATCATATTGGAACATCTCTCGATTGATAGCCTTTAGAAATTTTACAATGGTGGGTATAGAAGATACCTTTTATACCTTCTAGATTGAAACAAAGATACGCTCATATTGATTGTTGAGGTACATTAACAAATATCACCATCATTGGGATTAATAAAACCATCATTGATTAACTCCACCAATCATTTTCCGTCATTCATTACAATCACCGGATTTGAGGAAGGAATGGCAACAAATTCTCATCCACCTTTCGGGGTTGAATCCTGCATTGAGCTTTTTTTCTTCTTTTTCAACAGCCTTCGATTATTGTGAAAATGTGATTAAATAAGGATATATATATAATTATTAACATATATTAATTCCATGAACTAACTAAAATAATCACATTATTTCTGGAAGAAACAATGTCGTCAAAAAAATAATAATAATTAAAGTTTTCAAAAATAAAAAATAATATTTTTTAAATTTATAAAAATATATATAGATAAAACAGAGTAAACGAAGGCCTCTTAGTAACAACAAACGTTTATCTTACACACATGGATTTTAAAATGAAAACTCAAATAAAATTAAAATAAACCTCTAATATAAATTAGGTCTTGAGGAAAACTATACTTACGATCACTTCAATTTCTTTATAGGAAATTTATATAGGTAAATACGTAAATGAAGATTGTTCTTTGTGTGACCGCTACTATTCCAATTAATTGGAAAATCGCATAGCACCTTTTTGTGAAAACGAGTTAATTTTGAACATCAATTCACCAAAACCAATAGTCAACAAGAAAATAAAAACACAAATTCACTTTTCAATTATTAATTCGAAAAGTAAAAGACCTTTCAATCAAATAACATTGGTAAAACCATGAGGAAAAATCCGATTTTCACTCAATACGGGGGAGAAAACTCAATTTACCAGCCATATTCCCGGAAGAAAGAGAGAGATTGACCTTGTTAAAACGTTAATTTATCACTTTAATTATAGGGTGAAGGAAGGGTTGTGTTGATAAAGACCCGGGTTGGGAGAAAACCTAATTAAACGGGATTTGTGATTTATGGCGGTTTTTTCTTCGTCTGCTTCTTAGAAAACCTGCGTCTAGAAATACCGCTTTATTTCTGATTGTCCTCTTTGAGCCATGTGATACATGCCTGAGATATTGGTGCTTTAGATGTCTATTTCAGCTAGTGGGTCATAGATCGATATAAATACTTCAGATGATGATATATGTTCCTTAAGGCACATTTGTGATAATAGGCACATTAAGCACCGATATAAGAGAGTGTCTTAGACACCAGTTTAATTATTATTTAGTAATTGCTTTAAAACCCTATATAATTTCCTTAATTACTGTTATAGGTGCTTCAATTTCCGTTTTTAAGTTTCCTAAACATTAATATAAGTACTTTAAACACCAAAGTGCCTTAAGCACCGAGATAAGCGTTTCAATTGTCGATATACGTGCCCTAAACACCCATATATAATTAATAAAAAAAGTATTTTCTGATCTTCCAACTAAAGGTTGCTGATATATTTTGCCATCTATCGGAATATATATATCAACTAATCGTTGCATTTTTAATTATTCAACAATAGGCCATTTATTGATGATTAATCAAGAAAGGTTAACCACGTACACGTTTCGAGCTGTTGGCCCTCATCAGTGTGGGGCAACGACCAAACAACTAGTCTTTAGAATATCCTGATAAATCATGGAGCAGGTATTTAGATCGGAAGAGCATGAGACGCCAAACTATGTAAAAAATAGTTCAAAAGTGAATTTTTACTGTGATAGATAAATAAAGAAAAAAGCGTTAGATAGTTACACGATCAGGAGATGCCTAAGAACCGCTTTCAGTGCCGTAAACACTGATATAAGTGTCCTAAACTTTGATATAGGTGCCTTAAGCACCGATATAAGTGCTTTTAACACCAATATAGGCGCTTTAGACCCTATATAATGCCACACAAACTGATAAACGTAGATCACATTCTAGCAAAATGTCTTTCCTTTATATCAATATATTTCCACTAAATCAGCAGCCCTCTCCAAAGCGACCAATTGACATATATTATACACTGGTGTCCAAAAAAATAAGAAACTTAACCAATATATTTCAATATTCCAAAAGCTAATTTATTAACAAATATAAAATTTAGTATACAAATAGTTTAAACTATGGAGAATTTGACTAGCTATATGAAAATAAAAAAAAATATTTGAAATTATGAAATATGTAAATTATTACCAACATACCCAAAGCTAAGGTTCCAGATCTTAAAGAAATAAGATATCAATAGGAAGTATGATCACCTCTAACAGCTATAAAGGTCTCACAGCGAGCCCTCATACTGTTTACCAGGCTTTGGAGGAGGTCCAGGGGTAGTAAACCCCACTCCTCCAATAGAGCAGTTCTTAGCTCAACGAGGGTTCTGGGAGAGGGGTGACGAGCTCCAATACGCCTTCCTAGAGCATCCCACACATGCTCTATTGGATTCAGGTCCGGAGATCTGGCTGGCCAATCCACCCTTCGAATATTCTCACTCTGGAGATATTCATTGACTAGCCTAGCCCTATGCGGACGGGCATTATCGTACATAAAAATTAAATTGTGACCAATTTGATCTCTATAAGGTCTTAGATAGGGCACAAGGATCTCGCTTCTGTAACTTTGGGCAGTTAAAGTGCCCCCAGAAAAAATGTGGAGGGGTGTGCGTCTGCTGGAACTGATGCCAGCCCAGACTAAGAGACTGCCCCCTTTAAAACTGTCTATTTCCCTGATGTTACTGGGATGATAGCGGGTTCCAGGCTCCCTCCAGATGAAAACTCGTCGAGAATATGTGTTTAAACTAAATCTTGACTCGTCACTGAAGAGAACATTGGCCCACTGATCATGAGTCCAGGCGTGATGTTCCAAGCACCAATTCAAGCGGGGCTCTCCTGTGAGCAGAGCTTAAAGGGATACAGACCATTGGTCGTCTTGCATAAAGAGCACCTTCATGAAGCCTTCGGTAAACAGTTTGCTTTGAAATTCTCGTTCCAGTAGCATTTGAGAGTTCATTAGAGAGTTGAATAGCTGTCATCTCCCTATGGCACTTGGCAGTTACGACCAGATAACGGTCTTCAGAGGTAGCTGTTTTTCTTTTTCTACCAGAACATTCTTTTCTTTTGATGGTTCCTGTCTCAATTAACTGTTTCCATATTTTGCTGACCACAGATTTATTCACATTTAGCCATTTTGCTACTTCAACTTGTGATTGCCCTGCCTCCATTCTTCCAACAGCTCTCCATTTTAAATCATCTACTAAAATATTTCGTAAACTCATAATTAACTAAGTATTAAATAAAATTATAATTGGACAATTCTTAGATGGGGTGAACGACACGCCAAATAGCACACTTATAAAGACAAGCAAAAATTTGCATATTTCAATTTTACCCAATCGAATGGTTGCGATAAATAAATTCTACGACTTAAAATACCTAATTAAATTACTTTTTAGCTTTTAGCGTTGTATATTTTAAAACATATCATTAAAAACAAAAGTTTCTTAATTTTTGGACACCAGTGTATAAGGCTGCCAGAGATTTAATATCATTTAGAACCTTTCTTCCTTTAACCGCGATAGAAATTATATACTATGTTCTGATGAAGTGCGAATAGATTTATAGTGCAAACTATAAAATGTTTTTATTTTCCTTTCTTTTCTGGATCATTTTCTCATTACAGATAGATTATCAAAATATTTTACACATGTTGATCAGTAAATACATGTTTTAATAAGACCTACTGAAACGTACACGAAAATTGGTATAATTCGTATTTCAACATGTTTTAATATCAAATTTTATCATTCTATTTTGAACCATCTATTGATTAAAATTAGTAATAATTTTTACTCAACATTTTTAGTACGTACAAAACCCTTTTCTATAGATCGTATACAGCAATGACTAAAAATTGAAAAAGGGAGTGCATGACTCATCAGTGATGGAACATTTAGCTGGAAATTCCGCTGGTAGCGTTCACCACTGATGAACCATGCCCTCTCCTTTTCAATATATTCATTACCCTATAAAGTATATAACGAATATTTTTAATTATATAAGTATTTAATTAGTATCAATATATTTAAATTTCTCAATTAGAAATTAATTCGTTTAAATAATTTTTTGCTTCTAACTTTGGCATACCAATAAAATATAGAGTCGTGTTTCGTGCTATCTAGAACATTTTCTAACGAATGAAGACATTAAGATGCGAATGTTTCTTTTTACAAATTAACTTCTACTGTCCTTACTACGATTAAAAATATTGGGAGGGCTTGTCTCATCAGTGGTGAACCCTCACAGCGTTTTCGCCAATTTAATCCACTAGATACAGTATTAGGGCTCTAAAAGAAGCGGTCTGGTGGATTAAAAAAAAAAAAAAAATTGACGAAACTGCTGAGAAGGTTCACCACTGATGAGCCAAGCACTCCCAATATTTTTCATCGCAGTAACGACAGTAGAAGTTTGATTTATTTGTAAAAAGAAACATCAGCGTCTTAATGTTTTCATTTGTTATATATAGATGGCGCGTTATTGCTTTGTATTAATAACTATTTCTCCCATATATTCTTTTTACATGGAGAGAATAAAGTATTATGATTGTCATAATCTGGAGAGACTCGTTCATCAGCGATGTGATCGAATATTCCCTGCAGCAAACCCTGGAGGCAATCCAGTGTCAAACCCTGTTGATCGGATAGATATTTTTCATCACCGCGCACAATAATAAAATATCACTTTATTCAATAATATATGGTTAATATGTGAAGAATAATTGTGCTTTCATCGCCGCCTGATATGAAAATTATTTTAATTTACAAAATTATTATATCGAAAAAAGTTTATTATATCAACAAAAATATATACTGGAATAAAATAATATTTAGGTGGAAATTTTACTAATTCTTTTTACCAAAACATAATGAAATGAACTTAAAATTGATTTTAAAAAGTTGATACTCCACTCTTGAAAGGTTGTAAAAATATGCAAATATGTTGAAATGTGACTTTCTATCTCAATAGTTAGAGGTAAATGCATAACTTGAGGTAGAAGAACAGTAAAAAGCCACAATTCATCAATTAGAAATGAATCTGGGGACAATTAGACAGAAAATACTCTTAAGGACTTCTCCTAGAAAGGGATTATAGAGGTTTTCTTGGCTCTCCTTTCTTGTTTTTACCTCTACTCTCATCTTTGCATTCTCCTAGTAGAAGTTTGTAACATATAAGTGGAAAGCTCTATAATTATATTTGTATATTACTATACGTTATAACACTATCTATAACTGATCGTACACCTAAAATATGCTGATGGCTTGCGCCATCAGAATAAATATTTAAATATCCTTTATTAATCAAGAAAGAGTTTTTGGACACTTCTGGAATAAATAAAATTCAAGGATAAGTTGATATTTA
This sequence comes from Cordylochernes scorpioides, assembly GCA_030710605.1. Classification (NCBI taxonomy): domain Eukaryota; kingdom Metazoa; phylum Arthropoda; class Arachnida; order Pseudoscorpiones; family Chernetidae; genus Cordylochernes; species Cordylochernes scorpioides. Next base: position 73,626,208 of record CP092868.1, read on the forward strand.
TTCCGACAGATGGCACAGGCCATCAGAAACTTCTAGTTGCACGATCAGGAGATTGCATTTTAAAAGATATTCCACATGCTCTTCTAGTACAATTTAACTTCATCTTATTTTTCACTATCTCTATAACATTATTAAAAATAGCTATGTATATTTTCGCTAAGAGGTGCTTTTCTTTCTATATAAGAGCCTATATCTGATTATTAAATTTAAATATAATAATTTCCGGTAAAAAAAGTATTTTATAAAAAGGGAATGTCCCTAAAAAAGCCTCAGTGTAACTTAAACATAGGGAACGCAATAATTATTTACAAAATGAAACCTTTTGGCATTGCCGCTAGGAGGCTGATCCGACCGGCTGCGTGTCGCCTTAGCTCCGGTAAATATTTGTTTTGAAAATTGTTTATATCATAGATATTATATATTATATATTCAGTTAATTAATAGTTATTGTAATACTACATTATTCTTTGCTGAATCTATTGGATTTTTAAAAATAAACACAATTAAATTCACTACTGCAAACTTTATGCAAAAATTTCATTTTATAAAAATATGCAAATTTACTGCTCTTTATTTTAGATTCTTATACGAAACTAAATAAATGGAATCAGCTGTAGATTCAATTAAATTAAAACTTGATGAAGTTCTTGAATACTTCACAAATAAATTTAAAAGTACTAAAAAATATTTAACCAAAAATGATCTGACATTTCTTGGCACAAATATAAACCAAATAAAAGATGGTATTTCCTCCATAACAGAAATAAAAAAGGAATTTGAACTAGAAACAATAACCGAAGCCATCAAAGAGGTAATGGACAGCAGGATTGATAAAATAGAAAAGGATATTTCAGTTTATAGACCTTCTTATGCACAAATTGCAAAAAAAGAAAATGTATCAGATTTGATCGTAAAACATCAGCAAATTCAAAATAGAGAATTCACGCTTATGGCAACACCAGCCAACAATGAACCTACTTCAACCATTATACAGGCTATTTCTAAGGATATAAAGAAAATTAGAGACAAGGGCACAAAGATAAAAATCAACAAAATGTTTAACACAAGAAGCGCAGTAATTATAAAATTGCCTAATATGACAGAGATGAATTCACTTCAAGAGGAATTGAACAAATCTGAGGAATTAAAAACAATAAGCAAAATTTTTATTCCAAAGCAAAGAGATCCAACAGTGGTGGTGAAAAACGTTTCCAAACTAACTGATACAGCCACATTTGTAAATACGATTTGCAATATGAATCAGGAGCTGAACGGAATGGAAGATGAAATCAAGATATTATTCGTAATGAAATCTAACACACCAACCCAAAACATAGTCCTGAGAGTTTCCCCAAAAGCCTATCAACTTATGAAAAGAATGAACAATACATTATATACAGACCTAGAACGTTGTCAGATACAAGATAAAATCCTAGTAAAACAATGCCAAAATTGTTTTCAGTTTAATCCAGACCATAAAACAAAAGAATGTCCAAATGTACAAATATGTTGCATATGTGGAACCCAGGGCAATCACGTCTGTACTAAAGAGCTAAAATGTCATAACTGTTCAAAGAATCCAAGACTTAGGAATAGTCCGATTAACCATAAACCAAATACAAATGACTGTCCTCAATATAAATTGCAGGTTGATAGAACAGTGAGAAGAACTCAATATCTCATCGGTTCAGAAGAGGAATGAATAACGAATTTAGTTATTTGTAGTCATGGTGATCACTGCTCTACCATATAGAGGAAACATAAATGTTTACAACAGAATATTAGAAAAAGTATGACAGCTTTAAACGAACTTACAATTTCAACGAATAATAATCCACCCGATATTATATTACTTCAAGAACCATATGTTTTAAATAAACAGGTTATATTTGATTTAGACTCACCAATAATTTATTCAAAGACTTCAGAAATTATTTACACAGCAACAATCATTGTAAATAAAAATATAAAATTCAAAAATTAGATAATTTTACGAATCAATTCTGTACTGCAATATCTGTCATAACCTCAAATTCGTTTGTAGTAATCGCAAATTTTTACTTTCATCCCAATTCCTGTAATGATACTAACTTAGATTTTATAAGAAACTTGATTAATACTTATTCAAATAACCCTATAGTCCTATGCGGAGATTTCAATTCCCGTCATCCAATCTGGTTCGATAAAATAACAAATTCAAATGGTTACAAATTGCAAACAATAATAAATGAAAATCACTTGTACATTCACAACGATAAAACTCCAACATGTAGAGGTGCAAGTATAGTAGATCTAACAATCTCGAATAGACTTTCAATAAATATGATCAGACATTGGACCACCTCATCACTGACGAATATTTCTGATCATTTGGCAATTCAATTTGAAGTTCACTCAAAATTTAATTATATAAAAGATAAACAGAATTCTACATGGAAATTCAATGAAAAACACGCCAACTGGACAAATTTCTCCAAAAATCTCAAGTATCAAGAATTTATCAAATTAAAGAATGAGGCAGATATGGTGGAAAATTGCACGGATATTGATAAAGTTGTAAACAAACTCACGGATAACATAATAGAAGCAGCTTACATATCATTAAAAGTAAAATCAAACAACTACGCATATGATGCAGGTATAAAATGGTGGAATAAAGAACTTGAACTAATGAAAACACATTTTCATTACGTAAGAAACTTATTTTATCACAGTAAGACTATCGATGCAACAAGATTTAAACAAGTCAGAAACAAATTTAATAATATGATAAAGAAAGCAAAGAGAAATAGTTTGAAAATTTTCATCGAAGAAAATGAATCAAATGATCCTTTTGGTAACGCATATAAAACTTTCAAAAAGCTCAAATCCTCAAACAAGCAAAAAGGACTTCCCATAATAGACAACAATCAAGAATCAGATAAAGAAAAACGCATTACAGACATAATAAATGTATTAATTGCAGATGACAGAATTGATCAAGACAACCAACAACAAGAATTGGTTAGAAGTTACGAACCTTTTCTAAGGAATTCAAGCGCTATCCATATTGATACCGAAGAAATAGAATATCTAATTGACAATACCAATGTTAAAAAGTCACCAGGTCAAGATAATATCAGTAATAACATGATAAAATACTCAAAGACTCTGATACTTCCTGTGCTACATTCGTTATTAAATAAATGTATTCAGATGGGATATTTTCCAAGGGAATGGAAAACGACAGTTTTAAAAATTCTAATGAAACCAAACAAATCTAACGTCGAATCAATAAAAAGCTATCGACCTATTTCGTTAACATCTAATCTGTCTAAGATCTACGAAAAAGTTATTAAAAAGAAAATTTATGAATATTATATGCAAAACAATTTATTAAGTCCCAAACAGCATGGATTCATCAAGTCAAAATCTACTATTACAGCCTTGAATAATATAATCGATATAATAATGGAACACAAAACCAATGAACTGACAGCTCTGGTCACAATAGATATTGCGGGGGCCTTTGATAACGCATGGTGGCCTGCGATTTTAAAAATAATAGATGAAGATAATTTGCCGGAAAGTTTAATAAGGACTATTCAATCATATTTCAAATCGAGGAAAACGAAATTTACATATGAGAACTTAACAATAAATAAACAAATTACAAAGGGATGTCCGCAGGGTGGCCCGCTATCTCCACTACTATGGATAATATTACTAAACGATCTTTTGATCAAATATCAAGTTCCTAATAGTGAAGTGGTATGTTATGCAGATGATGTTTCAATTATATGCTGGCACAACAATTGCAAAGACCTGAAATTAGTTATAGAACAAGCATTAAATACGATTGATGTATGGTGTAAGAGTAACAAACTTGAAATAAGTCTAGAAAAAACTAATATACTCTATTTACATAACAAAGAAAAAATCCCAATCAAATTTAATAATGAAATAATCATACCAACTCTGAAGACCAAAATTTTAGGAATAATAATTGCAAATCACAGAAGAAGAAACAAAATAAATTTTACATACCACATAGAAGAAATAGTAAATCGTACAAAACGTTTTAAAAATTATCTCTTCTCAATTTGCGGGAAATCTTGGGGTCTAAGCACCCAGAAAAGGCTAACTTTATATAAATCCATTTTTAGACCAATACTTACATATGGAGCCGAAATTTGGTTCAAATATTTAAATAAAAAATGTTTACAAAAATTAAATTCAACCCAATATCAAATACTGACATGGTGTATACAAGCCTATAAATCCACATCATATAGCTGTGTTCATAGTTTGGCCAACATTCCTCTGATCTCAGACTTTATCGAATCCAGAATCATGATATCTGATCTGAGAAACTTATCCACAGATGATCAACAAATTTATGACCCATTTATTCCAGGAATTATAGATACCTTTCTCAAATCAAGAATGAATGTTCTGAAAAACGAAGCAAATAATACTTTCTTAAGCTTTTTTTCCCCAAGAAATCCCTAAATACTTTCGTCCAAATTTTTATAATACTCAATTTGTTACAAACCACGGAAATTTCAAAAGTTTTTTAAATAGAATAAAGGCAGTGGAGGATTCAAGTTGCTTTTGTGGTATGGAGGAACAAACCTCAAGACATCTACTGATCGACTGCCCAGCATTTCAAGATTATAGAATGAAGAATGAACTAGTAGTTTATGAATTAAACGATTTGATTTCCAATAAAAAATCATATCTAAAGTTCAATTCATTTTGTAAATACATTCTAAAATTTCTACAAAATCTGGATCTCTAATGTTTTTATTCGTTGAATAATGTAAATAACTCATGTAAATAGACTTTTCTCCTTGTTTGGCGCAAGTATCCCTTGCGGGATATAGCGCTTTGGAAATAAAATAATTGTAATAATTGTAATAATTGTAATTACCCTTTTTTTTCAAATTTTTGTTGAATATTTTGGATATTTTTATAAATATATTGAGCTTATATCTTATGTCTAAACTGTACACAACTAAGAATATTGAAATAGGATCCTTTCAATTAATTTTATTTATTATCATTTAAGCTTTTATTTAACTTGCTTCCCTGTCTCTCCGTCCGGTTGTCTGTCTATCCATATATCTTGCAATCGATTTTAATATACTTTTAGAGAATGTAGGAATCTGATATTTGGTATACCTATCAGACACCGATGACAATGCAAGTTGACAAATTTTGAGAATTCTGGGTTGTCAGGATAGCCGGAAATGGGCAAATTTCCAAATTGCCTTTGAATTTTGTAAATTAATTTTAATATACTTCCAGATCACATAGAAGTATGAAACCTTTAACACTCACTCAGTCAAATGAACAGTGCAATTGCGCAAATTTTCAGACTTCTGGGTAGTCGGAATGGTCAGGAATGAACAAATTCTATATATTTTTCATCGCAGTAAGGACAGTAGAAGTTCGTTTTATGTATAAAAGAAACATTCGCGCTTTAAAATCCTTTTATTTTATATTCTAATAAAGTATTGTGTTACGCCCCTTACGTTGACCCAATCCTCCGCGAACAATCTCCCTTCTATTTAAGGCCTAACCCCCAGTGAACCTTTGCTTCTAAGTCTTGTAAATCCACGACTAAAAACTAACTGAATGATTAATAAGCAAAAATACTTTTTAAAAAAGCTTTTATTTAAATGCACTAAATAAAAATAAAACATTTTATCTTCTATTATTGAGCAATTAGATCTGAGTGAAAATAAAAGCGTCGGGGGACGATGATGTTTAGAGGAAAGGAAAAAATATAGCAAACACTTATAGAAATCGCTAATCATCTGCGACATATTAAATCATATCAGGTTCGAAATTCATTATGATCGTCCCTCGCCGTTTGTATTTTCACTCAGATACATCTAATTGCTCAATAACAGAAGATAAAATATTTTATGTTTTCCTTTTTGGTGAATTTAAATAAAAACCTTTTAAAATGTATTTTCACCTATTAAGTATTTTAGACAAATCCATCCCCCATGAGATTGGCTCAATCAGGCTTTTTGAAAGGTCAATGGCTTCAACTGGTGGTAAGACCTGGTTGTCTTGTTTTTTTATCTTTCCATATCCTCTATAGATGTCATCTTGATCCGATGTCTTCAATGCCTCATTTGTATTTATTCCAAATCAAAGCCCTATGTCCCCCTAAGGATACGTGCGCTGTCATTCATGTATGACTTTACATTTGTCTTTACATATTTACAATAATTTTAGGCCGTAAAGAATAGTCATATGATATTAACAAGGAGAAAAATTGAAAATAAAATAATAAACATAGAAACTTCACCATCAAATGTATACATCAAAAATTGTTCATTTATCATTATTATTAAAAGAGAATAAAAACCTATGTAAGAGTTTGAATATTCTAAAGACAAAGGAAGCTCTTAAATCTTAACGAGGAAGCTTTTAAATCATTGGGAATCGTCTTATATATACGACATACAAAAATTTCAATGAGTGATGTAAGTAATGATACTTTAAAAACTGATTTGATAGATAATCATGTGCTAAAATGTATTCATAGAGTATTAATAGAATATAGTCATAGAGTAATAATCTCTCTAAGCTCACAATTCCACCGTTTCCTTTGATAAATCAAGCAAATTAATTTTAAAACATACACATATTAATTTATTTTCAATTCACATATATTTTCAACTAGAAACATGAATTAAATAGAAAATTAGTATACCTTAACTTTATCGTTGAAATAATAACTTTTTATTAAAGCGATACTCTGTGAACGCCCCCCTTTTAAAACAAATTAATAATTTGTGTTCGTTAACGCTGGGGAACAAAAGCTAGCCAGATTTTAATTGAATATTCAAATCCGGCGCGCGCACATGGAGAGGAATGAAAGGAGCTTGATTAAAAGAAGATCTATTGGTAAATGGGGTGATAAATATTTAAAACGCTTACCTTTATTTTTAATTTGCATAGATTCGATTTCAATCACCGTTTTAATCCCCGGGAATTTAATAGAGCAAGCCGTAGTGGGGAAACAATAAAACACTCTTAAAACTAATACTTGGATTAAATAGTTTAATTTATATCCATATTTCTATTATATACCTTAATTAAATACACACACCTATAGCTTTATTAATATTATCGGTCTTATACAGATTCACCACAAGAAGAAATCATAGATGGAATTCCTATACTCAAGGCAGCGCAGAGCCCAACAGCCTCCAGGGTCCGACGCATGTCTAGTGGCCACAGAATCCACCGTGCATAGGTCATCGAATTTTTACTTTTTAATATTGGTAATCGACGTATATTTATTCCTTGTTTTAACATATTCTAACGGTCTGAATCGTTGTTCGATTTACTTTTTAAAAATGTCTTATATAGTATAACCCATTTGATATCTCGGCGCCATTTGGCGTTATCGTCTGCAGACATCTAGCGCTACGCATTCGCAATGTCATTTCCTTTTCGTCATATCACAAATTTAGCCGCTCTTAAAGAATATTTTGAATCAGTTACAAGTTGTTTAAAATCTCATTTCCAAAACCCTTATATACAAATGGTACTGATGAGGACGAAACTCCGAAACCAAGGAATACAGGATTTTGGCTTTTGTTTGAATTTGCCTAATCTGGTTTTGTGACACATTATTCATCACCAACAGTATATTAAATACAGGTTTGATAAAATGCATTAAATTTAAACATATTTTTAAAGGGAAAGGTATTTATTTTGTTACATGAATACAATCCTCCCGCAACATTATGCTTATAGAGAACCTCGTGAAAATATAGAATTGAATGAAAAGAATAGTTGAAACTTTTTTAAAACTTTGAGAAAACAGAGTTCGAAAAAAAAAATAGAAAATTAATAATATACGACCAGATTTTTAAATTTTGAAAAAGTTATTAAAAATTGAATTATAAAATTGAGAATTTTGAAACTGTAATTAAATTTGTTGTTCATAAGGTATTTTTTTAAAGCGTTAAGATGAAATGTATTCACAATATGGTTAAAATTCCCATTTTGATAAATTCTTCTAAGAGGTTTCAATGGGTATTATAACCATATTGTGAATAAACTTTATCATATATCGCTTTAAAAAAATACCTTATAAACATCAAATTTAGCTACATCTTAAAAAATTCCCTGCCAATTTTATAATTCAATTTTTAATAACATTTTTAATTTTTTTCAAATCTGGTCATATATTATTAATTTATATTTTATTTTTTTCAAACTCTGTTTTCTCAAAACTTGCAAAAGTTTCAACTATTGTTTTAATTCAATTCTATATTTTCACCAGGCTTGATATACTCCTTATAACCAGGAGGTAAGCATTTTTATTTTTTAATAATCTATATCTCATCTTTTAATCTTTATTTTATCTTATGTCATTTAAAATCATTTATTTTATGCCTTAAAATCCTTTTTAAGTCATAGTTAGCAGAAAAATTATATATTTCATTGAATGTCAAACCACATGCACACAGAAACATTCAATGATTTGCGCTTTTTCCTCTTAAAGACTTTGCAATTTTGACATTGTGGTTGCTGACAAGTCCTTGTCTTGTTAATCTGTACGTTTAGTGCTGATAAGAGCCATCATTGTATACAGACAGATTAATTGTATGGTCTAAATTTCCTGAAGTGTTTGTTTTATGGCAAATTCTTTACTAAGAATTACCACGTTCCGCGCGTAGACAATATCGATAAAATACGTTGTTTTGGTGCATTTTTAAGATAATCTTTTTTTTTGCTCCTGAGGACAATACTTTCATTAAATTATAACTTCTAAGTACGTAAGCAAGTTATTCTTAACAAGGAAAAACACAACCAAATAAAAACGATACTGAATTACGAAATGTTTGGATAATAGATTGCTACTATTTGAAATACTGCACGCTAGTTTGAAGATGGTAAAATTGTTGTTGCCTAAACATGATGTTTGTTGTTGTTATTGTCGTGTTCAACGAAGAGCCACAGATGTCCCCATGTATCTTTATCACAGCAATCACAATGTCCACTATCTTGGGTGTGTAAAGCTGCTGCTCTGGGTCCATGTCAATTTTCTGCATCGCTTCGACATTGCTGGGCATGAGAATATGTGGGTAGGTGTTACATTACTTATTTGGTGTCTTGTTAACTGGTGACTTCTAAATTCAGCCAAATTGTAGTCATTGCTATAGAAGGAATTATCATTCCAGGTGAAGGTGATGGCGAGTGCAGAAGAAAGTTGACATCTCAGCCGATCACTTGTGCATCCCGCCACGTGGATCGATGCCGACAGCTGGGCATCGACGTGTCATCCTCGCATACATCCGACAGTGACAAATGTCTCCGCGATTGATCTATCCTGGTGGTCGATGCCACCTCCTGGGGAGACAGACCTCTTCATGGGGAAGGAGGCTTCTTTTTCTCTTCGTGTACATGTGGCCCAGAATTGGTTCCTCTGTGTCGGTAATATTCGTTCAGAGTGGGTCTTTCTATTTCGGTAGTACTCACTCAGAATTAATCGTTTTTTATAGGCAGTACTCAGCCTGAAGTAGTTTTGTATCGATGGTATTCATCTAGAATAACTCGATTTTTACCGAGAGTGCTCACCCAGAATTTTTGACTTTTTATCGATAGTAGTCACCCATAAATTCTCGCTTTCTATCATTAGTAGTCACTCAGAACTACCTACCTCTTATCTGTGGTCCTCAGCCAGAATTGTTCGCTTTTTATTGATAGTACTCACCCAGTTTTCTCGCTTTTTATTAATATTCTTCACCCAGAATTTATCATATTTGTGGTTCTAGCCAGAATTACACCTTTTTTATTCGTAATACTCACCCAGAATATCTCGGTTTATATCTGTGGCACTCAGCCAGAATTGCTCCTTTTTATCCTTGGTACTCAGCAAGAATTGCTTTTTTTTATCTGTAGTACACACCCAGAATTGCTCCTTTTTATCTCTGGTATTCACTCATAATATCTCACCTTTTATCTGTGGTACTCATCATGAATTGCATTAATCGATTAAAAATCGATACATTCGTTTAACTGCTAAATGTCCTGAACATCAATTCAGGGTGATTACTATTAGTAAAAATTAAGAAATTCTAGCGGAATGCTATATATAAAAAGCGGAAAATTCAGGCTGAGTGCCAAAGATAAAAACGGGCAATTCTGGCTGTGTACCACGGATAAAAAAGAGAAATTCTGGCTGAATAAAACGGATAAAAAAGAGCAATTCTGGGTGTATACCACAGATAAAAAAAGTAGCAATTCTTGCTGAGTACCAAGGATAAAAAGGAGCAATTCTGGCTGAGTGCCACAGATATAAAGCGAGATATTCTGGGTCAGTACCACAGATTAAAATAAATATACACTGCGTGACATTGAAAATGGAACACCAAGAAATAGTGGCCAGAAAATTATGCAAATTTCAGGGTAGACGCGCTTAACCGAGTTATGCAAATGATGTAAAATGCGCAGCTCTCGTGCGCACATGGAGTAAGATATAAGGGAAAGAACTAGCAGAAAGGACAGTATTCGTGTCGTTATTTCTTCAAGGAAAATCATTGTAGAAATTTTGTTCTTGTGTCAAAAGACACGTGTAATAACAGAGAATGCCAGGTCATCGTAAACGGAGGCAGTTCAAGCAGACAGACGCTTTTACGAGGGGCATGGTGATCAGACTGAAAAGGGCAGGTTGGTCCATACGTCAAATCGCAGCTGATACACACCTTGGTGCGTCCACGGTGCACCGACTGTGGAGAAGATGGTTGGAACAAGGAAATGTGGCAATTTATAGGAATGTCGGTGCAACCAGAGTGACGTCAGCACGTGTGGATCGGCGTATCCTTCGACAAGCAGTGGCGGCCCCACAAGCCACTTGTACCGCCATCCTGCAACATGTGCAAGACACCCTAGATCATTCCATCTCGACCAGAACCATTTCCCGTCGATTGATTGCTAATGGCTTGCACTCATGCCGTCCGCTAAGAAGACTGCCATTGACCCCACCGAATAGGCGCCAACATTTGGAATGGTGCCGGGCTAGATCGACGTGGATGACGGAATGGCACAGGGTCGTGTTCTCAGATGAGTCGCGTTTCTGCTTGTCCAGTGATAGTCGCCGTGTACGCGTGTGGCGTCGACGTGGAGAAAGGTCCAATCCGGCAGCAATTGTGGAACGCCCCACCGTGCGACAACATGGAATCATGGTTTGGGGCGCAATCGCGTATGATTCCAGGTCACCTTTACTTCGTATTCAGGGCACTATGACGGCCCAACGATACTTTGATGATGTGCTGCGACCGGTGACACTCCCCTACCTTCAGGGGGTACCCAATGCCCTTTATCAGCAGGATAACGCCCGACTGCACACTGCTCGCATTAGCCAACAAGCTCTGCAAGATGTACAGATGCTGCCCTGGCCACCGTACTCTCCTGATCTCTCACCAATCGAGCACGTCTGGGACATCATTGGACGCCGTTTGCATGCCTTGCCACAGCCGCGTTCAGATGACGAACTGTGGCAAATGGTTGAGAGGGAATGGAGAGCCATCCTTCAGGACGCCATCCGTTTTCTGATTGACTCTCTACCTTAGACGTGTTGCTGCATGCATCGCCGTCCGCGGTGGTCCTACTTGCTATTAAGCCGACGCCGTTCTCGCTCTCTCTCTCTCTCTGTATTATGACTATCATTTTTAAATAAAGATCACTTATTGTTCGTCCCTGTCTCTCTCTGTCTGCCGAGTTCATCACTTTCTGGCCACTATTTCTTGGTGTTCCATTTTCAATGTCACGCAGTGTATTTTGGATTGCCTTTTTGTAGTGGTCACCACTAATATGTTTTCACGTTCGATCAAAATACAATTTGTTTAGATAAATAGTAAAATATAATAGGACACTAAAAATCCTTTAAAACGTTATTTAGTTCTTCTAATGGTTTTCAATGAATGTGATTTTTATCGTGTCTCTCTCTATCTCGGCCTTGCGGCCACGCAAAGTGACAGTTAAAATCGTTCTAAAAGAAATAAAAACCGAGCAAATCCGTTCATTAAAAGCGGTGGTCATGATGCAAATTATTCTAAGAAAATCCGGTATTGGGACGAAATCGTTAAGGACGATATGGCCAACTTAGAACAAAGGAAAGAGAGAAAAAATTCTCCTCATTTGATGAAAAGGTGTCGGCATTTTCCTGAACGATCTCGCAAACCACCACTATCCGCTACGGGACTGGACCGCGTCAGCCATCGAGTCCCAAAATTAATATAGAACAGGTGAAGGTCTCGAGGCAACTGCTCGAAGAGTGCCGGAGGATGTATGCAGCTGTGATCTTTGACCAGATACTCTACTTGGAATTCTGCCTGGAGTTTATTCTGGAGAATTGCATCAAGTAATTAGAAAACAAATTAGGAAAGACTGCGTGGGGCAACTTGGAAAAAGTTCCAGCTAGGTCTTAGTTGTCCTGGAGCGACCTAAAATGGCAGTAATCGAGGATGGACTGTTAATCAACAGAGTCCTTCTCAACGCCCTACCATAAAAAAGAAGGTGGATAGAATTGCCAATAGTGGCCTGCCCTATGTTATCGAGGACGTGAACATCATCAGAACTCTGAGGCTTTACTGCCATCACCCCTGCCGTTAACTCCTTTAGCGGCTACACCTGGCTAGACCTGAAGAAGACCGCCTTCATCTTCATGAACGAGGGGGAAGTTTACGGATCTTACAAAGAAATCCGTTCATTAAAAGCGGTGGTCACGATGCAAATTCTTCTCAGAAAATCCGGTATTAGGACGAAATCGTTAAGGACGATATGGCCAACTTAGTACAAAGGAAAAGGAGAAAAAATTCTCCTCATTTGATGAAAAGGTGTCGGCATTTTCCTGAACGATCTCGCAAACCACCACTATCCGCTACGGGACTGGACCGCGTCAGCAATCGCGTCCCAAAATTAATATAGAACAGGTGGAGGCAACAGCTCGAAGAGTGCCGGAGGATGTATGCAGCTGGGATCTTTGACCAGATACTCTACTTGGAATTCTGCCTGGAGTTTATTCTGGAGAATTGCATCAAGTAATTAGAAAACAAATTAAGAAAGACTGCGTGGTGCAACTTGGAAAAAGTTCCAGCTAGGTCTTAGTTGTCCTGGAGCGACCTAAAATGGCAGTCATCGAGGATGGACTGTTAATCAACAGAGTCCTTCTCAACGCCCTACCATAAAAAAGAAGGTGGATAGAATTGCCAATAGTGGCCTGCCCTATGTTATCGAGGACGTGAACATCATCAGAACTCTGAGGCTTTACTGCCATCACCCCTGCCGTTAACTCCTTTAGCGGCTACACCTGGCTAGACCTGAAGAAGACCGCCTTCATCTTCATGAACGAGGGGAAGGTTTACGGATCTTCCAAAGAATCGTTACTGCCAAAGGCGGATCTGCGTTTGCCTACTTGAAAGGCGGCTTCTGTTGCTCCAAGTCCCACAGGACGGCAAGCACTTAGGTCTCAAGCCAGAGGAGCTGCGTGAAGACCTAGGCGCCACCTCCACCACCACTATAGCTGGACCTGCATTATTCAACCATCCTGCGCCACAGGTTGCCCTGTCGCAGATGTCCACACTCCGTCACCCCCCCCACCCCCCCCCCCCCCCCCCCCCCCCCCAAAAGAAAAAAAAAAACTCACAAAACTGCAACCTCCACTCGCACTACGGAGTCTACCAGAAGACCCCACACTAAACAGCATCCTCATACCGCTGAGGATCATGTTTAAGAGATATTTGACAAACTAGTCCCTGACTCCATTCTACACATCCTATATGAGGAAGTTAGAAATAGAAGAGGCGGTTGTTTGTGCCGCGAAGTCAGGGAGAATGTCCTCAGTCACCTTCACCTGTGCAGAAGATTCGTGAATTCCACTACATCACATATACGAGTGTTGGATAAGTCCAACATCAGGGCGGCGTGTGACAGCCGATGAATTCCAGACATCCCTTCATTGATTGGTCGATGTCAATATTTTAAATTTCAAAGAATAGTTTTCTGAATTATTTTTGTTTTACGATTGTTGACTGAATGTCAATAAATTTAGTTTGGTGTCAATTGTCTCTTTCATCTCTATATATCAATTAGTCGAAAATTAAAAAAAAGTCTACGCAGATTCCATTCGGATTTTTTAACAATCCAAACTCTCTAATAACTTGGATTCACTGTAGAAAATGATGTTCGATTTATTAGCGAAAATGTTTATATGAATTAATATATTTATGTTGTGGCATCTCTCATGAAAAAAATATATATTTCATATCTATATTTACATAAATTATATAAATTAAACTTTTATAGAGTTATATTTATTATTTTAAATATTAGTACAGTTTATTAATAAAAAATCTATTCACACAAACACGGAGTCTTATTATGATATATCGTCTTGTATTGGATTCACCATGTAAATATGTGCATAGAAAAATGTTTTTAAAATTTAAAAGGTTTATATGTAATAATAATAATACAATTTATACATACAAAAATCTGAGACAATTTGTCTCAAACATCAATTTGTATAAGTTCAATGGAAAAAAATAAAACAAATAAAATATATATTTTTAAATGAAACATGCATACAAGAGCCTTAATTAAGACCTTCATGTTGTGCAAAAATCCTTCAACCAAAGAATGGGATCTTTAGAAAAATTTCAAACTTGACTTTTACACAGAATTTGTTTTGGTTGAAGACGAAAGACAAAACAATTAATTCAAAAAGAATGCTTTTCACCTTATTTTCCAGCATAACGACTGCTTATAAATTCAAATATTTTGGGTATTACTATTATTGATATTTTCCAATAAGACTATTCCTATACCACCACTCTTACAATAATGGACAAAACTTTAGGAAGTTGTACCTTATAGCATGTATATCGGGGTTCAGACAATAACTATGGAAGATATTTTTGTTACACAGTGTCCTTAAAATGTTTTTAAAATTTAAAGAGTTTATATGTAATAATATTAATACAATTCATACATTAAATTTCTGAGACAATTTGTCTCAAACATGGATTTGTATAAGTCCAATGAAAAAAAATAATAAAACAAATAAAATATATATTTTCAAATGAAACATGCATACCAGAGCCTTAATTAAGACCTTCATGTCGTGCAAAAATCCTTCAACCGAAGAATGGGAGCTTTAGAAAATTTGAAACTGCGCTTTTACACAGAATTTGTTTTGGTTGAAAACGAAAGACAAAACAATTATTCAAAAAGAATGATTTTCACCTTATTTTCCAGCATAACGACTGCTTATAAATTCAAATATTTTGGTGATTAATCTTATTGCTATTTTCTCCAATAAAACTATTCCTATACCACCACACTTACACTCATGAAAAAAATTAAGGAAGTTGTACCTTATAGCATGTATATCGGGCTTCAGACAATATCTCTGAAAGATATTTAATACACAGTGTCCTTTATTGAAGATACACAAGATAACCAAGTGTGAACAAAATTTGTTCAAAAAAATGTCGCCACATCAAAGACTTTCGCTTTCTTAATTTTTGTCAATGGGGGTATATATATATATATTTCATAAGACAAGCTTGTTTATAAGTTTTTTAATGGTAGGGAAGGAGGGATATGGATTAAAGTGTTATATATTTGCATATAATAAAATTATTCAATTATGTTAACTCTAAACCTTGTGTTGTTAACATTAAAACATTTTAAACATAATTAATCACTTTAAACTGTTAATATTCCTCCGCCATATATATATATATATATATATATATTCTTTTTGCGAATTTTTTATTACCACCACACCACAAAAAGGTAGCTCCCAGATAATATAATTTAGAAAATTTTACTCGCTAACGATATTAACTCTGCAACAAACATTATTTTTATTTTATGGAGAAAAATGTTTTTATAAACCATCATGTAGAGTAAACCGATACATTGTTTGAAGCTCTAACTTTATGTTTTATTATAATATATTCATTGAGAGAGTGTCCGGAATATTTTTACAGTAGTAAATATATTAAAACTTTCGAAATATAAACGGTTTATAATACAAATGAAAACACCAAATCGCGAAGGTTTCTTTTCACGAATAAATCAAACTTCTATTGCCCTTACTGCGATGAAAAAATATATTGGGAGGGCTTGGCTCATCAGTGATGAACCCTCCCAGCAGTTTCGCCAATTTAATCTACCAGACCGCCTCTTTAGAGCTGTAATACTGTATTGGACCATTCTGCTTTTATATGCTACATTGAAGGGTTGAATCTTAGAAATGATATTAAAGGAAACTATGGACATAAGCTTTTAGGACAGTAGAATTACATTCAAATATTTCCACGAGCAATGTTCTTCCGCAAAAAGAAAAGGACAAGTCCAGTTAGGCATAAATTAATACCTAGCAATAAGGCGCCATCTATATAATACAAATGTAAACACCAAAACGCTAAAAAAGGATATTTTTTGTTTATTAAATATTCATATGTGACACACAAATTATATTATCATTAAAATTCACACAAAATAGTTTAAATATAATTTTATACATAGCGTAAAGATTATAATTATTATATTGTTCAATATTATCTATTGGTTAATCATTATTAGTAAACATAAAAGAGAGAAAAATCATTATCCAAACTCGTTTCTTCATTTAAATTATTGAACAAACGAAAAAGAAAAACAAACAAAAAGATGTTCGGCAGACGATGCCTCAAGGCAAGAAAATCATCTTCTGTTTTTAAATTATTTTGAAATTGAAATGGAAAGATTTCTCCCTCGAATAAGAGAGAAGTACATTAAAAACCTTTTATCTTTTTAATAAATCCATTTTTATTATTTCTATATAATAAAAATAAGATAATTTTAAACTTCTAAAATATGCAGGAATTTGTTTATTTAAGGAAAATAATTAGATATGTACGGAATGTGTATTTGTTAGAATAATTCTGAAAATGTGTATGTATGAGAGAGAGAGAGAAAAATATAAAATTGTAAAAACTATAAATATAATAGACAACTTTTGATTTTATAGTAACTTTATAATAAATAGAAAATCTATCATAGAAATAATTTTAAAAATAATTTTTATTTGATTTTAAATAAACCTTTTCAGTTATATTTTTTCCGATAGATGGCACAAGCCAACTAAACATAATATTGTACGGTAAGTATGAATATTTTCCTAATTTTGAACATTCTCTCTTCTCATATACCGTACGTCCTTTACTATGTCTTATTGACATTTATGTGGAACCTAATAATTCCTTATGGATTTTAAATACTTAGATAAATATTAATCAATATAACTATGAGAACTAAGGATACTAAAGTCATCAGTATAAACTTAATGATAAAACCGCTGGTTTTCGACCGCTACGAACCGGGTTCGATTCCCGCATTGGGCACTTTTTTCTGATTAACAAAATAAGCTCCAATGGCCTTGATTATTGCAAAAGAACAACCCCACCAGCGAGTGCAAGTAACCAAACAGGGCTCTGGGACATTTGTAAGTGGAAAGTCGAACTGCTTTTCACGTGTGTAGACATGTGGTGCACTTACAGTAAAAGCAGTCGTCTACTTCTACCAACCATGATTATCATGATCTGTGCTACGTGTACTAGGGATAAGCAAAAAAACTGTTAAATAAATATCATATAACTAATCCCTACAAAAAGAAACATTCATATATCGACACAGAAGCATAGGTGTTGGTATTCATTAAAAACAATCTGAAAGGAATTCCTTCAGTACAATGCAACCCTATATAACTTAACACTAACACTGGATAAAATATGTTTTATAAAAATAATCAAGTATCGTTTCAGGAATTCCATACCGATTAAAATGTTATAATACCTTGATAAATGTTGGCGTTCAGCTAACTGAAATATTGGTAAAGTAAATTAATATTTTGATCCAATATATGCCTTTTTATTTGAATACCTATATATGTAAACAGTGATATTTCAGAAATTCAATCCGAACTCACCTCTGCAATAGTAATCAAAATTCCAAATGGAAATAGAAAATAAACTGCTGGCCACCGTAAATGAAACACCCTGAAAGAAGCATGCAAATAACATGAAATTTACAACATGCATTAGCGGAGGTGAGATATGCAAATTATTTGAAATTCAGCGTAGACGCACATCACGCGCGCCTCTCACTCCACTTCAAAGCATTATTTAAGGCATGAGATTTCGACGATTCCAAGTTCGGCAATAGTTATTTTCTTGTGTGTGTGTGTGTGTGCTTTTTTAACGATCAATTAAGCCTCGTAGAAAACAGCAATCATCTTTTGATCAAGTATCCGATTTCGACAGAGGAAGGAAAGTGGCCTACCGAGATTGTGGATTATCTTTCAAGCAAATCGGTAGTAGTGTTGGACGAAACCAAACAACTGTAATGCGGATATTTGATCGTTGGATTCAGGAAGGTACGACGGACCGACCTGTTCGATCGCATCCACCTCAGTGCATCATTTCACGTGCTGACAGTCAAATTGTGCGCATGGCAGTGACGATCGCTCAGTCACATTACGAACCGTAGCACAACACATTCAGTCTGTAACGCATCATCCAGTGTCTGCGCGTACCATTCGACGCCGTTTACAGAAGAGTGATCTGTCCGCAAGACGTCCATTGCTTCGTCTACCCTTGACGCAAAACCACAGATGTATCCGCCGCCAATTGTGCGATGAAAGAAGGATATGGACAGCAGAATGGAATCAAATTGTCTTTACTGACGAGTCAAGCTTCTGTCTGCAACACCACGATGGTCGGACTTTACTACTAACTACTACAATAATAAGGATACAGAGAAGATTGGCATGGGCCCTGTAATACTTGTTCTGCGGTAGAACTACTACAATAGAAAGGATACATAGAATATTGACATGGGCCCTGTAATACTTGTTCGACGGTACAACTACTTCAATAGGAAGGATACAGATAAGATTGGCATAGGCCCTGTAATACTCGTGTTCGGCGGTACAACTATTACCATAAGAAAGATAAATATAAGATTACCATGGCCACTGCATTACTTCTTTGGAATTATAATTGCCGCAATATACAGATAAGCATGGCTCCTACGAAAGGATAAAATATAGAATTTTGAATCGTCTCTCTCTCTCTTCACTTCATGCAGACGATCTGTGGAGCTGAGGTAGGTCCACCGATCCGTTTCCAAGCGGCCCAATCCCGTTAAGAATCAAGTGGGTGGATGGAGAGAGGTTAAATGGATTTGGAATCAGCACATTCGACCAAGCCGTTCCATACCTCTCTCCTCTGCCTTCTCGCTTCTTCTATTCACTTTTCATGTCAGTGGAAACAAACGGTTTTTTTTTTCAAAATATACACCTAAAATAAAATGTATTCATTATATTTTCATTAATTACTTTATATATGTGTGGTGTTTTTGAGTGTTAGCCAAGATGACCATAGTGGTGAAAAGACACACAGCCACAACATAAATTGGAAGTAAGCACCTGCAAGGAATATGCAAATAGGAGAAAAGGTTCATTGGCTACAAATTCGCAATGTTTCTGCCTACTATTTTCACAACAGACTTGGATTTCATAAAGTACAGTCGACTCTCGATAATTTGAAACTCAAGGGACCAGAGAAAATGTCAAATTATCAAGAAATCAAAATAACAAGAGTTTGAACAACCAAAAGGGAGGGAGGGAAAAAAATCAATTAAATAAGAGTTTGAGGTTTTGCCAGTTTCGGGATATACATTCTATGTTGATACAAGATTGAATAAATGACTTACCTCAAGTTTTTATAGTAATAATTTTATTGGGAGTTTTCGGGTCTTGCCCTTTCTCAAACAAGAGTTTGATCTCTAAATTTGCCATTAATTATTTTAAACATTTATACAATTATTCACAAATGTTAATTTTAAAAATAAGTCCGTTTATTTTTCGAGTGAGCGACTTCAGTCTATCATTGTCAAATTAATTTTCGATAGTAGTCAGAGATGCGAAGAAATCGTCACTTGCGTCCGTTCTGAGGGCGTAGAAGCGTAGGGTAGTAAGAGATGCCCTTGCCACTCTCAATGTGACTGGAATTGGCGGTTGCTCTTCTTCGTCTTCGCCCTTATTCAGATGGGCCAAATTCAATATTTCGACATCGGTTAGGGCACCGTGTACACTTGTGTCATAGTCGACATGAGAAAACATAAGGATGCCGATTGTCTGTCAAGGAGCCCGCTTGAGAACGATCAACCAAGTGCTGTGATGTCACTAACCAACGTCGATATAGAGCAGACTAAAGACCCGGATTTAGCTAAAATAATCGATAATTTAAACTCGGGCTACACCAGAAAGGAATTCAGCATTATCCACGGCATCTTATACAAGAAAAAACTATAGCACAACTGGAAGACCCTGGCTTATGATGATCCCTAGGCACTTAATATCGGAAGTTATGGCAGATTTACATAACGCTCCTACAGCTGGGCGTTTGGGTTTCGCCCGAACGTATGACAAAGTCAAGAAAGGATTCTATTGGCCTGGCCTTTATAGAACTGTTCGCCAATATGTAAGCCATTGTCGGGAGTGTCAACGAAGAAAGAAATTACCTCGACGTCCGGCTGGACAACTTGTATCCATACCACCCGTAGAAAAGCCATTCTATAAGGTCGGGGTTGATCTCCTTGGAAGATTTCCAGTTTCTAAAGATGGAAACCGTTGGATCATTGTGTGCACCGATTATATGACAAGGTATGCCATAACGAAAGCGATCCCAGACGGAGGAGCAATCGAAACAGCTAAGTTCCTGGTTGAAGACGTCATCTTGAAGCATGAAGCTCCTAGAGAAATGATAACAGATCGCGGCAGAAATTTCATTTCTCAAGTAATAAAAGAGATCAATGCTCTGTGCGGAATTGTGCACAGATTTACAACATTTAAACAAGGTAAAATCCTCTGGAGTAACTTGGTAAAGAAAACATTCAAGACAAAGAGGATGAGTTTCTTTTTAAAAAGAAACTCATCCTCTTTGTCTTGAATGTTTTCTTTAACAGATTTACAACGGCCTACCATCCCCAGACCAACGGCCTGACTGAAAGGGACAACAAAACTCTGGGAGACATGTTGTCCATGTACACAGGTGTTGAGCAGAAGGACTGGGACCAAGTTTTGCCCTATGTAACTTTTGCTTACAACACTGCTAAACAGGAGGCGACCGGCTACACCACGTTCTTTCTTGTCCACGACCGCGAGGCCGAGACCTACATCGATGCCGTACTACCCTACCTACCAGATGAGATCTCTGACGACTATGTTGGAGAACTTGTGACCAGAACTGAGGAAGCGCGTCAACTCTCCCGATCACGCCTTCTACAATCACAGGTGAAAGACCGTAGACTATACGACCAGAAACATATTCCAGTCTATTACCAGAAGGATGATCTTGTTTGGGTTTTTACTCCCATCCGAAAAGTAGGACTATCAGAAAAGCTACTAAAGAGATACTTCGGTCCCTACAAGGTGACCAAGAAGCTTTCAGAAGTTACGTATGAAATAGAACCCGTGGACCCCTCTCCCCGATCACGGAAAGCCAAGGATATCGTCCATGTCATTCGGATGAAGCCCTACCTGGACCCTGAAGAACAACATTCTATTCTACTAGGGAACACCAGCCGTGATAGATTTCCTTCCAGAATAAGGGCTGAGACACGCTAATTAGCGGGTCGCTGTTTTCTCTAAGGAGGAAGTAATGTCAAGCGGCTCAGCGGCTCCAACCACGAGAGGTCAATCATCCCTGGACACCGGGTGTGAGGAGTTCGCGGAATCTGGCCGGCGGAGGGAGCTGACGTCCCTCAGTAGGATTATCCTTTAACTTGGGGTAAGTTGTACAGTCTCTCTCTCCCTATAAATACCCCTTATAATAAATCAATTATCCTTAAACTTGCCCTTGCTTTATTTATCTCCGCGACAATATGTACATTTTTAACATTGTATTTGAGACATACTATTATAGAGTAAGTTGCTGTTCTAATCATTGAAAGGCTCTAACAAATGTATAAAACATATTATTTGCGTTATTTTGTCTTTCTTACAGCACTTATACAATTCCCAGATCCTTTATGTTCTTGCTTATTCTCTCTCTAAGGAATTTTCTATTTTATCCCGTCAAGGGAGCGCTAGATATTCTAAGAGAACATGATGTGTCGAAATGTCAACCGAATGTCGAAAAAACAAATGTGTATTATTTATTCAATATGGGGGTTTCCAATTATATTCTGTCTAAACAACAGAGTGAGATACTCTCTGTAAATAAATATAATTGGAATATATATTAAGAAAAAATATATATTTATATTCATATATATTCAAAGGTCTCCTCACCCGGAAAAATAGAGGCTAAAACTAAACGCCATATATTGATCGTCTATTTGGTTCCTTGTTGATCTCATGAAATAAAATCCACCGTAAACTCTCGAGGGCCATTATCCCGAAATCATTATCTCTAGCTGGATGCTGCCACGACAGCAGGTTTGGCAAACCGAGAAGCGTCCAGCTGGAGATCATGATTTCGGGCTAATGGCCCTCGTCAGCTTACGGTGGATATATATATATATATGATATCCTGAGGGTCTCTCGCTGTAGTGTGAGATCCTGTCGACTTAAACTATGGTGTGAGATCCTGTCGACTTAAACTATGGTGCGAGATCCTGTCGACTCTCGCTATACTATGTTAACCGAAAGGAATAGTCAGGATGTGGAGAGTTTTCAGTATCTCTCTGCACCTTGGAAGACCTTTAACAGTTTTCACAGAGTACAGGCAGTCGTGGTCAAGGCAGAATGGAAGACTTGGGAATGTCCATACACGAAAAACAAAGAGACACAGTTGTACTAGGAAAGTTCCGTTAACAGATAGGAGCCGAGCTAGGAGCGTGCGATAGATATAGAAGAGTTCTCACTGTACTACATGGTCGATGAGGTGGACCTTGAAAACAACCGCTCCCAAGCACAAGGGCTCCCGCTGATGGTGAAGCGACTATATATTTCTGCTAGGGCGAAAGTCTTATATACAAGGTGTGTCCAATAAATAATGAGACCGGTCAAAAATAAAGAAAAAAACGAAATTATATATATTTTTAAAAAGTCTATTAAAAAATAGAAAGCTTCCCCTACACTGCGTATATCACATCACGTGATTGCGCGCGCAGTCGATAAATTGTAAGCTTGTAAAAAGAAAGCCTTGCATAACAACTTCTAATTTGTGATGGATAGAAAATTCGAACAACGAATTTGTATTAAATTTTGCTACAAAATTGGGAAATCGGCTTCAGAAACTTTAGATTTGTTGAAATTGGCATTTGGAAATGAAAATGTAAATAAGGCCACCACATTTAGATGGTTTTTCACGATTTAAAAATGGAATGGATTCGGTGAAAGATGAGAAGCGTGTTGGACGTCCAATTCTGCACAGGATCCCTGAAAAGTTTGCCAAATTTCAAATTTGATAAAAGAAAATCTACGAATAGGGTTACGGGACATTGAAAAAGAAACAGGGAAATTAAAATCATTAGTTAGATCGATAATTAAAGAATACATGTAGTTAAAGAAGACACCTTCAAAATTTGTCCCTAAAATGCTCACAATCCAACAAAAGGAGAATCGCGTTGAAGTTGCCAAAGAAATGCTTGAAATGGTGGAAGAAAACCCTAATTGTAAGGAAATAATAATTGGAGACGAGACATGGGTTTACGGGTATGACCCGGAAACAAAACGCCAATCCATGGAGTGGAAAGGAAAAGATGAACCAAGAACGAAGAAATCCCGACTTTGCAAATCAAAAAACAAAGTTTTATTGGTCACGTTTCTTCGACATAAAGGGAATTGTGCATTATGAATATCTAGAGGAAGGTCAAACAATCAATAAGAAGTCTCATTTAAACATTATGAGACGTGTACGTGAATCAATCCGTCTGAAAAGAAGTGAAATGTGGAGTTCCAAAAATTGGATTATCCATCATGATAATGCACCACCACACACCGCTACATCTGTACTGACTTATTTGGCTAAACACGGCATCCAATTACTTCAACAACCTCCCTACTCCCCAGACCCTAGCTCCATATGATTTTTTTCTCTTTTCAAAACTCAAAATGGCTCTAAAAGGAAGGATATTTGACACTAGAGAGTCCATCATAGCGGATTCGAAAAAGGTCTTGAAGTTCATCCCGAAAGATGCCTTTTCTAAATGTTTTAAAATCATGGGAGAAGGGATGGAAATTATGTATAGATGCAGGAGGGGACTATTTTGAAAAATACTGATAAAATTATTTTCAATCATTCTATTTTTTCTTTATTTTTGACCAGTCTCATTATTTATTGGACACACCTTGTATATCTTTTCCGAGACGAAGTATTGGACTTCAGCGGATGCTATAAGGGCATGGATAGGAAGAGATATTTTACACTCTGGCAACGCCCTGTCTTCTAGACCTCGTTGGGCTTCTATCTCAATCTCTTGCTTTAGCTCAACTCTTAATCTATTACAGAGTTTTATTTATTTATCCTCAGTTTGTACAAAGTACATTACATATGGTGATGTAATGACACATGTTAATCATGCGTATAATCATTTACAGATTTGTTTCTATTATAAAACATGCAAATCTTGTTATAAGGTTTATACAATGTAGGGTTGATGGTTTAAATTACCAAAATTGTAATTTTTATTAAAACTTCGTAGGGGCTGTTAGCCTATCTTCCTCGGGGATTCAAAGCTTGAAAATAAATCATCCACATGATGCACGAGTGGCGAGGTTTTGAATAAATCGGATTAGTGTGGCCAAACTGTTCAATGAAAATATGATTACTTTTCAAATTTTATATCATTAAAATAATATATTATGTATTCTATAATTACTGTTTCTGTTTTATCTGTAGGTATGATTGGAGTATATCTATTCTTCTATTAATACTATTTTTGTCCTCTTTAGGTGCCCAGCTCTCTAGAAATAATCTTGCCATTTATCTTGTATATTACTGTATAATATCTTCTGAACGCGGCTGTGGCAAGGCATGCAAACGGCGTCCAATGATGTCCCAGACGTGCTCGATTGGTGAGAGATCAGGAGAGTAAGGTGGCCAGGGAAGCATCTGTACATCTTGCAGAGCTTGTTGGCTAATGCGAGCAGTGTGCGGTCGGGCGTTATCCTGCTGATAAAGGGCATTGGGTACCCCCTGAAGGTAGGGGAGTGTCACCGGTCGCAGCACATCATCAATGTATCGTTTGGGCCGTCATAGTGCCCTGAATACGAAGTAAAGGTGACCTGGAATCATACGCGATTGCGCCCCAAACCATGATTCCCACGTTGTCGCACGGTGGGGCGTTCCACAATTGCTGCCGGATTGGACCTTTCTCCACGTCGACGCCACACGCGTACACGGCGACTATCACTGGACAAGCAGAAACGCGACTCATCTGAGAACACGACCCTGTGCCATTCCGTCATCCACGCCGATCTAGCCCGGCACCATTCCAAACGTTGGCGCCTATTCGGTGGGGTCAATGGCAGTCTTCTTAGCGGACGGCATGAGTGCAAGCCATTAGCAACCAATCAACGGGAAATGGTTCTGGTCGAGATGGAATGATCTAGGGTGTCTTGCACATGTTGCAGGATGGCGGTACAAGTGGCTTGTGGGGCCGCCACTGCTTGTCGAAGGATACGCCGATCCACACGTGCTGACGTCACTCTGGTTGCACCGACATTCCTATAAATTGCCACATTTCCTTGTTCCAACCATCTTCTCCACAGTCGGTGCACCGTGGACGCACCAAGGTGTGTATCAGCTGCGATTTGACGTATGGACCAACCTGCCCTTTTCAGTCCGATCACCATGCCCCTCGTAAAAGCGTCTGTCTGCTTGAACTGCCTCCGTTTACGATGACCTGGCATTCTCTGTTATTACACGTGTCTTGTGACACAAGAACAAAATTTCTACAATGATTTTCCTTGAAGAAATAACGACACGAATACTGTCCTTTCTGCAAGTTCCTTCCCTTATATCTTACTCCATGTGCGCACGAGAGCTGCGCATTTTACATCATTTGCATAACTCGGTTAGGCGCGTCTACCCTGGAATTTGCATAATTTTCTGGCCACTATTTATTGGTGTTCCATTATCAATGTCACGCAGTGTACAATAAAATGCAAAATAAATAGGCAAGTTTATTTCTAGAGAACTGGGCATCTATAGAGGACAAAAATAGTATTAATAGAATAATAGATATACCTCAATCATACCTACAGCTAAAACAGAAACAGTAATTATAGAATACATACAATAGTATTTTAATAATATAAAATTTAAAAAGTAATCATATTTCCATTGAAAAGTTTGGCCACACCAATCTGCTTTATTCAAAACCTCGCCCACTCGTGCACCATGTGGATGATCTGTTTACAGGGTTAGAATCCCCGAGGAAGATAGGCGAAAAGCCTCATCGAGATATTGGATATTTTAATAAATTATTTTGATCCAAAATAAGCGTTATTAATTTTAAGTAATAAAAATGGATTGCTCGATTTTCAACAAGATATATATATAGACAGAAGAATCAAAATTCGAAATTTTCTTTTCACATATAAATCAAACTTCAACTACCTTTACTGCGGAAGAGCATTACTCGATGCAATATTTAACTGTAATTCTACTGTCCTAAAAGCTTATGTCCATATTTTGCATGAATATCATTTCTAATATTCCACCCTTCAATGTAGCATATATAAGCAGAATGATCCAATACAGTATAGGAGCTCTAAAGAAGCGGTCAGGTAGATTGAATTGGAGACACCGAAAGGAGGGTTCTCCCACTGATGAGCCAACCCCTGCCAATATATTTTTTCGTCACAGTAAGGTTAGCAGAAGTATGATTTATATGTGAAAAGAAACATTCGCGTTTTGGTGTTTTCATTTGTATTAAAAATAAGAATCATTGAATGACATCCTTGCACAGGAAAAATATATATTTCTATCTAATTTAACAATCACTCTAATATGTCTTAATTCATTTATATGATATGGTGGTGTGTTCTTTCCCTGATTGGTGGATGGGATGCTGAACAAACTTTTTAAACAGAAATGTCGCCATCTTTGAAACTAAAATTAATATAGAGAAATATAGACCAAATTAATATAGAGCAATCCATAAATATATATTTAATTAAAAAAAACATATATTGGATCAACACAGTATTCTCTGAATAGACACTATTTACCATCTCCACAAACTAGCGGCCTCGGGTCGGTACCGAGGCCACAACACCAGTTTTGGGAAACATCAAAGTTCATTTGTTAGGCCACTGATGAGCCATGATCTTCAATTATTCTTTCGTTGCAGTACACATTTTTTTCAATCTAAAAAGAATTATACACTCAAAAATAGTTTATATTTCAAAAACAGATGGCGTGCATCAAATTAATAAAGTTATAAATGTCTTAATTAAAAAGATCGGGTGAAATAAAAACAAAACAAATGCTAATTTGAAGTCCTCCTCCAAATAAAAACTAAAGTTTTGCCTTTCAGGAAACAAAAAAGTTGGGATAACTGGGGTCTAAAATATGGAAAGCTTTTTTTTTTCAGAAAAGATAAATAAATGGAGGTTTGAATTCGTTAAACCACGCTAACTATTCTAGTTAGAGAGGCTAGGATTTGATTAAAATAGTTAAACTCAAGAAATAAAGTATCAATGAGAAAGAACTTCAACAAACAGTTGCAAATTTAAAAAAAAATCTTTGTGGGGTGCGAATTTTCCAGAGCAAAAACCTATTTTACTTATAATTATTCTAAAAATTAAAATTCTCTATTTTCCCTATCATTCTATGTGAATTTATATATAAACAATGGGTTTGTATTAACACTATGTATTCACACATGCCTCCTTTTGAACATAAAATAACAATACATTTTGATCTTATACAGATTATTCAACCATAAATGTAGGGTACATACAAGAGAGAATAACAGTAATAGTACCAATAATCAGCAATGATATTTACAGTGTATTAAATATTACTTGTATTTTATCTCTTTCTCATGGACATAAATGTACAAGGTGCGTACAAATATATCAATCCAAAATTTGCTTTTTAATAAAACAAACTACTAAAAACATTTTAAATAGCTTGAAAATATCCCCATATTTTATTATACAGTTGAACCTGTCTATAGCGCCCCCTCGAAATAGCACCTCCCTCTCTATAGCGCCCGATTTTAAATACGTAGTACGATGCGATTTATATTAAAAGTGACCTATCTATAGCGCCCCCTCTCTATAGCACCCTATTTTGGTGAGTCCCAAGAGGGGGCGCTATAGACAGGTTCAACTGTACATCTATACACTCTTTTATTACGTTCGATAAAACAGTCAAAGAAATTTTTTTCTGACGCTTCTTTCCTTTTCGTTATTGTTTGTTATCTTTAATCCGAATCTCAGTTATCTCAGACTATAAAAAGAGAAAACACGTGGAGATAAATAGGGGAATAGGATGTGTGGAATAGGATCTTTATCCAAATAATGTGATACTTTAGAAGATTTTGAGGCCTAACATTGCTATGGATTTTATACTCCTAGTTGCTCCTTTCAAGAGCATGTTAGTCAAAAAATTAGCTATTTAAATATTAATACAATTATCCATGAAATCTAACCTTAGATGCTTTTTGATTTATTAAATTATAAGTCAGAGGAAGAACGTTTATAATCATTTATGACATTTTTTCTACAATAGCTCTATATAAATATTTTCATGTGTTGGAAGATCTTGTGAAAAAAACGAGTTTAAAAGTAAATAATATTATTATTTGCAAATACCAACTTAGATATACACTAGAAGAGTAGAAACACAATATTGTTATGATATCGATAAAAATATCACTATATAAATAGTCTTCAAAGTGGTCCAACCCCGAAAATTACCAAAGAACTTATCTTCATCCACCTTTTTATTCCATCAATAAGAACCATGTGATAAAACTCAGGAAGCTAATGAAATAATGGCAAGATTAATAAGGGATTAAAAAAAAAAAACTCTTTGGATATTTTTTTCTGCGGCCGGATTTCCCGAAATAATAAAAGGATGAATGACAAAATGAGGTGGGGGGGGGGTGAAGTTTATCTAACACCAGGTGGCGCTAAGTTTAGTTTAGCTCTGATAAACACAGCCGGGAACGTTGTATCCGTACATTCTCTTTAGATTTCTCCCAACTCTCATGTCCCAGTGCTTCTTTAATGTTTCTCCAAACAATATAACGTAGTTGAGACAACGATATATTCTCCCTATTCACTATAGAAGAAGAGCTCCGTCTTTGCCTGTCCCAACCCCGGATGAAAAAGGAGAAGGGGGAGCAGTAACAAGCTCACTAAAAAACCTGGGCTCAACTGGCCCGGCTGATAGTACCCCGTAAGGGCTCCTAATCCAGGGATACAAAGTAGGCAGCGTTTTGTACTCCATGTTAGGAGCAGCTGCACATGTCGGTTCCTGCGTCGGTTCCTCATGTCAGAGGAGGCAATTTCTTTTGGAGCTAAGTCGGCCTGCCACTGAGTAGTGCTCCCAGTCTTAATGACAAAGGTAGATGCATTCTACTTCACCCACTCATGATGGTTGTCAAATCTCCACCACTATAGTAGAAGAAACACAAGTCGAGGAGAAGAGCTTCTTTCGGGCAAGACGACCTACTACGGGTACAAAATGACACTAGTGTCAATGGTTTTATATATATAAACTTTCAATAAAATGTTTTACACAATTATATATATATTTTTTAAAAATATTTTTAATTATAAATATTTAGAGTAAATTAAAAAAGAAATTACATGAAAGTTTATATATATAAATGATTGTCACTAATGTCATTTTGTACCCGTAGAAGGTCGATTTATGCGTAAGCTTGTACAATCGTCGCATACAAAAATTATAAGGAGTAATTAGACAAAGTATCCTTGACTTTTCTAATAAGAAAGTCGTTTAACTATCAGTTGGCAATTATATAAATAAGATAAAAAAAATTTTAGAAACTATGGGGGAAATTCGATCATAACATAAATCTCATTTTTGTAGAAATAACCTATTTTTTTTCATGAAATATTTCAAATATTGACTCAAGACCAAATCAATCTTATTCATTAACGCGTCGTCTTTTATTAGAAATATAAGCCTTTTATAGTATGCATAATACTTTTTAAATAATACCATTTTTACTATATCCCCTTAGAAAAATGATATTAATGGAGTGGGTTTATTTATTTATAAACTCTAGACGTGCGCATATTTTATGGATCGATTTTAAAACTGCCAATCAAAATATTGAGATGTAAAGCTCAAATCAGAAATATATGGTTCATATTCATTATCACAGGATTGCATATTTGGACAAATTACAAAAATTAAAGAAAAATCTTTCGGGAAAGTCCTTCTGAAGCTGACTAAAACGTATAAACAAGATAATGGAATGATATTATATAGCATTTTAAATATATATTTATGTAAATATCGAATGTAGGAATTAACATGAAATTGAATATATTAGGAGAATTAACTATGAAAAGGATTATAAACTTAGTGAAAAGAGAAATAGAATGGCTATTGTTTTATATATAACTTGCGGATGTACCCGGCTTCGCCCGGGTTTTTACCCGAGTAAAGGTTTGTCTAGCGAATCTCTCGATAAAGTGAACATTTTTCCCGGTCCCTTGGAAAATACGCGATAAGTTGAATAAAACAATATTAATTGGTTCCTTCGGTAATTGGAAGTTAAGGGAATAGTATCTTGCCTTGGAATTGTATCATTATTCTTGTCTCAAATAAATTGCCGTGTCATCCTGAATTTTGTCTTTCCTAATTTTCTACATTACAAAATCATCGTATCATCATGATAATATTTAGAGCAGATTGTTGAATTATAACAGATAAATTAGCATATATATCTTGATTATTTTTAGGCGAAAAGTTATTTCAAAATTTTATTTGCTAGAAACCTTCCCAGTACTATACTAAATAACTTCCCGAGGTTTCATGGCGTTCCAATGAGTGGTTTGGTCAGGCATAAAGGACACACACACATACATTATTTTATATATATATATAGATATTTATAAATTTAATTAAGATATATCGATAAATTTGTAGCAATATTTCTCTGACAATGTGTTTCTTTACACATAAATCATAAAATATGATTTTTATTAAAGGTGTAACCTTCAAATTTCACCTAGGCACCTAGGCAAGATTTCATCCGTGAAAACAATTGTCGAAGTACTTACACCAGTCATCTTCGGGGATGGAATTTACGACATTGATTAAAACTTAAAGTGCTTCATCATCTGTGTCAAATTTTATCCCTTTCAACAATAATTTACCTTTTGGAAATAAAAAAAGTTACAAAGTGTGCTAGTTCTGGTGAGTATGGTGAATGAGTGACTAATGAGTAGAGGTGTGCGATCTTGCATTGTCATGGTGAAGAAGGACTCCTACAAGTTGAGTTCTTGATCTGCTTTGCTTAACTTTTTCAAATACTGCTGGAAGGCATTTTGTTGTATACCAGTCACTATTAACTGTCTTTCGATCTTCTAACTTCGCGATATAAATCAAACTAATTTTTCCATAAAAACAAGCGGCCATTTGTTTTCCAACACTTCGAGCTCTGCGAACTTTCTTAGGAGGAAGTGATTTTGAAGAGCACCAAAGAGTAGATTGCCGTTCTATTTCTGGATCAAAATTGTAAATACAAGTTTCGTCACCTGTACCAATATTAAAAACAGCCTTTGATTTTTTCATCAAATTCTTTCAACGTGAAATTACCCCTTTAACGCGACCAGGTTTTTTTGTCTTCAGTCAAGCTGTGAGGTACCCATCTACTAACAAGTTTTCTGTATTCTAAATGATGGTGTTGATTGCTGCCGATCCAATACCCACACCTTTTTCTAACTTCTGATACGTAAATCTTCGATCTTCTCTAAGTAAAAATCTTACCAGCTAAAATTTTTCTTGGGAAACTGCTGTTGGTGGTCGATCTGAACGAGGTTCATCCTCAAGGTTGGTATTTCTAAATTTGAATTCATTGAAACAATTAAAAACTGTTCTAATAGAAGGAACTTTATCTCCTAAAGCTTTCATAAATCTTTCATGGGATTCTCTAGAAGTTATACTACTTTTATAATCTTAAAATATCATGACGCGTAAACCTTCTCTAGTCAACTCCATTTTGTCTGATGCAAGGTTTAGAAATTACCGCTCCCGCTGTAAACAAAGTCGCGCCTCTATGAGTCATTTTTTAAAAGTCTCTCTCTCACAAATATGTTTTATTATATATAATTTATTCCTTAAAAGAAAAACGTTTTAATTTTGACATTTATGGGAAACCCGTCGTTATATAAGCAGATAAAGAGTTGTTTATATGTAAAATATGAAACTCCTTTACGTTTTGTCCATGAGTGTATAAAGAGTAGTTTCATGATGGCTATTATACCAATATCCATTCATAAAAGTGTTTTATGTAATTATGTAGGGGGATAAACAACATTTGGAATTTGAAAATAGGAAGGACATGCTCAAACAGATATTTCAGGTTTGAAGAAAACAAAGCAACAGTATATAACCATTTGTTGTATTTGGAATAAGATATCCTCACAATTTCTTAAATTTCTACCACATGGCACGCAACTGTAAGTATAAAAAATATTGAGAGTTATGGCCTGTAGTAAATCCTCATTATAAAACCTTCACAGTAGTTTCGGCAGTCTTAATTATCAAGCCATTATACATGTAGTATTGTTTTAATAATAAATACGACACATGTTATATTACATTTTTTATTATCCATAGTACACGTGATACATGCTATGATAATCATGGTGGGTAGAAGTTAGCGGCTGTTTTTACTGTAAGTTGCCCACATGTCTACACATGCGAAAAACAGTTCAACCTTTGCACTTCCAACTATGCCAGATCCCTGTTTTGATTACTTTCACTGGCTGGTAGAGTTGGACTTTTGCAAAAATCGAAGGCCATTGGAGCATTTATTTTAATCATAAAAAGGTGC
This sequence comes from Cordylochernes scorpioides, assembly GCA_030710605.1. Classification (NCBI taxonomy): domain Eukaryota; kingdom Metazoa; phylum Arthropoda; class Arachnida; order Pseudoscorpiones; family Chernetidae; genus Cordylochernes; species Cordylochernes scorpioides. Next base: position 73,659,280 of record CP092868.1, read on the forward strand.
CTAATGCGAGATTCGATCCTGGGTCGTAGAGGTCGAAATCCAACGATTTAGTCCATTTGTTCACCGACCCTCCCACACAAGTTAAATAAGTCCTAGAAATCAGCTTGAATAAGCTCTCAAGTTAAAAGGTTTGGACATCAGCAATAATATAAACAATCCATTGAATATACGATATATACAACAATATAATGCAGTCTGTCTATATGTGGGATAGAATTTGGAGTCTGTGATATTCCAGGCAGCCATATTGACTACATATTGACCAACCCACCCTGAAACTTAATTAACGGACAAAGAATATGCTGATTGACAATTAGACATCATTATCATTAATCCCTCCATTTCTACGAATAGTTTAAATGACTTTTTCTAATCTCCTTCTTCTCTCTATCCATATACCGGTAGTTAGAAATATTGACGGGAATATTCAAAACTGACCTTGATACAGCATCATTGATATATGAAAATATGACCTATTAATCGTGCTTTTTTAGTAATTTGAAATACAATACATTCTGTGTCTGAAACCTTTCAAATCTATACCCATGTATCCTTGTTTTCTTCTACTATTCTCAAGGGAAATACCTTCGATAGCCAATACCCAGCGTTACCATACTTTGTATGCCTATCATCTTCATATTTAATCCAATTAAAAAAGAAAAAAGGCATATACTGACCGCTCACATGAACATTTTAGATGGAACAGCGCCATCTAGTGGAACAAAAATCAACTAAACGTTAATTTAACTTATTCCATGATATTTGGCCAATCCTATTTCTCAATAAATCAAGAAAGCTGAGCATCTATGGGTTTCAGGTTGTTGGCCGCCATTGGCTTTAGCAATTATAGGGGATACAAATCAAATAAGCATTTAGTTGGGTTTTTACCGTTTGTTGTCGCCCTACTATCTAAAATGCTCATGTGAGCTTATAGAATATATGCCGTTTATCTTTAAATATCAACACCTGATCTTATTCTTTTATTTTTCCACATCTCATCCTAGATTTGAAAAAATAATTAATTCTATAAAAATTCTGCATATGATTATTTTAAACATAAACGATCTTCATTATGTTTTTTTTAGATCTTAAATACCTATTTCTTTATATTTTTCAGGAAACCTTTAGAACCAGTTTTGTTTTTATTGCTGAGGTACAGCCTGCACCAGGTTAACAAAGGCCGATATCTCGAAACGCATATGTGGTTGAATATTTATTGATTTATCAACCAAATGGGTTGAATAAATCTTGGAATAAACCTAAATCAACTTTTAGTTGATGCCACCGAAGTTCTGCTTTTTTTTTTTTATATACAAGGGCAATTTTGTTCACACTTGGTTATCTCGCGTCTATCCAATAAAGGTCACTGTGTATCGAATATCTTCCAGAGTTATTGGCTGAGTTCCGATATACATGATAAAAGGTACGAATTCCTTAAATTTTATCCATAAGTGTATATAGAGATGGCTCTGACATCTAAAAGGTTCACTTGAACGTTCAGGAAATGTCCTTGTTTTCATCATTTATTTACGAAAGGTTTTGTAATCAATGATAAAACAGCACTTTAAATTATTTATTATAATCATTAGATTATTTTTAAAATAAAATTTGGAGAGATTTGTGTTTATAAATGTATAAATAAAGGAATCTGTTCTGAGACAAACTCCAAAAATGGGAATACTTTACAAAGAACAAACTGTTATATATATTTTTGTTATTTGTTGTTGAAAAAATACCCATAATGCTGCGGAAAATATTTGATTTGTTTGCGATGTCACCAAATACGATTTTCCAATATTGAAAACAATGTCAATTTTATGACACCATCTCTTTCTCTCTTTCCTTTTGATAAATAAATATTACCATTAGTAGAGTTGATCTGGGAGGGCTTGAATCGTCATATACGCTTATATACAATACTGTTTCTTATCACTAGGATAAATTATTTCCTATAAAGTTTCAGCTTATTAATGTTCGAGACCGGGATATTGTCTTTAATTTATTAAAAATAATTTTTATGATTAACTCTCTCGAAAAAGGCACAGTTAAAGAGATTCACATATTGTAAATAACTTGCATTTTTTGTGGCACATTTGATTTTAAGCATCTTTCTTCTAATCTTTAATATTTAATACAATTCAATTACACTGTGTTCTTATATTAGCTGTAATAGACGAACCAACAACAAAATTAATATACAAGTACTTACTTGTATGACGGATTAATTTTAATCGGTATTTTTAATATTCTATGCTTTCAGGGAAGGTTTTAGCGAGCTATTTGAGAAGAGTGGGCCTCCCTAAATACACCACCCCGAACGTTCCCCTCATTAAGCGACCCGTTTGAAAAGTGTCCACATTCTTGAAAGACTACTGTAATAATTAAAATAAAAAGGACTTTTCTGAATTATCTCAGTGTCCAATGTACGAACATCTCTGGGAGATTAATTGCTTCTAGAAGGTGCCGATTGAAGGAATTTTTTGCGTAAAGGAAAAATTTGAAAACAGGGCATTTATTCAGGTAATATTTCTCTGGTTTTTATTGGCTGATAACATCTTAAGGCAAACATTCGTTCCCTAATTCCATGTCTTTTGGTCTTTCAAGGAAGGTTTTACTCCGCTTTCTATAACGACGTCGCAACTCTTTTTATTTGCTTGGTTGAAGAAGTTTTCAGGCAAGCCCTTCTTTTGCTGGCTGAAGAAGTTTTTGACCGAAAACTTCTTTAACCAAACAAATAAAGTGTGGCGTCTTATTATTAATATTATTAATATGTTAAAATCGGCAATCCTGTGATAATGAAATCTGGCCATGTCCGTTACTATACACTATCCTTAATCCCACTTATCTACAATGTATGTTTCAGTTAAATCACCCCTACCAGTTGTCTCATATTATTGAATATAGTTCGTTTTCACACATACCATTGTAAATAGTTATTTTTAATTTGAAAAATATTTAGTAGTGCTATTTAAGGTTTCTCAAGCCTCGTGTGCGCAATAGGCGAATTTTCTAACTTATTCAATATTCATAGACAGTATTATACCTACAACCAAAAATATTAACATCCATTAAGTAAATATTTAAAATGCATCAAGTGTCTTAATATGTATTTAAAATATTACTACAGATTTTAAACGTATACGTTTCTTTATTCAAAATAACACTCTATATAGAACCTAATCTATAGCAAATTTAGTTGTTCAATGTCTTTAGAGAATTGTGAGAAGTTTTATTAGTTTTTAAAATGTCAGCGTGGCCCTTACATGTTTCTAGAACATTTGACGTGCTATTTCTCATAAAAATTGAATATTTTGTTGTTAATTTAATTTAATTTAATTGTATCTATTAAATAGTGTGTGACAATTTCAAAAGAAATGTGTAAATATATTAGATTCCATGCACACAATATATATAGTGAAGAGGCTGGAAAAACGCTAAAACTAAGCGCAATCTATTGACCGTCTCCGCAAACTAACAGACCCAGGTCGGTCACAAAGCCACAGCACCATTTTTGGTAAACTGAGAATCGTCTACCGAAAGACCATGTTTTCGGGCCAATGGCCCTCGTCAGTCAAGGGCGGACTTATTTTCATGAGATTCACAAGGGACCAAATTAAATCTTCACAATCCGCCAAAGAAGTGTTTTCAAAGTGGCCAAGCCAAATTAATGGCCAAAATATATGGAAATTTTGACAGGAGCACAATGTTCCACAAATATAGAGGGCACCGCTACTAACAAAACAGACGTCAGAACCAGACGCTATCTATTGACCGTCGCCGCAAACTAGCGGCCTCGGGTCGGTGACAAAGTCACTACAACAGCTTCCGAAAATTGAGAAGCACCCACCTGGCGACCATGGTTTCGAGCTATGGCGTTTGATTTTGACGTCTGTTTTGGCGGGAGGGATGTTCTTTATTTATTTTTGGGGATCAGTGTCCTCCCGGCAAAATTTACATATATATATTTCTTTACTATTGTTCACAATATAAACGCGTAGCCTTCGATCTAAGGTTCTCTTCTAGAAGACATAAGAAAACGTATAAAGCTAAGAGCCGTTTTATATATATATATATATATTTATTAGAAAGTTTTAGAACGTGTAGAAGACCTTAAGCTCTAAAGTTCGCCTAGGAGTTTATATTGCGGTGATAGTAAAGAAACAAACATGGTACATTAAATTATTAAATTCAATTACATAATTTAACAGCTTATAATATCGAGATAATAAAAGCTATATTTGCTCATAGTCAGTTTAATCCACAAAACAACTCTAACTATTGTATTGACCTGCATGAGTTGTATAACAATTAATTCATGGAACATTTCTGACGTTGATTACCTTTTTGTTAATCCCAAGTACACATGACACAGACCGTGATCAAGGATCGTGGGTCATGGGTCGTGGGTGTCGAAAATGGAAGGCCTATTCCATTCTTCCATCAACCTATTGTTTCTTTTACTGGAAAGGAATATCCTTCAGATTGGGACAAACTCCAATCTACCGAACAATTCTCCAATCGGGCCACATTTACAACAGCGGCGGTGCTAACTACATCCCATGTGCTGTACTTAGAGCCATTAACATTTCGATTCCCTCCACGACTGGGGTGATCTTTAATTAAGTTCTACCACCAGGGGGTTAATGTTTACCTCACGACATTATCAGCCAATAGGAAGCCAAGAAATATTACTTCAATAAATGCCCTGCCGCCATCACCTTCCCGCTTTAATATGAGTGCGCAGAACATTCCTTCAATCGACACATCCTATTTGATATGCGCCCATGTAAAAGAATAAATTACATTACAAAAATCGGTATAACCATTGAAACCAAAAATATAATATTAAATTAAAATATACGAGTGAATATATTAGAATAGTGTTTCAGTCGTTCAAACACGACGGAGAGATATTAGAAGATATATCAACCGAAGGCTTATACTTTACTTACTTGGATTTATAGACAAAACTCAAGGAATTTGTACCTTTTAGAATGCATATCGGGATTCAGACATTAACTCAGAAATATATTTGACACATAGTGACCCTTATTGATGACACACAAGATCAACAAGTGTGAACAAAATTGACCGTCTCTTTAAATTAGGCACTTTAGAGGAATTTGTGGTAAAAAATATTCGCTTTTCACATAAAAAATTAAATTGATATTGTAATTATAAAGCGCAGTAAGAGATTTATATTTATAAAAAAATAAAATTGTACAAAATAGTTTCAAATTTTGAATATAGATGGCGTGATGTATTTCTATATTTAATCAAAATTTTTATTGCATATAGGGAAACGCATAAAGTAATAAAATATTCGTATAAATTATTAATTTATACGAGTATGCAAAAGAAATAATAAAAACAAATGTTTTGTTCCAGGGACAAAAAAATAATAATTCTTAAATTTAATTAAATTCGCAGACAATATGGTATTTAAACCGCAGCAGGTCACGGAATTTAGTAATCTCAGTTTTTTTTCCAACCAAATAAAAATAACAATTCGAAAAATATTTAAGAAAGATAATGAAAGAGAAACAATTTCTAAAAAGGAAAAAAGGAATCCGATATACCAGATTAAGTAAATTAATACCCCTTATATTTAAAGGATTTTCTCAAAAGATACTTTTAAGAAAAAAAAAAGCTTCTCAATTAGTTAAATTAAACACATTAAAAGTTTTTTTTCTATTTTTATTATCATTCCTAAACAAAAAATGTTTTTATCAAGGGATAAAAGGATCTTTCAGCCTTTAAATGTCAATTGAAACTTCTGCCATGATGGATTTTGTTTCCAAAATTAAAAAAAAAAACGTAATTTTTGCTCAATGAATTTAATTTGCGTTTTATATTTTGAATCATTTTATATTCTTGTATATTAAAACTTCCCTGGTTTCTAATTATCGTTGCAAATTTTTCCTCGAGGAAATATATCCCTAAAACGAAAGTGCATATTTCACAGGTTAATAGAAACGTCAAAATTAGGCGCCATCTATTTCCCGTCATTGCAAACTAATAGATCGAATTAATAATGTGAAACAGAAGTAGACAAAAATGTGTTCAATTGGTAAAGTGGTTAGGCCAATTCTTTGACCTAACTATAGAAATATATGAAAAAGGACGTTCCTTGATTTATATTCAATAAATTGATAAAGAGAGAGCAATCTCTCGAAAATTTTTGAGAAAAAATTGTTTTTTTTTTCCTTTACAAATCTAGGTACGTCCTTTTTTATATAAATTTATTTAATAGATCACCTTTTGAATCAAACTAACTTCAGATGCAATTTTTGATGGGTAAAATTGATCTAGAAATAAAACCACTTCTCTACTAACAAAATGACTCAAAAACTAGGCACAAACCGTTATATATTCTAACTAATCATTATAGTTTTGTATTCTGTGTTATCATAGTCATATTGTTGAGAGGTGGAAGAAGAACAGGATATTGTTGATATACTTGTTGGAAACCTTTAAACTTGACCTCATGCTTCAGCTCAGGCCATCCAATCCCGTCCTCGTCGCCAGAAATGAACTTGTTAGGTTTTTATATAAATTAATGACAATTTTTTGTTGAACACAAAACACCTTTTCGAACATTTGTTTACAATGATAATTTATTCTTCGCGCGCGCGACATATTATTTTTTATAACAGAATGATGATGATAACAGGGAATACAAATTTACTAATGATTATCTACGAGTTGTTTGAGAGGTAAAAGAAGGATACACATAACATATAAATATTAACACACACCATCCCTTGTGTATATCGTAATAACACAGAATAGTGTGGATATCGTGAAACAAAGCCCGCCCTGGACTGACGAGGGCCATAATCAGAAAATAGACACGTTCTGAATTTAATGAGATACTATAATATAATACTAGATGTTTAATTTCGGGAGGACGTCCGCACAAAAAGCAAAAAAATCTCCAATATATATTCCAATTAGCAGTATGCTAACCGTTATTAATCCAAACGAATCTGTAATGGTACACCTCTAGAGTAGCTTAGTTATATTTATACTCCATAACAAAAATATTGACGCACCTGAGTTGTCCGATTGGAACAAAATGGGCGTATGTGAAGAACATGTTTAGGGAAAACTAATAAAATTTCAAAACAATTAATTGTTTTATTCCAAAATTTTATCGCCAAGAATTGAGAGTTAATATGTCGTTGGACCCAACTGTCCTGGATGCAGGCTGCCACCCGGCGTGTAATGGACTGATGAAGATTCCGGATGGCGTGCTGCGAGAAATTTTATTTTTATGCCAAATTTTCTACAACTATCCAGCTAAATAGTCAACATTCTGGGATGTTTGTGATCGACTCTCTGTCACGTCCCATATGTGCTCTATGGAGGAGAGATCAGGAGACATTACTGGCCACGGCAGAGTTCGGTAATATTTAAAACAATTCATAGTAGCACGTGCCGTATGGGGGTGGGAATTATCTCGTTAAAAGGAAGATTAGGGTGATGTGAGAGGAACTACTAAAAAGCAGATCGTATATTGTCATTACCTACCGTTGTGCTGTCAGGGTTCCAGGAATGACTACCAATGGGGTCCTGCTATCAACTGAAATGGCACCCCAGAACATAACACCCTGTTTTGGACCTGTGTGGTGTTCGAATGTAAGGTCAAGATCCATACTCCGCCTAGGACGTCTACAGACACGTTTGCTTGAATAGGTAATGAACTTTTCACATTCTTGATGGAGAGACATGACGTATGCTACGTGCCTTCTAGTTTTTTTTTTTTTATTTAATTTCAAATTACATTCTTAGCTTCTATGCTAAAATGTAGAACTGGTAATATAAGTAGATCAAGCTCTTATTAATCAAAGAATAATAGAAGAGTTTTTAAATCTTTGACTTGTAACATAAATAGTTTACGAAGCCAAGGATAATGATGATTGTTAATAGACATCCTTACTTGATTCTATTTACGCATAAATCACATTCTAAGCAGCAGTCTTTCTTTCAATATTTTGACCGATTTTATCTGTTATGGTAGTATTATTTCCATACAAAGTCAACAATTTTATATGAACTTTTATTTACTTCTTTTAGAGAATATAAAAAAAATGTTTAAAAAAATCATTGAATAAAATTATTACTTCCTGCATTCTTTAATAAACATATTTGAAAAATTCCTTGTTTCTAACATCTCAAAAATATAATTCATGCTATAAAAATAACTTTTGTTATTTATTTACTAGATTACCTCAAAATTGAATTAAACGGTTACACAATAAAAATTAAAAAGAATATTTTTAAACCTATTTGAGCAGCAAAAATATTTTTAAAGAATATTTTAAATATTTAAACTTCTTTGGGGAGGATATAAAAATATTTCATATAACAAAAGATTTAATTTAGCAAATATAATTAAGTTTCATAAAAAGTTATTTTCTTTATTTTTTCAGATAGGTGTTGTAGTTTCAAGAATTTCTTTTGTAAATGGTGTTGTTTGAATGTTATATACATAATATATTTGTTTTTAAAATGTAATTTTAACTTTAAAATGAAGTAATTATATGCAAAATATTTGTTTTAAAAATAGCGTGAATATGTATTTAAAGTTTAATCAATTATGTTGTTAATATTCTGATATATGATATGAATATATGTTAATATATTTTACAAACATATTGCTTAGATGGAAATTTCGCAGTTATAAAATATTGATCAAAAAGGCAATCTCTTCCCTCAAAATATAGACGAAAAAACGAGCGTCAACCTTTTTGCGTTAAATTTGACAGTAGAGGTACTTTTTGTAGACTATTTTTATTGTAATATTTATTTATATATTTTAATATATATATACATACATATAAATTAATTGGGTAAATTGTATTTTTTGCTTGTGAATTTATTTAATTTATATATCGCTTCAAAAGTATCATATTTTTGAACTCCAAACGAAATATTTGAAATAAAATAGAAATATACACACACACAAAGCCATTAGTCTTATACAGATTCTCCGTACAAGGTGCAATAACAGGAAAAGAGCAGCACAGGAAAACCAGTAGTTCCGCAACTATATACAATTATTAGTAATAACACGATGGCCCCTCGATGTTTCGTCATCATTCTGAGGTGTAAAAATAGAAATATATTACTTGATAACAAGATTTTGATAAAATATTTTCAATTTATATCTCTTTCGAAAATATAATTATTTATATTCAAAATATTATTTTATTTCGTAATGTTATTTTAAAATTATAAAATACTATTTTACTATAATATTTTAAAACTCTGAAAGGTTGTTAGAAAACTTTAAAGTGTCGTTGTGTTGTGTATAAAAATGGGCCTTGTATTTGAAATGATAAGGTATGGGTTGATTTTAAAATGTTTTAATTATCTAGGAATGAGATTATATAATATAACACACAATAAAAATAAAAGTACATACTAAGGTGTGACATCGAAGACGGTAAACAAAGCTTATTCGATTACATCTTATTATTTACAACACAACGTTGTCGAATCTATTTCTAACATCATTAAAAATATATAACACATTGTTTTCATCTTAAAATTTGTTTATTAAATCTTGAAATATTCGCTATTTAACGTTAACATTATATTATAGAAATCAAGCATTTTATTAACAGATATCAATTTTGATATATATGTAATGAAAGATGAAGTTCTGGTAAGCCTTGTGTATATATATATATATATATATATAGAGAAAATCCTGTCGACTATCTGTAATGAGATGTTGAGCGTTACTGTAGCCTCTTGTATAGAATCCTGTTGATTAACTTTGTGATGATGAAGTGTCGACTCTCTCTATACTGTGTTAACCGAGAGGAACAGTCAGGATGTAGAGTTTTCCAGTACCTCTCTGCACCTTGGAAGACCTTTAAAAGTTCTCACAAAATACAGGCAGTCGTGGTCGAGGCAGAGTGGAAAGTTTGGGAATGTCCACACAAAAAAACGAAGACACAATTGCACTAAGAAAGTTCCGTTAACAGATAAAAGTTGAGCTAGGAGCGAAAGATGGAAATAGAAGAGTTCTTACTAACTACATGTTAGTTGAGATCGACATAAGGTACGACCGACGCGGGTTTGCACTGAGGGTGAACTAAACTGTCAAGTGACTGTAAAGTGATTGTATTTATAGGTTAAAGACGGAGGCCTTATGCGCCAGGGGCGTTTCTGAGAAAAAGGGGGCCTTTACCTGTCACCAGGTGTGAGAGGGGGCTTTGCATTCCACCAGCTGTGAACAGTGTGGGTGGTCTTGTTGTGGGAATTGAAAATCTATCTGATTTTGACGTTATGACTTCCATCTCTTGCTTAGCTCAACTCTTAAATCTATTACAGATTTTTATTTATATATCCTGTTCGTACAAATTACATTACATATGATGATGTAAAGACACATGTCAATAATACGTATAATCATTTACAGATGTGTTTCTATTATACAACATTAAATCTTATTATAAGTTATATACACAATATGGGGTTGTTGGTTTAAATTACCATATATATATATTTTGATACTCTGCAAACCTGTCTCATTACCTCTCGAGTATTATAAATTTTAACATCGCCAACCTTAGTCTAGCATTTCTATAAAATCTCCCAAGAAATAAATCTACCTGGCGCCACCTCATGAATTAGACTTTAACTGACATTGTAAATGAAATCAAGAAGACATAGGTCAGAAGGACAGCCCGGGTAGTTGGCTACTTCTATACGTGGCTCCAGGAACTTGGGTTATTTGAAAATAATAATATCAATAATAAATAATATTCGATTCGTTTATTTCTAAGTGACAATATTAGAAACCACACAATGTCATTATTAGAATTTCAACGCTACCTTAAAGCGTACCTTTATATATTAGCACAATCATCAAAATTGTCTTATTACTATTAATAAATATCGAAAATCGTTCAAAGCGCTGGAAGATTGATTTGACTCTAACTTGCGATCTGTGTAAAAACAGAATCCAAGACGAAATTATGCATATAATATTTGGATGCTCTTGCTTAGAGAAACAGAGGAAAGACATTTTGGGTGACTTACCCTGGTCTCAACCTGACTGCCAACAAATTTGCAGCTGGATGAACACACTGATGGTTGATCAGGGTCTCTCCCTCGGTTTATATAAATTCTACAAGGCTGCAGTCAATGTCCGTTGGAGAATAATGGATTTGCCGAATGTCGTGGTTTGCTTGGAGGAAGAAGGCGAAGATTGAATGCGGCTGATTTCACACTAGCCCTCTCAATGATATCCTAACCTTGACATATCCTAAACATTGGTACTTTAATTTAAATATTTAATCATGTACGGTTCCTTTTGCTCTGTATGTTTATTTTTTTGTATATATGGTTATATTTCTTTTTGTTTGTTTTTTCTTTCTTCTCTCTTTTCTTTTTCCTTATTACTTCTTGTATTCTAGTATTTACTTTTGAAATATCTTTCTTTGCTAAATCCTGTAGAGGGGAATCATGTATAGGGCTGGATGCCCCAATAAAAAGGCTTGTATGTGTGTGTGTATTAATAAATATCTTTAATGAAATAGAAAATTATTGATATAAACATGTCCTATAATTGAATTCAAATATAATATATCTATAATATAATACAATACCCAATTATACTTAAAATGTTTTAATTGGATAAAAAGAATGTAGTTTTTATATATTTTGAAGTACCTCAATATCATTCAAATAGTTCTTTTATTAATTTCATAAATATATAAATATATTGACATATACAGTATATCAAAAACCTATTATTTGATCTTTTGCTTATCCCAAGTACACCACGCCATGATAAGCATGGTGGGTAGAAGTTGGAGATGCTTTTACTGTAAGTGCACCACATGTCTACACATGTGAAAAGCAGTTAGACTTTGCACTTACAAATGTGCGAGAGCCCCGTTTGGTTACTGGTACTTCCTGGAGGGGTTGAACCTTTGCAAAAAAGGTGATTCGATCCCGGTCTTAGCGGTTGAAAATCAACGGTTTAGACCACCCTACCACTGACCCCCTAAAACCTATAATATGTATTTAAAATGAAGACTATATATATATAGCGCAAATGTTTCTTTCCTCAAATAAAACGAATTGCTAATGGCTCTTCATACAATAATAGGGAATATATTAGGAAGATACCTAGCCCTCATCAATGGTAAACCGTCTCAGCGATAAAATAGGAATTCATATTTTATGATGGTTTTATATATTTTGAAAATAACATAAGTAGAAAAAACATGGATAAGAAGAAGTTCAATAAACATTTAGTTAATTTTTGTTTCAATATATGGCGCTCTGCCTTCTCAAACGCTCATGTGAGCGGTCAGGATATGATATTTTGTTTTTCAATATCAACACCTGACCTTTTTTCCATTTTAAAAATTTATTAAAAAAAAAAAAAACATACAGTAGAACCTCCATGAAATACACTCGTGCTAGAGGACCCCCTCTATAAAGGACAGTTTTCATTGAAAAATTCTCATTTTTACAATTTAGAAACTCTCCGATAAGAGGACACCTCTCCCTAAAGGACAATTTGGCTCTGCAATTGGGTGTCCTTTACAAGGATGCTCTACTGTATCATTACATTTTCTAATGATTTATATATGTATTTTTATAGAGACTAGAATATACCAAGATGTCATTTTAATTTCCACATATTTCCTTCAGCCAATAGGAAATAAACATTATTCATCGGCTTGGAGATATCATAGAATAATCATAGTTATTTATATTATTTTGATTCGAATAAATAGGTAGATAATACATATATTGTCCCCCACATGGTTGACCGCTCGCGAGCCAATCAGCGCCGAGGGGTGGAGTATATATAAGTTGGGATGGTAAATAAGAAACACGGGGGAGTCGGTGGAAGGATGATACAAACCGTTAGTGTTTGACCGCAACGACCCAGGTTCGATTCCCGCATTTGGAACTTTTTTCTGATAAAAAAAAATACTCCAATGGCCCCCGATTCTTGCAAAAGTACAACCCCGCCAGCGAGTGCAAGTAACCAAACGGGGCTCCGGCACATTTGTAAGTGCAAAATCGAACTGCTTTTCACATGTGTAGACATGTGGTGCACTTACAGTAAAATCAGTCGCCTACCTCTACCCACCATGAATATCATGGCCTCTACCACGTGTACTAGGGATAAGCGAAAAAAAAAAAAAGAATAAACACGGTAAAACAGGTTTCTAACCCCCTTATTAGAAATTTCGAAGAGCTATTTCCTAAACAGCAACTGAAATAATGAAGAGATACCCTAACGGTATATTCTACTCTATCATATGTGTCATTAAATATAAATATTTATTTAATTTGTCGACAAACAAAGCTAAAATATTTAAATCCTATGGGGTGAAGCATCTAAATATTCCAATATATAATAAATTCAGATTATTTTTTCACTTTTTAAATATGCATATAGTTTGAATATTATATTTCTTGTTTCCCTTATTTGAATTTGAAAAATGACATAAAAACTTTGAAATTTTCTCAAAACTTCGTTTCTTCTGTATATATTAAAATCGATTCTTCAGAAGAAAGTATAGCCGATTATAGGTGTCAAAGTTTTTTTTTATTGATTCTTCAAACTTTTGAATCAGGTTATTCAATGAAATATTTAAAAATTCCTTGAAATAATTTATATAAACACATCAGAAATTTGTTAGATATTATTAATCTGAAGAAAATTAATATTTATAAATATTTATAACCATAACATTTATTTAGTTTCAGAATTTATATATACTATTGAATTTTTTAAAGGAAATTTTGGGCATATATGGAGGTTATTAACTTCCATGCAACATTATAATATTCGATAATGATATTTCAAATGTTAAATTAATATCAGCATTTTAAAGTTTAATAGTGAATATTTTAAGAATTAAAAATGGTGGTGGGTGGAAAGATGATATAAACCGTTGGTTTTCGAACGCTACTACCTCGGTTCGATTCTCGCATTGGCCACTTTTTTTTCTGATAAAAAAAAATGCTCCTATGGCCCCCAATTCTGGCAAAAGTCCAACCCCACCAGCGAGTGCAAGTAACCAAACGGGGCTCTAGCATATTTGTAAGTGCAAAGTCGAACTGTTTTCACGTGTGTAGACATGTGGTGCACTTCCAGTAAAAGCAGTCGCCTTCTACCCACCATGATTATCATGGCCTGTACCACGTGTACTAGGGATAAGCAAAAAAAAAAAATTAAAACCACAATTGATGAAAAATAACCATTTATAATTTAGAAATAACATTATATGATATCAAAAAATAATATTTTAAAATAATAACATTTTTAAATATATAATTTTTAATTTTTTTTACCTTTTTTTTCATTCTGCGTAAACATCGTTTACAGTTGAAGTACAATGAAATTTATACGGTATTATATATTCTATATACAGTTACGAGCGTCATCAATTATTTTTCATCTCTGTCACCGTTTGCTTTTTTTTTGGAATGGCGCTCTCCTATTGGTTGGCTACGATCACGCCACCTTTGCCCCCCCCCCCCCCCCCCCCACTCGCTTTGTTGTTTTTGTAACTATTGTGTTGGAGCGGGTCGCTCCTTAAATAAATGCATATATTAGTTAATAACTAAATGGAATCCTCTATTTCTTTTACCCTGTAAGAGAAGCCTACGGAAGCCAACAGTACATAGACAGATAAAGCACATAGGCTATAGTTATTAACTAATATATGCATTTATTTAAGGCGCCAATTTATAATTGTAACAAATAGTATTTGAATAAAAACATTCAATCGGGTAAAACACGGGCGTTGCCCGGGTCATTCGGCTAGTATATACTAGACGGGTGACCCGGGCTTCGCCCCGGGATTGACCCGTGTGCATATCTACCCGAGTGATATATTTAGATACGATTTTATTTCATAATTGTTTGTTATTAGCATTATCTATTTGTTTGCATCAGCATAATTTAATCTAATCTTTGATAGAGGGCGCTGTTCGTGAGCTAAGTAGAATAATTTGAATATATAGTTTTAATAATTAATATATATATATTTTAGAATGGCCATTGTCTTCCCCGTATTATTTTACCTATGTATTGGGAATTTTGGTTTGAATTCGTGAACTACTGCGAATTTGTATACCGGACATACAAACAAACAAACATACAAACATTGATTTTTATATATATAGATATAGATGCATGGTGGCCTGCTATTATAAAAAGAATGGATAATGATGATGTTCCCTCAGATTTAATACGGATCATAAAATCTTATTTGAATAATGGAAGGGAGGTGAAATTTACATACGAATCAGAAACCTTTTATAAGAAACTAACTAAAGGATGTCCACAGGGTGGACCTTTATCGCCACTTCTATGGAATATTTTGCTAAATGATTTGTTGGTAAATTTTGATTCAATGAATGCAGATATTATATGTTATGCAGACGACGTTACAATAATTTGCTGGAATAAGACTATTGAAGGACTAAAAACCATAAGTGAATACACCTTAAATTATGTGATCCAATGGTGTAATAGAAATAAATTAACGATCAGTACAGAGGAAACTAATTTGCTATACCTACATAACATACAAAAAATAACTATTAAGGTTAATAACAATATAATAATGCCGGTCAAGCAAGTAAAAATTCTGGGAATGAAATTTTCTAATCATAAATGGAAAACAAAGTTAACTTTACACCGCATGTTAATGATATTCTGTGTAAGGCAGGACGTATTAAAATTTTATTATGTTCACTAAGTGGCAATATGTGGGGTTTATATACTCAAAAGAGGTTACTTTTTTTTTAAACAATCATTAGGCCTGTACTTACATACGGTTCTAAAATTTGGTTCAAATATTTAAACAATCGTTGTAAACAAAAACTGAACTCCATGCAGTACCAGATCATTTTATGGGCAGTTAGAGCATACAAAACCACTTCATCAAACTGTGTGCATAGCTTGGCAAAATTTCCACCCCTAACAGACTAAAGAGAATCCAGAATAATCAAATTTGATATAGCTCAACTGTCCATTGAAGATCTAATTACTTACAAACCCCATGCTCCAAATATAGTCAAATCATTCTTACACGCAAAAATGAATGAAATTTTTGAGAATACTAATGAAATTTTCAGAAGCTTTTTCGTATTTGGAATTCCAAGATTGTTCCGTCCAAATTTTTATAATATCCAATTCATTACAGATCATGGCAAAAAAAGAACTGTGTGTTTTGCTTTGTTGTTTGTTTTTTCTCTTTGGACAATTTTATTTAGTTAATTTATGTAAAATAATGAATTGAACATGATTGTATATAGCCGAATTGCTGTAATGCAGTGAAAGGTATTGACGCAAATATCCCTGAGTTTGGGATATCGCGTTTCATGATGTTAATAAAGTTTAATAAAGTTTACAAACATTTTTTTTTTATTTATATATATATATAGATATTAAAATCAATAAAGGTATATTTTGATTGTTTTTTTTCTTCTTGTTAATTTCTGTTGATTCTTGTTGATTTCTGTTCCACTAGATGGTGCTCTCTGCCGTCTAAAAACTCATGTGCTCGTGGTCAGGATATGCCTTCATTGATTTTAATATATATATATATATATGTGGTGAGGTATCCTGTCGACTCTCGCTATAGCTGTGATAACCGAGGGTAAAACCAGTAGTAACCGAGAGGGACAGTCAGGGCGTGGAGAGTTTTCCAGTACCTCTCTGCACCTTGGAGGACCTTTAACAGTTCTCACAGAGTACAGGCAGTCGTGGTCGAGGCAGAGTGGAAAGCTTGGGAATGTCCATCACAAAAACGAAGAGACACCGTTGTAGTAGGAAAGTTCCATGAACAGATAAAAGTCGAGCTAAGAGCAAGATGGAGATAGAAGAGTTCTTACTGTTTTACATGGTCGATGAGGTGGACCTGGGTACAACCGACGAGGGCACACGCTGATGGTGAAGTGACTATTTTTTCGGCTAGGGCAGAGTGGTTATATATGTTTGCCGAGGGGGGAGAATGCGGGAATTTGAACTTTGAACTGGTGCAAAGGGCGTGAGGCGTCTGCGGTATTCTACACCCAATAACCTTGATGGAACGACCTGCCAAATTTCTCTTTAGGGTTGTTGGATTTCTATCTCGATTTCTTGCTTAGCTCAGCTCTTAATCTATTACATAGTTTTTATTTATTCATCCTCAGTTTGTACAAAGTACATTACATTTGGTGATGCAATGACACATGTCAATCATGCGTATAATTATTTATACATGTGTTTCTATATATACAACATGACAATCTTGTTATAATTATTATACAATATAAGGTTGTTGGTTCAAATTACCATATATATATATAATACCGTATAAATTTCATGTAAACGAGATTTACGCAAATTGAAAAAAAGTAAATTAAAAATTATATACCTTTGTATTAATTTTTAAATTATTTTTTCACATACAGTCGACTCTCTATAATTTGCAACTCGTTAATTGGAATTTCTCAATAATTTTAAATTGTTTCCCGGTCCCTTGAAAAATACTCGATAATTTGAATAAAATCAATGTTAATTGGTCCCCTATGTAATTTGAATTTGAAGGAATAGTATCTTGCTACAAATGAACATTTGTGAATAACTTTCAAATGTTTAAAATATTAAATCATCAATTTTGATCAAACTCTTGTTTACTTGATTTTATTAATATGTAAGATTCTACCTGTAAATCAAAATATGAGGGAAAATGTTGCCGGCGACTTTCTCAAGCCTGACCAGCCCGCGAACTGAATAAACAATGTTAGTGCTCAAATTTCCGACACCGAGAGTAAAAGAGTCACCAGTTTTACATTTCAACTGAGCGACTAGCGTAGGCGGCCGTACTGAATGGATTAAATTTTTATAATACTCGGACTATAGTCGCTTCCTGCACCTACAGACAAAATCTTCGAAGCAACTACCGTCGCGTTCCGCACCCAAAGGTGAGTTGTTTTAATGTATGATTTGTGTAATTAAAATGTATTCAATAAAGAACAAGTGTTTTTCCATAAATGATAAAAAGCGTGTGATTCAAGCTGGGGGTGGACAATTGAAAAAATATGTCGCTAAAATGTTTAGAATCTTTCAATCGACATTGTCGAATTATTTTGAAAACCAAAGATCGCATTCACCCCACATGCGAGTAGAAAAAGGTTACGCCATGGTGAATTTCCCAAACTCTTGTTTGAGTAAAGGCAAGACCCAAAAACTCCAAATAAATTGATTACTTTAAAAACTTGCGGCAAGTCATTTATTTAATATTGCATCAACATAGTATATATATATTATGATGCACTAGCGCGCCATCTGTTATGAAAATTCGAAACTATTTCAGACGCGTAAGATTCTTTTTAAAATTAAACAATTTCTACTGCCCTTACTGCAATGTAAAAATTAATGGGAGGGCCTGTTCATCAGTGGTGA
>CP092868.1:73677830-73733230 GCA_030710605.1 Cordylochernes scorpioides
TCAAACAGAATTACCAATGGTGATGAAATATGGATCCATTATTACGATCCGTAGAGTAAACGACATAATATGATTGGAACATTCAAATTCGCATAGCAAGAAAAAGTTCAAAAGCCAACTAACCGCAGAAAAATTTATGTTACTGTGTTTAGGGACTCACAAGGCATAGTACTGGAACATTATCAGAAAAGGGGCACAGAAATAAACTGCGCGTCACAGTGAGATACTTGCTGAAAAATTGAAACCTATAATTCGAAGCAAACACCGAGGGCTATTGTGTGTTGTGTTGTTGCACGACAATTCTCGTCCACATATTGTTACTCAGACTGTTAAAACGCTTCACAAACTCACCTTTAAAGCATTAGCTCATCCTCCCTATAGTTCTGATCTTTCACCATCAGATTCTCACTTTGGTTTAGTCCACTCAAATATAATTAGGAGGCCGTAGATGTACCTTGAATGAAGCAATGAAATAGGTGATTAATTCCTAGTTCGCAGCCCAACCAAAATTTTTATGATGGTTTAAGGAATCCTATGCAACAATGGACCAAGTGCATTGAAAAGCAAGGGGACAATGTTGAAATATAATGTAAAGGTTGGTTTCCTATTTGTATTACAATAAATTTGTAACCACATTGCGGAAAATAGTTGATCTACCCTCGTAAATATTAAATCTACTTCTATATCTCTCTCAGATGTGTGATAAATCTAGACAGCTTCCTATCAAGATTTATTCTAGCATTTGTTCAAGGTTCTGATATATGAGAATATTGTGATACACCGATATTTAAAGTCACATGTTCAAAACACTCAATGATGAAGAAACTAGATAGAGTCTGCTATTTATATTGTCAAGCGGCTCAGCGGCTTTATTTATCTCCGCGACAATATGTACATTTTTAGCATTGTATTTGAGACATACTATTATAGAGTAAGTTGCTGTTTCAATCATTGAAAGGCTCTACCAAATGTATAAAACATATTATTTGCGTTATTTTGTCTTTCTTACAGCACTTATACAATTCCCAGATCCTTTATGTTCTTGCTTATTTTCTCTCTAAGGAATTTTCTATTTTATCCCGTCAAGGAGCGTTAGATATTCTAGGAGAACATGATGTGTCGAAATGTCAACCGGATGTCGAAAAAACAAATGTGTATTATTTATTCAATATGGGGGTTTTCAATTATATTCTGCCCAAACAACAGAGTGAGATACTCTCTGTAAATAAATATATTTGGAATATATATTAAGAAAAAAATATATATTTATATTCATATATATTCAAAGGTCTCCTCACCCGGAAAAATAGAGGCTAAACGCCATAAATTGATCGTCTATTTGGTTCCTTGTTGATCTCATGAAATAAAATCCACCGTAAACTCTCGAGGGCCATTATCCCGAAATCATTATCTCCAGCTGAATGCTGCCACGACAGCAGGTTTGGCAAACCGAAAAGCGTCCAGCTGGAGATCATGATTTCGGGCTAATGGCCCGCGTCAGCTTACGGTGGATATACATATATATACGAGGTGTGTTCAAAAAGTATCGCGACCTTTGTGTTTTTTCAAAAATTATTTATTTATTCATGAATACCTATTTTGTCCCCTTCAAAGTAATCCCCATGAGATATTATACACTTGTGCCAAAGGTTTTTCCAATCTTCGATGCTCTTAAATTTTTTTTTTTTATCTTTTCAGCTCCTCCTTCGATGCCGTCTTTATCTCGTCAAGCGTAGCCTAACGTCGTCCTTTCATGGGCCTCTTCAGTTTAGGGAACAAGAAAAAGTAACAGGAGGCCAGATCTGGGGAATACGGTGGCTGCGGCATCATTAGTGTGTTGTTTTCGGCCAAAAAGTCGCGCACAAGCAACGATGTGTGAGCAGGGGCGTTATCGTGGTGCAAAAGCGAATTTTAGTTCTTTTACAAATCCGGGCGCGTTTCTGGCGGATTGCTTCGCGAAAATTGCGCATAACTTGCAGGTAATATTCCTTATTGACCGTTCTACCCTGTGGCAAGAACTCATGATGCACCACGCCCCTGCAATCGAAGAAAACTGTCAGCAAAACATTCACATTCGACCGAACTTGGCGCGCTTTTTTCGGTCTGCGTTCGTGCGGCAGCTTCCATTGAGATGATTGAGCTTTGGTTTCCATGTCATAACCATAAACCCACGCTTCGTCACCAGTTATGACCCTCTGGAGCAAATTTGGGTTGTCGCGGACAGAGTCCAACATATCATTAGCAATGTTCATGCGATGCTGTTTTTGGTCGCAATTGAGCAACTTTGGTACGAATTTCGCGGCGACCCGTCTCATGCCCAAATCATTGATAAAAAATCGAATGGCACGAGCCAATCGATATGTTTAGGTCCTCAGCAACTTCTCTAACGGTGATTCGACGATTGGCCAATATCATTTTCTCCACTTCATTAATTTTTTCGTCTGTTGTTGAAGTGCTCGGGCATCCGGCACGCTCTTCGTCGTTCACATCTTCTCGGCCTTCTGAGAACATTTTGTACCACCGATAAACGTTGCTTCGGTCCAAGGTAGCTTCTCCGTATGCCACAGTCAACATTCGGAATGCATCTGCGCACTCAATTTCGTTTTTCACACAAAATTTGATACAGGTTCTTTGATCCAATATTTTTTTTTAATAGGTAAAAATCGAAGACGATCCAAAACACCTGCAAGCAAAGCAGCTGTCAACAATTAAGTGAACATTCAAAATAGCCGAGCTTGTCGGCATAAGTGAGAGACATGAGTACCAACATAAATCCACAAAAAGATCGAAATTCGAATATACGTAACCCTCGAAAATTCAAAATTCGCGATACTTTTTGAACACACCTCATATGTGATATCCTGAGGGTCTCTCGCTGTAGTGTGAGATCCTGTCGACTTAAACTATGGTTCGAGATCCTGTCGGCTCTGGTTATACTATGTTAACCGAAAGGAATAGTCAGGATGTGGAGAGTTTTCAGTATCTCTCTGCACCTTGGAAGACCTTTAACAGTTTTCACAGAGTACAGACAGTCGTGGTCGAGGCAGAATGGAAGACTTGGGAATATCCATACACAAAAAACAAAGAGACACAGTTGTACTAGGAAAGTTCCGTTAACAGATAGGAGCCGAGCTAGGAGCGTACGATGGAGATAGAAGAGTTCTCACTGTACTACATGGTCGATGAGGTGGACCTTGTACACAACCGCTCCCAAGCACAAGGGCTCCCGCTGATGGTGAAGTGACTATATATTTCTGCTAGGGCGAAAGTCGTATATACAAGGTGTGTCCAATAAATAATGAGACCGGTCAAAAACAAAGAAAAAACTAAATTATATATATATTTTTTAAAGTCTATTAAAAAATAGGAAGCTTCCCCTACACTGCGTATATCACATCACGTGATTGCGCGCGCGGTCGATAAATTGTAAGCTTGTAAAAAGAAAGCCTTGCATAACAACTTCTAATTTGTAATGTATAGAAAATTCGAACAACGAATTTGTATTAAATTTTGCTACGAAATTGGGAAATCGGCTTCAGAAACTTTAGATTTGTTGAAATTGGCATTTGGAAATGAAAATGTAAATAAGCCCACCACATTTAGATGGTTTTTACGATTTAAAAATGGAATGGATTCGGTGAAAGATGAGAAGTGTGTTGGACGTCCAATTCTGCACAGGATCCCTGAAAAGGTTAGCCAAATTTCAAATTTGATAAAAGAAAATCTACGAATAGGGTTACGGGACATTGAAAAAGAAAAAGGGATATCAAAATCATTAGTTAGATCGATAATTAAAGAATACATGCAGTTAAAGAAGACACCTTCAAAATTTGTGCCTAAAATGCTCACAATCCAACAAAAGGAGAATCGCGTTGAAGTTGCCAAAAAATGCTTGAAATGGTGGAAGAACACCCTAATTGTAAGGAAATAATAACTGGAGACGAGACATGGGTTCACGGGTATGACCCGGAAACAAAACGCCAATCCATGGAGTGGAAAGGAAAAGATGAACCATGAACGAAGAAATCCCGACTTTGCAAGTCAAAAAACAAAGTTTTATTGGTCACGTTCTTTGACATAAAGGGAATTGTGCATTATGAATATCTAGAGGAAGGTCAAACAATCAATAAGGAGTCTTATTTAAATATTATGAGACGTGTACGTGAATCAATCCGTCTGAAAAGAAGTGAAATGTGGAGTTCCAAAAATTAGATTATCCATCATGATAATGCACCACCACACACCGCTACATCTGTACTGACTTATTTGGCTAAACACGGCATCCAATTACTTCAACAACCTCCCTATTCCCAGACCTAGCTCCAAATGATTTTTTTTTTCTCTTTCCAAAACTCAAAATGGCTCTAAAAGGAAGGAGATTTGACACTAGAGAGTCCATCATAGCGGATTCGAAAAAGGTCTTGAAGAACATCCCGAAAGATGCCTTTTCTAAATGTTTTAAATCATGGGAGAAGGGATGGAAATTATGTATAGATGCGGGAGGGGACTATTTTGAAAAATACTGATAAAATTATTTTCAATCATTCCATTTTTTCTTTATTTTTTACCAGCCTCATTAAATATTGGACACACCTTGTATCTTTTCCGAGACGAAGTATTGGACTTCAGCGGATGCTATAAGGGCGTGGATAGGAAGAGCTTCGTTGAGCTTCTATCTCAATCTCTTGCTTTAGCTTAAATCTTAATCTATTACAGAGTTTCATTTATTTATCCTCAGTTTGTACAAAGTACATTACATATGGTGATGTAATGACACATGTTAATCATGCGTATAATCATTTACAGATTTGTTTCTATTATAAAACATGCAAATCTTGTTATAAGGTTTATACAATGTGGGGTTGATAGTTTAAATTACCAAAATTGTAATTTTTATTAAAACTTCGTAGGAGCTGTTAGCCTATCTTCCTCGGGGATTCAAACCTTGTAAATAAATCATCCACATGATTCACGAGTGGCGAGGTTTTGAATAAAGCAGATTGGTGTGGCCAGAGATAAAAGCCAGACGATAGAAGCCAGACCTCCTGAGATCTGGGTCTTGATCGCTTGATCTTGTTCCCTGTAATGATCCCTTGAATATTTTTGAAGCCTGCGGCGCCTTAGTTGTGCTCGGTGCTGCCTTGGTTCCCTCAAAACGGCGCGCACTCGCCCTCTTCTCCCCCGGGGTGCCCACGGCCTCGCCGGCGCCTCTCCAGCCCTCTCCTTGGCCCTCCATTGCGGCGGGCGCTTGGAGACACCTAAACATGAGTGATGCCTTAAAATGCTTACCGAAGCATGTAGAAGGCAAAACAATTGTCGGATTGGTGTGGCCAAACTGTTAAATGAAAATATGATTACTTTTTAAATTTTATATCATTAAAATAATATATTATGTATTCTATAATTATTGTTTCTATTTTAGCTGTAGGTATGATTGGGGTATATCTATTATTCTATTAATAATATTTTTGTCCTCTTTAGGTGCCCAACTCTCTGGAAATAATCTTGCCATTTATCTTGTATGTTACTGTATAATATCTTGGAATTTTCTGAATCTGGTTTGTGTCCTTGTTTTATTGCATGGTCTACTAGGAGTGATAATTGACTATTTATTTTTTAAGGATGCCTTGTTCTGATTGATTATTTTTTTTAGGTCTTTCCAGTTTCTCCAATGTAAGATGATATATATGATTTGCATGGAATGCAGTATATGAGATTGGTGTGGGCTCCCTGTCTTAGGTTACGTTTAGTTTAGTTGCGTTTAGGGTGACGGAGAATGTTTTTGAAGTTTGGAGAGAATTGGCATCTTATATTTATATTATATCTTTTGACAGTTCTGCCTATTCTTCAAATTCCATAAATATAGGAAGGTGTACACGAAAGGTTCTGAACTTGACCATTGTTTTTGAAGAGTTTCTTTTACTATAAATGTTTTCGATAAATTGTTTGGGATATTCATTATATTGCAATTCCTTGGATAATAAATTTAGTTCTTTTTAAATTATTTCCATATTTTGAAAACATTGGGTGAGGATTATTTTTGATAATGTTTTAATTACCGATATTTTATGGTTTATGGGACCAAATGATTTGAAATTGAGATATCAACCTGTGTGAGTAGGTTTTCGGTATATATATATATGTTTATATCTTATTGTTGGTCCTCGTCAGTTTCATATCTAAGAACGACACACAAGGTTCCATTTTATTCTATTTCATTGGTGAATCTTAAAAATGGTTTTAAATTGTTTAAGAAGTTCAGAATGTTGGATATGCTATTGATTTTAGTGATACATAATACATCATCGATGTAGCGCTTCTATAATATTATAGTAAACTATCTCTCTTGCATAATTCTTTTGTCAATATAGTTCATAAATATATTTGCAAGTGCAGAAGAAATAAGGTTACTCATCGGCAAACCCTTAACCTGAAGGAAAGACACAGATCGATGATATTTTCATCCATAATCTATCCATTACAAAGGGAATTACCTCACACCATCCAGAACCCAACTGCAGCTGTAAATTTAAAACAAGAAACGTCAGTAAATACAGATTTTCGAATGTTTTCTGTAGACGTTGAATCTTTATACACGTCTATCCCACATAAATAATCTCTCACAGAACTTTCGAATTTTATTAATAATCATCCTACAATAGACTTCCCCCTCAAAAGAGGCCTTAATAGAACTCCTCGATCTGTGCCTTTCCTTCAGTTACTTCAACTACAAAAATAAAGATTATAAACAGGTTGAGGGTTTGCCGATGGGTAACCCTATTTCTTCTGCACTTGCAAATATATTTATAATTCTCATATACTGTATTCCATGCAAATCATGTACATCATCATACATTGGAGAAACTGGAAAAGACTTAAAAGAGAGAATCAATCAGCACAAGGCAGCCTTAAAAAATAATAGCCCATTATCATCCTAGTAGACCATGCAATAAAACAAGGACACATTCCAGATTTTGAAAATTCCAAGATATTATACAATAAAATGCAAAATAAAAAGGCAAGTTTATTTCTAGAGAGCTGGGCATCTATAGAGGACAAAAATAGTTATAATAGAAGAATAGATATACCCCAATCATACCTACAGCTAAAACAGAAACAGTAATTATAGAATACATACAATAGTATTTTAATAATATAAAATTTAAAAAGTAATCATATTTCCATTGAAAAGTTTGGCCACACCAATCTGCTTTATTCAAAACCTCGCCCACTCGTGCATCATGTGAATGATCTGTTTACAGGGTTAGAATCCCCGAGGAAGATAGGCGAACAGCCTCATCGAAATATTGGATATTTTAATAAATTATTTTGATCCAAAATAAGCGTTATTAATTTTAAGTATTAAAAATGGATTGCTCGATTTTCAACAAGATATATATATAGACAGAAGAATCAAAATTCGAAATTTCTTTTCACATATAAATCAAACTTCAACTACCTTTACTGCGGAAGAGCATTACTTGATGCAAATATTTAACTGTAATTCTACTGTCCTAAAAGCTTATGTCCATATTTTGCATGAATATCATGTCTAATATTCCACCCTTCAATGTACCATATATAAGCAGAATGATCCAATACAGTATAGGAGCTCTAAAGAAGCGGTCAGGTAGATTGAATTGGCGACACCGAAAGGAGGGTTCCCCACTGATGAGCCAACCCCTGCCAATATATTTTTTCGTCTCAGTAAGGTCAGAAGAAGTTTGATTTATATGTGAAAAGAAACATTCGCGTTTTGGTGTTTTCATTTGTATTAAAAATAAGAATCATTGAATGACATCCTTGCACAGGAAAAATCTCTATTTCTATCTAATTTAACAATCACTCTAATATGTCTTAATTCATATATATGATATGGTGGTGTGTTCTTTCCCTGATTGGTGGATGGGATGCTGAACAAACTTTTTAAACAGAAATGTCGCCATCTTTGAAACTAAATTAATATAGAGCAATATAGACCAAATTAATATAGAGCAATCCATAAATATATATTTAATTAAAAAAACATATATTGGATCAAAATATAATTTATTTTATTAATATTTCAGTTGACTGAACGCCAACCTTAGTAAATACCTTGAAATACCTTGAAAAAGGTTGGCATTCAGTCAACTGAAATATTGGTAAAAAATAATTTATTTTTATCCAATATATGCATTTTTAATTAAATATATATTTATGTCAATATAAAATGAAGTCTTGTCGCTGGTCAAAATAAATATTTAAAAGACAGTATTCTCTGAATAGACACTATTTACCATCTCCACAAACTAGCGGCCTCGGGTCGGTACCGAGGCCACAACACCAGTTTTGGGAAACATCAAAGTTCATTTGTTTAGCCACTGATGAGCCAGGATTTTCAATTATTCTATCGTTGCAGTACAAAAATTTTTCAATCTAAAAATAATTATACGCTCAAAAAATAGTTTATATTTCATAAAACAGATGGCGTGCATCAAATTAATAAAGTTATAAATGTCTTAATTAAAAAGATCGGGTCAAATAAAAACAAAACAAATGCTAATTTGAAGTCCTCCTCAAAATAAAAACTAAAGTTTTGCCTTTCAGGAAACAAACAAGTTGGGATAACTGGGGTCTAAAATATGGAAAGCTTTTTTTTCCAGAAAAGATAAATAAATGGAGGTTTGAATTCGTTAAACCACGCTAACTATTCTAGTTAGAGAGGCTAGGATTTAATTAAAATAGTTAAACTCAAGAAATAAAGTATCAATGAGAAAGAACTTCAACAAACAGTTGCAAATTTTCAAAAAAATTCTTTGTGGGGTGCGAATTTTCCAGAGCAAAAAAACTATTTTACTTATAATTATTCTAAAAATTAAAATTCTTTATTTTCCCTATTATTCTATGTGAATTTATATATAAACAATGGGTTTGTATTAACACTATGTATTCACACATGCCTTCTTTTGAACATAAAATAACAAGACATTTTGATCTTATACAGATTCTTCAACCATAAATGTAGGGTACATACAAGAGAGAATAACAGTAATAGTACCAATAATCAGCAATGATATTTACAGTGTATTAAATATTACTTGTATTTTATCTCTTTCTCATGGACATAAATGTACAAGGTGCGTACAAATATATCAATCCAAAATTTGCTTTTTAATAAAACAAACTACTAAAAACATTTTATATAGCTTGAAAATTTCCCCATATTTTATTATACAGTTGAACCTGTTTATAGCGCCCCCTCTGAATAGCACCTCCCTCTCTATAGCGCCCGATTTTAAATACGTAGTACGATGCGATTTATATTAAAAGTGACCTATCTATAGCGCCCCCTCTCTATAGCATCCTATTTTGGTGAGTCCCAAGAGGGGGCGCTATAGACAGGTTCAACTGTACATCTATATACTCTTTTATTACGTTCAATAAAACAGTTAAAGAATTATTTTTCCGGCGCTTCTTTCCTTTTTCGTTATTGTTTGTTATATTTAATCCGAATCTAATTTAGCTCAGACTATAAAAAGAGAAAACACATGGAGATAAATAGGGGAATAGGATGTGTGGAATAGGATCTTTATCCAAATAATGTGATACTGTAGAAGATTTTGAGGCCTAACATTGCTATGGATGTTATACTCCTAGTTGCTCCTTTCAAGAGCATGTTAGTCAAAAAATGAGCTATTTAAATATTAATACAATTATCCAAGAAACTTAACCTTAGATGCTTTTTGATTTATTAAATTATAAGTCAGAGGAAGAACGTTTATAATCATTTATGAAAATTTTCTACAATAGCTCTATATAAATATTTTCATGTGTTGAAAGATCTTGTGAAAAAAACGAGTTTAAAAAGTTAATAATATTATTATTTGCAAATACCAACTTAGCTATACACGAGTAAAAACACAATATTATTATGATATCGATAAAAATATCACTATATAAATAGTCTTCAAAGTGGTCCAACCCCGAAAATTACAAAAGAACTTATCTTCATCCACCTTTTTATTCCATCAATTAAAACCATGTGATAAAACTCAGGAAGCTAATGAAATAATGGCAAGATTAATAAGGGATTAAAAAAAAAACTCTTTGGATATTTTTTTCTGCGGCCGGATTTCCCGAAATAATAAAAGGATGAATGACAAAATGAGGTGGGGGGGGGGGTGAAGTTTATCTAACACCAGGTGGCGCTAAGTTTAGTTTAGCTCTGATAAACACAGCCGGGAACGTTGTATCCGTACATTCTCTTTAGACTTCTCCCTACTCTCATGTCCCAGTGCTTCTTTAATGTTTCTCCAAACAATATAACGTAGTTGAGACAACGATATATTCTCCCTATTCACTATAGAAGAAGAGCTCCGTCTTTGCCGGTCCCAACCCCGGATGAAAAAGGAGAAGGGGGAGCAGTAACAAGCTCACTAAAAAACCTGGGCTCAACTGGCCCGGCTGATAGTACCCCGTAAGGGCTCCTAATCCAGGGATACAAAGTAGGCAGCGTTTGTACTCCATGTTAGGAGCAGCTGCACATGTCGGTTCCTGCGTCGGTTCCTCATGTCAGAGGAGGTCATTTATTTTGGAGCTAAGTCGGCCTGCCACTGAGTAGTGCTCCCAGTCTTAATGACAAAGGTAGATGCATTCTACTTCACCCACTCATGATGGTTGTCAAATCTCCACCACTATAGTAGAAGAAACACAAGTCGAGGAGAAGAGCTTCTTTTCGGGCAAGACGACCTACTACGGGTACAAAATGACACTAGTGTCAATGGTTTATATATATAAACTTTCAATAAAATGTTTTACACAATTATATATATATTTTTTAGAAATATTTTTAATTATAAATATTTAGAGTAAATTAAAAAAGAAATTACATGAAAGTTTATATATATAAATGATTGTCACTAATGTCATTTTGTACCCGTAGAAGGTCGATTTATGCGTAAGCTTGTACGATCGTCGCATACAAAAATTATAAGGAGTAATTAGACAAAGTATCCTTGACTTTTCTAATAGGAAAGTCGTTTAACTATCAGTTGGCAATTATATAAATAAGATAAAAAAATTTTTTAGAAACTATGGGGGAAATTCGATCATAACATAAATCTCATTTTTGTAGAAATAACCTTTTTTTTTTCATGAAATATTTCAAATATTGACTCAAGACCAAATCAATCTTATTCATTAACGCGTCATATTTTATTAGAAATATAAGCCTTTTATAGTATGCATAATACTTTTTAAATAATACCATTTTCACTATATCCCCTTTGAAAAATGATATTAATGGAGTGGGTTTATTTATTTATAAACTCTAGACGTGCGCATATTTTATGGATCGATTTTAAAACTGCCAATCAAAATATTGAGATGTAAAGCTCAAATCAGAAATATATGGTTCATATTCATTATCACAGGATTGCATATTTGGACAAATTACAAAAATTAAAGAAAAATCTTTCGGGAAAGTCCTTCTGAAGCTGACTAAAACGTATAAACAAGATAATAGAATGATATTATATAGCATTTTAAATATATATTTATGTAAATATCGAATGTAGGAATTAACATGAAATTGAATATATTAGGAGAATTAACTATGAAAAGGATTATAAACTTAGTGAAAAGAGAAATAGAATGGCTATTGTTTTATATATAAACTTGCGGATGTACCCGGCTTCGCCCGGGTTTTACCCGAGTAAAGGTTTGTCTAGCGAATCTCTCGATAAAGTGAACATTTTTCCCGGTCCCTTGGAAAATACGCAATAAGTTGAATAAAACAATATTAATTGGTTCCCTCGGTAATTGGAAGTTAAGGGAATAGTATCTTGCCTTGGAATTGTATCATTATTCTTGTCTCAAATAAATTGCCGTGTCATCCTGAATTTTGTCTTTCCTAATTTTCTACATTACAAAATCATCGTATCATCATGATAATATTTAGAGCAGATTGTTGAATTATAACAGATAAATTAGCATATATATCTTGATTATTTTTAGGCGAAAAGTTATTTCAAAATTTTATTTGCTAGAAACCTTCCCAGTACTATACTAAATAACTTCCCGAGGTTTCATGGCGTTCCAATGAGTGGTTTGGTCAGGCATAAAGGACACACACACATACATTATTTTATATATATATATAGATATTTATAAATTTAATTAAGATCTATCGATAAATTTGTAGCAATATTTCTCTGACAATGTGTTTCTTTACACATAAATCATAAAATATGATTTTTATTAAAGGTGTAACCTTCAAATTTCACCTAGGCACCTAGGCAAGATTTCATCCGTGAAAAACAATTGTCGAAGTACTTACACCAGTCATCTTCGGGGATGGAATTTACGACATTGATTAAAACTTAAAGTGCTTCATCATCTGTGTCAAATTTTATCCCTTTCAACAATAATTTACCTTTTGGAAATAAAAAAAGTTACAAAGTGTGCTAGTTCTGGTGAGTATGGTGAATGAGTGACTAATGAGTAGAGGTGTGCGGTCTTGCATTGTCATGGTGAAGAAGAACTCCTCCAAGTTGAGTTCTTGATCTGCTTTGCTTAACTTTTTCAAATACTGCTGGAAGGCATTTTGTTGTATACCAGTCACTATTAACTGTCTTTCGATCTTCTAACTTCGCGATATAAATCAAACTAATTTTTCCATAAAAACAAGCGGCCATTTGTTTTCCAACACTTCGAGCTCTGCGAACTTTCTTAGGAGGAAGTGATTTTGAAGAGCACCAAAGAGTAGATTGCCGTTCTATTTCTGGATCAAAATTGTAAATACAAGTTTCGTCACCTGTACCAATATTAAAAACAGCCTTTGATTTTTTCATCAAATTCTTTCAACGTTAAATTACCCCTTTAACGCGACCAGGTTTTTTTGTCTTCAGTCAAGCTGTGAGGTACCCATCTACTAACAAGTTTTCTGTATTCTAAATGATGGTGTTGATTGCTGCCGATCCAATACCCACACCTCTTTCTAACTTCTGATACGTAAATCTTCGATCTTCTCTAAGTAAAAATCTTACCAGCTAAAATTTTTCTTGGGAAACTGCTGTTGGTGGTCGATCTGAACGAGGTTCATCCTCAAGGTTGGTATTTCTAAATTTGAATTCATTGAAACAATTAAAAACTGTTCTAATAGAAGGAGCTTTATCTCCTAAAGCTTTCATAAATCTTTCATTGGATTCTCTAGAAGTTATACTACTTTTATAATCTTAAAATATCATGACGCGTAAACCTTCTCTAGTCAACTCCATTTTGTCTGATGCAATGTTTAGAAATTACCGCTCCCGCTGTAAACAAAGTCGCGCCTCTATGAGTCATTTTTTAAAAGTCTCTCTCTCACAAATATGTTTTATTATATATAATTTATTCCTTAAAAGAAAAACGTTTTAATTTTGACATTTATGGGAAACCCGTCGTTATATAAGCAGATAAAGAGTTGTTTATATGTAAAATATGAAACTCCTTTACGTTTTGTCCATGAGTGTATAAAGAGTAGCTTCATGATGGCTATTATACCAATATCCATTCATAAAAGTGTTTTATGTAATTATGTAGGGGATAAACAACATTTGGAATTTGAAAATAGGAAGGACATGCTCAAACAGATATTTCAGGTTTGAAGAAAACAAAGCAACAGTATATAACCATTTGTTGTATTTGGAATAAGATATCCTCACAATTTCTTAAATTTCTACCACATGGCACGCAACTGTAAGTATAAAAAATATTGAGAGTTATGGCCTGTAGTAAATCCTCATTATAAAACCTTCACAGTAGTTTCGGCAGTCTTAATTATCAAGCCATTATACATGTAGTATTGTTTTAATAATAAATACGACACATGTTATATTACATTTTTTATTATCCATAGTACACGTGATACATGCTATGATAATCATGGTGGGTAGAAGTTAGCGGCTGTTTTTACTGTAAGTTGCCCACGTGTCTACACATGCGAAAAATAGTTCAACCTTTGCACTTCCAACTATGCCAGATCCCTGTTTTGATTACTTTCACTGGCTGGTAGAGTTGGACTTTTGCAAAAATCGAAGGCCATTGGAGCATTTATTTTAATCATAAAAAGGTGCCTAAAGCGAGATTCGATCCTGGGTCGTAGAGGTCGAAATCCAACGATTTAGTCCATTTGTTCACCGACCCTCCCACACAAGTTAAATAAGTCCTAGAAATCAGCTTGAATAAGCTCTCAAGTTAAAAGGTTTGGACATCAGCAATAATATAAACAATCCATTGAATATACGATATATACAACAATATAATGCAGTCTGTCTATATGTGGGATAGAATTTGGAGTCTGTGATATTCCAGGCAGCCATATTGACTACATGACCAACCCCACCCTGAAACTTAATTAACGGACAAAGAATATGCTGATTGACAATTAGACATCATTATCATTAATCCCTCCATTTCTACGAATAGTTTAAATGACTTTTTCTAATCTCCTTCTTCTCTCTATCCATATACCGGTAGTTAGAAATATTGACGGGAATATTCAAAACTGACCTTGATACAGCATCATTGATATATGAAAATATGACCTATTAATCGTGCTTTTTTAGTAATTTGAAATACAATACATTCTGTGTCTGAAACCTTTCAAATCTATACCCATGTATCCTTGTTTTCTTCTACTATTCTCAAGGGAAATACCTTCGATAGCCAATACCCAGCGTTACCATACTTTGTATGCCTATCATCTTCATATTTAATCCAATTAAAAAAGAAAAAAGGCATATACTGACCGCTCACATGAACATTTTAGATGGAACAGCGCCATCTAGTGGAACAAAAATCAACTAAACGTTAATTTAACTTATTCCATGATATTTGGCCAATCCTATTTCTCAATAAATCAAGAAAGCTGAACATCTATGGGTTTCAGGTTGTTGGCCGCCATTGGCTTTAGCAATTATAGGGGATACAAATCAAATAAGCATTTAGTTGGGTTTTTACCGTTTGTTGTCGCCCTACTATCTAAAATGCTCATGTGAGCGTATAGAATATATGCCGTTTATCTTTAAATACCAACACCTGATCTTATTCTTTTATTTTTCCACATCTCATCCTAGATTTGAAAAAAATAATTAATTCTATAAAAATTCTGCATATGATTATTTTAAACATAAACGATCTTCATTATGTTTTTTTTAGATCTTAAATACCTATTTCTTTATATTTTTCAGGAAACCTTTAGAACCAGTTTTGTTTTTATTGCTGAGGTACAGCCTGCACCAGGTTACAAAGGCCGATATCTCGAAACGCATATGTGGTTGAATATTTATTTATTTATCAACCAAATGGGTTGAAGAAATCTTGGAATAAACCTAAATCAACTTTTAGTTGATATAAATTCACACTCATAGACAAAAATATAGGAAGTGGAAAGTCTTTGATGCCACCGAAGTTCTGCTTTTTTTTATATACAAGGGCAATTTTGTTCACACTTGGTTATCTCGCGTCTATCCAATAAAGGTCACTGTGTATCGAATATCTTCCAGAGTTATTGGCTGAGTTCCGATATACATGATAAAAGGTACGAATTCCTTAAATTTTATCCATAAGTGTATATAGAGATGGCTCTGACATCTAAAAGGTTCACTTGAACGATCAGGAAATGTCCTTGTTTTCATTATTTATTTACGAAAGGTTTTGTAATCAATGATAAAACAGCACTTTAAATTATTTATTATAATCATTAGATTATTTTTAAAATAAAATTTGGAGAGATTTGTGTTTATAAATGTATAAATAAAGGAATCTGTTCTGAGACAAACTCCAAAAATGGGAATACTTTACAAAGAACAAACTGTTATATATATTTTTGTTATTTGTTGTTGAAAAAATACCCATAATGCAGCGGAAAATATTTGATTTGTTTGCGATGTCACCAAATACGATTTTCCAATATTGAAAACAATGTCAATCTTATGACACCATCTCTTTCTCTCTTTCCTTTTGATAAATAAATATTACCATTAGTAGAGTTGATCTGGGAGGCTTAAATCGTCATATACGCTTATATACAATACTGTTTCTTATCACTAGGATAAATTATTTCCTATAAAGTTTCAGCTTATTAATGTTCGAGACCGGGATATTGTCTTTAATTTATTAAAAATAATTTTTATGATTAACTCTCTCGAAAAAGGCACAGTTAAAGAGATTCGCATATTGTAAATAACTTGCATTTTTTTGTGGCACATTTGATTTTAAGCATCTTTCTTCTAATCTTTAATATTTAATACAATTCAATTACACTGTGTTCTTATATTAGCTGTAATAGACGAACCAACAACAAAATTAATATACAAGTACTTACTTGTATGACGGATTAATTTTAATCGGTATTTTTAATATTCTATGCTTTCAGGGAAGGTTTTAGCGAGCTATTTGAGAAGAGTGGGCCTCCCTAAATACACCACCCCGAACGTTCCCCTCATTAAGCGACCCGTTTGAAAAGTGTCCACATTCTTGAAAGACTACTGTAATAATTAAAATAAAAATGACTTTTCTGAATTATCTCAGTGTCCAATGTACGAACATCTCTGGGAGATTAATTGCTTCTAGAAGGTGCCGATTGAAGGAATTTTTTGCGTAAAGGAAAAATTTGAAAACAGGGCATTTATTCAGGTAATATTTCTCTGGTTTTTATTGGCTGATAACATCTTAAGGCAAACATTCGTTCCCTAATTCCATGTCTTTTGGTCTTTCAAGGAAGGTTTTACTCCGCTTTCTATAACGACGTCGCAACTCTTTTTATTTGCTTGGTTGAAGAAGTTTTCAGGCAAGCCCTTCTTTTGCTGGCTGAAGAAGTTTTTGACCGAAAACTTCTTTAACCAAACAAATAAAGTGTGGCGTCTTATTATTAATATTATTAATATGTTAAAATCGGCAATCCTGTGATAATGAAATCTGGCCATGTCCGTTACTATACACTATCCTTAATCCCACTTATCTACAATGTATGTTTCAGTTAAATTACCCCTACCAGTTGTCTCATATTATTGAATATAGTTCGTTTTCACACATACCATTGTAAATAGTTATTTTTAATTTGAAAAATATTTAGTAGTGCTATTTAAGGTTTCTCAAGCCTCGTGTGCGCAATAGGCGAATTTTCTAAC
This sequence comes from Cordylochernes scorpioides, assembly GCA_030710605.1. Taxonomy (NCBI): domain Eukaryota; kingdom Metazoa; phylum Arthropoda; class Arachnida; order Pseudoscorpiones; family Chernetidae; genus Cordylochernes; species Cordylochernes scorpioides. The sequence continues at coordinate 73,694,984 of CP092868.1, forward strand.
TTATTCAATATTCATAGACAGTATTATACCTACAACCAAAAATATTAACATCCATTAAGTAAATATTTAAAATGCATCAAGTGTCTTAATATGTGATTAAAATATTACTACAGATTTTAAACGTATACGTTTCTTTATTCAAAATAACACTCTATATAGAACCTAATCTATAGCAAATTTAGTTGTTCAATGTCTTTAGAGAATTGTGAGAAGTTTTATTAGTTTTTAAAATGTCAGCGTGGCCCTTACATGTTTCTAGAACATTTGACGTGCTATTTCTCATCAAAATTGAATATTTTGTTGTTAATTTAATTTAATTTAATTATATAACTTAATTTAATTGTATCTTTCAAATAGTGTGTGACAATTTCAAAAGAAATGTGTAAATATATTAGATTCCATGCACACAATATATATAGTGAAGAGGCTGGAAAAACGCTAAAACTAAGCGCAATCTATTGACCGTCTCCGCAAACTATCAGACCCAGGTCGGTCACAAAGCCACAGCACCATTTTTGGTAAACTGAGAATCGTCTACCGAAAGACCATGTTTTCGGGCCAATGGCCCTCGTCAGTCAAGGGCGGACTTATTTTCATGAGATTCACAAGGGACCAAATTAAATCTTCACAATCCGCCAAAGAAGTGTTTTCAAAGTGGCCAAGCCAAATTAATGGCCAAAATATATGGAAATTTTGACAGGAGCACAATGTTCCACAAATATAGAGGGCACCGCTACTAACAAAACAGACGTCAGAACCAGACGCTATCTATTAACCGTCGCCGCAAACTAGCGGCCTCGGGTCGGTGACAAAGTCACTACAACAGCTTCCGAAAATTGAGAAGCACCCACCTGGCGACCATGGTTTCGAGCTATGGCGTTTGATTTTGACGTCTGTTTTGGCGGGAGGGATGTTCTTTATTTATTTTTGGGGATCAGTGTCCTCCCGGCAAAATTTACATATATATATTTCTTTACTATTGTTCACAATATAAACGCGTAGCCTTCGATCTAAGGTTCTCTTCTAGAAGACATAAGAAAACGTATAAAGCTAAGAGCCGTTATATATATATATATATTTATTAGAAAGTTTTAGAACGTGTAGAAGACCTTAAGCTCTAAAGTTCGCCTAGGAGTTTATATTGCGGTGATAGTAAAGAAACAAACATGGTACATTAAATTATTAAATTCAATTACATAATTTAACAGCTTATAATATCGAGATAATAAAAGCTATATTTGCTCATAGTCAGTTTAATCCACAAAACAACTCTAACTATTGTATTGACCTGCATGAGTTGTATAACAATTAATTCATGGAACATTTCTGACGTTGATTACCTTTTTGTTAATCCCAAGTACACATGACACAGACCGTAATCAAGGATCGTGGGTCATGGGTCGTGGGTGTCGAAAATGGAAGGCCTATTCCATTCTTCCATCAACCTATTGTTTCTTTTACTGGAAAGGAATATCCTTCAGATTGGGACAAACTCCAATCTACCGAACATTTCTCCAATCGGGCCACATTTACAACAGCGGCGGTGCTAACTACATCCCATGTGCTGTACTTAGAGCCATTAACATTTCAATTCCCTCCACGACTGGGGTGATCTTTAATTAAGTTCTACCACCAGGGGGTTAATGTTTACCTCACGACATTATCAGCCAATAGGAAGCCAAGAAATATTACTTCAATAAATGCCCTGCCGCCATCACCTTCCCGCTTTAATATGAGTGCGCAGAACATTCCTTCACTCGACACATCCTATTTGATATGCGCCCATGTAAAAGAATAAATTACATTACAAAAATCGGTATAACCATTGAAACCAAAAATATAATATTAAATTAAAATATACGAGTGAATATATTAGAATAGTGTTTCAGTCGTTCAAACACGACGGAGAGATATTAGAAGATATATCAACCGAAGGCTTATACTTTACTTACTTGGATTTATAGACAAAACTCAAGGAATTTGTACCTTTTAGAATGCATATCGGGATTCAGACATTAACTCAGAAATATATTTGACACATAGTGACCCTTATTGATGACACACAAGATCAACAAGTGTGAACAAAATTGACCGTCTCTTTAAATTAGGCACTTTAGAGGAATTTGTGGTAAAAATATTCGCTTTTCACATAAAAAAATAAATTGATATTGTAATTATAAAGCGCAGTAAGAGATTTATATTTATAAAAAAATAAAATTGTACAAAATAGTTTCAAATTTTGAATATAGATGGCGTGATGTATTTCTATATTTAATCAAAATTTTTATTGCATATAGGGAAACGCATAAAGTAATAAAATATTCGTATAAATTATTAATTTATACGAGTATGCAAAAGAAATAATAAAAACAAATGTTTTGTTCCAGGGACAAAAAAATAATAATTCTTAAATTTAATTAAATTCGCAGACAATATGGTATTTAAACCGCAGCAGGTCACGGAATTTAGTAATCTCAGTTTTTTTTTCCAACCAAATAAAAATAACAATTCGAAAAATATTTAAGAAAGATAATGAAAGAGAAACAATTTCAAAAAAGGAAAAAAGGAATCCGATATACCAGATTAAGTAAATTAATACCCCTTATATATAAAGGATTTTCTCAAAAGATACTTTTAAGAAAAAAAAAACTTCTCAATTAGTTAAATTAAACACATTAAAAGTTTTTTTTTCTATTTTTATTATCATTCCTAAACAAAAAATGTTTTTATCAAGGGATAAAAGGATCTTTCAGCCTTTAAATGTCAATTGAAACTTCTGCCATGATGGATTTTGTTTCCAAAATTTAAAAAAAAAACGTAATTTTTGCTCAATGAATTTAATTTGCGTTTTATATTTTGAATCATTTTATATTCTTGTATATTAAAACTTCCCTGGTTTCTAATTATCGTTGCGAATTTTTCCTCGAGGAAATATATCCCTAAAACGAAAGTGCATATTTCACCGGTTAAAAGAAACGTCAAAATTAGGCGCCATCTATTTCCCGTCTCTGCAAACTAATAGATCGAATTAATAATGTGAAACAGAAGTAGACAAAAATGTGTTCAATTGGTAAAGTGGTTAGGCCAATTCTTTGACCTAACTATAGAAATATATGAAAAAGGGCGTTCCTTGATTTATATTCAATAAATTGATAAAGAGAGAGCAATCTCTCGAAAATTTTTGAGAAAAAATTGTTTTTTTTTCCTTTACAAATCTAGGTACGTCCTTTTTTATATAAACTTATTTAATAGATCACCTTTTGAATCAAACTAACTTCAGATGCAATTTTTGATGGGTAAAATTGATCTAGAAATAAAACCACTTCTCTACTAACAAAATGACTCAAAAACTAGGCACAAACCGTTATATATTCTAACTAATCATTATAGTTTTGTATTCTGTGTTATCATAGTCATATTGTTGAGAGGTGGAAGAAGAACAGGATATTGTTGATATACTTGTTGGAAACCTTTAAACTTGACCTCATGCTTCAGCTCAGGCCATCCAATCCCGTCCTCGTCGCCAGAAATGAACTTGTTAGGTTTTTATATAAATTAATGACAATTTTTTGTTGAACACAAAACACCTTTTCGAACATTTGTTTACAATGATAATTTATTCTTCGCGCGCGCGATATATTATTTTTTATAACAGAATGATGATGATAACAGGGAATACAAATTTACTAATGATTATCTACGAGTTGTTTGAGAGGTATAAGAAGGATACACATAACATATAAATATTAACACACACCATCCCTTGTGTATATCGTAATAACACAGAATAGTGTGGATATCGTGAAACAAAGCCCGCCCTGGACTGACGAGGGCCATAATCAGAAAATAGACACGTTCTGAATTTAATGAGATACTATAATATAATACTAGATGTTTAATTACGGGAGGACGTCCGCACAAAAAGCAAAAAAATCTCCAATATATATTCCAATTAGCAGTATGCTAACCGTTATTAATCCAAACGAATCTGTAATGGTACACCTCTAGAGTAGCTTAGTTATATTTATACTCCATAACAAAAATATTGACGCACCTGAGTTGTCCGATTGGAACAAAATGGGCGTATATGAAGAACAAGTTTAGGGGAAAACTAATAAAATTTCAAAACAATTATATTTTTTATTCCAAAATTTTATCGCCAAGAATTGAGAGTTAATATGTCGTTGGACCCAACTGTCCTGGATGCAGGCTGCCACCCGGCGTGTAAGACTGATGAAGATTCCGGATGGCGTGCTGCGAGAAATATTATTTTTATGCCAAATTTTCTACAACTATCCAGCTAAATAGTCAACATTCTGGGATGTTTGTAATCGACTCTCTGTCACGTCACATATGTGCTCTATGGAGGAGAGATCAGGAGACATTACTGGCCACGGCAGAGTTCGGTAATATTTAAAACAATTCATAGTAGCACGTGCCGTATGGGGGTGGGAATTATCTCGTTAAAAGGAAGATTAGGGTGATGTGAGAGGAACTACTAAAAAGCAGATCGTATATTGTCATTACCTACCGTTGTGCTGTCAGGGTTCCAGGAATGACTACCAATGGGGTCCTGCTATCAACTGAAATGGCACCCCAGAACATAACACCCTGTTTTGGACCTGTGTGGTGTTCGGATGTAAGGCCAAGATCCATACTCCGCCTAGGACGTTTACAGACACGTTTGCTTGAATAGGTAATGAACTTTTCACATTCTTGATGGAGAGACATGACGTATGCTACGTGCCTTCTAGTTTTTTTTTATTTAATTTTCAAATTACATTCTTAGCTTCTATGCTAAAATGTAGAACTGGTAATATAAGTAGATCAAGCTCTTATTAATCAAAGAATAATAGAAGAGTTTTTAAATCTTTGACTTGTAACATAAATAGTTTACGAAGCCAAGTATTGCGATTTCACCGCCACTCTGTGTTGTGACGACGATCTAAATTCTATAGAGGTAGTCACTCACCTCTATTCTTGGTCGGCGGGGTTGAAGGTTCAAAGTTAAGGCGTCGTTGTTTATAACACTTTTAAAATATACGACGAAAACAAGAGGGAAAATTATATTTATTACAATTTAAGAAAATAAGTAAAGTATTATTTAAACATTTACACTAAAAGAATCGGAGATCAGGGCAAATTCTAGCGTTCGAAAAAAAGTTGTTTACAAGTTCTTCCTCTATTGTTTCCTCATTTTTTGCCGCTGCATCCCCGTAGCTGCCTCCGCCGGCCTCCCATTGGCTGCTTCGGACATCTTCTTTTCCAACATTTCTCCCACCTTTGAGTTGGCGTCTCGACGACTCAAACATGGGAAGGAAAAGTTCAGTAGATCCAATCGGTTGGGTCTCTTGATGGGCCGTCCGTAACTTGACACAACATTCGGGGTATCAATGTGATGTTGCTCTTGTTGTGAAGTCAAAGGGTCCTCTTCAGTTGTCAATCGAACTTCTTGTGTGGGAGATCGCTCCGTTAGAGGGTCTCGACATCTTATCTCGGGCGTTATCTCTAAATTGTAGAGTTTTTGAATAGGTCGTATTTTGTCACCTGATGAAGTTTTCACTTTCGCAACCCTCACAAGTCCGTCTTTTCCTGGATAGAGTTGGATTATTCTGGCTAACGGCCAGTGTAGTCTCTTTAAACTCTCTTGTCCAATGAGTACCATGTCTCCCACCTTGAGTGGTATGGTAGTCTTCAGGCGTCTCGTTTCTTGTCTCAGGAATCCAAAATATTCGATACGAAATCGTTTTCTAAGATCTTCTCGTACACGTTTGATATATTGATATTTGCGGGAGAGGGTCTGGTTATCAATCAAGTCCAGGTCTGGAACGCCAACCTCTCTGACCTCATGTAAGAACAACGAAGGTGTCAATGGAGCGAGATCCTCACTTTCTTCAGTTAAGTAGGTCAGTGGGCGTGTGTTCATCAAGCTTTCGACGTCACACATTACCGTGGAAAGTTCTTCATATCCCAAGGAGGTTTGACCGAGAATCCTAAAGAGCAATTGTTTCATCATTCCAATCAAACGCTCCCACCATCCACCCCACCAAGGAGCACCAGGCGGTATGAATTTCCAGGTGATGTTTTTCAATGTGGGATCACATTTTAATCTCGAAAAATCAATCTTCTTTAAAGCATTAGCTATACCTTTGAAATTAGTCCCATTATCCGAATACACAATCAATGGTCGGCCTCTTCGAGCAATAAATCGGCGGAAAGCTTGGAGGAAGGCTTCCATAGACAAAGATGTCACAAGTTCCAGATGAACTCCTCTATACACTGCACATGTGAAGATGACAATCCATGCTTTCTTCTTATTCTTTAAGATAAGATGTCCAGTTAGATCAACTCCTACTATTTCGAAAACTGCAGCATCTCGTACTCTGTCTTCTGGTAATGATGTTGACTCGACGGTAGCTGGTGTCGCGGTGAATCGTTTACAGCGAATGCATTGATTGATGATCTTCTTGACGGTTTTCCTGGATCTTAGTATCCAATAGTTTTCTCTCAGAATACCGAGGAGAGTTTGTAGACCGGCGTGCCCGTGGGTTTCATGGTTCCACCTGATGAGCAAAGAAACCAAAAAGGGATCTGAGGGCAATAAAATGGGCATTCTAAAATTAGCAAAATCTTCTCTTCTGCAAATTTTAGTTTTTATTCTCAAAATCCCTGAAGAGTCTACTAGCAACTTAAAGCCTTGTAGTTTCTTATCTTCATGCCCTGAAAACGATTCTCTCTGGATAAGTCTTATCAGTATTATTTCTGACTTAGTGATTTCCTCTGTACTGAGATCTTCTGAAATTATCTTTCTTCTATCAATCTTGGCGTTGTTGAAGAATCTGTATATCCAGGCGGTGATTCGTACTATTCTCAAAAAATGGGAATAACGTCCAAATAAATTTTCATTTTCTCTTGTCGTACACAAGGTGTTCAGGATGGTCTTGCGCCTTTCAGAATAAACAATCTCCAAATCAGGGATAATGGTTGATTTGGGCCACTCTTCTTGGGATACCTTTAACCATGCAGGTCCCTCCCACCATCTTGTCTCCTTAAGTGATTCTGCTGAACATCCCCGAGATGGGAGGTCTGCCGGGTTTAATCGGCCTGGTATGTGGCGCCAAGATTCGAGGGAGCTAAGATTATGAATTTCCTTAACACGGTTCATCACAAAAGCTGCCCAGTTGTCTTCCCTTTGGATCCAACAGAGAGCATTGGTCGAATCGGTCCAATAAAATCTTGGAATTTCCTCAAATTCCAGATCTTGTATGACGTTAGCTGCCAAACGAGCTCCAATCAGACAAGCCAAAAGCTCCAATCTTGGGATGGTGAGTTTCTTCAGTGGAGCTACTCGTGTTCGAGCCTGTATCAATTGGATGTCCACTCTATCTTCCTTTTCAATGCGGAGGAAAATACAGGTTGCATAGGCAAACTGACTGGCGTCGCAAAAGATGTGGAGAGTGGTTTTCTCTACATAGGAGTCCTTAAAACAAAGCCATCTAGGAATTTCTATGTTAGGCAAGTGTTTCAGTTTGCTAAACCACTTCCAAAATCTTTGTACTAAACATCCAGGTAGGACTTCGTCCGATGTCAACTTCTATATCCAAGTTTCCTGTAATATCAGCTTGGGAATTAAAGTCACAGGACAAGCAACTCCTAATGGATCAAATATCTTGCTCGCTATTGAAAGTACTTTTCTCTTGGTGGTTGGTCCAATTAATTCAAAATCTTCCAAACCAATTGTCAGTGTGTCTCTATCAGTATTCCATGTTATTCCTAAAATGTTCACTTCCTTATTCAGTTGGTTCATAAGAGAAAAGTCTGTAACGTTACTCACCCAATCTCGGAGATTGAAACAAGCTGTAGAGAGCAGTTCAGTAGATTCTTTCACGAATTTCTCCGTTTCTTCAACATTCTGAAAACTGGATAAACAATTGTCAACATAAAAGGATGATTTCAAATGTTCAGCTGTGATTTTTAAATGTTCAGGAGCCTTATCTAAGTGGAGAGATAAGGTAGCCTTTAAAAGATACGGACTAGTGGTAATTCCAAAAACAACCCTTTTATGTCGATACGTGATTAATCTTCCGTCTTCTGTGTGCCACAGGAATCGTAAATAATCTCGGTCTTCTTCTTTTATTCCAATTTGTAAAAATGCTTTCTCAATATCGGAAGAGACACCAACTTCATATTTCCGGAATTTATTTAAAAGTCTTGGTATAATTTCTATCAAATTGGGTCCTTTATCCAGACAGTCATTCAGGGAAAGTTTACCTCTCTTCCGGGCCGACGCATTGAATACTGGCCGTATTCTAGAAGTTTGACTGTTCCTTTTATACACTGGTCGATGTGGCAGGTAGTGTACACCATCTAGTTTATCCTCTCTGGCATACTCGATTATCCCCTGTTTCATCCATTCTTCAAAGATTTGTCCATACTCTTTTATGTCTCCAACTTCTTCAAGTTTTCTTCTTACAGACCTTAGTTGGTTTTCGGCTAGATCTTTATTCGAAGGAATCCTTTCCTTGTCTTGCACCCAGGGTAGAGCTACCTCATAGCGCCCCTCGATATCTCGCGTCGTGGTGTGGGCGAAATGTTCCTCCATTTCAGCTTGTAATGACTGAGTCTTCTTCTCAACCTCCGCGTCAGAGACTCCAATTGCATCTAATTTCCACAAGTTTTCTAGATCCAAAGATAGAAGTGTGGTCACGCAAAGGGAGCTGATGTCATCTCTCACCTCCGTTGGAGGAATCTTTCCCATCACAGTCCATCCTAGTTTGGTACGGATTGCCACCAGTCCAGATGAGATCCTTCTCTGATCATCAGTTAGCAATCTCCAGGCGATGTCCGCGCCTATAAGGACTTCTATACGGTCTCTCATCAAATCAGACACGTCGAGTTCTTCACTCCCTTCTAACAATGATCTTGGACACACCGGAGGTATGCTTCCACAGATAAGGGGTTGACCTAGTGCTTCAAACTCACAGCGATAGGAATTATTGATGTCAGATAAATGAATGGTATAGACCTCATGTTCAACTACGTCGGTACTCGATCCTCCAAACAAGGAATGCCGGAAGAACTCTCTCCTAGATTGTTCGTATTCCATTTCCATTGCTGTGCTATGTAAAATATACGATCTTTGGGATCCGGTGTCTATTATAGCCCGTGCCGTCTTCTCCGTTCTGTTCCCTTTGAGGGTCACTCTCAAAGTAGGTAACAAGACGTCTGGGGAGGTTGATAAGTTGGCGAGAGTTTCATCTTGCACCGTTGGAGACTTGGAAGATCCACCTCTATCTAAAATCAGTTTTGTGCACATGACATCCAGGTGGGAAGACATGTTGCAGATCGAACAACGGACTACATTTCTGCAAAATTTACTTAAATGAGAAGGCCGAAGACACTTATAACAAACGCCTTTTTTCTTCATGAGTGATCTCTTTTCGTTTAAACTAATATTAGCTGCAAAGTCACACTTAGGGCTTCCATGGTTGTCTTTACCACAAAATACACATTCATTCGATTTGTGAACTGAATTCAAAAGTTCTGAAGCTGTCGCAATTGGTTTTTCATTGTAGAATCTTGTCTTTGGATGTTTGTTTACCAAATTAGGTTTAGAAGTTGATTCATTCCCGGTACCGATTTCGTTTCTAAAACTCTTCTCCCGTGCAGTTAATTGTCTTTCCAGAAAGGTAATCAAGTCATTAATTACATAACCTGTCGGGAGTTCTTTGTTCAATTCCAAATTAAGGTCTGCAGGTAGAAGCTTTATTATTATCGGGCACAACAGTTGTCCGTAAACATCAATGGACACGTTTAGTGACTCGAGACTTCTTATATGAACAGAAAGGTTGTCAAAAAGTTCGCGGAAGGTTCTTACATCGCTTGATGTTTTGAGTGGTCTCATTGACAACAAATTGTTCATATGTCGGCTAATCAAAATGTCTTCTCGCCCAAATCTGTCTTTAAGCAATTTTATAGCTTTCTCATAATTGTCCGCAGATAAAGCGAAACCTTCGACTGTGTTTAGTGCAGTTCCGCCGAGATGTGACTTCAGATAGTTAAATTTATCGATCGGGTTCAGTGAGTTGTTCTGGTGTATAGCTGCATCAAAAGAATTCCAGAACGTCAGCCATTCACTAAAGTTTCCATAAAATTTCGATATCATCAATTTCGGAAGTTTCACAGTCGTGCAGGAAGGTACATAATGTCTCATTTCGTTTTCGTCTATTCGTGAGTTCGAATTCGGTATATTTTCGCCCTGAAAATCTGATTGGCGAATCTTTTTATTTGCCCTAAATCTCCAAGTAATATATTTCTCTCGATATTCCTCTACGCCCTGTAATTCCTTCTCTAAATCGTCAGTTTCAAGAAGCGTTTCTATTTCGTGATCCACTACTTTAAGTTCGTTAAATGATTCATTCAATTGTTCTAATAATTCTTCAAGTTCAATTCTCATTAGCGTGTCAAGTCCACTTTCAATCTTATTGCATGTTTTCGTTAAATATGATCTGTTAACAGCACGCTTCTTTTTTAAACGTAGAATTAATTCTTCCGCCATCTTGTAAACAAAGCGGCAAGTAGGGTTAGCTAGCGAGTTCCAAAATGGTCAGCTCAAAATGCTTCCTTTTTTTTTTCTTCTAGAATTTACCTTCAACAGTCCCGGCTGGGATGCCAAAAATATTGCGATTTCACCGCCACTCTGTGTTGTGACGACGATCTAAATTCTATAGAGGTAGTCACTCACCTCTATTCTTGGTCGGCGGGGTTGAAGGTTCAAAGTTAAGGCGTCGTTGTTATAACACTTTTAAAATATACGACGAAAACAGGAGGGAAAATTATATTTATTACAATTTAAGAAAATAAGTAAAGTATTATTTAAACATTTACACTAAAAGAATCGGAGATCAGGGCAAATTCTAGCGTTCGAAAAAAAGTTGTTTACAAGTTCTTCCTCTATTGTTTCCTCATTTTTTGCCGCTGCATCCCCGTAGCTGCCTCCGCCGGCCTCCCATTGGCTGCTTCGGACATCTTCTTTTCCAACACCAAGGATAATGATGATTGTTAATAGACATCCTTACTTGATTCTATTTACGCATAAATCACATTCTAAGCAGCAGTCTTTCTTTCAATATTTTGACCGATTTTATCTGTTATGGTAGTATTATTTCCATACAAAGTCAACAATTTTATATGAACTTTTATTTACTTCTTTTAGAGAATATAAAAAAAAATGTTTAAAAAAATCATTGAATAAAATTATTACTTCCTGCATTCTTTAATAAACATATTTGAAAAATTCCTTGTTTCTAACATCTCAAAAATAAATTCATGCTATAAAAATAACTTTTGTTATTTATTTACTAGATTACCTCAAAATTGAATTAAACGGTTACACAATAAAAATTAAAAAGAATATTTTTAAACCTATTTGAGCAGCAAAAATATTTTAAAAGAATATTTTAAATATTTAAACTTCTTTGGGGAGGATATAAAAATATTTCATATAACAAAAGATTTAATTTAGCAAATATAATTAAGTTTCATAAAAAGTTATTTTCTTTATTTTTTCAGATAGGTGTTGTAGTTTCAAGAATTTCTTTTGTAAATGGTGTTGTTTGAATGTTATATACATAATATATTTGTTTTTAAAATGTAATTTTAACTTTAAAATGAAGTAATTATATGCAAAATATTTGTTTTAAAAATAGCGTGAATATGTATTTAAAGTTTAATCAATTATGTTGTTAATATTCTGATATATGATATGAATATATGTTAATATATTTTACAAACATATTGCTTAGATGGAAATTTTGCAGTTATAAAATATTGATCAAAAAGACAATCTCTTCCCTCAAAATATAGACGAAAAAACGAGCGTCAACCTTTTTGCGTTAAATTTGACAGTAGAGGTACTTTTTGTAGACTATTTTTATTGTAATATTTATTTATATATTTTAATATATATATATACATACATATAAATTAATTGGGTAAATTGTATTTTTTGCTTGTGAATTTATTTAATTTATATATATCGCTTCAAAAGTATCATATTTTTGAACTCCAAACGAAATATTTGAAATAAAATAGAAATATACACACACACACAAAGCCTTTATTAAGACATTAGTCTTATACAGATTCTCCGTACAAGGTGCAATAACAGGAAAAGAGCAGCACAGGAAACCAGTAGTTCCGCAACTATATACAATTATTAGTAATAACACGATGGCCCCTCGATGTTTCGTCATCATTCTGAGGTGTAAAAATAGAAATATATTACTTGATAAGAAGATTTTGATAAAATATTTTCAATTTATATCTCTTTCGAAAATATAATTATTTATATTCAAAATATTATTTTATTTCGTAATGTTATTTTAAAATTATAAAATACTATTTTACTATAATATTTTAAAACTCTGAAAGGTTGTTAGAAAACTTTAAAGTGTCGTTGTGTTGTGTATAAAAGTGGGCCTTGTATTTGAAATGATAAGGTATGGGTTGATTTTAAATGTTTTAATTATCTAGGAATGAGATTATATAATATAACACACAATAAAAATAAAAGTACATACTAAGGTGTGATATCGAAGACGGTAAACAAAGCTTATTCGATTACATCTTATTATTTACAACACAACGTTGTCGAATCTATTTCTAACATCATTAAAAATATATAACACATTGTTTTCATCTTAAAATTTGTTTATTAAATCTTGAAATATTCGCTATTTAACGTTAACATTATATTATAGAAATCAAGCATTTTATTAACAGATTATCAATTTTGATATATATGTAATGAAAGATGAAGTTCTGGTAAGCCTTGTGTATATATATATAGAGAGAAAATCCTGTCGACTATCTGTAATGAGATGTTGAGCGTTACTGTAGCCTCTTGTATAGAATCCTGTTGATTAACTTTGTGATGATGAAGTGTCGACTCTCGCTATACTGTGTTAACCGAGAGGAACAGTCAGGATGTAGAGTTTTCCAGTACCTCTCTGCACCTTGGAAGACCTTTAAAAGTTCTCACAAAATACAGGCAGTCGTGGTCGAGGCAGAGTGGAAAGTTTGGGAATGTCCACACAAAAAACGAAGACACAATTGCACTAAGAAAGTTCCGTTAACAGATAAAAGTTGAGCTAGGAGCGAAAGATGGAGATAGAAGAGTTCTTACTAACTACATGTTAGTTGAGATCGACATAAGGTACGACCGACGCGGGTTTGCACTGAGGGTGAACTAAACTGTCAAGTGACTGTAAAGTGATTGTATTTATAGGTTGAAGACGGAGGCCTTATGCGTCAGGGGCGCTTCTGAGAAAAAGGGGGCCTTTACCTGTCACCAGGTGTGAGAGGGGGCTTTGCATTCCACCAGCTGTGAACAGTGTGGGTGGTCTTGTTGTGGGAATTGAAAATCTATCTGATTTTGACGTTATGACTTCCATCTCTTGCTTAGCTCAACTCTTAAATCTATTACAGAATTTTATTTATATATCCTGTTCGTACAAATTACATTACATATGATGATGTAAAGACACATGTCAATAATACGTATAATCATTTACAGATGTGTTTCTATTATACAACATTAAATCTTATTATAAGTTATATACACAATATGGGTTTGTTGTTGGTTTAAATTACCATATATATATATATATTTTGATACTCTGCAAACCTGTCTCATTACCTCTCGAGTATTATAAATTTTAACATCGCCAACCTTAGTCTAGCATTTCTATAAAATCTCCCAAGAAATAAATCTACCTGGCGCCATCTCATGAATTAGACTTTAACTGACATTGTAAATGAAATCAAGAAGACATAGGTCAGAAGGACAGCCCGGGTAGTTGGCTACTTCTATACGTGGCTCCAGGAACTTGGGTTATTTGAAAATAATAATATCAATAATAAATAATATTCGATTCGTTTATTTCTAAGTGACAATATTAGAAACCACACAATGTCATTATTAGAATTTCAACGCTACCTTAAAGCGTACCTTTATATATTAGCACAATCATCAAAATTGTCTTATTACTATTAATAAATATCGAAAATCGTTCAAAGCGCTGGAAGATTGATTTGACTCTAACTTGCGATCTGTGTAAAAACAGAATCCAAGACGAAATTATGCATATAATATTTGGATGCTCTTGCTTAGAGAAACAGAGGAAAGAAATTTTGGGTGACTTACCCTGGTCTCAACCTGACTGCCAACAAATTTGCAGCTGGATGAACACACTGATGGTTGATCAGGGTCTCTCCCTCGGTTTATATAAATTCTACAAGGCTGCAGTCAATGTCCGTTGGAGAATAATGGATTTGCCGAATGTCGTGGTTTGCTTGGAGGAAGAAGGCGAAGATTGAATGCGGCTGATTTCACACTAGCCCTCTCAATTATATCCTAACCTTGACATATCCTAAACATTGGTACTTTAATTTAAATATTTAATCATGTACGGTTCCTTTTGCTCTGTATGTTTATTTTTTGTATATATGGTTATATTTCTTTTTGTTTGTTTTTTCTTTCTTCTCTCTTTTCTTTTTCCTTATTACTTCTTGTATTCTAGTATTTACTTTTGAAATATCTTTCTTTGCTAAATCCTGTAGAGGGGAATCATGTATAGGGCTGGATGCCCCAATAAAAAGGCTTGTGTGTTTGTGTGTATTAATAAATATCTTTAATGAAATAGAAAATTATTGATATAAACATGTCCTATAATTGAATTCAAATATAATATATCTATAATATAATACAATACCCAATTATACTTAAAATGTTTTAATTGGATAAAAAGAATGTAGTTTTTATATATTTTGAAGTACCTCAATATCATTCAAATAGTTCTTTTATTAATTTCATAAATATATAAATATATTGACATATACAGTATATCAAAAACCTATTATTTGATCTTTTGCTTATCCCAAGTACACCACGCCATGATAAGCATGGTGGGTAGAAGTTGGAGATGCTTTTACTGTAAGTGCACCACATGTCTACACATGTGAAAAGCAGTTAGACTTTGCACTTACAAATGTGCGAGAGCCCCGTTTGGTTACTGGTACTTCCTGGAGGGGTTGAACCTTTGCAAAAAAGGTGATTCGATCCCGGTCTTAGCGGTTGAAAATCAACGGTTTAGACCACCCTACCACTGACCCCCTAAAACCTATAATATGTATTTAAAATGTAGACTATATATATATAGCGCAAATGTTTCTTTCCTCAAATAAAACGAATTGCTAATGGCTCTTCATACAATAATAGGGAATATATTAGGAAGATACCTAGCCCTCATCAATGGTAAACCGTCTCAGCGATAAAATAGGAATTCATATTTTATGATGGTTTTATATATTTTGAAAATAACATAAGTAGAAAAAACATGGATAACAAGAAGTTCAATAAACATTTAGTTAATTTTTGTTTCAATATATGGCGCTCTGCCTTCTCAAACGCTCATGTGAGCGGTCAGGATATGATATTTTGTTTTTCAATATCAACCCCTGACCTTTTTTCCATTTTAAAAATTTATTTAAAAAAAAAAAACATACAGTAGAACCTCCATGAAATACACTCGTGCTAGAGGACCCCCTCTATAAAGGACAGTTTTCATTTGAAAAATTCTCATTTTTACAATTTAGAAACTCTCCGATAAGAGGACACCTCTCCCTAAAGGACAATTTGGCTCTGCAATTAGGTGTCCTTTACAAGGATGCTCTACTGTATCATTACATTTTCTAATGATTTATATATGTATTTTTATAGAGACTAGAATATACCAAGATGTCATTTTAATTTCCACATATTTCCTTCAGCCAATAGGAAATAAACATTATTCATCGGCTTGGAGATATCATAGAATAATCATAGTTATTTATATTATTTTGATTCGAATAAATAGGTAGATAATACATATATTGTCCCCCACATGGTTGACCGCTCGCGAGCCAATCAGCGCCGAGGGGTGGAGTATATATAAGTTGGGATGGTAAATAAGAAACACGGGGGAGTCGGTGGAAGGATGATACAAACCGTTAGTGTTTGACCGCAACGACCCAGGTTCGATTCCCGCATTTGGAACTTTTTTCTGATAAAAAAAAAAATACTCCAATGGCCCCCGATTCTTGCAAAAGTACAACCCCGCCAGCGAGTGCAAGTAACCAAACGGGGCTCCGGCACATTTGTAAGTGCAAAATCGAACTGCTTTTCACATGTGTAGACATGTGGTGCACTTACAGTAAAATCAGTCGCCTACCTCTACCCACCATGAATATCATGGCCTCTACCACGTGTACTAGGGATAAGCGAAAAAAAAAGAATAAACACGGTAAAACAGGTTTCTAACCCCCTTATTAGAAATTTCGAAGAGCTATTTCCTAAACAGCAACTGAAATAATGAAGAGATACCCTAACGGTATATTCTACTCTATCATATGTGTCATTAAATATAAATATTTATTTAATTTGTCGACAAACAAAGCTAAAATATTTAAATCCTATGGGGTGAAGCATCTAAATATTCCAATATATAATAAATTCAGATTATTTTTTCACTTTTTAAATATGCATATAGTTTGAATATTATATTTCTTGTTTCCCTTATTTGAATTTGAAAAATGACATAAAAACTTTGAAATTTTCTCAAAACTTCGTTTCTTCTGTATATATTAAAATCGATTCTTCAGAAGAAAGTATAGCCGATTATAGGTGTCAAAGTTTTTTTTTATTGATTCTTCAAACTTTTGAATCAGGTTATTCAATGAAATATTTAAAAATTACTTGAAATAATTTATATAAACACATCAGAAATTTGTTAGATATTATTAATCTGAAGAAAATTAATATTTATAAATATTTATAACCATAAAATGTATTTAGTTTCAGAATTTATATATACTATTGAATTTTTTAAAGGAAATTTTGGGCATATATGGAGGTTATTAACTTCCATGCAACATTATAATATTCGATAATGATATTTCAAATGTTAAATTAATATCAGCATTTTAAAGTTTAATAGTGAATATTTTAAGAATTAAAAATGGTGGTGGGTGGAAAGATGATATAAACCGTTGGTTTTCGAACGCTACTACCTCGGTTCGATTCTCGCATTGGCCACTTTTTTTTCTGATAAAAAAAATGCTCCTATGGCCCCCAATTCTGGCAAAAGTCCAACCCCACCAGCGAGTGCAAGTAACCAAACGGGGCTCTAGCACATTTGTAAGTGCAAAGTCGAACTGTTTTCACGTGTGTAGATATGTGGTACACATACAGTAAAAGCAGTCGCCTACTTCTACCCACCATGATTATCATGGCCTGTACCACGTGTACTAAGGATAAGCAAAAAAAAAAAGTATTAAAAACATCACTTTAATTTTATGACGAGTTTCGAAGTTTAATATAGACGTTTAAAAATTTTTAAAAAGGGGGGACGGTGGAAGGCTGGTATAAACCGTTGGTTTACGACCACTACGACCCGGGTTCGATTCCCGCATTGGGCACTTTTTTTCTGATTAAAAAAAATGCTCCAATGTCCCCCTATTCTTGCAAAAGTCCAACCCCAGCAGCGAGTGCAAGTAACCAAACGGGGCTCTGGCATATTTATTTGTAAGTGCAAAGTCGAACTGCTTTTCACGTGTGTAGACATGTGGTGCACTTCCAGTAAAAGCAGTCGCCTTCTACCCACCATGATTATCATGGCCTGTACCACGTGTACTAGGGATAAGCAAAAAAAAAAAAAATTAAAACCACAATTGATGAAAAATAACCATTTATAATTTAGAAATAACATTATATGATATCAAAAAATAATATTTTAAAATAATAACATTTTTAAATATATAATTTTTAATTTTTTACCTTTTTTTTCATTCTGCGTAAACATCGTTTACAGTTGAAGTACAATGAAATTTATACGGTATTATATATTCTATATACAGTTACGAGCGTCATCAATTCTTTTTCATCTCTGTCACCGTTTGCTTTTTTTTTTTTGGAATGGCGCTCTCCTATTGGTTGGCTACGATCACGCCACCTTTGCCCCCCCCCCCCCCCCCCACTCGCTTTGTTGTTTTTGTAACTATTGTGTTGGAGCGGGTCGCTCCTTAAATAAATGCATATATTAGTTAATAACTAAA
Organism: Cordylochernes scorpioides; assembly: GCA_030710605.1. Lineage (NCBI taxonomy): Eukaryota > Metazoa > Arthropoda > Arachnida > Pseudoscorpiones > Chernetidae > Cordylochernes > Cordylochernes scorpioides. The sequence continues at coordinate 73,713,137 of CP092868.1, forward strand.
TGGAATCCTCTATTTCTTTTACCCTGTAAGAGAAGCCTACGGAAGCCAACAGTACATAGACAGATAAAGCACATAGGCTATAGTTATTAACTAATATATGCATTTATTTAAGGCGCCAATTTATAATTGTAACAAATAGTATTTGAATAAAAACATTCAATCGGGTAAAACACGGGCGTTGCCCGGGTCATTCGGCTAGTATATACTAGACGGGTGACCCGGGCTTCGCCCCGGGATTGACCCGTGTGCATATCTACCCGAGTGATATATTTAGATACGATTTTATTTCATAATTGTTTGTTATTAGCATTATCTATTTGTTTGCATCAGCATAATTTAATCTAATCTTTGATAGAGGGCGCTGTTCGTGAGCTAAGTAGAATAATTTGAATATATAGTTTTAATAATTAATATATATATATTTTAGAATGGCCATTGTCTTCCCCGTATTATTTTACCTATGTATTGGGAATTTTGGTTTGAATTCGTGAACTACTGCGAATTTGTATACCGGACATACAAACAAACAAACATACAAACATTGATTTATATATATATAGATATAGATGCATGGTGGCCTGCTATTATAAAAAGAATGGATAATGATGATGTTCCCTCAGATTTAATACGGATCATAAAATCTTATTTGAATAATGGAAGGGAGGTGAAATTTACATACGAATCAGAAACCTTTTATAAGAAACTAACTAAAGGATGTCCACAGGGTGGACCTTTATCGCCACTTCTATGGAATATTTTGCTAAATGATTTGTTGGTAAATTTTGATTCAATGAATGCAGATATTATATGTTATGCAGACGACGTTACAATAATTTGCTGGAATAAGACTATTGAAGGACTAAAAACCATAAGTGAATACACCTTAAATTATGTGATCCAATGGTGTAATAGAAATAAATTAACGATCAGTACAGAGGAAACTAATTTGCTATACCTACATAACATACAAAAAATAACTATTAAGGTTAATAACAATATAATAATGCCGGTCAAGCAAGTAAAAATTCTGGGAATGAAATTTTCTAATCATAAATGGAAAACAAAGTTAACTTTACACCGCATGTTAATGATATTCTGTGTAAGGCAGGACGTATTAAAATTTTATTATGTTCACTAAGTGGCAATATGTGGGGTTTATATACTCAAAAGAGGTTACTTTTTTTTTAAACAATCATTAGGCCTGTACTTACATACGGTTCTAAAATTTGGTTCAAATATTTAAACAATCGTTGTAAACAAAAACTGAACTCCATGCAGTACCAGATCATTTTATGGGCAGTTAGAGCATACAAAACCACTTCATCAAACTGTGTGCATAGCTTGGCAAAATTTCCACCCCTAACAGACTAAAGAGAATCCAGAATAATCAAATTTGATATAGCTCAACTGTCCATTGAAGATCTAATTACTTACGAACCCCATGCTCCAAATATAGTCAAATCATTCTTACACGCAAAATTGATTGAAATTTTTGAGAATACTAATGAAATTTTCAGAAGCTTTTTCGTATTTGGAATTCCAAGATTGTTCCGTCCAAATTTTTATAATATCCAATTCATTACAGATCATGGCAAAAAAAGAACTGCGATGCTTGCTCTGTGTGTTTTGCTTTGTTGTTTGTTTTTCTCTTTGGACAATTTTATTTAGTTAATTTATGTAAAATAATGAATTGAACATGATTGTATATAGCCGAATTGCTGTAATGCAGTGAAAGGTATTGACGCAAATATCCCTGAGTTTGGGATATCGCGTTTCATGATGTTAATAAAGTTTAATAAAGTTTACAAACATTTTTTTTATTTATATATATATAGATATTAAAATCAATAAAGGTATATTTTGATTGTTTTTTTCTTCTTGTTAATTTCTGTTGATTCTTGTTGATTTCTGTTCCACTAGATGGTGCTCTCTGCCGTCTAAAAAGCTCATGTGCTCGTGGTCAGGATATGCCTTCATTGATTTTAATATATATATATATATATATATATATATGTGGTGAGGTATCCTGTCGACTCTCGCTATAGCTGTGATAACCGAGGGTAAAACCAGTAGTAACCGATAGGGACAGTCAGGGCGTGGAGAGTTTTCCAGTACCTCTCTGCACCTTGGAGGACCTTTAACAGTTCTCACAGAGTACAGGCAGTCGTGGTCGAGGCAGAGTGGAAAGCTTGGGAATGTCCATCACAAAAACGAAGAGACACCGTTGTAGTAGGAAAGTTCCATGAACAGATAAAAGTCGAGCTAAGAGCAAGATGGAGATAGAAGAGTTCTTACTGTTTTACATGGTCGATGAGGTGGACCTGGGTACAACCGACGAGGGCACACGCTGATGGTGAAGTGACTATTTTTTCGGCTAGGGCAGAGTGGTTATATATGTTTGCCGAGGGGGGAGAATGCGGGAATTTGAACTTTGAACTGGTGCAAAGGGCGTGAGGCGTCTGCGGTATTCTACACCCAATAACCTTGATGGAACGACCTGCCAAATTTCTCTTTAGGGTTGTTGGATTTCTATCTCGATTTCTTGCTTAGCTCAGCTCTTAATCTATTACATAGTTTTATTTATTCATCCTCAGTTTGTACAAAGTACATTACATTTGGTGATGCAATGACACATGTCAATCATGCGTATAATTATTTATATATGTGTTTCTATATATACAACATGACAATCTTGTTATAATTATTATACAATATAAGGTTGTTGGTTCAAATTACCATATATATATATAATACCGTATAAATTTCATGTAAACGAGATTTACGCAAATTGAAAAAAAGTAAATTAAAAATTATATACCTTTGTATTAATTTTTAAATTATTTTTTCACATACAGTCGACTCTCTATAATTTGCAATGGTGAATTTCCCAAACTCTTGTTTGAGTAAAGGCAAGACCCAAAAACTCCAAATAAATTGATTACTTTAAAAACTTGCGGCAAGTCATTTATTTAATATTGCATCAACATAGTATATATATATATATATTATGATGCACTAGCGCGCCATCTGTTATGAAAATTCGAAACTATTTCAGACGCGTAAGATTCTTTTTAAAATTAAACAATTTCTACTGCCCTTACTGCAATGTAAAAATTAATGGGAGGGCCTGTTCATCAGTGGTGATCAACACAAGGTCAGTATAAATTGTTTAATTTTAAAAATTATCTTACGCGTCTAAAATAGTTTCGAATTTTCATAGTATGTAAATCCCGAAACATCCAAAACTTCAAATTCTTGTTTAATTGAATTTTTCTCTTCCCTCTCTCTTGATTGTTTAAACTATTGTTATTTTGAACTATAGATAAATTGAAAATTTTCTCTGGTCCCCCTTTAGTTTCAAATTATCAAGAGTCGACTGTATATAAATAGAAGCATGGGGCTCCTCTCCGGTCAAAATAAACGTCAAACCTAGACGCCTTCGCAGCAAACTAGCTTAGCCACTTTGAGCCAATAGCCCGAAACCATTGTCTCTAGGTGGACACTTCTCAGTTTTCCCAAGCTGGTGTTGTGGCTTTGTCGCCGAACCGAGGGTGCTAATTTGCGGAGACGGTCAATAGATGGCGTCTAGTTTTGATGTTTATTTTGACGGGAGAGGATATCAATGCTTCTATAGATAAATTTCCTCCCGGCAAAATTTTCATATATGTATATATAATTTAAAATATAGTGAAATATAAGTATAAAATAGTTTCATAAAAAGTATGAAAATTAAAATAGGAAAATATTAATTTAAATTCAAATTGTTTTTATTCAACTTCAAAATACTTTGATTTTATTTCATACAGTTATTTTAAACTCTATAAAATAATGTTATTTATAATTAGATATAGGTTCGCAACTTTACAACGCCGATATTAATTTTTTTAATTGTAAAAAAAAAAAAATTATCCAATGGAATCTCTAAATGTTAACATTATAGCATAAAATTACATTATTAAACGTTAAAAGGTTGAATTGAAATGCCAACATTTTTATACATGCACTGAATTTGAAAAAAAAAACCTTTTAAAATAAATATTCTCAGATTAATATCTAAAAATGATTTTTAACAAATCAAAATGTTCAAAACGATATTTAAAAATTTAAATAACAATGCAAAATGTTTTACAATATTTTATAAAATCCCATTTCTTACTAATAATATAATTTTTACAATCCAACGTATTTCTTATTAAAATAAAATATAATATAATGGCATTTTATTTTTTAAAAAATACTTAGAAATAGATTCCAGATAATGAAATGTTATATAACAGGTTTTATTAAATATTTTTATTGGACTGTAGAAAAAATTAACCTTTCTGTTTTCAGCAAGAAAAACTACTTTTATAATCATTGGAAACGTTTTATTGCTTGTAATTTTAGGCCTTTCTCAGTTATTTTTATAACCCTTCCTCAGTAAATTATCTAGAGCCTTAATAATTTCGAAACTTTCTTTTTAACTACTAAAAAAATAACAACATAAATGTCTTCTGGAATAAAATAACTAATATATTTTGAAATCTGAATATACATATTACTTTTTAAATACATTTCGTATAATATATTAAAATGTATATTTGCCCTTCGAAATTCACAAAAATAATATTATTAATAATAAATTATATATAGGTTTTGAAATTTCAAAATACATACACTTTAATGACAACAGTTTCATTTAGGTGGTATTTTTCGATTTTATTTGAACTATTTTTTATATCTATTTTATTATATTTTATATTTATATATACAAGAAATGATTACAACTTAATATATTATATCGAAATGATAAGTGCAAAGAGTTTTATTGAATAAAATAAACACAAAAACTTTTAAATAGAAAATTGTTAATAACAAAAAAAAATTTTTTAATGTGCTTATTTTTATCTCTACAGACCTTATTGCATTGATATAAGTTTTTGACTGATAGGATTTGGGTCATCAGTGATGAACCATCTGGAACCGCTGAGAGAGCTCATCACTGATGAGTCCAATCCTATCATTCAATAACTTTTATCATTGCGGCAATGTCTGTGAAGATTAAAATAAACACATTGCAAAAAAAGAAAATTAATTCTAACAGATTTATCGATAGATTGAAATTAAATTTATAAATGTATATTTTATTTTTAAACGGTTTTTCGAATTTTTAAAAATATTCTAACAATTTTGCTAGATATATTTTTATTATTGTATTTTGTTTTAATTGAAATCAGTCTATTTTTGACATTTTTATATCCGTTTTAATCAAGTATCAGAAAAAAGGTTATTTTTGATTTTTCTCAAGTAAATTAACCACTGTTTGATATAGCCTTAAATTTTCCTTTATTTCTGTGCATGATACTTCCCAGTTTAAATTTAAACTGTTTTCATAACTTGTTTTTAAAAACCTTTTTAAAGTTAAATCAAGACCACGCGAGTGAGTATTTCAGCTTAGCTATGTTTCCACTGCATTTATGAAAAAATAATGTTCTATATATATTAGTAAAAAAAGAAAAAAGCATCTCATTATCGGGCAACTTAATGTTGCTGATGGCTTGCGCCATCTATCGGAATAAATATAAACTATTCGTTGATTTTTAATCATTCCAGAAGTGGCCAAATGCCCATTCTTGATAAATAAATAAAATCTAACCACGTACGCGTTTCGGGCTGTTGGCCTCCGTCAGCGTGGTGCAAGCTGTACCAGTACCACCGCCACCAAAGGAAAGGTTTGCCATGGTGGAGCATGGTCTCCGATCGGAACATCAGCCAGATTGGGAAAATATTTCCTGAACTCACACCAGAGGAAGTTCCTGGAGGCCATAGCATCAATTAAGGACCTTGCTAGTGTAAACAGATATGAAGAAATCCCCGAACCTTATGTGTCTCTTTTAACTTATTTTTTTTTAAATAATAATCGCAGTCAACTTTATTTGTTTCTTGTTTCCTTACATTTTGTTTCAAAAACATTTTATAAAATACCGCATTCAAAAAAGCCTTTAATTCTCATAATATTTTATTGTATTATTATTTTTTTTATGTATAATTATCAATAATTGTTTTTGAGCAATGAAAAAAATTGTTTTCTTGTGATCTACAATAATTTGTAAATTAAATTCACTGTGCAATAAATGGATAAAGAGGGAGCAATCTCTCGAAATATTTTGAGAAAATGTTGTTTTTTTTTCTTTACAGATCCAGGTACGCCCTTTTATATAATGATTAATATTGTTTTAAAATATGCATAATACAGACAAATAAACAGATTACATTAAAACGATATAAATAACAGAATCAAGAGGGTTTTATACAAGTATTATTAATACGATAAATATGTTGTAATTTATTTTATAAAATAATTTAACACATTTACTGGCTGGTAAAGCATTAGAAATTGAATGAAGCAGAAAAGGGAACGAACGTGATCTGAATTTAAAACATCAAATGCAGCGTTCATTTTAAACGTATTTCAGATCTTTAAAAAAATTAAAAATTATATTCGCTTCCCATCGAATTTTAACACGTTATTAGAATAATTTCATCACTTTGGAAGTATTCCTATGATTTTTTAGAGTAAAATATATCTATCTTCAAATTAAAATGTCTAGAAACGTTCAATATAACTGAAGTAATTTCCAATTATATATTTATGGTATATTTCCAACACAGTAAAAAATAAAGGAAGTAGATTGGCTATTGCGTGACTTCTTTAAACCGATTAGATGGAATTATAGGTTAATTGGCATGATAGGTTAATTATAAAATAATTTCACATACCTTTTTCTTATAGCGCTCAATAATTATTTAAAATAATAAAAATAGTATTTAATATGGAATCACTATTTAAATATATTAAATAAATAAAATAATTGAGAAAATGGGGGCATCTCCTTATCGTGCAACTTAAAGTTGCTGATGGCCTGCACCATCTATCAGAATAATAAGCCATCAGCAACTTTAAGGTGCTCAATAAGGAGATGCCCCCCGCTTTTTCAAATTTATGCACTTTTTACTAGTACAATATTATATTTGTACTATTTTTTAAATTTAAAAAAATATTTTTTTAAACAATTCTTCTAACACAATCGTCCTTACTTACTGAGGTTGACAGCAATTATTATCCAAACTCATGGAAAAAAATTAAGGAAGTTGTACCTTTTAGCATTTATATCAATATTAACACCATAACTCTGAAAGATATTTGATAAACAGTTATCTTTATTGTAGACACACGAGATAACCAAGTTTGAACAAAATTGACTCTGTCTACTTAAAAAAATAGATAGCCGGCGATATCAAAGACCTTGCACTTCTTTATATTTTGTCTATGCGTGTAATCTTTGCTTTCTGAAGAGAGAGATCTATGACCTATCATAAAATACTCATCAGCAACGGGCTACCTCCGCTATATCCACTATACTATCCCAAAACATCTAATTCTGGATTTTAAAAGAATGTTATTCACTATATCTCAATCAAAAAAATATAAAAATAATCAATATATGACACCTTCTTAAGTTTTCTCCATGAGTGTATATCTAATCTTTTGCTACTTGATGGACTTGGGACTTCCGAGTGTGTTTGATACGCCTGCATGTCTTCATGACACCGCTCAGCACAATGTCCCTTAATACTTAACCAACAACCATCGTTAGTCCTGTCTATAAACAATCCTCGGACTTCTCACCACATGGCTCTAATAGTCCAACGGTTATAGTTCCGCATTCTGATATTCACCCGGCACATCTTTATTTGCCGTTCTATATTGAGACATCTCTTATACCTTGTTTCCGCTCTCTAGATATCTATCTTTGTGAAATACATACAAAATAATTAAACAATATAGTGACAGTGAAGATTTAAAAATATATACGGATCGCTAATTAAATAATACTTAGGTCAATAGATCCTTTTGTTACCTTGAATTAAATCTAAGAGAATTGATAAAACCCAGGAATTGGTCTTAAAACAAATTCTGCTTAAACAAAGAATATTATTATTATATTCTATCATGAATCCTTAATTTCTAACCAATATATTGTAGAGGTAATATATAACACAACATAAAGTTGTGGAAGGGTGATATTCACGTATCCAAAGAGGCACTTCTCCCATTGAATATCCATCAAAACGAGGCATTTATTAATCACCCTAGTAAATATCTTTACTAGTGATGATAAGAATGGACCGCGATAACAGTTTTGGTAAATTCAGATAAAAGGTAAACTTGTAAAACATGGTTTTGGGCTTTTGGCCCTCATCAGTATAGGAACGGCTTCTATTTCATAAGATCCCACAAGAGAGGAATGCTTAAGCATCTTTTTGATAAATTTGACCGCTTTCATTACTCAGGTGTTTGTTACGATGCACTAGCGCGCCATCTGTTATCAAATTACGAAACTATTTTAGACGCGTAATATTCTTTTTAAAATATTGCATTGCATTATAACAGCGGTATGGTAGATTAAACTGGCGAAACCGCTGGGAGGGTTCACCACTGATGAGCCAGGCCCTCCCATTAATTTTTCCATTGCAGTAAGGGTAGTAGAAATTGTTTTATTTTAAAAAGAATATTACGCGTCTAAAATAGTTTCGTAATCAGGTGTTTGTGTTTACGTGTGTGTGGAAATACATATTAAGTTAAGAACAGAACGCGGAAGGAGAAAGAGATCATGAAAATAAAACATTTAAAATAAAGAACAATATTATAGCCAGAATTTTATATATACACATGAGCCAAAATACGTGTTATTTGTGTGAGACAAAACCTCCAGCGCAGTTACTATTGGCTATTATCACAACATACCGAGGTTTTAATTATTTATATGTTGTAATCTTTCAGGTAATCCCCTTTATCAAACAAACAATAAACACGTATTTTCATATAAAATATTGGACCTGAGTTTTTTCATATATCCTGCCTATGTACAATTAGGATATTTAATATTTATAATATGATTTTTGTCAATGTATTTATATAAATATTATTGGTGGATTAAATATGCAGAATAATCCATTATTATATATATATTAATTCATGAAAATTCTAAACTATTATAGACGCGTATGATTCTTTTATAAAATTAAACAATTTCTGCTGCCCTTACTGCAATGGAAAAATTAATGGGAGGGCCTGGCTCATCAGTGGTGGACCCTCCCAGTTGATGAACCAGGCCCTCCCATTAATTTTTCCATTTACACTAAGGGCAGTAGAAATTGTTCAATTAAAAAAAAAAATCATACGCAGATGGCGCGCTATTGCATCATAATATTGATTTATGTTAGTAGATGTTATTTTATATTGAGATATATATACATCCAGAAAGTATGTAAAATAGAAATAATAACAACCATAGCGTTGTTATTTAATTGTTGTGATATTTCTATAACATTTTCGAATAATAAGGGTTATAATGCTAGATTATCTTATAAGCTTCTTTAGCCTATCCGATTCTGGTTCAACTCCTTAGCGTGGCAAACATTTATACCTACAACCATATCTGTTGATGAATACTTTATAGATAAAGATATTAATGGTGCAAATAATATTGGTGAATGTGTTAATATAAGAAATATCTAATATATATAATAACATTTTTAAAATTTCATAGAAATAAAACTATAATAAAAAGGTGATATATATTTGGTGGCATCGGACAGCTACATGAAATCGTAGATGAGAAAGGAACATACGAAATATTTAATCAATTTTGTAGATATATATACAACTATTTTTTGAACTGGGAAAGAGAGGGAGGGAGAATTTTGCGAGAAAATTGTTTTTGTAAGTTTATCTTTTTCTTCTTTACCTTTCTTCTTGTATATAGCCAATTTGTTATGATGTTAGAAATGTATTGACGCAAATATCCCTGAGTTTAGGGTATCGCGTTATAGGAAGTTAATAAAGTTAGTTAGTTAGTTAAAGGGATATATTGGATCAAAATACTGATCAATATTTTGATCGAATATATGTATTTTTAATTATAGAGATCTATTTGTAGATTTCTCTATTTTCAAAAAGATGGAACTATATAAGTTCACGAGTTCATTACTGGTTGTCGTTCAAGATAATTCGTCGAAGTACCCTACACGTCTAGTTCTATTTAGTTACACTTGCTTTACAGTTAAGCTACCTTTAACCACATACACGTTAATTTATAAGGCTTTACAGAGTGTCCCTAGATGCATAAGCTAAATAGGCCAGTATCCTGCAACAAAGTTTCTTTATTACATTATAGAAATCAAGATGGCCCGCTTTCGAATATTGATAACTATTCTATGGCCTTTTATAAAAATAAACATTCGTACTAACATCCCCTCAACTAGGCCCTTAGAAGCGTTCTGTATACTAAAGAGCAGCTTGCCACTATGATTATTATAATGAGCTAAAGAAACTTCGGTGCCGAGTCGTGACTTATTACATATAGAATGTCGGCAATTCACTAAGATAGACTTTATAGTTAAATATATATCTAGATAGTCCTTTATTATTCTTCTAAACTTTCGATATGTGAGGGATTGTGTGTTTAGCAGCACATCTGTGATCTGCTTTATCAAAATTTGTGTTTATGATTGAATCATGAATTCCAAGGATCAGTAATTATTCATGAACTAGAGCTGAGACTTTCTAACGTTGGAGTGGGATAAATACAGTAAGATTTAAATCATTTTAATCAGGGCCGCTCGAATGTTTCGACCGGAGGAGACCTTTCAGGATCGACGCAAAATGACGTAAAATTCTAATGATATCACAAATCACAATTTTAAATCCTCTTATATCATATACTCTTGGACAGAACTTAAAGTAGTTCAACTTTTTATCATGTGTGTTCAGACAATAATTCTAAAATATAGTTGATACACAGACACCTCTTTTTATAAGAAATGGAAACATTATAAACACAAATGTTTCCGCGTGAGGGTTCACCACTGATGAGCCAAGCCCTCCCAATATATTTCTTTACGATGCACTAGCGCGCCATCTGTTATCAAATTACAAAACTATTTTGTAAATAGTTTTGTAATATATTTTTTCATCGCAGTAAGGACAGTAGAAGTTTGTTCTGTGTAATAAAAATAAACATTCGTGCTTAATAATGTTTCCATTTATTATGTATAGATGGCACGTTGTCGCCTTATAACACCCTTATTTAAGACATACAAGATAACCAAGTGTGGATAAAATTGCCTCAGTATCCTTAAAAAAAAAAAAAAACGACGACCGGCGACATAAAAATTTCCGCTTCCTTAAGTCTTTTCACGAGTGTATATATATCAATACCTGGAAGAGATTTATAATATGTTATGAAAGATATAACCATTTGCATATCGACAGGATTGTTAAAAAAACTTAAAATAGAGATCATTTATAAGTCCTCAATGGAAAGGATATTTTCAATACATAAATATATATATTTTTTTAAAAGCATACGAGCGACGATATCAAAAACCTTCCAATACTTATATTTTGTCCATGAGTGTATATTTAGTCAATAATATTAGAAGATTGTCGGGAGATTTGGAAGAGAAGAGGTGAAGATGAAAATGGGAGGGACGTAGCGAGAAATCCAGCCCTGGGCGCCTAGAACCCACGGGAGGAAACTGGTCTCTCGTGGGACTACTTCATTTACAATCTAAACCCCAAGTTAATTATTGTCTTTCGATTTGGGTTAAACATATATAAATACACTCATGGACAAACCTTAAGGAAGTTGTGTCTTTTACAATATACATCGGGATTCAGATAATAACTCTGAAAGATATTTGATACACAGTGAACTTTATTTAAAACCCAGGAGATAACCAAGTGTGAAAAAATTTGCCTCTCTCTTCTTAAAAAAAAAACAGACACTGGCGGCTTCAAAACCTTTCCACTTTTTAAGTTTTGTCAATGAGTGTAAACTATATATTCCAGCAGATCTCTTTTTCCAATTCATTTCAATTTAAAGTTTTTTATGTATGTCTGGTCTACCATTAGGGTTTCAAAACATAATATCCAAACTTATAACAAATGTTAATTCATACTATAGATATATTACTAAATACAACTATTTATAATCATATTATAAAATAAAAAAACCTTTAAAAATCTTTAAAAAAAAAAAGGATAAAATATAAAATCATAAAAAATATATATATATATACTAACAATCTTATCTACCTTCTTTATAAAACTCTTTTTTTTTTTTTTCCTTATTATTAGTTTGATTAAAAGTGCATGGTTCTGTCTTTCTCTCTTTTTTCTAACTATTATATATATTCTATCTTCGATTATTCTATATATAGGATTAGAGTATGTCTGAATGACGTGTAAAAGCCGATGTAATAGACGTTACTTTGTTAATTTTTATTGTTATTAATTATAAATATATAATTAACTTGAGGATGTAGTAGAAGTAAAGGATTTTTTTTTTTCTCTCTCTATCTACAAATTAATAACATTTTACAAATTTTATAATTTGAATTTAAATGATCATAATAGTGAAGATAATCTTAATACAAAACTGGACTATAAAATTAAATAACTATTTATTATTATAATTAATTTAGCTTGCTAATCTAATCAAATCTAACTGATATAAGTTATCATTATTATCAGTTTGCTCCTTAAGTTTTAAAATTAGAATCACTGTTATAATTTTGTTATATAGTTTCTACACTATATTCTAACATATATATATTTATATTCATATATTATTTTCACTTAATCAATTGTAATTTTTTATGGGAATTGAATAATATTTTTAATGAATTATTGGGAATATTTGACATATATAAGACCTAAGCCCGAAAGAAATCACGAATGATTATTTTAAAACCAGATATAAAAAAAAACATCCGTATTGTATTATATGGAAAATATAGGTAGGATTACCAACTGATGATCCAAGCCCTCCCAATATTTTTCATCGCAGTAAAAACATTAGAAAGTTCGTTCTATTTGGTTAAAAAAAAAACATTCGTGCTTTATGATGTTTTATTGCTTATGTAAAGATGGCGCGCTATTGCCTTATGCTTAACATGCGATATTCTATTTATTTGGTAAAACCTATTTTGAATAAATATAAAAACACACAAGACAAGAATTTAGAATAACCTTAGAAACATTATTTCCTATTTAAAATAATAAAAACCGCCATTTCTAAGAAAATATAGAAGCCAACGATGTGACGTGTTTCTTTATTTAAAAGGTATATAATTTGTGATAATTTTCGAACAATAATGAAAGCTCACACATCAAGCTTATACCTTTGAAATGAACAACCTCGTCGCTCTTAGCTTTTTACTCTTTTTTGAAATATTTACCATTGCTCTTACAAGAATGGTTAAAATGAATTGTTTGTTTAAATACGCTACATTTGCCCTGGAGTAGATAACGTGCATATATATACCTTAGATATTACTCATTAATGATCTTTTTAGCGACCATGCCAGGTTAGAGACACTTTCTAAAGTCTCCAATTTCCTAAATCAAAGTCTATAATCTAACTAGTGGCTAATGAAATTGGTCCCAAAAGAATCAATTTATTTTTAAAATGACTTCAAGTAGCAGAGAGAGAGAACCTCTTTGTTTATATTATTCAAACAAGAATGCCTCGTTTCCCTAAGAAAATGGATAAGTAATGAGGAGGATTTTGAATTATGAAAATTTAGTGTTCTCTCAAACGATATAATCTCTTTTGTAATGAGATATATAGATCGTCTTGTGTGCCGAATAGCTTGTACGATCGTCCTCATATAAAAGAAGCTCTTCTTCCTGACTTGTGTTTCTTCTTCTATAGCGAATAGGGAGACTATCGTTGTCTTAAAGGACTTTTGACCTCGATTCTATATTTATTTTTCTTCCGTTAATGAGTAGGCCTCGATAAAGGTCACTGTAGAAGAAGGAACACAAGTCGGAAGGAGGAGCTTCTTTTACAAGAGGACAATCGTACATGCTTTCAGGCAAGACGTCCTTCTAGGGAAGTCCGACCACATCAGTTCCCCCTGGACCCTTTGAATACTGACCAAATTCTGGTACAATGTGACTAACGTGGCAACGGCACACATTCTCCTATGAAGAGCAACAAGAACTACGGGTGTCATAGAATTCTGGACCTGAACAATTGTTATTGGGGTATTTGTACGAGGTTTTCGGAGAAAATATTCCGTACTCTATCTTTCAATCTTAACGAAGAAGGATGAAATTCAGACTTTCACATATTTGATTGAATGGGAGATGGCATCTCCACTTGGGGAGCTGAAGATAATTTGAGCCACTTATATCATTTGGAGAGATATTCATAATATCAAATAGGGTTGAAATTATGACAGCGATAAAATCTCTATAGAAGCAAGATATATAGAGTGTCTTGCCCAAAACCTTGTACGATCCTCTTCATATAAAAGAAGCTCTTCTTCTTGACTTGTGTTTCTTCTTCCATAGCGAATAGGGAGATTATCGTTGTCTCAAAGGACACTCAGTCTCGATTCTACAAATATATTTAAAAAAAAAACTTTAATTTATATATAACTATTTATAATATCACGGAGCAAGCTAAATAAATGTTTTGTTTATTTTTGCTCCACTAGATGGCGCTCTGCCATCTAAAAAGCACATGTGCTTTATTGTGCTTTATTCTTTATTTTTAATATCAACACCTGACCCACTTATATTTTATTTTTTTCTATTGTTTTTTTCATGTGTTAAGCGTCTTTGCGCAAATTTGGCCTTAAATACCCATTTCTTGATTTCTCAGGAAGCCCCTGGGACCAATAATATTTTTTGGTCGCGGTGGTTACAGCCTACTCCACGCTGACGAGCGCCAACAGCGCGAAACGCGTTCGTGGATGGCTTTTCTCGATTTATCAAGAAATTGGGTTGGCCAAATATCACGGAGCAAGCTAAATAAACGTTTAGTTTATTTTTGATCCACTAGATGGCGCTATGCCATCTAAAAAGCACATATGCTCGTGGTCAGGAGATGCCTTATTTATTTCTAATATATATATATGTTATAATAAAAAAATAATTCTGTTTGATTTTTGATAATTAGTTATATAGAATTAATACTTGATGCTGATTATTTTGAGAATAGAGATATTTGTTGAGCAGTCGTTACAATGATTAAATAAAATCAGTTATCAAAATAGATTTAATTGAACTTATGGAATATATAAAAAACATGGTTTGATAAAAATGGTGCCTGGCTTAAGGCGAGTAAACAAGGAAAACAAAAGATTATTTACATAATGTACAAAGTTTTGAGCCGGCCTTCGGGAGTTTATACTCGTATATGCAAAGCGTGACCTCTGGCGGTCGATTTAACAGAATTTGAATCTATGATATATATTTTAAATAAAATAATATTTTTATATAACATTCCCCCCTGTGGAGAGAATAATATTGAATTACAAAACTATTTTAGAGGCGTAATATTCTTTTTAAAATAAAACAATTTCTACTGTCCTTACTGCAATGGAAAAATTAAAGGGAGGGCCTGGCTCATCAGTGGTTCACCACTGATGAGCCAGGCCCTCCCTTTAATTTTTCCATTGCAGTAAGGACAGTAGAAATTGTTTTATTTTAAAAAGAATATTACGCCTCTAAAATAGTTTTGTAATTTGATAACAGATTGCGCGCTAGTGCATCGTAGAATAATATTGGTTAATTTAGAGTAAAGTGATAAAAATATAGCTTTAAAAAAATATAAAATGATTGATAGAGAGAAAATAACGTGAGAGGTGATATTCACTTATCATATTGGTTTTTGGATGGTAACCAATGATGGTAACCAATGCAATGATGCACAATGTGAATAATGATAACAGAAATATGGTAAAGAGTAAAAATGTGGTAAGAGTGAAAATGTGGTAAAGAGTGAAAATGTAGAAAAGAGAGAAAAAAAAGTGTTCCATAATCGTATTGGCTTATTGTGAACCAATGGATTGGAAATGACATGAAAAAATACGCATTATAATATTAAATATGAAGAAGAAAAATAAAATGAATAATAAATTACTAAAGTATTTGAATGAAAAATAAAGAAGAACAACATAGAAAACAATATAAAAAAATAATTGGCAAAATATATATGGCAATGCCAAAACTTTTGAAGATTATAAGAAAAGGGCATTTATGAGAAAAAGCAATAAGTTGAGACAAAGTTTATATACAAAGGAAAATGTGCAAATAAGGAATGAACATGTTAAGATTTAAAAAAGGTAATATAGTAAGAATAAAAAATGGTCATTTAAAAAATAATCAAGGTGAACAAAAACAAAAGTTGAAATTTACATATGTTGGTCTCGCTAAATTTACATATTAGTTAGGTACGCTTTCAGATATTACATATGAAATAGGTAATGGGGTAAAAATGAAATATTTAAAATAATAACATTAAGTAATGAGATTATATAAGAAAAATATCGAAATATTAAAAGAGAGAGAAGAAGAGTTTGGGAATTTCAGATATAAGATAGAAATGTGAAGCTATAAGGTATTGTTGTTATTAACGAAAAAATATAGTAGGAATATGATTAACAAGGTTTAAGACTAGTTTACAAAAATATTGAAGATGTGAGAAATAGGTAATGTTATTTTGTTGTTGTCCTCATGGCCGACTGTTATACATATAGAATTTTGAAAAATGATATTTATAAATGGTTTAGATTATTTGAAGATAAAAAATAGCATGAGGTATATTATGGCATTTAGGAGCTAACTACACAAAGAAAAACTAAGGATTAAAAGGATTAAAGGGTGTGATAAAATTTAATGGTCAAAACAACTATGGCAAAATTGATACAGAAAAATAATTTGACAAAAAAGTATTTTTAAGCAAATAAGCGATTGAAAACTATTTAGAAGCATGGGTGAAAATTACAAGTTAAAATTAGGTGAACTGCACAAAATGTTTAATACAAAGTACCTTGAAATGGATGATTCCGGCTGGAGTTGAATTTTCGGGAGATGGCTGGCGTTGGGCGGAAGATGTGATGGCTGGAGATATCCAACCTCGGATGTGGAGATGGCTATGTTTGTTTCGAGATGGCTATGTTTTCTTGAATTGGGCTTGGATGTTTGTGGAGAAGGCTATGATTGCTTCGAGATGGCTATGATTGCTTCGAGATGGCTATGTTTGTTTGGAGGTGGCAATGTTTGTTTGGAGAAGGCTATGTTTGCTTGGAGATGGCTATGTTTGTTTGGAGATGGCAATGTTTGTTTGGAGAAGGCTATGTTTGCTTGGAGATGGCTATGTTTGTTTGGAGAAGGCTATTTTGTTTTGAGATGGCTATGTTTGCACGGAGATGGCTATTCTTGCATGGAGAAGGCTATGTTTGTTTGGAGAAGGCTATGTTTGCTTGGAGATGGCTATGTTTGCTTGGAGATGGCTATGTTTGCTTGGAGAAGGCTATGTTTATTTGGAGAAGGCTATGTTTTCTTGGAGAAGGCTATGTTTGATTGGGGTAGTTTATGTTTGATTTGCATAATTGAAAATAAGCTTTATTGGTTGATGTCTATTGTTGATTGTAGATGTAAATTGTTGATTGTAGTAAGCTATTTTTGATTGTAGAAGAATTGCAAGAACAACAACGAGTTTATATATGCAAAGCGTGACCTCTGGCGGTCGATTTAACAGACTTTGAATCTATGATATATATTTTAAATAAAATAATATATATATATATATATTAAATTTATTTCTTTGATATCTTCCTATAATCTATTTATTAACTAACTGTTAAATATTTCAATATATTAAAAAAATTACACTCTTTATAAATTTTTACTTTTTTATACTTCATAAATCATTTTGGTCATATTTTAAAATTGATATATTAACAGAGAGATATTGGATATATCCCAGATAATAAAAAATCACTCTACTTGAATATTCTTCAAGAAGCTGTTCAATAAAAATATCACATTTTAATATCACACATCTTTATTTATCTTTATCGGATTGACTGTTTTATTGGCCATTTGGGTCAAATTTTATTTTAATAAATCGCAGAGAGAATAAGTAGAGACTCTTGACTGCACAATATTAAACAATATCATAGCGAGAGATTTATTCCCATCAATATTTTTCAATAAATCTATTTATGATTGGATTTTTCACTTATTGTTATTTATAGCCTTGGGCCTATTTTTACTTTATTATTTTGGTCGAATATTATTAAATTAATTCATAGATATTATAAATCTATTTATTATTATGTTCGAATTTATTATCTTATTCCCTCATTTTAAATAAACCACACAAACTTATTTAAATAATTTACTGAATATTATTGAATAAATGAAATATTTACTTTAGATGAATCAGCGAAACTATATATTCTTTTTTAATCTTATAAAAATTATATATAATAATCCATTTTTTGATATTTAGGAATATCTTTTAATATATGTATGTTTTTTTTTCAATAAATAAATATTAACATATTTAAATAGTGTGAAAAAATAGTAAAAATGTGATATTGTACTAGGATAAATATATTTAAATAGGTTTTACACTTTTAAGAAAAATGTTTCACTTCAATATGGCAACAAACATACATCCAATACTTTAATAATAGCTATTTCATACTATAATGCCACAAGATTTTTCATTTTAATACCCCCCAATATTTCAAAATTTAATAACGGCATTTTCATTTTTAAACGTTGAATTTCGATATTATTTGATTTTATAGAATTTTATAGTAAAGTATTTTAATTTTAATAGGAATATATATATATATATATATACCTTTATTTTAATTGGAATTGGTCAATTATAAAAAAAAATAATATCTGTTTTAGTTAATAAATAGAAATAATATAATTGAGATTTTCTCTCAATTAGAGTTAATTATTACTGCTAAATATATGACGTTAATTATTCATTATATTCGGTACAAGCTGCTTCCAAGCATAAATTTCAGCATTAATAATATGTAGTTTTTTAAATGGCTTTTTCATTCTGAATGAAATCATCGCCCAAGTTAGAATTTTGGTTCAGATATTATTCTATTGCATGCGTAACAAGCTATTATTTTTGTTAAAATATAGGTTTTTTATTTTTAATTTACGAGCCTCTATTCATTTTAAAATTAGTAGAAATAAGACGATAATATTTTAATAATATATTTAGTTGTGTTTTAAAGTGTCTTAATTAAATATTATATAAAAATGTCCATGTGTAAAATGAAAAATGTCTAAATATAAATTAAAATTGTCTAATTAAAAGTTAAAAACCTATAAATAATATATTATTATTCATTTAAATATATATATATATATATGGTAATTTAAACCAACAACCCCATATTGTATAATACTTATAACAAGATTTTCATGTTGTATAATAGAAACACATCTGTAAATGATTATACGCATTATTGACATGTGTCATTACATCATCATATGTAATGTACTTTGTACAAACTGAGGATAAATAAATAATACTCTGTGATAGATTAAGAGTTGAGCTGAAGCAAGAGATAGAAGTCAAAAACGTCTAAAATCAATTAGATTTAGAAACCCCAAAACAACATTTAAAGATAGATAGGAAACTGTCAGGACGGCGCCAGTGTAAATTTTCGCCAGACGATCCACGCTCTTGTCGCATCTGCTGAAATTCAATACTTCCTTTCTCGGAAAAGATATGTAAAGCCTCCGTCCTAGCCAAAAATATAGTCACTTCACCATCAGCGGAAGCCCTCGTCGGTTGTCACCAAGGTCCTCCTCATCGACCATTTAGACCAGTAAGAACTCTTCTATCTCCATCTTTCGCTCCTAGCTCAACTTTTATCTGTTCACGGAACTTTCTTAGTGCAACTGTGTCTTCGTTTTTGTGTGGACATTCCCAAGCTTTCCACTCTGCCTCGACCACGACTGCCTGTGAGAACTGTTAAAGGTCTCCCAAGGTGCAGAGAGGTACTGGAAAACTCTCCACGCCCTGACTGTCCCTCTCGGTTACTACAGGTTTGCCCCTTTCGGTTACCATACCACAGCGAAAGACCCTCGGGACTCACACCATAGTTTAAGTCGACTGGATACCACACCACATTTTTAAGTCAACAGGATTCTACAAGAGTCAACAGGACCTCATCACACATATATTTATTATTTATCAGTTTTTG
>CP092868.1:73742647-73795379 GCA_030710605.1 Cordylochernes scorpioides
TCAACACAAGGTCAGTAGAAATTGTTTAATTTTAAAAAGAATCTTACGCGTCTAAAATAGTTTCGAATTTTCATAGTATGTAAATCCCGAAACATCCAAAACTTCAAATTCTTGTTTAATTGAATTTTTCTCTTCCCTCTCTCTTGATTGTTTAAACTATTGTTATTTTGAACTATAGATAAATTGAAAATTTTCTCTGGTCCCCCTTTAGTTTCAAATTATCAAGAGTCGACTGTATATAAATAGAAGCATGGGGCTCCTCTCCGGTCAAAATAAACGTCAAACCTAGACGCCTTCGCAGCAAACTAGCTTAGCCACTTTGAGCCAATAGCCCGAAACCATTGTCTCTAGGTGGACACTTCTCAGTTTTCCCAAGCTGGTGTTGTGGCTTTGTCGCCGAACCGAGGGTGCTAATTTGCGGAGACGGTCAATAGATGGCGTCTAGTTTTGATGTTTATTTTGACGGGAGAGGATAACAATGCTTCTATAGATAAATTTCCTCCCGGCAAAATTTTCATATATGTATATATAATTTAAAATATAGTGAAATATAAGTATAAAATAGTTTCATAAAAAGTATGAAAATTAAAATAGGAAAATATTAATTTAAATTCAAATTGTTTTTATTCAACTTCAAAATACTTTGATTTTATTTCATACAGTTATTTTAAACTCTATAAAATAATGTTATTTATAATTAGATATAGGTTCGCAACTTTACAACGCCGATATTAATTTTTTTAATTGTAAAAAAAAAAAATTATCCAATGGAATCTCTAAATGTTAACATTATAGCATGGAATTACATTATTAAACGTTAAAAGGTTGAATTGAAATGCCAACATTTTTATACATGCACTGAATTTGAAAAAAAAACCTTTCAAAATAAATATTCTCAGATTAATATCTAAAAATGATTTTTAACAAATCAAAATGTTCAAAACGATATTTAAAAATTTAAATAACAATGCAAAATGTTTTACAATATTTTATAAAATCCCATTTCTTACTAATAATATAATTTTTACAATCCAACGTATTTCTTATTAAAATAAAATATAATATAATGGCATTTTATTTTTTAAAAAATACTTAGAAATAGATTCCAGATAATGAAATGTTATATAACAGGTTTTATTAAATATTTTTATTGGACTGTAGAAAAAATTAACCTTTCTGTTTTCAGCAAGAAAAACTACTTTTATAATCATTGGAAACGTTTTATTGCTTGTAATTTTAGGCCTTTCTCAGTTATTTTTATAACCCTTCCTCAGTAAATTATCTAGAGCCTTAATAATTTCGAAACTTTCTTTTTAACTACTAAAAAAATAACAACATAAATGTCTTCTGGAATAAAATAACTAATATATTTTGAAATCTGAATATACATATTACTTTTTAAATACATTTCGTATAATATATTAAAATGTATATTTGCCCTTCGAAATTCACAAAAATAATATTATTAATAATAAATTATATATAGGTTTTGAAATTTCAAAATACATACACTTTAATGACAACAGTTTCATTTAGGTGGTATTTTTCGATTTTATTTGAACTATTTTTTATATCTATTTTATTATATTTTATATTTATATATACAAGAAATGATTACAACTTAATATATTATATCGAAATGATAAGTGCAAAGAGTTTTATTGAATAAAATAAACACAAAAATTTTTAAATAGAAAATTGTTAATAACAAAAAAAAATTTTTTAATGTGCTTATTTTTATCTCTACAGACCTTATTGCATTGATATAAGTTTTTGACTGATAGGATTTGGGTCATCAGTGATGAACCATCTGGAACCGCTGAGAGAGCTCATCACTGATGAGTCCAATCCTATCATTCAATAACTTTTATTATTGCGGTAATGTCTGTGAAGATTAAAATAAACACATTGCAAAAAAAGAAAATTAATTCTAACAGATTTATCGATAGATTGAAATTAAATTTATAAATGTATATTTTATTTTTAAACGGTTTTTCGAATTTTTAAAAATATTCTAACAATTTTGCTAGATATATTTTATTATTGTATTTTGTTTTAATTGAAATCAGTCTATTTTTGACATTTTTATATCCGTTTTAATCAAGTATCAGAAAAAAGGTTATTTTGGATTTTTCTCAAGTAAATTAACCACTGTTTGATATAGCCTTAAATTTTCCTTTATTTCTGTGCATGATGCTTCCCAGTTTAAATTTAAACTGTTTTCATAACTTGTTTTTAAAAACCTTTTTAAAGTTAAATCAAGACCACGCGAGTGAGTATTTCAGCTTAGCTATGTTTCCACTGCATTTATGAAAAAATAATGTTCTATATATATTAGTAAAAAAAGAAAAAAGCATCTCATTATCGGGCAACTTAATGTTGCTGATGGCTTGCGCCATCTATCGGAATAAATATAAACTATTCGTTGATTTTTTATCATTCCAGAAGTGGCCAAATGCCCATTCTTGATAAATAAATAAAATCTAACCACGTACGCGTTTCGGGCTGTTGGCCTCCGTCAGCGTGGTGCAAGCTGTACCAGTACCACCGCCACCAAAGGAAAGGTTTGCCATGGTGGAGCATGGTCTCCGATCGGAACATCAGCCAGATTGGGAAAATATTTCCTGAACTCACACCAGAGGAAGTTCCTGGAGGCCATAGCATCAATTAAGGACCTTGCTAGTGTAAACAGATATGAAGAAATCCCCGAACCTTATGTGTCTCTTTTAACTTATTTTTTTTTTAAATAATAATCGCAGTCAACTTTATTTGTTTCTTGTTTCCTTACATTTTGTTTCAAAAACATTTTATAAAATACCGCATTCAAAAAAGCCTTTAATTCTCATAATATTTTATTGTATTATTATTATTTTTTTTTATGTATAATTATCAATAATTGTTTTTGAGCAATGAAAAAATTTGTTTTCTTGTGATCTACAATAATTTGTAAATTAAATTCACTGTGCAATAAATGGATAAAGAGGGAGCAATCTCTCGAAATATTTTGAGAAAATGTTTTTTTTTTTCTTTACAGATCCAGATACGCCCTTTTATATAATGATTAATATTGTTTTAAAATATGCATAATACAGACAAATAAACAGATTACATTAAAACGATATAAATAACAGAATCAAGAGAGTTTTATACAAGTATTATTAATACGATAAATATGTTGTAATTTATTTTATGAAATAATTTAACACATTTACTGGCTGGTAAAGCATTAGAAATTGAATGAAGCAGAAAAGGGAACGAACGTGATCTGAATTTAAAACATCAAATGCAGCGTTCATTTTAAACGTATTTCAGATCTTTAAAAAAATTAAAAATTATATTCGCTTCCCATCGAATTTTAACACGTTATTAGAATAATTTCATCACTTTGGAAGTATTCCTATGATTTTTTAGAGTAAAATATATCTATCTTCAAATTAAAATGTCTAGAAACGTTCAATCTAACTGAAGTAATTTCCAATTATATATTTATGGTATATTTCCAACACAGTAAAAAATAAAGGAAGTAGATTGGCTATTGCGTGACTTCTTTAAACCGATTAGATGGAATTATAGGTTAATTGGCATGATAGGTTAATTATAAAATAATTTCACATACCTTTTTCTTATAGCGCTCAATAATTATTTAAAATAATAAAAATAGTATTTAATATGGAATCACTATTTAAATATATTAAATAAATAAAATAATTGAGAAAATGGGGGCATCTCCTTATCGTGCAACTTAAAGTTGCTGATGGCCTGCACCATCTATCAGAATAATAAGCCATCAGCAACTTTAAGGTGCTCAATAAGGAGATGCCCCCGCTTTTTTAAATTTATGCACTTTTTACTAGTACAATATTATATTTGTACTATTTTTTAAATTTAAAAAAATATTTTTTTAAACAATTCTTCTAACACAATCGTCCTTACTTACTGAGGTTGACAGCAATTATTATCCAAACTCATGGAAAAAAATTAAGGAAGTTGTACCTTTCAGCATTTATATCAATATTAACACCATAACTCTGAAAGATATTTGATAAACAGTTATCTTTATTGTAGACACACGAGATAACCAAGTTTGAACAAAATTGACTCTGTCTACTTAGAAAAATAGATAGCCGGCGATATCAAAGACCTTGCACTTCTTTATGTTTTGTCTATGCGTGTAATCTTTGCTTTCTGAAGAGAGAGATCTATGACCTATCATAAAATACTCATCAGCAACGGGCTACCTCCGCTATATCCACTATACTATCCCAAAACATCTAATTCTGGATTTTAAAAGAATGTTATTCACTATATCTCAATCAAAAATATATAAAAATAATCAATATATGACACCTTCTTAAGTTTTCTCCATGAGTGTATATCTAATCATTTGCTACTTGATGGACTTGGGACTTCCGAGTGTGTTTGATACGCCTGCATGTCTTCATGACACCGCTCAGCACAATGTCCCTTAATACTTCACCAACAACCATCGTTAGTCCTGTCTATAAACAATCCTCGGACTTCTCACCACATGGCTCTAATAGTCCAACGGTTATAGTTCCGCATTCTGATATTCACCCGGCACATCTTTATTTGCCGTTCTATATTGAGACATCTCTTATACCTTGTTTCCGCTCTCTAGATATCTATCTTTGTGAAATACATACAAAATAATTAAACAATATAGCGACAGTGAAGATTTAAAAATATATACGGATCGCTAATTAAATAATACTTAGGTCAATAGATCCTTTTGTTACCTTGAATTAAATCTAAGAGAATTGATAAAACCCAGGAATTGGTCTTAAAACAAATTCTGCTTAAACAAAGAATATTATTATTATATTCTATCATGAATCCTTAATTTCTAACCAATATATTGTAGAGGTAATATATAACACAACATAAAGTTGTGGAAGGGTGATATTCACGTATCCAAAGAGGCACTTCTCCCATTGAATATCCATCAAAACGAGGCATTTATTAATCACCCTAGTAAATATCTTTACTAGTGATGATAAGAATGGACCGCGATAACAGTTTTGGTAAATTCAGATAAAAGGTAAACTTGTAAAACATGGTTTTGGGCTTTTGGCCCTCATCAGTATAGGAACGGCTTCTATTTCATAAGATCCCACAAGAGAGGAATGCTTAAGCATCTTTTTGATAAATTTGACCGCTTTCATTACTCAGGTGTTTGTTACGATGCACTAGCGCGCCATCTGTTATCAAATTACGAAACTATTTTAGACGCGTAATATTCTTTTTAAAATATTGCATTGCATTATAACAGCGGTATGGTAGATTAAACTGGCGAAACCGCTGGGAGGGTTCACCACTGATGTGCCAGGCCCTCCCATTAATTTTTCCATTGCAGTAAGGGTAGTAGAAATTGTTTTATTTTAAAAAGAATATTACGCGTCTAAAATAGTTTCGTAATCAGGTGTTTGTGTTTACGTGTGTGTGGAAATACATATTAAGTTGAGAACAGAACGCGGAAGGAGAAAGAGATCATGAAAATAAAACATTTAAAATAAAGAACAATATTATAGCCAGAATTTTATATATACACATGAGCCAAAATACGTGTTATTTGTGTGAGACAAAACCTCCAACGCAGTTACTATTGGCTATTATCACAACATACCGAGGTTTTAATTATTTATATGTTGTAATCTTTCAGGTAATCCCCTTTATCAAACAAACAATAAACACGTATTTTCATATAAAATATTGGACCTGAGTTTTTTCATATATCCTGCCTATGTACAATTAGGATATTTAATATTTATAATATGATTTTTGTCAATGTATTTATATAAATATTATTGGTGGATTAAATATGCAGAATAATCCATTATTATATATATATTAATTCATGAAAATTCGAAACTATTATAGACGCGTATGATTCTTTTATAAAATTAAACAATTTCTGCTGCCCTTACTGCAATGGAAAAATTAATGGGAGGGCCTGGCTCATCAGTGGTGGACCCTCCCAGTTGATGAACCAGGCCCTCCCATTAATTTTTCCATTTACACTAAGGGCAGTAGAAATTGTTCAATTAAAAAAAAAAATCATACGCAGATGGCGCGCTATTGCATCATAATATTGATTTATGTTAGTAGATGTTATTTTATATTGAGATATATATACATCCAGAAAGTATGTAAAATAGAAACAATAACAACCATAGCGTTGTTATTTAATTGTTGTGATATTTCTATAACATTTTCGAATAATAAGGGTTATAATGCTAGATTATCTTATAAGCTTCTTTAGCCTATCCGATTCTGGTTCAACTCCTTAGCGTGGCAAACATTTATACCTACAACCATATCTGTTGATGAATACTTTATAGATAAAGATATTAATGGTGCAAATAATATTGGTGAATGTGTTAATATAAGAAATATCTAATATATATAATAACATTTTTAAAATTTCATAGAAATAAAACTATAATAAAAAGGTGATATATAAAAGAACATACGAAATATTTAATCAATTTTGTAGATATATATACAACTATTTTTTGAACTGGGAAAGAGAGGGAGGGAGAATTTTGCGAGAAAATTGTTTTTGTAAGTTTATCTTTTTCTTCTTTACCTTTCTTCTTGTATATAGCCAATTTGTTATGATGTTAGAAATGTATTGACGCAAATATCCCTGAGTTTAGGATATCGCGTTATAGGAAGTTAATAAAGTTAGTTAGTTAGTTAAAGGGATATATTGGATCAAAATACTGATCAATATTTTGATCGAATATATGTATTTTTAATTATAGTGATCTATTTGTAGATTTCTCTATTTTCAAAAAGATGAAACTATATAAGTTCACGAGTTCATTACTGGTTGTCGTTCAAGATAATTCGTCGAAGTACCCTACACGTCTAGTTCTATTTAGTTACACTTGCTTTACAGTTAAGCTACCTTTAACCACATACACGTTAATTTATAAGGCTTTACAGAGTGTCCCTAGATGCATAAGCTAAATAGGCCAGTATCCTGCAACAAAGTTTCTTTATTACATTATAGAAATCAAGATGGCCCGCTTTCGAATATTGATAACTATTCTATGGCCTTTTATAAAAATAAACATTCGTACTAACATCCCTTCAACTAGGCCCTTAGAAGCGTTCTGTATACTAAAGAGCAGCTTGCCACTATGATTATTATAATGAGCTAAAGAAACTTCGGTGCCGAGTCGTGACTTATTACATATAGAATGTCGGCAATTCACTAAGATAGACTTTATAGTTAAATATATATCTAGATAGTCCTTTATTATTCTTCTAAACTTTCGATATGTGAGGGATTGTGTGTTTAGCAGCACATCTGTGATCTGCTTTATCAAAATTTGTGTTTATGATTGAATCATGAATTCCAAGGATCAGTAATTATTCATGAACTAGAGCTGAGACTTTCTAACGTTGGAGTGGGATAAATACAGTAAGATTTAAATCATTTTAATAAGGGCCGCTCGAATGTTTCGACCGGAGGAGACCTTTCAGGATCGACGCAAAATGACGTAAAATTCTAATGATATCACAAATCACAATTTTAAATCCTCTTATATCATATACTCTTGGACAGAACTTAAAGTAGTTCAACTTTTTATCATGTGTGTTCAGACAATAATTCTAAAATATATTTGATACACAGACACCTCTTTTTATAAGAAATGGAAACATTATAAACACAAATGTTTCCGCGTGAGGGTTCACCACTGATGAGCCAAGCCCTCCCAATATATTTTTTTACGATGCACTAGCGCGCCATCTGTTATCAAATTACAAAACTATTTTGTAAATAGTTTTGTAATATATTTTTTCATCGCAGTAAGGACAGTAGAAGTTTGTTCTGTGTAATAAAAATAAACATTCGTGCTTAATAATGTTTCCATTTATTATGTATAGATGGCACGTTGTCGCCTTATAACACCCTTATTTAAGACATACAAGATAACCAAGTGTGGATAAAATTGCCTCAGTATCCTTAAAAAAAAAAAAAACGACGACCGGCGACATAAAAATTTCCGCTTCCTTAAGTCTTTTCACGAGTGTATATATATCAATACCTGGAAGAGATTTATAATATGTTATGAAAGATATAACCATTTGCATATCGACAGGATTGTTAAAAAAACTTAAAATAGAGATCATTTATAAGTCCTCAATGGAAAGGATATTTTCAATACATAAATATATATATATTTTTAAAAGCATACGAGCGACGATATCAAAAACCTTCCACTACTTATATTTTGTCCATGAGTGTATATTTAGTCAATAATATTAGAAGATTGTCGGGAGATTTGGAAGAGAAGAGGTGAAGATGAAAATGGGAGGGACGTAGCGAGAAATCCAGCCCTGGGCGCCTAGAACCCACGGGAGGAAACTGGTCTCTCGTGGGACTACTTCATTTACAATCTAAACCCCAAGTTAATTATTGTCTTTCGATTTGGGTTAAACATATATAAATACACTCATGGACAAACCTTAAGGAATTTGTGTCTTTTACAATATACATCGGGATTCAGATAATAACTCTGAAAGATATTTGATACACAGTGAACTTTATTTAAAACCCAGGAGATAACCAAGTGTGAAAAAATTTGCCTCTCTCTTCTTAAAAAAAAAAAACAGACACTGGCGGCTTCAAAACCTTTCCACTTCTTTAAGTTTTGTCAATGAGTGTAAACTATATATATTCTAACATATATATATTTATATTCATATATTATTTTCACTTAATCAATTGTAATTTTTTATGGGAATTGAATAATATTTTTAATGAATTATTGGGAATATTTGACATATATAAGACCTAAGCCCGAAAGAAATCACGAATGATTATTTTAAAACCAGATATAAAAAAAAAACATCCGTATTGTATTATATGGAAAATATAGGTAGGATTACCAACTGATGATCCAAGCCCTCCCAATATTTTTCATCGCAGTAAAAACATTAGAAAGTTCGTTCTATTTGGTTAAAAAAAAAAACATTCGTGCTTTATGATGTTTTATTGCTTATGTAAAGATGGCGCGCTATTGCCTTATGCTTAACATGCGATATTCTATTTATTTGGTAAAACCTATTTTGAATAAATATAAAAACACACAAGACATGAATTTAGAATAACCTTAGAAACATTATTTCCTATTTAAAATAATAAAAACCGCCATTTCTAAGAAAATATAGAAGCCAACGATGTGACGTGTTTCTTTATTTAAAAGGTATATAATTTGTGATAATTTTCGAACAATAATGAAAGCTCACACATCAAGCTTATACCTTTGAAATGAACAACCTCGTCGCTCTTAGCTTTTTACTCTTCTTTGAAATATTTACCATTGCTCTTACAAGAATGGTTAAAATGAATTGTTTGTTTAAATACGCTACATTTGCCCTGGAGTAGATAACGTGCATATATATATCTTAGATATTACTCATTAATGATCTTTTTAGCGACCATGCCAGGTTAGCGACACTTTCTAAAGTCTCCAATTTCCTAAATCAAAGTCTATAATCTAACTAGTGGCTAATGAAATTGGTCCCAAAAGAATCAATTTATTTTTAAAATGACTTCAAGTAGCAGAGAGAGAGAACCTCTTTGTTTATATTATTCAAACAAGAATGCCTCGTTTCCCTAAGAAAATGGATAAGTAATGATGAGGATTTTGAATTATGAAAATTTAGTATTCTCTCAAACGATATAATCTCTTTTGTAATGAGATATATAGATCGTCTTGTGTGCCGAATAGCTTGTACGATCGTCCTCATATAAAAGAAGCTCTTCTTCCTGACTTGTGTTTCTTCTTCTATAGCGAATAGGGAGACTATCGTTGTCTTAAAGGACTTTTAACCTCGATTCTATATTAATTTTTCTTCCGTTAATGAGTAGGCCTCGATAAAGGTCACTGTAGAAGAAGGAACACAAGTCGGAAGGAGGAGCTTCTTTTTCAAGAGGACAATCGTACATGCTTTCAGGCAAGACGTCCTTCTAGGGAAGTCCGACCACATCAGTTCCCCCTGGACCCTTTGAATACTGACCAAATTCTGGTACAAGGTCACTAACGTGGCAACGGCACACATTCTCCTATGAAGAGCAACAAGAACTACGGGTGTCATAGAATTCTGGACCTGAACAATTGTTATTGGGGTATTTGTACGAGGTTTTCGGAGAAAATATTCCGTACTCTATCTTTCAATCTTAACGAAGAAGGATGAAATTCAGACGTTCACATATTTGATTGAATGGGAGATGGCATCTCCACTTGGGGAGCTCAAGATAATTTGAGCCACTTATATCATTTGGAGAGATATTCATAATATCAAATAGGGTTGAAATTATGACAGCGATAAAATCTCTATTGAAGCAAGATATATAGTGTCTTGCCCAAAACCTTGTACGATTCTCCTCATATAAAAGAAGCTTTCTTCTTGACTTGTGTTTCTTTTTCCATAGCGAATAGGGAGATTATCGTTGTCTCAAAGGACACTCAGTCTCGATTCTATAAATATATTTTTTTCAAAAAAAAAAAACTTTAATTTATATATAACTATTTATAATATCACGGAACAAGCTAAATAAATGTTTATTTTATTTTTGCTCCACTAGATGGCGCTCTGCCATCTAAAAAGCACATGTGCTCGTGGTCAGGAAATGCCTTCTTTATTTCTAATATATATATATGTTATAATAGAAAAAAAATTCTGTTTGATTTTTGATAATTAGTTATATAGAATTAATACTTGATGCTGATTATTTTGAGAATAGAGATATTTGTTGAGCAGTCGTGACAATGATTAAATAAAATCAGTTATCAAAATAGATTTAATTGAACATATGGAATATATAAAAAAACATGGTTTGATAAAAGTGGTGCCTGGCTTAAGGCGAGTAAACAAGGAAAACAAAATATTATTTACATAATGTACAAAGTTTTGAGCCGGCCATCGGGAAAGAACAACAACGAGTTTATACTCGTATATGCAAAGCGTGATCTCTGGCGGTCGATTTAACAGAATTTGAATCTATGATATATATTTTAAATAAAATAATATTTTTATATAACATTTTCCCCCTGTGGAGAGAATAATATTGGTTAATTAAGAGTAAAGTGATAAAAATATAGCTTTAAAAAAGATAAAATGATTGATAGAAAGAAAATAACGTGAGAGGTGATATT
The DNA here is from genome assembly GCA_030710605.1 of Cordylochernes scorpioides. NCBI lineage: Eukaryota > Metazoa > Arthropoda > Arachnida > Pseudoscorpiones > Chernetidae > Cordylochernes > Cordylochernes scorpioides. Next base: position 73,753,843 of record CP092868.1, read on the forward strand.
CACTTATCATATTGGTTTTTGGATGGTAGCCAATGAGGGTAACCAATGCAATGATGCATAATGTGAATAATGATAACAGAAATATGGTAAAGAGTAAAAATGTGGTAAGAGTGAAAATGTGGTAAAGAGTGAAAATGTAGAAAAGAGAGAAAAAAAATGTTCCATATTCGTATTGGCTTATTGTGAACCAATGGATTGGAAATGACATGAAAAAATACGCATTATAATATTAAATATGAGGAAGAAAAATAAAATGAATAATAAATTACAAAAGTATTTGAATGAAAAATAAAGAAGAACAACATAGAAAACAATATAAAAAAATAATTGGCAAAATATATATGGCAATGCCAAAACATTTGAAGATTATAAGAAAAGGGCATTTATGAGAAAAAGCAATAAGTTGAGACAAAGTTCATATACAAAGGAAAATGTGCAAATAAGGAATGAACATCTGATATCAGAATATAAAAACGTTTATGTAGATAAGTATCTTTATTTGATCTTCTCAAGCTTTCGGGCTTGTCTGCCCTTCTACAGGAGAAAACAATATATAACGAAATACAACGCCGCCTGATGCTAAAACTATTATGATTCTATATACATCTAATACATTTATATACATTAGGATATTTTCGCATATTATTTTACTTAAGATATGTTTTTATTAGATTAAGGTATTTAAATATTTTATTATTGTTTTCTATATTCTATGATTTATCTTATAGGTTGGGAATTCTATTATTTTAAGTTAGTTTTAATAATGGTTATTAGCTATTACGTATAAGTTACATATATTAGATATTATTAGCTGTCACTAGGATATATTGTGTTGTATGTTTCGGGCAAGTCTATTTTTCTATTGATGCTGTTGTGTTTTCTGGATAATAAAGATTCAATAATAAGCCTTTGGTATTTGCTATTTATGTTATTGTAATGTATTTTGGGTTCTTCTAATGCGAATGTGTGACCTGTTTCTTTGCAATGTTGGAAAATTAGGGATCTATTGTCTTGGTTTATTATGTTGCGTTTATGCTCATATATTCTATCGCTGACTCTCCTTCCTGTTCCCCCCACGTATTTGATTTGGCAGTTATTGCATTCTAAGGAGTATATTGCTTCTTTTTTGTTAGTGGGTTTTATGATATTAGAATTATTCTTAGATATTGGATTTTTAATGATGGAGCCTATGTTAGGGGAATTACTGTAATATGTTTGGATACCGAAGTTTTTAAGTAGTTGGCTATTGTTATAGATGTTTGTGAAAATGGAATGTAGCATATTGCCCTGTAAATATCTGTGGTTCATTAAAAATCCAATATCTAAGAATAATTCTAATATCATAAAACCCACTAACAAAAAAGAAGCAATATACTCCTTAGAATGCAATAACTGCCAAATCAAATACGTGGGGGAGACAGGAAGGAGAGTCAGCAATAGAATATATGAGCATAAACGCAACATAATAAACCAAGACAATAGATCCCTAATTTTCCAACATTGCAAAGAAACAGGTCACACATTCGCATTAGAAGAACCCAAAATACATTACAATAACATAAATAGCAAATACCAAAGACTTATTATTGAATCTTTATTATCCAGAAAACACAACAGCATCAATAGAAAAATAGACTTGCCCGAAACATACAACACAATATATCCTAGTGACAGCTAATAATATCTAATATATGTAACTTATACGTAATAGCTAATAACCATTATTAAAACTAACTTAAAATAATAGAATTCCCAACCTATAAGATAAATCATAAAATATAGAAAACAATAGTAAAATATGTAAATACTTTAATCTAATAAAAACATATCTTAAGTAAAATAATATGCAAAAATATCCTAATGTATATATATGTATTAGATGTATATAGAATCATAATAGTTTTAGCATCAGGCGGCGTTATATTTCGTTATACGAGGGTTGTCCGTTAAATAAGTTCCACAGAGGTTTTTCATACAGAAAAACAGGTTTATTTGCCCTGAACTATACATTTTCGAAAATATCAGACTTTTTTCATTTTTCTACATATTCCCCGTTTCGTTCGACGCATTTTTGCATTCGGTACACCCACTTATGGAACCCAGAGTCAAAGAACTCTGCCGCCTGGCCGCGTAGAAAGCCTAAAACCGCTTCTTCCAACTCGTCATCGTCCTGGAATTGGGTTCCCCCCAGGTTTTTCTTCAACTCGGGGAAGAATGGAAGTCACTAGGAGCTACGTCTGGGCTGTAAGGTGGGTGTGACACCAATTCCCATTCAAATTCTTCGATGAGGGCAGTGGTTTGATGGGCGGTGTACGGCCGAGCGTTGTCGTGGTGAAAACGCACCCCTTTGGTTAACATCCCTCTCCTCTTGTTCTAAATCGCGTGTCGAAGTTGTTTTAAGGTCTCACAGTACCGGTCGGAATTTATTGTTGTACCCCGACGCATAAAGTCGCACAACAATAGGCCCTTTCGGTTCCAAAAGACGGTAGCCATAAGTTTCAGGCAGAAAGTGTTTGTTTAAACTTTAGAGGTTTTTCGGCGAAGAAGTGTGCTTCCACTGCTTGGATTGCTCCTTTGTCTCCGGTGTGTTGTAGTGTACCCAGGTCACATCACCAGTAACGATCGAATCCAAGAATTCCTCTCCGTCAGTTTCGTGGCAATCGAGAAATTTCTGGGCCGCATCAACCCGCTGCCGTTCATGGTCTTCAGTCAGCATTTTCGGAACCCATATTGCGCAGACCTTTGAATACCCTAAATGTTCATGCAAAATCTTGTCGATGGTGGTTTTACTGACATCAGGAACCAAATCGCAGAGCTTCCGCACAGTAATCCGTCGATCTTCAAGCATTGCCGCTTCGACTTTGGCAATGGTTTCGTCCGAAACCGATGGCCGTCCAGCACGCGGTTCATCGTGGACGTCTGTTCGGCCGTTTTTAAATTCTTTGACCCATCTGCGCACCATCCCGGAACTCATACACCCTTCTCCATACACTTGACAGAGTTCAGTATGAATGTCCTTCGCCGAATTCTTCTTTGCGGCCAAAAATCGAATTACTGACCCTAATTCGCAGCTGGCGGGAGACACGAGGGGAAGGTCCATCACTAACGGCTGCTCAGCCAAGACTAAGCTTACCAGCGACGTGTCCTTGGTGGGAAATTGGAGTGAGGAGAACAAGCTACGAGTCCGTGCAGTCGGCTCGAGCCTAAAAGCGATCCTCATGACAGTGGTGCCCCGTGGAACTTTTTTAACGGACAACCCTCGTATATTGTTTTCTCCTGTAGAAGGGCAGACAAGCCCGTAAGCTTGAGAAGATCAAATAAATATACTTATCTCCATAAACGTTTTTATATTCTGATATCAGATATCCAAAGGAGATTTAAATTGATTCATTTTGAAGGAATGAACATGTTAAGATTTAAAAAAGGTAATATAGTATGAATAAAGAATGGTCATTTAAAAAAGAATCAAGGTGAACAAAAACAAAAGTTGAAATTTACATATGTTGGTCTCGCTAAATTTACCTATTAGTTAGGTACGCTTTCAGATATTACATATGAAATAGGTAATGGGGTAAAAATTAAATTTTTAAAATAATAACATTAAGTAATGAGATTATATAAGAAAAATATCAAAATATTAAAAGAGAGAGAAGAAGAGTTTGGGAATTTCAGATATAAGATAGAAATGTGAAGCTATAAGGTATTGTTGTTATTAACGAAAAAATATAATAGGAATATGATTAACAAGGTTTAAGACTAGTTTACAAAAATATTGAAGATGTGAGAAATAGGTAATGTTATTTTGTTGTTGTCCTCATGGCCGACTGTTATACTTATAGAATTTTGAAAAATGATATTTGTAAATGGTTTAAATTATTTGAAGATAAAAAATAGCATGAGGTATATTATGGTATTTAGGAGCTAACTATACAAAGAAAAACTAACGATTAAAAGGATTAAAGGGTGTGATAAAATTTAAAGGTCAAAACAACTATGGCAAAATTGATACAGAAAAATAATTTGACAAAATAGGTATTTTAAAGCAAATAAGCGATTGAAAACTATTTAGAAGCATGGGTGAAAATTACAAGTTAAAAATAGGTGAACTGCGCAATATTTTAATACAAAGTACCTTGAAATGGATGATTCCGGCTGGAGTTGAATTTTCGGGAGATGGCTGGCGTTGGGCGGAAGATGTGATGGCTGGAGATATCCAACCTCGGATGTGGAGATGGCTATGTTTGTTTCGAGATGGCTATGTTTTCTTGAATTGGGCTTGGTTGTTTGTGGAGAAGGCTATGATTGCTTCGAGATGGCTATGTTTGTTTGGAGGTGGCAATGTTTGTTTGGAGAAGGCTATGTTTGTTTGGAGATGGCTATGTTTGCTTGGAGAAGGCTATGTTTATTTGGAGAAGGCTATGTTTTCTTGGAGAAGGCTATGTTTGATTAGGGATGACTATGGTTGCTTGTAGGTGACTATTTTTCGTTGGAGAAGGCTATTTTAGATTGGGGTAGTTTATGTTTGATTTGCATAATTGAAAATAAGCTTTATTTGTTGATGTCTATTGTTGATTGTAGATGAAAATTGTTGATTGTAGTGGGCTATTTTTGATTATAGAAGAATTGCAAGAACAACAACGAGTTTATATATGCAAAGCGTGACCTCTGGCGGTCGATTTAACATAATTTGAATCTATGATATATATTTTAAATAAAATAATATATATATATGTGATGATTTAAGACCATGGAATTGTTGTAAATAGCCTAGATATCTACTACCACATGTTCCACCCCATAACTGTATATAACTTCTTATGTACTGCACATAGAAAGCCTCAACTAACATCAATCTGTACCGCGTAAGAATCTAATAAAGTATAGCAACTGTACCGATAGAAGGAATGGAGACTAACAGGAGAAAATTAAGGTTAAAACTAATCAGGCTTAGGACAGAAAGTAGAAGTAAGACCTAGGAAGTAGATCTAGAAGAGAACATAATTATTAATAAAGTCACAGTTAACCTTCTGACCCCGGAAACCCTGCGAGCTAAGTTTAAGCCAATACTTCCTGACAAGGCCGGACGTATTTGATAACCACGGAAGTAAATAGAGTCATACACACCCAATACTTCCTGACCAGGCCGGGCGTATCTTCCACCAAAGAAAGCCGCCGGTCCAATTAGAAAGTATCCCCTAAATAGGTCAACCAATAGAAAAACGGGCACGTTCCATCCCTCGACCAATAGGAAAGAAGCTCAGTCTTGGTGTTAAATCGAGAACCTAGAATAGGCAGTCTCCGCTTGGCTCTCAACAAGGTAACACTTGCTCTAAAGATCTCCCTCTCTCCTCATCCCATTCCTTCTTGACGTCAGACGCTTCTTAGTGGAATCTCTGTTTGTTTATTTCACCTTTGGCCCAGCTGTGTCGCCTTCCACCACGACTGCACGGTAGAGTTGACATCGAGGTTCGTCTAGCATCAGGTAACACTGGTCCCAGAGGTCCCAAGATATCACAGACTCCCCCGTCCGAAGAGTCGACAGGATAGTGGACGCCAAGGTACAAGTAAGCAAATAGACCACTGTCTGTACAGAAAGATGGAACAGGGAAGAGAGGAGGATTCAAAGGAGCCCATGAAGACCGATCCCGACTACGAAAGTGGCGAAAACAACACTTTTCCAAAGCAAGAAACCACCCTCGGTAGGACGCAGGAAATTGTCCCCAGCCAGGAAGACGTCACGTCCCCGCCGCCGGTGTCAGATGTCCTAGGGAGGTTGACCACGACGCTACATCAGCTTTCTGCCGTGACCGGACATCGCGAGAGGTGGAATCGCTACGATGGTTCGTACGAGGCGCAGAGCTTCTTCACCAACTACGACGCCCAAGCAGATCGGTACCAACTACAATACTCTACAAGACTGAGAAAGCCACCAAACCTCCTGCAAGCACCCCTCCGAGTTAACAACACGCGAGCGCATGTTACCCGCTCCCCTGATCCTCTCTACACCACGAGCCCAGCGCAAGCAGTGAACCCTAGCTGTCCCATGGGTACCTCGACCACGGCACCAAAACAGGCCTGTTCCGACGCCCTAGACAGCACAACAGTAGGTTCCTCCTCACATAACTTTCGTTGAACAATTGCTCGTTCGAGCTGAACTGCCCAATAATGTAAACCTACCTCTGCTACTTGATACAGGAGCATCTATCGATATAATTAGTCGGAATACTTTTAAAATAATAGAAACCAATTTGCAAAAGAAAATACCTGTTCACCCATTTAAATTAACTATTAATGCCATAGCTAACAATATTTTCACCATAGGTTATATCTTTTTAAACGTAAAAATAGGTAATATAACACAGAATCTAAAATTCCATATCATCGATACACCCTTGCCTTTTATCATATTATCCCTTAACTCCATAAAACGATTTCTACTAATTATAAACTGTTCTCAGCTACTCCTGTATCAAGATAATGTACCTCTACCAACTACCTTATACCAATTCACTTCGTGCAAGCAACACGTGTCCCATGGACAGGTTAATACAACTGTCCCATTTACCAAATTTCCCCCTCCTGGAAAGGGTTGCTCACACGTGGTGAACTCCAACACTCTTATTTAACCTCATTATAATGTTCCTAATCCCATTTTCAACGCCCCTATGTCCTTTTCTTTCATAGCTTTAGACAGAAATAACCTAAGTAACAGCCTTCCAAAACTATTCCAATCGTTAAATTCCCACATAACTACACTCCTTCCTTTTACATGCACATTTAATCATCGACAAATCGCTCTTAACAAAATAAACAACACCCTATCACATCACTTTTTCCAATTGGCACAATTTTCAATGCGCGACTTCACACCCAAATCAAATTTCGAGCCACACAAGCTTTATTACGTCGCCCTACTAAACACACACACAAAAAAAAAATTCACATTAAACGTGCTATATCCACTAATAATATAAAAATTCTCAATATATGTGCGTACAACCAGCACCCATGACTTTGGTAAATTTGTTATTCATAGTAAAACAGATTAGATTTTGTACCAAACAAAGACTTCACGTGACACCTTTTCATTTACAATTTTTTCGCTTCGTGTCACCGAGCTACACCACAAAACTCTTTCACTTTCAGGCCAAAGACGCCTTCATCACGCCTGTGACACATTTAACCACACATTGTCCACGTAGATAGTCGCAATTTCACTCAATTCTAACCTGATATCATTGAATAACATTTTTACTAAGTCCGCTAAAAACCATTCGATTTAATATCAACAGATACAATATCCGAATTTTCGAAATACAAACACAAATCTAACAAATGCTTGAACACAGGATAATTACAACCTCTGTATCTCCCGATGTCAATCCCATAACGCTTGTCACCAAACGTGACAAATCAAAACGCTTTTGCGTTTACAATTATAGAAATAAAATCTCCGAGCGTATTCCGAAGTAACATACCCAATGTCACTAATTCATGGCCATCAGAAAACCGCGTTTACAAAGGTGGGAGACAACCACCAAGCAAGCTGCCCCCACAAAGGGCCTCTGACCCAAATAAATATGCCCCGCCGGAACTCGCTAATAATAAATTCGAAGGGAGATGAACAAACAAACAGCCGACATCTTGTTACCGCCCGTCGCCACCCCGATGTCACTCTAATGGATTTTCGCTACCTATTAAATTAAATATTAGTGCGTACCTTTTACTATATATCATTCTAATCCCTAACCAATTTCTACGCCGATATCCCGTTTAGCTACTAATAACTTGCTTAACACGTTATTTTACATTTACTAACATATCAGTCCACTTAACATCGACACTTAGAACCAAGGAAAAAATTTTACCTAAAAATCACACACACCCACACATGTTTAAAAAAAAAAAAACAAAAACAACAACAACAACAACAACCGTTTATCGGTTAGAATAGATCGCCGTGTTTCTCCTGCACACACAGAATAAATGCCGCTTTAGGAAGAATCACGTTTTCACCTAAACGTGGCGCAGGGAACAAAAAATCGACAACATTAGGACTCAGTAAGTTTCACAGTTAGAAACAATGTGATCCACGAGTCGCATCAAACTTAAAACAAATTCGATAAGTTAGAACAACTTAGGCCAACAAGACCAAAGATATCGCGATCGAGGACAATTTAAAGCTCTCTCTACCCAACCTAAAAAACAGGAACATTACGTTTGGCCTACAACTTTCCATTCTTTCACGATATATAATTTCTATGTATAATTTTACCTGCTCTTCTTTCTCGATGAACATTTTTTAAAATTTTTCATTTTAATATTCTTTATATAATCATTATCTAGCTCTTATAATTGTTTTTTTTATTTACGTCAACCAATCAGTTTAGATTATTGTCATTTTATTTTATTTTTCTTTACCAAAACTTATTTACTTTTGCTTTATGACTCTATTTTATAATCAACTTTATATTTAATCTTTCATATCTAATAATCTCAAGTTATATTTCATGCTTATATGACTAATTTGCATTTGTCATTTTATATTTTCTCTCACTTTATAAATTCGATGTTATTTACATTGTTTCATCTTCCGCTACCATGTCAATGCTATCGAGTATATTATTGCTCATTATTAATTTTCATTTAATATTTTCACTTTCTATTACCCCTTATATTCTGCTGTAGTGTGTTAATCTTTGTATCATATCATCGCTATTTTTACTTTTTTTTTTAAAGATTACTTTGCATTTAACTTCGCAATTCTATTTTCGATTTTTAAAATCCTTTAACGCTATATGCAAAGCCTTAATTTCGCAATTTCACATCTCAATGATGTATTCTTTTATAATCAAACTAAATATCATGATCTAAAAACAGGGCAATCTTCAATAACCTCTTAAACAACCACTTTAAAGGTTACTTCTTAATAAATACTAACCCTTTTCCGCAGGAACTTTTAACTCCTTCGCAGGCTAGACTTGACCTACTTTGATTTCGTAATTAACAATATTGTCACACCGTCCCCCGGATTTACCTATCCCTACTTCTGGCTTGGATACGTGCAAATTGTATTTTTTTTTTATTCCAGGGCACTCTCATGCCACACGTTGGCACATTTTTTTTATTTTACTCTTTTTCTCGCTAAGCCCCTGACGACTCTAATTAAAACTTTGATTTCTGGTCACTGATCTTCGCCCTCATTTATCCTGCATGCGTACGTCTTAACGACTAATTACTAAAACCCATAACAATCCCCCTTATCTTACTTTTCGATTGTGGTACTGTAACTTTATTCGGTCCTTAAATTTACATGTGAAACATGGCCTAGGTTTTCCGCGCCGTGCACATTAAATGGTTTGGGACTTGAGTCAAAGTGACATTGCCTCAACCAAGTAATAACTAACCCCTCAACCCTTTCTAACGCCCATCACGAAGAGATCATGATTTTCCCATCAAATCATTTTAATTTTTACCTATCGTCATTATATGCTCTCTATTAATTCTTTTATTCCTATTTTTGTTTTACTTGTATGTTTAATATTAGTTGTTTATGCTTTATTACCTCTTATGGATATACAGAAATCAACCCCATGTTATATACCAACTCATTTCAATTAATTTTTTAAAAATTACTTCCTTAATAACAGTCTTCCTATTCCGCTCTCTTAAATCCCTCCATATGAACCCTCTCACATCCGGGGCCATCTGTGATGATTTAAGACCATGGAATTGTTGTAAATAGCCTAGATATCAACTACCACATGTTCCACCCCATGACTGTATATAACTTCTTATGTACTGCACATAGAAAGCCTCAACTAACATCAATCTGTACCGCGTAAGAATCTAATAAAGTATAGCAACTGTACCGATAGAAGGAATGGAGACTAACAGGAGAAAATTAAGGTTAAAACTAATCAGGCTTAGGACAGAAAGTAGAAGTAAAACCTAGGAAGTAGATCTAGAAGAGAACATAATTATTAATAAAGTCACAGTTAACCTTCTGACCCCGGAAACCCTGCGAGCTAAGTTTAAGCCAATACTTCCTGACAAGGCCGGACGTATTTGATAACCACGGAAGTAAATAGAGTCATACACACCCAATACTTCCTGGCCAGGCCGGGCGTATCTTCCACCAAAGAAAGCCGCCGGTCCAATTAGAAAGTATCCCCTAAATAGGTCAACCAATAGAAAAACGGGCACGTTCCATCCCTCGACCAATAGGAAAGAAGCTCAGTCTTGGTGTTAAATCGAGAACCTAGAATAGGCAGTCTCCGCTTGGCTCTCAACAAGGTAACACTTGCTCTAAAGATCTCCCTCTCTCCTCATCCCATTCCTTCTTGACGTCAGACGCTTCTTAGTGGAATCTCTGTTTGTTTATTTCACCTTTGGCCCAGCTGTGTCGCCTTCCACCACGACTGCACGGTAGAGTTGACATCGAGGTTCGTCTAGCATCAGGTAACACTGGTCCCAGAGGTCCCAAGATATCACATATATATATTAAATTTATTTCTTTGATATCTTCCTATAATCTATTTATTAACTAACTGTTAAATATTTCAATATATTAAAATAAATTACACTCTTTATAAATTTTTACTTTTTTATACTTCATAAATCATTTTGGTCATATTTTAAAATTGATATATTAATAGAGAGATATTGGATATATCCCAGATAATAAAATATCACTCTACTTGAATATTCTTCAAGAAGCTGTTCAATAAAAATATCACATTTTAATATCACACATCTTTATTTATCTTTATCGGATTGACTGTTTTATTGGCCATTTGGGTCAAATTTTATTTTAATAAATCGCAGAGAGAATAAGTAGAGACTCTTGACTGCACAATATTAAACAATATCATAGCGAGAGATTTATTCCCATCAATATTTTTCAATAAATCTATTTATGATTGGATTTTTCACTTATTGTTATTTATAGCCTTGGGCCTATTTTTACTTTATTATTTTGGTCGAATATTATTAAATTAATTCATAGATATTATAAATCTATTTATTATTATGTTCGAATTTATTATCTTATTCACTCATTTTAAATAAACCACACAAACTTATTTAAATAATTTACTGAATATTATTGAATAAGTGAAATATTTACTTTAGATGAATCAGCGAAACTATATATTCTTTTTGAATCTTATAAAAATATTTAGGAATATCTTTTAATATATGTATGTTTTTTTAATAAATAAATATTAACATATTTAAATAGTGTGAAAAAATAGTAAAAATGTGATATTGTACTAGGATAAATATATTTAAATAGGTTTTACACTTTTAAGAAAAATGTTTCACTTCAATATGGCAACAAACACACATCCAATACTTTAATAATAGCTATTTTATACTAAAATGCCACAAGATTTTTCATTTTAATACCCCCCAATATTTCAAAATTTAATAACGGCATTTTCATTTTTAATCGTTGAATTTCGATATTATTTGATTTTATAGAATTATAGTAAAGTATTTTAATTTTAATAGGAATACCTTTATTTTAATTGGAATTGGTCAATCATAAAAAATTAATATCTGTTTTAGTTAATAAATAGAAATAATATAATTGAGATTTTCTCTCAATTAAAGTTAATTATTACTGCTAAATATATGACGTTAATTATCCATTATATTCGGTACAAGCTGCTTCCAAGCATAAATTTCAGCATTAATAATATGTAGTTTTTTAAATGGCTTTTTTATTCTGAATGAAAACATCGCCCAAGTTAGAATTTTGGTTCAGATATTATTCTATTGCATGCGTAACAAGCTATTATTTTTGTTAAAATATAGGTTTTTTTATTTTTAATTTACGAGCCTCTATTCATTTTAAAATTAGTAGAAATAAGACGATAATATTTTAATAATATATTTAGTTGTGTTTTAAAGTGTCTTAATTAAATATTATATAAAAAAGTCCATGTGTAAAATGAAAAATGTCTAAATAAAAATGAAAGTGTCTAAATTAAAATGAAAAATGTCTAAATATAAATTAAAATTGTCTAATTAAAAGTTAAAAACCTATAAATAATATATTATTATTCATTTAAATATATATATATGGTAATTTAAACCAACAACCCCATATTGTATAATACTTATAACAATATTTTCATGTTGTATAATATAAACACATATGAAATGATTATACGCATTATTGACATGTGTCATTACATCATCATATGTAATGTACTTTGCACAAACTGAAGATAAATAAATAAAACTCTGTGATAGATTAAGAGTTGAGCTGAAGCAAGATATAGAAGTCAAAAACGTCTAAAATCAATTAGATTTAGAAACCCCAAAACAACATTTAAAGATAGATTTTCGCCAGACGATCCACGCTCTTTTCAAATCTGCTGAAATTCAATACTTCCTTTCTCGGAAAAGATATATAAAGCCTCCGTCCTAGCCAAAAATATAGTCACTTCACCATCAGCGGAAGCCCTCTTCGGTTGTCACTAAGGTCCTCCTCATCGGCCATGTATGTAGACCAGTAAGAACTCTTCTATCTCCATCTTTCGCTCCTAGCTCAACTTTTATCTGGTCACGGAACTTTCTTAGTGCAACTGTGTCTTCGTTTTTGTGTGGACATTCCCAAGCTTTCCACTCTGCCTCGACCACGACTGCCTGTACTCTGTGAGAACTGTTAAAGGTATCCCAAGGTGCAGAGAGGTACTGGAAAACTCTCCACGCCCTGACTGTCCCTCTCGGTTACCACAGGTTTGCCCCTTTCGGTTACCATACCACAGCGAGAGACCCTCGGGACACACACCATAGTTTAAATCGACTGGATACCTCACCACATTTTTAAGTCAACAGGATTCTACAAGAGTCAACAGGACCTCATCACACATATATTTATTATTTATCAGTTTTTGAATGGTAATATTAGTTCTTATTCCTGACGGAATATCGTAGCACTAAAGGATGGCTAATATATATAATATTTACTTTGAACCTATAGAAATTCTATTTAAAAATCGCAGTAATGAAAATTGCTAACGGTTAAGCTGGTTAGACTCTTTTAATGGATATATTTAATACCATATTAAACAGTGATTAACTTTATTCGAGAGAAATTTTATATGTTTTGTTTTTATTTTGATTAAAATAGATATATAAACTGACTAAATATATATATACTTAATCCGGAGAATCCAAGATAAATTTACAAAAAAAAAAAAAAAGATCAATATACTCAGAAAATACTTCGAAGATAATTTTTTAACGCTGAACCAGAGCAAATCAAAGGTTATGGTGTTTAGAAATGGAGGTCGAAAGGCCCGATCGGATGTTTGGTTCTGGGGACAATTGCCTCTCACTATAACATATAAATACACGTATCTGGGTTACCAGCTGACAGCGTCAAACTCAACTCAACAGGCGGCAAAGCATCTTAAAAACAAGGCGCTAAATGCTATTAATGCGGTCTGGGCAATATCGACTAAAACAAGAATCAACTCTATCAGATCCTCACTCAAGCTTCTAGACACAATGGCTCTGTCAACCTTGCTCTACGCAGCTCCAATTTGGGCAAACAACCAAAAAAACTTGGTTGACAGGGTACAAGACATTTTTTTACGTTGACCTTTAAATTTACCCAGATATACTCCTGGTTTTATTCTACGTATGGAGTGCGGAAGAACGTCACTGGGAGTTACGGTGCTGAAACTTACACACGGGTTCTGGCTTAGAATTCTAAAAATGAATAGCAGCCGACTCCCCCATATATGCTCAGCTCAACTATATGAGATATCAAGAAATAGAAATATATATATTGGACTTGCGGAAAGTTTGGCCAACATACTCAACTCAACAAGATTTTCTTGGTTAATTAACTGCAACGATGCAAGGATTATCCGGCAAGAAATACCATTAATAACTGAAATTGCAATAGAACAATCTATTCAAAGTGACCAGGCAAAAATAGAGAATTCTAAATTCTACCCTCACTATAAGTATTTACACAGTTCATTCCGAATTGAACACTATTTACTTAGCAACTTTCCATTCCCAGTAAAACGCTATATCGCACAACAGAGAATACTATATTCGTTTTTCAAGGAAAACCATACAAATATTTTCAGGGAGGGTGATGGGATATGTGATCTCTGCAAATAAAATATGGAAACTGAACTATCTCATTATATCTATGAATGCCGTGATATTAGCGAGGAGAGAAGGACATTCTTTTCAACGGTAGACACCAGCCAAACAAGTAGACTAGTTGCTCAGGCCCTATATAATTTTTACAGGCAGAAGGTGTAAAGAGGGAGAAAAGAGAACTTGGAAGCTATTGTTCTTACACCTCAGAATGATGACGAAACATCGAGGGGCCATCGTGTTGGTCGACGATGAAATTGCGGAGCTGGTGATATGGATGGCTGTGCTGGAGTAAACCTCCTTTTGTGTCTGGATGCTCTATTTATGGCGAACTAAATAACTTAGTCCCTATTTCTGCTCCGCGCTTATGGAATTGAAGACTTGGGGCGATGGCGTCGACCTTTCATATTAAATCTTACTTTTCCCTATTACTAATAATTGTATATAGTTGCGGAACTACTGGTTTCCTGTGCTGTTCTTTTCCTGTTATTGCACCTTGTACGGATAATCTGTATAAGACTAACGTCTTAATAAAGGCTTTGTGTGTGTGTGATATATTTAATCGCCAGACATTTCTTTCTTTTGTACACGGTTCTTTTTTCTCGTTCTTTTCTCTCTTTCTTATTGTTATTATCATATGACTATTCTATTCACGGCCTAAATTATTGTATATATAGGTATAGACAAATGTAAAGGCATACATGTATGACAGCGCAAGTGTCCCTAGGGGGACATAGTGCTTTAAATTTAAATAAAAAAAAATAAAATAGTTTAATTTTACAATAAAATTGAAACATTTATATCAAAACTAAAAATATCTATGTTATAATGATTAAATATTCAATAAAATTGAAAAATATCGGTTAGAAATTGAAATGCTGTTATTAAAGTGAAAAATCGTTATTCAAACGATTTATGTCGCTATTAAAGGGTAAAATGTCGTCATTAAAATGAATTATGTGAAATTAATTAAGTGGAAAATGTTTTCTTATGAGTTAAATATATTGATATATATTTTAAAGATTGAGCAATCCATAATAATATCTATAAATAAATATAAAGCATATATTGGATCTGAATTTATAAAATATTGATATATATATATCCTGCTAAAAATCGGATAATTTTATTATATTTCATATGGTAATATTAGTTCTTATTAATGAAGGAATATCGAAGTTCTAGAGGAAAATTTTAAAATATGTGGTATTTGTGTGAACTTATAAAATATATATTCAAAAAGAGTTGTGAAAATGGATGAAGGTTAAGCTGTAAGACATCTTGCAGCGGGAATATAGGAAATATTTAACTTCATTTTAAGCCGTGATTAACTTTATTTGTGAAAATATCAAATGTCTTATTTTACGATACACTAGCGCGCCATCTGTTATCAAATTACAAAACTATTTTAGAGGCGTAATATTCTTTTTAAAATAAAACAATTTCTACTGTCCTTACTGCAATGGAAAAATTAAAGGGAGGGCCTGGCTCATCAGTGGTGAACCCTCCCAGCGGTTTCGCCAGTTTAATCTACCATACCGCTGTTATATTGCATTTTTGGAACTTCCTTTTATAGTGATACTGATGCTTGACTCTTCGAATGGGTATTTTAGATGAACTATGGACATAAGCTTTTAGGACAGCAGAATTACATATAATTATAAATATATAATGTGCTTCGAGCAATCGCTCTTCTGTTATCAATGGCGCGCTAGTGTATCGTAACATAATTGTTCAAATAAAAGACACAATTTGATATTTGCGGAAGAGCGATTGCTCGAAGCACATTATATATTTATAATTATATGTAATTCTGCTGTCCTAAAAACTTATGTCCATAGTTCATCTAAAATACCCATTCGAAGAGTCAAGCATCAGTATCACTATAAAAGGAAGTTCCAAAAATGCAATATAACAGCGGTATGTTAGATTAAACTGGCGAAACCGCTGGGAGGGTTCACCACTGATGAGCCAGGCCCTCCCTTTAATTTTTCCATTGCAGTAAGGACAGTAGAAATTGTTTTATTTTAAAAAGAATATTACGCCTCTAAAATAGTTTTGTAAATGTCTTATTATTAATGCTTGATTAAAAAAATATATATTTATATAAAATATATAAATAGTCAAATTTAAATCAAAATGTCCTAAAAGTGTGTGTGCGTGTGGGGAAAACTATATTTATTAAATAGATTATAAATTTGAATTCCTTAAATGATGTGTAAATATAAATTTATTATATTAAAAATATGAAATTTCAGAATATCCACAAAATGGTTTCAACAAATATCCTTATATTTTATAAAAATATATATTTAATTTGTCGTCTGCTGTTTTAAGGCAAAAGAAGAAAATAAATTGATATATACCTTGGATCTGACATTTCCCAAAATAAATATTACAAATTACCTTTTGCTCTCTGAAAATTAATATATGGCTCAACTTTATATATTTCTTCAAATATAATTGCTTTAAACACCATATTATCATGTAGTTTAGAGTTTTTATTAAAAATGTTGTTTTTTTCTTGAGAAAATATACACACCAGCAATCTTTATTAACTATGAAACAAATTCATCTAAAATATTTTGTGAGTTACTAAACACTTGTTGCTTTTGTATTAAATTTCTAAATTATCATCTACACTACTGTTACCCATTATTGCTATCATATCTCCCACTAAAATATACAACTTTTAACTGACCATACCCACTATTTACATATAGTCTTATAGCTCTAGTTCGTGGATAATAATAAAAATAATCGTATAGTGTATATATAGAGAGAGTAAAATATAATAATAATTATTATTATAACTTTACTTTTCATAAAATATACAAATATTTCTTTAAAATGTGTATGGAATGGTCTATTTATACAAAATTAAAATAATTGCATTTAATAAAAATAACCATGATATATTATTTGAAATCTCCCTCAATTCCCTCAATACATCCCTCCAGTATTACCCTTGTTCATTCCTAGTGTCGAAAATGACACCTGTACATGCCGGTTCCCTTAATCTCAAATGTTTCCAGTAGGCTATCTTCCTGCTCGATAATTTCTAGGACATCTTCATTGCTTAGTCTGTTGGTCAATTGGAATATTCATATTTGTGCCTTTTTTTAGCATTATTATTTTTATTATGAAAAAATAGGTTGCTACTGTGCTCCTGGCCCCCGCAGATATGTCTCCCTGATGTCAAAGTCCTGCAAGCTCTCCAGCATTCTTTCTATGTCTATAGTCTATCTTCATTCTTAGCTGTCAGATCTCTTGTCATCAGGTCTTGGTCGTTATCCTGGATCTCTTCTATGGGCGTTCACCTTTCTCTTCTTCAGATGCCAGCTCTCTATATCGTTCCAGAAATCATTCATGGTTTTCGCCATTTTTCTGGAACTTGTCCTGCGACACTCATTCTTTTTTCTGTTCAAATTATATGTTATTATTTCTCTTTTTAGAATCATATAGTGAATGTGATAAAGTCCCTTTTACTTAGGTCTATTTTTTTTCATAATAAAAATAATAATGCCAAAAAAGGCACAAATATGAATATTCCAATTGACGAACAGACTAAGCAATGAAGATGTCCTAGAAATTATCGAGCAGGGAGATGACCTACTGGAAACATTTGAGATTAAGGTAACCGGCATGTATAGGTATCATGTTCGACACTAGGAATGAACAAGGATAATGGAGGGATGTATTGAGAGAAGGCCAGGAAGGCTGAGAATGGAATTAATGGATAATTTCGGGAGATACCATCAAAGTACTCGCCATAGAAAGGAAGCCAAGAATACTGCCAACCTATGTCTGGCTGGGGAGAAACTAGATAAATTACCGAGACCTTACATATAAATAATTTATTTGGACCTTGTGTCTTATTACCGTGGGATATACGCTTATATTTCTCCTCCACCAGCTATAGGTTGGTAGCTTTGGCCGTATTCTTGTCCTATCTCATATTGTCATTTCTATAGCTACTCTTTTGAAGGTATCGTGGCATCTAGTCCTCCGGAATTGTCCATTAACTCAATTCTCGACTCTTCCCGATATCTCCTATATACCTACATACCTTTGTCCACTCCGTGTTTGGAACAAGATGTTCAAATATCTGTCTTAATAAAAGGTCTTTACCTCTCTATCATCACCAGAAAGTCTTATATATCTCAATCTTAGGACATCTTCAACGGTTAGCCTATCTGTGTTTATTTATTGAAGTGAAAATTATATAATGATCTAAATTGTACCTAAGAAAAACTTATTATAGGAAAGCATATATTTCCTTTTTTGTAATCTCTTTGAAACTGTTTATTCTCTAACGAACTATTCGACTGCTTTTGACGGTTCGCTGCATTTCTAATGGCATTATTCTCGTAATAATACTTATTCTTCTAAGTACGCTTCTATGATATAATCATCCCTAATTTAATTCGTATTTTTACTTCTATCTCTCTATTCTAACTATTGTCTACATTTAATTCGGCGGAAAAATATAAAGTAAGGAACACATAACCCTCTAGTCCATCTATGTAAAATGTATCTTCAAATTATATATTAATAATTAAATACCTATAGGTACCTTCTGTGTCGGATTATTTTATTGCTATTTTATTAGCGAATAATTTTGAAAGTACGGATTAGCTCCGCCATCTATTGAGATCTACTGTAAAAAAACATCTTGTCGTTGAAATCTATTTTTATTTGATTTTTTTAAAACTAACATGCGGTTTGTATTATTTTCTTTATCGATATATCTTTTTTTAAGATAATATTCCTCAGAAAGAATAATATACATATAAAAATGTATGATTGTGAATAAATCCTGACCACGAGCACATGTGCTTTTTAGATGGCAGAGCGCCATCTAGTGGGGCAAAAATAAACTAAACGTTTATTTAGCTTGCTCCCTGATGTTTGGCCAACCCAATTTCTTGATAAATCAAGGAAAGCAATCCACGAACGCGTTTCGCGCTGTTGGCGCTCGTCAGCGTGGAGTAGGCTGTAAACACTGCGAACAAAAACATTTTTGGTCCCAGAGTCTTCTTGAGAAATCAAGAAATGGGTATTTAAGGCCAAATTTGCGTGAATACGCTTAACAAATGAAAAAACAATAGACATTTTCTATTGCCTTTTCACATATGTGTGTGTGAAAAAACAATAAAAAAAAAAAAACAAATTATATAAATGGTCAAGGTTTGGTATTAAAATAAAAAAGGCATATTCTGATCACGCTCACAATAGATTTTTAGATGGCAGAATGCCATCTGAAAAGCTCATGTTAGCGTGATCAGGATATGTTTGTAACTATTCACTTTTCCTATTTACGTAAGAGGTATATTATTTTTGTTCTAAAACGCTATATTTAAAGTAATATGTATATGCATATATATTATTTTAAATATCGTTTGTTCTTTAAAAAAATGAATATTTGAGAATAACTATTTAGAACAAAAATATAACGTTGAAAAATAACACTTTAAAATATTTCAAACAGTTATTTTAGCTATATTGTAACTGATATGGTAATTTATGTTTAAAAATATATAGCAACTAATATTTTATTAGCACAAATAGGAAAAGCGCATAAATAGAATATAATTAACATAGTTTATAATATACTATAATTAACTTTAAAGGATAATTATTTTATTAAAAAATAATAAATATAGTTGAACGTTTTCTTAATTAATACAGGTTAGGGAATTGAAATTATATATAGAGGGAAAATAGTCATAGTTTTGAATATGTTCATAAAGAAAGAATTCCTTGGAAAAACTAGAAATTATAGGCGTCCTAATCTACAAAATCATCGAGATATTGTCAGCGACCTGTTAATTTGATTATTGATTTAACACAACTATGCAAATTTTTCTATTAAAATTTACATAACTATTGATGAATTTTAACTTAATAAAGATAGGAGTATGTTAGATATTTGGAGTTGTAAATCTAAACTCTCTTTATAAATAAACATTGCTTAATATTTAGCAATTTCTCATCTTCATATTTATTTGATAAATCATAAGTTTGAAATTTGATTTTCATTCTATTTTTAAACATTTTTTTTAACCGGCTATAATTTGTAAAAGTTATTATAACTAAATATTTTATTCATTTAAAACAGATTTCGTTGGTTGTTTAAGATAATTTTGAAACTTTAGAAAAATATTCTTGTGGTTTTTGTGATGTTCAAAAGTAAATAGCATTTTGTTGATGATGTTTGTTGAAAATATGCAAATAGTGGTTGGTTTTACCGTGATAAAGTTTAGCGATAAAAGTTTTGTTTTTAATAAACTGTTTTAGATGTTACTCGGACCTACTAGAATAGTGTCTTAGGTATATAAATATGTAAGATATCAAAATGTGATTTGCATATGTGGGTAGTGGATAGAGGAACCTACCTGGAAGGGGCCGTATCCACCTGGAAAATGGACAGAGGTGGCTCTGACATCCACCCCACGTGGTATTGATCTCTACCGCGCCCTCTACCGGACTACTTAATGAGAGAGTCCTCTTTCTGGACCCTTCTGATTGGTCATCTGCAATGTTTCTTTATATATCGTCTGTCATTTTATTTATCACTGAAAAAACCAGCGTTAATATGTCCGTCGTTAAGGTTCGCTAGTGTTGAAGCGAGTTGGAGTCAATTTACCTTTTTTATGAATTAAAAAAAATATATATATATATATATATATTTTTTTTGTTCGCGTGCGCTGTTTTGTATTATAGGTATCGTTTGATTTTAATTTGTCAGTCAATTATACATTTATTTTATTTTTACTTTTTCTTGAAAAGATTGAATTTATTATATTAATAGTTTTTGGGATGGCATATATTTTTTATGAAACTAATTTTCTAATATACGAGATACACCATTGTATTTTGACGTGTTTTATGTAATTCGTTTTACAATTTTCATATCATTCAATGTTAATTTTATTTTATTTTTAATTAATGACAACTTCAATGTTTCAAATATTGATGTCATGTTTGAAAAAAATATATCAATATTAAGATTTTATTAAATATATATATATTTTTTATATTTTAATAGAAAAAAGTTTTTATTTCGCGTTTTAAGTTTTTACTTGTCGCTTTTGGTGTATAATTAAATTTGGGTATACTATATCGAGTGAAAAGAAAATATTTTTAATTGGTTTCTTTTTATATATTCAAGTTTTTAAAGTTATTATGTTAACTTTTCGTGTGTAAAATGAGAGTTTATTTTTGTAAACAACTCTTTTAATTTTATTATGGAAACTTTTAAATTGACTACGGGGACATTTTAAAAATTAAAAATAATATTTTAAATTTCATTAGGGTTATTTTTGATTTTAATAAATTTCATTTTTTCGCATTTTTCAGGCTTTTACAAAAATTCAAAACAATATTCAAAAGTTTAATTGGATTTTATGGTATAGAATTAACATTCACAGTTTTTATCGCGAGATTTTAAGCTTCTGAGATTCTGTTGCTTTACTATCGTCGTGAAGCATGAGAGAGCAGATTCCTCTCTCTAAGCTCCTTCTATCCACACCCGCTTTGGTCTTACTCCATGAGTCTTTTAGACAAAAGGTATACGTACATTGTCCCGAGCGATCATATCGTGGTTGACCTGCAATCGGGACATACGTGGATGGACAGTTTCGCCCACAGGATAGGCGTCATTGACGATCCTTCCTACCCGTACTGCGACGATGACAGGGAAAAAACTGTCACATCTCGACCTAGATTGCAGCCTTTCCACCTGTGCAGTAGAATTGGGGTACACTCCGCGGTCACTCAAAGACTTTATTTTCAACAGGAGCACTTGGCGAGCCTGCCTGGAGTTCCTAAAGACTTCAGATAGACTTAAGCCACGCGTCCGCGCGGAACATTCCGATCACCCGTGTGATTCGGACTCCTCACCTCCTGGTTAACACAGGTCATTAGCGGCAGCTCGTAGACGCAAATCTGGCATGTGCTGTTGTTTAAGATTAGTTTAATGACCTGTCCTGTGTATGTGATCGACCCTGAAGCTGTGTCTGTATCCCCACGACAAAGGGTAAATGGTTTGGCGATTCGACGGCGCGGGGCGATCAGGAAATCGACTTATGCAGCTACCCATTTGAACGTGCTATATATATATATATGTGATAATGATCCTGTCGACTTTCGATGTGGCACTATAGTGATAATAATGTGGTGAGTGAGAAATAAGGAAACAACAAGTTTGGAAGATGGAACCCAGCAAACCGAGGGAGAGAGGGAGCGCTAGCGGGCTGCCACCGCGGAAAATCACGTCTTGTGTGGCCACCACCCCCCCGACTGAGTAAACATCGAACTGAGGTTCCAAGAAAAGGCCCTGCGGTCGCCCCCTTGGAATATGACTGCTATATCAAGTGACCGGCCTTAGCTGCGTTCTCTCTCTCTCTGGTCGACTGTAGATTTACTTTATTATTCCTGGAAGGGTAATATTATGACATATATATATATATATATGTGATATGATCCTGTCGACTTTCAATGTGGCAATATAGTGATAATAATGTGGCGAGGAGAGAAATAATCACACGACGAGTTGGTAGAGGAATAACCCAGGCAGCCAGCGAGAGAGACGGGAGCGCGACCCGCACCGCCAGGCGGCCGGCCGTTTGTGTCCAACCACCCCCCCCCCCCCGACTATCCAAAAATAGACCTGAGGTTCCAAGAAAAGACCCTGCGGTCGCCCCCTTGGAATGTGACTGTTGGTGTCCCAAATGACCGTACTTTAGCTGCGTTCTCTCTCTTGTTGACTGTAGGTTTACTTTATTATTTCTGGAAGAGCATATATTATGACATATATATATATATACAATCTCTAGTTTACTTTTGTAGTTGGTTGTCTTAGTACACTGGTACCCTCACTACTAGTCCTTGATAAAATATCTCATTTTCATTTTTTTAAATAAATATATAGCCAAAAATGTATTAACATTTTATTTTTATTTTGCCAAACATGTTTTAGTTTTATTCTTACAAAAAGAAAATTTATCTTTTCCGAGTAACTGTTGAATTATTTTCGTTTTATTTACTCTTCTTATCTAATCAACTCCTGTCTCTCTTCTCTTCCCTGTCCTGGGGAATCTAATATTGTTTTTTTAACAACCTTGATGGGCGTGCAGCACCTTTCTACAGTGCATTGCGGTTTGTCTACTTGCTACGTTCATTTTTGGGCTCAAAAATCATGCACTTTGATTAGTAGCCCGTAAAACCATATCCTCTCTCTCTCGACCGTGCAGCCATACGGCGCGCGAGCTGCGCGTTTTTTGAGGCCGAGATGGAGAATATGGAGTTGAGTAACCCTTTGAGGTATTGGCTAAAGGCTAAGAGAATGGACTGCAAGCTCATGTTAACTTCACCAAAATCGGCCAAGTTTCCGCCGAGAAATCACCAATAGAATCTGAAATTCCTGAAAGTCATTCAGATTCAACAAATGACAAAAACGAAAATAATAAGCCGGCGGCGGAAGGCGGACATGCAAATTCTTGCCGCAATTGAGCTGATTTCCCGGTGCAGGAATATCAGCTTATCGAGAGACAAGATGTGATCTTCACCACAGTGGGCAGTTCCAAGAAGAGGCCACATGACCCTGACCACGCCACCTCGGGGACCAAAAAGGGATGCATCCAGGCACCGAGAATCCCTCCTAATAGCAGCAGACCACGAGCCATGCCAAGGCCCAATAAGGTGCACGAGTGCCAGACCACCAGGCAGAAGCAGGCTACCTATCGAGTCCGGTCGGCAGCGGGGCAGGCGGACCAATGTGTTTACCTGGAATTCTGCCCAGACTTCACACAGGGAATACTTCCGGGCATTGGAAGTAAAGCTGGGCAATGGAACCATCTACCAGCTGACAAAGATGGAGGGGCACATCCTGGTCGGAATCTCCAACTCGCCGAAAAGCTGATAGAAGAAGGCCTCGACGTCGAGGATGCTACCGTCTGAGAAAAAGGGCCTAGCGAATCGTGATCGGAAATGGGTTCTTCTTCGTGGAGGACGCCGACCTCGTCGCTGCGGCCCTATGGGCAGGGGACTTCAAACGTCCAGAAGATGATGGAGATGGGCGACTCCTGTTGGACTGATGCCCGTCGGGAAGCTTTCATCACTCTGCGAGACGGAGTGAAGCTCTCCCAGATGCCTGCCCGGCTGGATGTCAAGTCCAAAGGGGTTGTTACCCACGTCTACGTGACATATGACATCAAATGTTCCCTTTTCTAGAAGCAGGGGCACAAGCGTGCCAACTGTCCACGAAAGACGGCCCTGCAGGAGAATAACCTGTTGCTGCCCGTGGATGCTCCCCTTGTGTCCACGAATGCCGCTAGCAAGTCACCCCCCAAGTCGAACGACCCTCCTACTCCTGTAGCAGCTCCACCACCGGCTGCTACTGTTGTCGCAGATCCTCCTCCCAGCGACACAGTGAGATTAGAAGAAGCGCTCGACCTGACTCCTTCTCCACCCGAAAATCAGCGTGATAATCAATTGCTTGGATCTTCCCAGGAATGGCGCAATATGGCTGAGACCCTGTTGGACGTTCTCTTGAAAAAAAAAAAAAGGCGTCAATAGCCATATAACGTTCCCAGAGGCAGGATCTGGAGAGAGAAACCCTCATCCAGGCTCTTACGCATAACGGGAAGATGGAACGGCTCATCTCCCAATCTATCTCCGAGCAGAAAATGGCCATTGACACCTCAGCCAGCACGCTCATGGTTCTTACAGGGCACAAGCGCACGTATGTATAATAAGCTGTCGCATGCCAGGATCTCTGCTCGGCAGCCTAAATGAAGCCACATCCTGACCATCCTGCCTCGAGGCGTTCCACCTGTGCCGCCTGTGAGTGCAGCGACGATATTGACCCACAGATATTGGAATTGCCGAGCCGTGCGATCCCTGCTCCGGGAGGTGTTCGCCTCCTGCGAAGAGCCCCTGGATCTTCAGGCATGGCTGTTTAGCGTCGGCCCCCATCACGAGGCAATGATGTTAACCAGTGAAGGCCAATGAAGGCTATATATATTTTGTATATATGACGGTAGAATTTCAGTTTTAAAATTTATCTTGAAAATATAATAGATAATTCTAATTTGAGCTATATAAAGATATTGAATATACTCCATTTAATTATTTGTAAAGTGAAAAAGAGAGAATTAAACATTTTTTTCTATGTGAGAAGAAAGGGTTATTAATCTCATTTTCATAGCTATATTTTATAATCATTTTTAAAAGCATATTCTGAGAATAACTTCATATATATATTGTCGCGGAGATAAATAAAGCAAGGGGAAGTTTGGGGATAATTAGTTTATTAAAAGGGAGAGATAGAGTGTACGACTTACCCCAAGACAGAGTTAATCCTAATGAGGGGACCTCAGCTCCCCCCGCCGGCCAGATTCCACAGAACCCCTCACACCGGTGTCCAGCGATGATTGACAAACGTCCCATGGGGCCTCTCGTGATTGGAGCCGCTGGGCTTCTTGACATTATTCCCTCCTTAGAAAAAAACAGCGACCCGCTGATTAGCTTGTCTCAGCCCTTGTTCTGGAAGGAAATCTATCACGGCTGGTGTTCCCTAGCAGAATAGAATGTTGTTCTTCAGGGTCCAGGTAGGGCTTCATCCGAATGACATGGACGATATCCTTGGCTTTCCGTGATCGGGGAGAGGGGTCCACGGGCTCTACTTCATACGTAACTTCTGAAAGCTTCTTGGTCACCTTATAGGGACCGAAGTATCTCTTCAGTAGCTTTTCTGATAGTCCTACTTTTCGGATGGGAGTAAAAACCCACACAAGATCATCCTTCTGGTAATAGACTGGAGTATGTTTCTGGTCGTATAGTCTACGGTCTTTCGCCTGTGATTGTAGAAGGCGTGATCGGGAGAGTTGACGCGCTTCCTCAGCTCTGGTCACAAGTTCTCCAACGTAGTCGTTAGAGATCTCATCTGGTAGGTAGGGTAGTACGGCATCGATGTAGGTCTCGGCCTCGCGGGCGTGGACAAGAAAGAACGGGGTGTAGCCGGTCGCCTCCTGTTTAGCAGTGTTGTAAGCAAAAGTTACATAGGGCAAAACTTGGTCCCAGTCCTTCTGCTCAACACCTGTGTACATGGACAGCATGTCTCCCAGAGTTTTGTTGAACCTTTCAGTTAGGCCGTTGGTCTGGGGATGGTAGGCCGTTGTAAATCTGTGCACAATTCCGCACAGAGCATTGATCTCTTTTATTACTTGAGAAATGAAATTTCTGCCGCGATCTGTTATCATTTCTCTAGGAGCTCCATGCTTCAAGATGACGTCTTCAACCAGGAACTTAGCTGTTTCGATTGCTCCTCCGTCTGGGATCGCTTTCGTTATGGCATACCTTGTCATATAATCGGTGCACACAATGATCCAACGGTTTCCATCTTTAGAAACTGGAAATCTTCCAAGGAGATCAACCCCGATTTTATAGAATGGTTTTTCTACGGGCGGTATGGATACAAGTTGTCCAGCCGGACGTCGAGGTAATTTCTTCCTTCGTTGACACTCCCGACAATGGCTTACATATTGGCGAACAGTTCTATAAAGGCCAGGCCAATAGAATCGTTTTTTGACTTTGTCATACGTCCGGGCGAAACCCAAATGCCCAGCTGTAGGAGCATCATGTAAATCTGCCATAACTTCCGATCTTAAGTGCTTAGGGATCATCATAAGCCAGGGTCTTCCAGTTGTGCTATAGTTTTTCTTGTATAAGATGCCGTCGATAATGCTGAATTCCTTTCTGGTGTAGCTTGAGTTTAAATTATCGATTATTTTAGCTAAATCCGGGTCTTTAGTCTGTTCTATATCGACGTTGGTTAGTGACATCACAGCACTTGGTTGATCGTTCTCAAGCGGGCTCCTTGACAGACAATCGGCATCCTTATGTTTGCGTCCGCTCTTGTAGATAACGGTCACGTCAAATTCTTGCAACTTCAGCGCCCATCTTGCCAAACGGCCAGAAGGATCTTTCTGCCCTACCAACCAACATAGAGAATGATGGTCAGTGACAACCGTGAATGGTCGACCAAACAAATATGGGCGGAATTTGCTAATAGACCAGACTACAGCAAGGCATTCTTTTTCCGTTGTAGAATAGTTATTTTCAGCCTTTGTCAAGCTTCTAGATGCATAAGCTATAGGCCGCTCCTTCCCACCTTGTATTTGTAGAAGAACAGCTCCAATACCATGTCCGCTTGCATCCGTGTGTAGATGGGTATCAGCGGATTCATCAAAGTGTCCCAAGACAGGCTCTGAAATTAGAGCTGTTTTAAGGACTTCAAACGCTTTCTCTTGAGCTGCATCCCAATAGAATTGCTTTTCAGTCTTCAGTAGGTCATGCAAAGATCTAGCTTTGTCGGCAAAGTTCTCAATAAATCTTCGGTAATAGGAACATAATCCAAGAAAGCTCCTCAGTTCAGAGATATTCCTTGGCCTCGGAAATTTAGAGACGGCTTCAACTTTATCTGGATCTGGATGAATTCCATTGGCGTCAACAAGGTGTCCCAAAATCTTTATCCTCCTTGATCCAAAAAGACACTTTTTGTGGTTCAAGCTTAGTCCAGCTTTCTGGATGCAGCTTAATACAAGTTGTAGACGACGTAGATGTTCCTCAAAGGTAGGTGCGTAAACTACGATGTCGTCCAGGTAGCAAAGGCACATGTTCCATTTAAGACTGCCCAGAACACTATCTATCATCCTTTCAAACGTTGCTGGAGCGTTGCAAAGACCGAAGGGCATTACTTGGAATTCATACAGCCCATCTGGAGTGATGAAAGCAGTTTTCTCCCTGTCTTTTTCGTCCACTTCAATCTGCCAATACCCGGACCGAAGATCCATCGTGGAGAAGTAACTAGAGCCAGCTAAACTGTCCAAGGCATCGTCAATGCGTGGCAGCGGGTAAACATCTTTTTTTGTTGTCTTATTTAATCGACGGTAATCAACGCAGAATCTCCAGGTCCCATCTTTCTTTCGAACTAGAATAACTGGAGATGACCAAGGACTTTCAGAGGGCTTCACGATGTGATTTTCAATCATCTTGTTCACTTCATCTTGAATTAGTCGTCGTTCACTTGGTGCTACTCTATAGGGCCGCTGTTTGATAGGAGACTGGTCGCCTGTGTTTATCTTGTGCTTCACAGTACTGGTGGGCTTAATAGGAGTACTCCCAAAGTCAAATATGCCAATAAACTCGTCAAGGCATGAAACAAGCTGTAACCTTTGAATTTCAGACAGCCCTGGATCTAGAGTAAGGTTTATCTTCTGTGACCATTCACGTGACTTTAGCTGCGTTTCTTGTAACTTATCGCTGGATTCAATAAGACTGCAGATATTCCCATTCTCATAACTTTCCATGGTGCACATATTCATTCCTGATGGAATCAGTTGCGGCCAAGACGCTCCATTCGCCACCCAAATGCTACCTCGGCCGTGTCGAAATGTAACCAATGAGTTTGGTATAAGAACTTCCTTTCTTAATAATAAGTCCTTAGAAGTTGAGACTAAAACATCTCTAACACCACATATTTCTTCGTTTATCACGCTGATCTTCTTTATTGATTTAGGCGGGATGACAAAGTCGTCGGAAGCAAACAATCTCTGGTTTTCCTCCTCTCGAGATTCCAGGACGGAGGTTTCCCCGAGATGGAGTTCATTTCTGCCACAATCAATGACGGCCTCGGTGGCCTTGAAGAAGTCCCATCCAAATATGATGTCATGGCTGCATTCCACCATAACAACGAATTCAAATGAGATATTCAGACCATTAACTTCTATGTTCAGGACACATTTTCCTAGGGTCTCTATTAAATTTTTGTTTGCGGCTTTAAGAATGGGACCTGGTTCTTTGAAGAGAGGTGTCTTTAGTTCGCGTCGAAATTTGTCTGAAATAACAGAAAAGTCGGCTCCTGAATCCACCAATGCTTTAATTTTGCGTCCATTTATTTCGACCATAACAAAATTTTCTTTTAATTTAGCGGCGATGTACCCTGGAGGATTTTCCTCAATGGCGACCTCACCCCCGTTAGAAGCCGCTCCACTTAGTTTTTCACATTCTGAGGCATGGGAGAACGGCTGAAACGACGGGCTGGCGACTGGGATTGTCTTCGGGCTGGCGACCTTGCGCGGCTTGGATGTGGGGAAGAGCTCCGGTAGAAGTACGTCGAGGTTTGGGGCGTTACATAGTCGTCATCGGCGTCATATCTCGGGGGTCGACTAGAAAATCCAACATTTCTTCCTTCTCCGCCATTCCTTGTCCTGGCTTCAGCAAAGACCTGCCGTCGTTCCCTACAATAACGGACGACATGTCCGGGTCGTCCGCAGTGGAAGCAGATAGGTTTGTCGTCGTAGGTTCTCCAATGTTCCGTCTTTCTGGGTTGGGTTGGTCGGTCGATATTATAATAGGGCGTTCGTGGTTGTTGTTGTACCACGTTGACTTGTGGTCTGGTAGGTTGTAGAGCACGGCTGACCTCTTCCCTCACAGTCTGTTCCAGGGCGTTCACCTCTCGGAGCGGATTGATCACTTCAGGTGCTGAGAAAACCTTTTGTATCTCTTCTCTAACGATGCGGCGAATTAAGCCGGCCAAGTCGTCTGAGTCGTCAACACACGAAATGGGCATTACGTTTGACAACCTGGCGAATTTCGTACGGCTGATCCGGCGCTGCTTGACGGTTGTCAGATGACGGCAGAACTTCAGGATCTCATCTACCGTCTGTATGTCTTTCGCCACCAATACCTGGTATGTGTCCTCCGAAATTCCCTTTATAATGTGAGCAACTATCTCACCTTCTTCCATGCGAGGGTTCACCTGGTGGCAGAGACTAAGAATCTCCTGGATGTATGACTCGCTGGATTCCTCGGCCTTCTGTGCTCTTGACTTCAGAACTTCCTCGGCGCGTCGAGCAGAATCCTCTTGCAGTCCGAACACACCGCGGAATGCGTCTTCAAAGCTTCTCCACGAGTTGAGTGATTCTTCGTTATTATCAAACCACCTTCCAGCAGTTCCGTTCAAGTAAAATACGACGTTGGCAAGCTTCATGGTCTCGTCCCATCTGTTGTACTTTGACACTCTCTCGTACTCTTTCAACCACTGTCCAGGGTTTATATTTCCATCTCCAGAAAAGGTAGAAGGATCTCGTTGGCGCTGACAAGGGAGGTAGGATCCGCTAACAGTAGGTCTGTGGTCGTCTTCCATTTCTATTCGTTGTGGCAAAGGTTGAAGAATTGGTTCACGTCCCTGTAGACGTCGACTTCTTCGAAGTTCCGTCACGCTACCCAGCGTCTCCGCCAAAATATGTCGCGGAGATAAATAAAGCAAGGGGAAGTTTGGGGATAATTAGTTTATTAAAAGGGAGAGATAGAGTGTACGACTTACCCCAAGACAGAGTTAATCCTAATGAGGGGACCTCAGCTCCCCCCGCCGGCCAGATTCCACAGAACCCCTCACACCGGTGTCCAGCGATGATTGACAAACGTCCCATGGGGCCTCTCGTGATTGGAGCCGCTGGGCTTCTTGACAATATAAATGTTGTATATATATAAATTAATTGTTGCCACAGAGTGTGTGTAAGTTCACAGGGAAATAGGCGTTAACCGATGAAAAAAGGTTCCTTTGTTTAATATTAGTTTCCCTTTTATATTTTGTTCTCCCTTTTGTAAATCAATAAATATTATGTTTAATTAATATTCTTGGAATCAGTTTCATTAAAAATTCTAAGCAAAGTCAACAATAAATCAATTTGATTTTTTTAATCTTCAATGACCTTTTTTATAATTACACTCATGGACAAAACTTGTCCACACATGGTCATCTCCTGTGTCGTCAATAAAAGTCACTGTATGTCAAATATCTTCGAGAGTTATTGTCTGAACCCAGATATACATGCTAAAAAGTACAAAATCCTAAAGTTTTTTCTACGAGTGTATATTTTATATGAAAATTATATAAAGTTTTTCACACAGACTCTCTTTTCACCCTCTTTCCCAAAAGAATTGGAAGAAAATTATATTTTTAATGAGAAATTTCCACCAAATCTTGCTCAGATGGACTTGGCTAAGAACCAATCGCCATCTATACTCGCTGATGTGACCAGCACCCCCCAGACCAATGTGGCATCTGACGCGGAAACAAACAATCCCGGACCCGGAACAGGCAAACCTTCAATAAGCTGGGCCTAGCATGTCTCCTAGGAAAACAATGGAGGAAGATAAGGCAGGATTCACCAAGGTCGGTACAGACCTGAATGATTACAAAATGTATCAATACAAGGTCAAACCAGGTGAAACTATAAACCAAGTCTGCAACCGGCAAGGTATATCAATGCACCAAACTGGAATTCTGATCATATTTTAAGCAGACCCATTACTATCTGGCGCTTGGAGCAAAACGGGAAAATGTACGGTGTACTATCTGGAGAGTTAAATCCTGTCAGCGTGCAGTACAAGGACAAGCTTATTGAAAAGGGGCTGGATATTGATGGCGCAATCTTCCAAGCTTTTCCTTCCAGGAAAAAAGCGGAGCGCATACTTCTCAACAACATTTTGTTCTCTATAAAAACGATTGCTTTGTCGCAGCATCTATGAGCAGAGGGTCTCAATTTTCCAGAAAATAATGGAACTGGAGAACTTAGAGGGTCGATGCACGTCGTGAGCCTTCATGGCGGTGTAAAGCTGTCCCACTTTCTGGATCGCCTGGATGTGGAAAGTAAGCGGATATTCGCCCCTATCTATGTGTCATACGTGGATTATTGAGGCTCATTATTCCAGAGAATGGACCTGTTGAGCGCCCGAGTGCTTGTAGTAAGCCTCTGTCTTTCCAAGTTCTGTCTAAGGCCGCATCAGTTTCTTCTATTTTCATTTCTTCCGTCGCTTCATCTCTTTCTAGTGAGAGTGAACAGAGTGAATCGTCGGAAATTCCTATTGCTCACCTAAATATCCTATTGTGTTCCAGAAGTTCCCTTCATCCTAGAAAAAGCGCAATACTCAATAGATCCAGAAGAACACACTCTTGAAAAATAAAAAGGCGTTGGAGGCATTAATCAAGATAGATCCTTTGGGTCAGGAGAGAGATAAGCCCTTCCAGGGATTCCATTACAATGGAAAAATGAGAAAATCCAACAATCTGCAGAAGAGAGGCATCGACATCCTGGCTGGCATGATCATGGCTATTACGAGGGAGACAAATAGCGCTTTGTATAAGATGCTGTCGCGTGTAAGAACTTTCGCCAGACATACTTAATGAGATTCCAAAATGAGACCTTGAATGCACATGGAGAAAACACTTATGCTGTTTTATCAAAAGGTATGAGGTTAACATATATTCCCTGCAAGAGACGATCGTTGTCCCTGGGAGAACATAGGAAATCTCTGCTATGGCTACAGCGCCGTCGTTGTGCCCCCAAAGGCCATTGTAGTAGGATCAGGCCTTATCTGCCTTTTCGCGCCTGGGGTCGAAGTTCACCGGCTGAAGATCCTATGGCCTGGCAAGGTTTCTGTCATCAACCTCGCAATCGTTGTTAGCGCCCGCGTTTTTCACTGCCTTGAAGAGCGGTGCCGACCATCGCAGCTCAGTCGTGTGAATAAGTTGCGTATACCCTCAGTGACCTGAAAATTTCCTAGGAGTCGCTTAAGGAATCTGGCATCAGGTACAGTAGAAGCCTTTGCAGAGCTACTGGACTAAACTGGCCTAAACAATGCTGCTACCTTCTTCGATGCTGCACTTGAAAAAACCAAGGGCGCATCCAGAGAAGCGGTGCCGACCAGTTACGTCTGGACAGAATCCTACATACATAAGCGACCGCGTTACCGATAACCAAACTGTGGACCACAACTACTCGGACCACCGTACCGCTCTGATCTACGAGTAAGTGAGAGTCCCAGCTCCTACAAGAGTTTCCTGCATCAGCAAGCTGCTATGGTCAGGCCTGTTCGTCGATCGAATGGAAAAGTATATAAATGAAATGTTGGAATACATAGCAAATCTTTCACGCCCGATGTTATGGGAACAATGAACAGGGAAGTTCTGGTCGCGGAGATACGGTCCCTCGCACCTGCCATCGCCGTGTCCGGCGGTGGATACATCGAGAGAACAAGCCACCTCCTGAGGCGGAGACCAGAGGACAATACTGCTCGCTCCGACTATCCTTCTCTGTCGGACTTCGGGCGTTTCCTCTAAGCCAGATATCGCTCTCATTCCTCCTACACCGAGAACAACGTAACCACCTTTTCCAGTGGTCAGCTAAGACATTTCCTTATGAAACGCTTGTGCAATCGCTTCTCCCGAGCTCCTAGATTGGCTGAAGTCATCGCTGATTTCCTTGGTGGAGTGATCCCTTTGTATCGATGGTAGTTCGACGAGTAGGACTAGCTCTTTTTCGCCGACAACTCCCAGATTGTGACCGCCATCCACCACCCGTGAACGGACATGCCTTAGGATGGGTTGAATTACCTTTAAAATTTGGCAAAGCCTTTTAAGGTTTCTTTGACGAAGTTATTTGTTAAGCCTTCGAAACTTCTTGGCTCCGCGAGGCCTTGAACACATCTTCGAGGCGCAGCAAAGTTGTCCTACTGCCGAATATGCACGGTGATCCGGGTCTATATGAACTCCGACCAGTCAATCTCCCATCCACAGCGGAGTGCTCATGTGTAATCTGCATTGTAATCCGTCAGACCTCGTGCCCGATTGTGAGACATACGCCGTTTTGAGACGGTAATTATGTTAGAACTTTGCTCTATTGTCTGAGGAGGTCACTTGTGCGACGAAACATGACACGCCGCTTGAAATCAGAGTTTTAAACCCTGAACAGGATCTATTTATACACCCTATTGGAAAAGCTGAGCCTGCCATCTGTCTACCTCGGGTGGGATACTGTCCTCTACGGAAAGGCAAACGTCACCATCCGAGTCGGAATTGTCTACACCAAGGCCCTCCCGCTTCTCAACGGAGTTAGGCAGGGCTGTCGCTTGAACATCGCCTTCTCAGCATCAAAATTGGACCTCTGCAATTCCGCCCCATCCCGGGTCGCGGTTGCCTATGCGGGTAACATTGTTCTCTTCATCAGGGATGACGCTCAAAAGAGTTATTCTTCGAAGAGTTCCGCCTGTCTCTCGGGATGGTTTTTAACTTCGACAAGAATTACGGGTTCTTGTGCGATTCGTGGAGGTACAAGAAGGACTCTCTTCCGGGCCATCCCTGGACATCATAGTTGCCAACTCTTCTTGGCTGCTCGATTACTGCCCTGAATACCCTCTCCTTCAAGACCTTCCACCTGATAAGGCTGCTGAAGCGAACCATCGCGAAGTAGTTTGCTCTTACTTGCGGCATGTCATTTGTGGGTCATGCGGCAAACAGCCTGGTTTTTCGAGGGCATCTTGGCTCGCCCAGTTTCCGAGAGTGGTGTCGGCCTGATTGACATCGCGGGCTAGCTTCGGATAGCTGCACGTTGCCGTCAACGGCTACTCTTAGGTCATATGCAGCTATGCGTGTCTGAGCCCGCCAAGTTGAGACATCTGTCTCTCACCAAGGAGGAGACTGCTGAGCCTCTGTTACCCGCCTCTAGCGTACTTGAGCTGGACTAACGGGTTCTGCACCCCGGCAGCTCGATGTACCTGCGCCTTAGAGGCGACAAGAGGTTCCTGTGGCCATCAGCTGGCTCCCGAGCGCTGACTACAAGTGACGGTCGAAGCCTTCGCCGATAATTTCCTGATCTAGCGCGCTCAACGCCTGATGGGCTTTTTTCGGGCGCGATGGACCCTTTTGCTAGCTTTTATTGCAGGAAAGCGCCAGCTTCAGTTATCATGCGGAGATCAGTGACGGCCATCACTTGCCTCACCAGCTAGAACGCGCGCATGCCACTAGACTCTATACAGATGCAGGCGCATCCTGTTGCAAGCTCATAGCTTACTGGGCTATCACCGAGGACTACCCCGTTCCATCTCCTGGGCCGACCTGTGTCGCAACTTATTCTCGGGGTACGACGCGAACATCGCCCTACTTAATCCTGGCCATCCTGCCTCGAGTCGTGCCACCTGTGGATTCAGCGACGGATCATTGATCCACAGACGCAGTTGCCCGAGCCATGGTATTTCTTCTCCAGTTGTTCCATTCCTGAGAAGCTCCTTTGGTTCTACAGGCCTGACTCTTCGGCGTTGGCCTCCATCCCAAGGCAATGAAGACAACGTTATTTGCGAAAGCGACCATCTACAAGTACCCGTGGGAAAGAACTCTAGCGGTCTGTCGTTGGAGGAATTTTTCACTCGGTGGAAGGAGGATTTAGACCTATGTAAATTTCTCTTTAAAAACGGCGAATATTGATTTTTTTCTCAGCAAATCGTAATTGGGCCGATATAGTTGAAGACAAATTGGCCAACTTTGAGCAGAGGTAAAACCGAAAGCATCGCCCTCTTTGACGACGAGCCCCAACCCTTTCCTGGAAAATCTCGCCACGTCTCCATCATCTGGAACGGGACTGCACCGCGCCACGACATCAGCTCAAATGTACGAAACTACCTAGAATGCACCTACCATCACCACTCCGTGATCTTCCAGCCAAGTAGACCACATAGCCATCAAAGACCATATCTACAGTCATCTCAAGGGCCTCAAAGGCAAGAATAGATCCAGGTTCCTAACACCATTGGCTGGATCGAAGACCCAAAATAAACAGCTTCCTCAGACCACTGAGGAACACGTACGAGAGAATTTGATAAACTGGATGCTACCAACATTCTAAATCCCCTATTTCTATTTGAGCATTTTTCTAGGCAGGAAATAGAGAGCGCCGTTGTTTTAAGCTGTATTGGAGCTCTGAGAAGCGGTCTGGTGGATTAAATTGGCGAAACCGCTTGGTGGTTCACCACTGATGAGCCAAGCCCTCCCAATATATTTTTTCATCGCAGTAAGGACAGTAGAAGTTCGTTTTATGTATAAAAGAAACATACGCGCTTTTAAATCCTTTTATTTTATATGTATAGATGGCGCGTTATTGCTTTGTGTTAATTTATTCCTAGTTGGCCTTGTCTTTATAGTTTGCTGAAGAGCATTGCTCGAAGCAAATATTTGAATGTAAATCTACTGTCCTATAAGCTTATGTCCATAGTTTACTTGAAAACCTTTTCTAAGATTCCATCCTTCAGTGTAGCATATAAAAGCAGAATGATCCAATACAGTATTAGAGCTCTGAGAAGCGGTCTGGTGGATTAAATTGGCGAAACCGCTGGGAGGGTTCACCACTGATGAGCCAAGCCCTCCCAATATATTTTTTCATCGCAGTAAGGACGGTAGAAGTTCGTTTTATGTATAAAAGAAACATACGAGCTTTTAAATCCTTTTATTTTATA
Source organism: Cordylochernes scorpioides (assembly GCA_030710605.1). Lineage (NCBI taxonomy): Eukaryota > Metazoa > Arthropoda > Arachnida > Pseudoscorpiones > Chernetidae > Cordylochernes > Cordylochernes scorpioides. The sequence goes on from CP092868.1 coordinate 73,790,332, forward strand.
TATATATTTCAATATATTTACAGAGCGCCTAGTAGCTATCAATATGACACACTTGTGTTGTCGGCAAATGAATACTTCGATTTTAATATTTACTCTTCAATTTGGTAATCAATTTTAACATATGTATTTCCCCCAGCCCACACAGAGAAATGAAAATCTGCATACTCGCTTTGAACAACTACCAATGCGATTTAACAAATTAAAAATCTGGGTGTGGGGTGGTCGGTAATAGACTATTTTCTTTGTATATTTTCATTCAAAATTTGTGATCAATTTTTAATATACTTCCCGTGACCACGAAGAAGTGTGGTATTTTATATACAAATTTTATACCGACAACAATACAGTTTACAAAATTCTAGACTTCTAAGAGGCCATGGGAGTGGGTAATAGAATAAAGAATTTGTATATTTCCTTTTAAACGAGGGAAAATAGACGCAGCTATTTCTCTGTCGTAATGAGCGGCTGGTGTAAAATAAACATGTGAATTGAACCGATTTATATATTTTATTTCAATTTTTGTGTCTAATTTTTCTATTCTTAGAGACAAAATAAATTCTGAAATTTTATATACTCTCAATCTCCAGCTATCAATTTAAGTCTACAAAATATTATAAACGTCTAAAACTTTGCACACTCTCTCGATCAAGCAAACAACTTTTACCATATTATGCTCTCTCTCTCTACCTGTGAATAATTATAATTCTACCATTTATAAATATTTATAAATGCAAAAGAAAGATTTATAATCAAGCTTTCTCTCGGTGTGTAATTTCAGCTTTCAAAGTAAAGCCCTTAAGAGTGTTGAATTGTTTCACTCTAACATTTAGAAATTCTCTTTTCAGAAAACCATAAAAAAAAGGGTTTTGTTTTTCTAAATCTGTGTTTACTTCCACACACGTTGTGATATTTTAATATATATATCGTATATTTTAAACTGTATAATAATGACACTTTTAGTATATGTCACATATCTTCCAATTAGTTAGAGCCGATACCTTATTCTATCAAAATGTACACGTTTTCTATTTACTACCAACCCATATTTTGTATATGAACTATTTGTATTTAAACCCCCTATTTGTATATAAAACTAAAAATGTTGACGTCAAAATAAAGATCCAAAGAGTGTTCGGTCAGCTGGTGGCAGGGACAGAGGGGAGGAAAAGGCAGCGCCCAGCCCATGTGGGGTCCCGAGTGACATTTTTATAGACGACCCCTGTTTGCAGGACAGGCTTTTGCAGGGGGTCAGCAGATGTTCTAGGGTGTGTTCATCGGCAGGCGGCTTCTCTCTCGCAGACACATTCTCTCGCTCCATGTCTCAGTGATAAGCATCCAAGTTTGTGTCATGGCCGCTACCTCTGTCCCGTGGGCTGTCCCCGATCACTCTCGGTGCTAACATCTAGCCCTGCCTCTGCTTCTTGTTGTCCGCGTGTGGGAAGAACATCAACACTCGCCTCACGTACACGACTGCCAGTTCATCCATACGACGACATTTGCAACAATATTACATATATATATATACAGTATAACCTCCCTTTAGCGGACACCGCTCTACAAAGGACTGTTTTCTTTTGAAAAATTACCATTTTTACTATTTAGCAACTCTCCGGTAAGAGGACACCTCTCCCTAAAAGACATTTTAGCTCTGCTATTAGGTGTCCTTTACAGGGGTGTTCTACAGTATTTTAAAAAAGGCTTATTTTGGATTGTATAAGTTTTATTCATCCAATATTTCGATGGACCGATCGTTCATCTTTTACTAGGTAGTTTTGTTTAGAAACGCACAATAAAAGATATACGATTGGTCCATCGAAATATTGGATAAAAAAACTTATTAAATTCAAAATGCGCCTCATTTTTTAAATATTTATATTATGGATGGCTCTATATTTATATTTGTTGAAGACTGAAAGCAAGACGACACGTGACGTCATTTTAGTTCCTGGCGCCACCGCCTGGAGGAGCCACAGACAAAAACACAGCCACCCTAATCTCCCCCATGTAGTTGTTTTGTTTTGCATAACGTCTTATTTTTTACCTAATAAATACTTACTTTAAATACATTTTCTCCTCTTTTATCTGCTTACCACAAAAAGTTAAGGGCCCAGCACGCTTCCACTGCGAAGAATAAAAGAAGAAAATAATTAAATAAAGCAAGTAAGTGAATATTCAAATATTTCTTCCTATTGACCACGCCATAAGCTCGCAACTAGGCTTAAGAAATTACCCCACGTTTTGAAATTTTTCTGTAATAGTGTAATATCGTTTCAAAATGTCGGATAGGTTTGAATATATGGTAAATAAGTTTGATGGGACAAATTATCAAATTTGGAAATATCAAATATAAATAATTTAAGGTCAACAAGGATTATTGGATTTAGTGGAAGGCATAGATGTTAAGCCTGAAGAAGAATCCCAAAAGGTAGCTTGGAATAAAAGGAATGATAAAGCAATGGTCATAATCTCGACGGCCATTGTTTTCAAGCAATTGGAACATCTAATTACATGTGATACTGCTCAGAAACAGTGGACAAGGCTCAAGTCCATTTATGAGCAGAGATCTACTACAAGTTTGCTGGCTATTCAACAACAATTTTATAGCTATAAAATGAATGAAAAGGATGCTATGTCAAAGCACATATTCAAAATTGAAGGGTTGATTAAACAGCTCTGTGAATTAGGAGAAAAAGTGAGTGAAGCTGCTTTCATGGCAAAAGTACTTGGATCTTTGCCATCTAAATACCCTCATTTTTTAACTGCTTGGGATTCTGTCACACAAACAGAGCAAACAAAAGAAAATTTGATTGCAAGACTTCTTCAAGAAGAAATAAGGTTGGATCAGAAAGATCAACAAGTTGATGCAACAGCTTTTAAGGCAACAGCTAACTACAATTGGAAGAAAAACAAAGCATGCAACTATTGCAAAATACCTGGTCATTTTTGGGCAGAATGTAGAAATAGACTGAGAGACCAAAAGCAGAAAAATAAGAACTCTCTTCAACCAGAAAACAGAGACATGAATAGATCAAGAAAACATGAAGACAGTGGAAGGAGTGCATTCATTTGTGAAAATGAGGTTTTGTCTTCAATCAAAGATGTGTGGTACCTCGACAGTGATGCATCCGAGCACATGACAAATCGAATAGACTGGCTTTCAGAATTCAATGAACTTGATGAAGAATACCAAGTCAAGCTAGGATATAACCATGCCATCAATGCTTCTGGATAGGGAACCATTTTGATCTCATGTTATGTTGACGGTGAATGGACAAAAGGAATATTAAAGAATGTGTTATATGTGCCAGAAATTAATAAAAATCTCTTCTCTGCCGGAGCAGAAACAAATTTGGGAAATAAAATAATAACAGAAAAGGAAATCTGTAATATCTTCATGAATGACAAGAAAGTTGCCTGTGGAACTAAAGGATCAAATAACTTGTACACAATGCTCTTCAAGGTAACACATGAAACTGAAGCCAATACTGCAAATCCGTACTCTCTCACATGGTGGCATCGTCGATTAGGACACATCAATGTGGACACAATCAGGATGATGGCCAAAAATGGACAGTTTAGTGATCTTAAGTTGAGAGAAGAAAAGGATTTCTTTTGCGAGGCCTGTAAGTACGGAAAACAACAATGCCAATCATTCCGCTCCATCGAGAATAAACAACAGTATGAGGTAGGTGAATTAATTCATTCTGACCTTTGTGGCCCAATGGAATCTCAGTCATCAGGAGGTTCAAATTACTTTCTTCTTTTTAAAGATGATCAAAGTGCATACAGAGTTGTTTACTTTATAAGGCATAAAAGTGATGTGTTCACTAAATTTGAAGAATTTGATGCCCTAATTAAAAATCAGTTTGGCAGATCAGTTAAAATTTTCAGAACTGATAATGGAACTGAATATGTCAATCAATCGTTTTTAGATTATTTAAGAAAGAATGGCATAATTCATGAAAGATCTGCTCCTTATACGCCCCAACAGAATGGCTTTGTTGAAAGAGATTTAAGGACTATTTTAGGACTTAGTCGATCAATGCTACATGACTCAGGGCTAGAAAAGAATCTGTGGGCAGAAGCTGTTAACACAGCTGTCTATGTTCTTAAGAGAACACTTTCAAATAACGAGAAAACTCCTCTTGAACTTTGGAGTGGCAGAAAGTCAACTTTCAAACATTTCAAAATCGTTGGTTCTGAAGCCTATGCTAATATACCTAAACAATTTAGGTCAAAATGGGATAGTAAAACTAAGAAAATGATATTCGTTGGATATGAGCATACTTCTAAGAATTATAGACTTTATGATCCTAAATCCGGACAGATTGTAGTTTGTAGAAATGTAACTGTAAGAGAACCCAATCCTGTTGACACATACGACACTCAGATGAAAATTGCACCTATATCAATTGAGAGTGAGGGATCCTCGCAACATCAAGATGAGGATTCTACTCAGGAGGGAACGTGTGGGACAACTCACTCATACAATCTTAGACCTAGAAAGACATCACAGTGTGATGTTGCTAGTGCATGGATAGCTGAAAGCCTAGAGCCAGTTACTTATGAGGAAGCAATGTCTAGTAAAGATAGAATAAATTGGGAAATTGCTATGAATAAAGAGAAACAGGCTCTTATTAAAAATAAAACATGGTAATTGATGGACCTTCCTGATAATGCAAAAGCTATAGGATGTAAATGGATTTTCCGCATAAAAAGAAAAGGCAATGGTGAAATTGATCGTTATCGAGCAAGACTGGTGGCCAAAGGCTTCAGCCAAAGAAGAGGTATAGACTATAAAGAGACTTTTGCCCCAGTTGCAAGATATGACTCTGTCAGAGTCTTGCTAGCCTTAGCTACTGTCATGGACATGGAAATTATGCAATTCGACATAAAGACTGCTTCTCTTAATGGTGATCTTGACGAAGATATCTATATGCAAATTCCAGAAGGAATAGAAGTTGAAAATAAAAACTTGGTTTGTAAACTAAAGAAAGGTTTATATGGACTAAAACAATCACCCAGAATCTGGAATGAGAAATTCACAT
>CP092868.1:73795479-73832954 GCA_030710605.1 Cordylochernes scorpioides
GAAACTTTTTAAATTGACTACGGGGACATTTTAAAAATTAAAAAGAATATTTTAAATTTCATTAGGGTTATTTTTGATTTTAATAAATTTCATTTTTTCGCATTTTTCAGGCTTTTACAAAAATTCAAAACAATATTCAAAAGTTTAAATCGATTTTATGGTATAGAATTAACATTCACAGTTTTATCGCGAGATTTTAAGCTTCTGAGATTCTGTTGCTTTACTATCGTCGTGAAGCATGGGAGAGCAGATTCCTCTCTCTAAGCTCCTATCCACACCCGCTTTGGTCTTACTCCATGAGTCTTTTAGACAAAAGGTATACGTGCATTTTTCCGAGCGATCATATCGTGGTTGACCTGCAATCGGGACATACGTGGATGGACAGTTTCGCCCACAGGATAGGCATCATTGACGATCCTTCCTACCCGTACTGCGACGATGACAGGGAAAAAACTGTCACATCTCGACCTAGATTGCAGCAGCCCTGATGCCTTTAGATTCCGCCTTCTTTCCACCTGTGCAGTAGAATTGGGGTACATTCCGCGGTCACTCAAAGACTTTATTTTCAACAGGAGCACTTGGCGAGCCTGCCTGGAGTTCCTAAAGACTTCAGATAGACTTAAGCCACGCGTCCGCGCGGAACATTCCGATCACCCGTGTGACTCGGACTCCTCACCTCCTGGTTAACACCGGTCATTAGCGGCAGCTCGTAGACGCAAATCTGGCATGTGCTGTTGTTTAAGATTAGTTTAATGACCTGTCCTGTGTATGTGATCGCCCCTGAAGCAGTGTCTGTATCCCCACGACAAAGGGTAAATGGTTTGGCGATTCGACGGCGCGGGGCGATCAGGAAATCGACTTATGCAGCTACCCATTTGAACGTGCTATATATATATATATATACAGGGTGATCCAAAAGTCCCGCACTATTTTAAAAATTAATAACTCCGCGAATATTTGCGTTAGAGCAATGCGGTAAACACCATTGTGTTCAGGATGCAATGGGATATTTTATGGCAAATAATGAAAAATTCGAAATTGATTTTAGTTACAATTATATTCACCAGATGGCGCTCTACCAGATTCAGATATTCAGCGGCCAAATTGTTTGATAAATTGAAAAATATAATTGAACGACACGTATTTTTCCTTTTTGAATACCAGGAAATAACCCTAATAATATCAAATAACAAATTAATAAAACACCACTTCACCAAAAGTATGAAGAATTGGTTAACGATTTTCAAATACAATCAGAGATATGTAAAATAGGCAAATGCAAATTAAAACATATAGCAAAAATATTTATATTTTATATGGGGTTTTGTGAAATAGATTGAATGTTTGAAAAATACTGCTGATATCAATACACGAATTTTTGAGATGTTAATATAGTACCAAAAATTATGATGGCACTACTAATAGGATTCCTTGCTATAAGAAATGTGTAGTTTCTTGACTAATTGGAGACCCTTGACTATTTAACTGGATATTTGTCATGATCCAACAAATGAAATATAGAGGGGAGTGACAAAATATATTTGTCGTACTTTATTCCAAATATCTTATGGGCTTGTCAAATGTTATCATTGTTTATTATACTGTACACAATTTTAAAAAATGTTTCCCCTCAAATAAAAATAACTTTTAAATCGACCTTTTGCGTTGAAAAACGTGGTAGTAAAATCATTTTGTATTATTTTTTTTTCACAAAATTTCTAAAGTTATTGGTATACAGAAAATATTCCTTATGCTATTTCTTCTAATGAGCGAAAACCGAAAACTAAACATAAGGGAAAAAATTGTTTGTACCAGTGTTATTCGAGAAGTTATAACACTCTGGTTTGCACGACATAATATGTGAGCAAATGACAAACAAAAAATTACTGTTCACAAATAAAAAAAGATAGTCAAGATGTAAGGACAGCATTTATTATCCCCATATCCCAACACAAAGAGCTGCAAAATATTGGTAGATAATATAATACATGGCGGCTTATATAACACATGAGGTAACTGCCTTCTCTCTTGTATTAGGTCACAATCCTTGCTCAATGTGGCACCCTTCATTCTCAATCACCGCCTGCAGACGATAAATGACAGAATGGACAGCATTAAATAACATATCTGTTGAAATTGATAAAACGTGCCATCTGATAGAAGCCTTCAACATGGCCAATGTGGTAGGCCAGCATCGATAAACACACGATTTAATGTACCCCCATAAACAAAAATCGCAAGGCGTCAAGTCTGGTGATCTTGGAGGCCACTGGTATATAAAGTGGCGACTTATCACACGATTTTCACAGAACGTATCCTTCAGAAATTGTTTGGCACCTCGGGAGATATGAGGAGGTCCTCCATCTTTCATGAATGTTATTTCGCTTAGTGCTTTTGCCCTGCAATATGGGAATACCCTTTTCTCTCAAAAGTTGGACATAACGTTCATCAGTTACAAAAAGGGTTTTAAAAGTTCTTCCATTGATTTTTCAAAGAAAAATGGCCCAATAATAAAAGAAGTGAACCCACACAAAACTGTAACTCTAGGCTGGTAAAGTGGCATTTCTGTAAAAATCGTAGGGTTGTCTGTTGCCCAAATGCGGCTGTTTTGAATGTTAAATTCTCCGTTTAGAGAAAAGTGAGCATCATCTGTCCACAGAACATTCGACAGCCAGTTTTCATCAATAGCAATTCGCCGGAAAACCCATGCAGCGAATTCTTGACGCATCTCAAAATCGGCAACTTTCAGCTCGTGAAATCTTTGAATTTTGTATGGGTACACACAATAGAGACATTAAGTGAAGCGTCTTCGGATATCACCATCATACTCGGCGAATTTAACGCCAAAAGTTCAATTTGGGGATCACCTGTCCTGGATAACAAAAGTCAGCAGGTTGAGGACATGCTAACAGACCTCGACCTTACACCGTTAAATAACGGAGAGAACACCTATCTAAGTCCACAGGCACAGAATCCGCAATAGACATCACAGCGATAAATTACAACATCGCACCCACAACACAATGGAAAATCATGAGAGGTGCAATCAGTGACCATAGACCAATTTTAACAACCCTAAACTTCAAAATTGAGAACGTCCATTAGAATAAAAGAACATGGAACTTTAGGAAAGCCGACTTGAAAAAAAATTCACAGAAAAGCTTGAAGAACTGTGCAACGAAAAATTGAATTACAGAACGCTTGACAAAAACTTGGAAAAATTCATTTCGAACATTTCAAAATCTGCAAAAGCATCGATACCTAGAGGTAGACGTAAAGACCTGTGGATACCTTACTGGAAGGACCACAACATCGAGGCAGTGATTTTAGAGAGAGAGACAATATCAATGAACTTCTTAAAAAAATAAAACAGAAGAAAACAGAAAGAACTCATTGAAATTAGTCACAAAATAGAACAAGAAATTTGGATATGCAAACAAGAAAAATGGCAGAATTCTGCGAAAAAATGGATCCAAGAAAGGACAGCCAACACTGGAAAATGATTAGAGTGTTAGAGAACAATCAACACCAACACCAATCCTCCAATACTCTAACCGATATGAATAGAACAGCGCGAACGAGAACAAACAGATGGCTGACATAATTGCTGAATATCTTTCAAGCACTTCCATACTCAACTATACGAATGAAGACAGGACTCTAAAAATAATATAAACCAGTTAGTTAAACAAGCAAGAAACTTCCATCAACAAGATATTTTCTCGAGAGACTTCACACTGAATGAGCTAAACTTATCAATAAAAAAATCCAAGAGGTCACCAAGAGATAATCTAATCTTTGGTTAAATGATCAAACACTTTGAAGACAAAGCTAATAATCAACTCCTACGAATACTGAACATTTCATGGCAAACTGGTAAACTACCAAAGAATTGGAAGATATCAATTATAGTGCCAAAACTGAAGCCAAACAAAGATGCCAAGGAATACAAGAACTATCGGCCAATTGCTCTCACCAGCAAACTTTGTAAAATACCAGAACGAATTATCCACTCCTGGCTCATAGTCTGGCTCACTAACAATAATAAAATAAACCTCTACCAAACTGCCTATAGATCCCAGCACTGTACGACTGATCAACTGTTTTACTTCTGTCAATCAATAATATATTATTTCCAGGAAAAACCGCCAAAGAAGACCACGGCTATATTCCTTGATATGACCTCAGCTTTTGATCGAGTGTGGAGGGAGAAATTACGTGAAAAGCTGCACAACATCGGAGTAAGAGAAAACCCTTAATCTGGATTGCAGACTTCTTAAGGGGAAGAAGGTTAAAGGTTCGGGTCAATGGAGAATTTTCCAAGGAAGGAAGAACATGGGCTGGTGTAACTCAGGGATCTGTGCTCAGTCCTCTACTCTATCTGCTATATATTAACGACATCCATCCTTACCTCACTGAAGACACAAAGGTTGTCTGTTATGCAGATGATATAGCCATATGGCACACAAGTAGCAGCATAGAAAAATCGTAAAAAATACCGAACACATCAATGAGAGGACTGGAGAAGTGGGCAATGGAACTCCAAATGACCATAAACCCAATAAAACCAAACCTATGCGTCTTCTCCACTCACAGGGAAAAAGGCATAAATATAACAAAAAATAAGCATGAACAAACAAATGATTGATAAAATTAGAAATCCATAATACCTAGGTGTGATACTGCAGTCCTGTATCTTTCAAGTTGGTCTCGAGGACCACGCCATCACCATCTCCTAAGCGGCAAAGTACGCGATCTACGTATTCATCGTAGATCGAAAAATGCGTGGTGGCGCTGGAGAAACACTGGCGATTCTCCACAAACTCTGCAGCGCTGGAAGAGGCGCCATATTCATTGTACATAGTGTATATAATGCATATTATCTTTTTTAATAGTGCAGACTGTGCAAGTATTGACAAGATATCAACAAAATTATTCTAATTATTATTGATGAGGAATTGGAATTTTCAGAACACATAATTAGCACCTCAAATAGAACTATCAGAAAACTAAACATTCTGAGATGGCTATGTGGAACAAATTGGGGAGCAAAACCCAGAATTCTCAGAACAACATATACCACCTCAATAAGGCCGATAATGGAATATGCAACACTAGTCTGGGCTCCCTCAAGCTCATCACTAAAAGTAAGACTAGACAGTGTTCAAGCAAAAGTGGCCAACATAATCACTGGTGCTGTTTCATCCACCAACAATGAGAAAATTCAGAGAGAATGTGTTCTAGACCTACTCGCACGAAAGCAGAAGACAAAATAAAAACAACTTGGATCGGCACTTCGGAAACGAGGAACCAAAGGACGAGATCTCTCTGACCACTTGTGGTTTGGTAGATCCGCCCTTTTCTGAGAATGAGGTGAAACTGACGGCTTTCAAGTTCGGGAAAAGGAAATCTCCTGGTCCCGAAGGGATCGATAACACGGTCGTGAAAGCCCTGGTAAGGATGCACCCATCGCTTCTTTCCAGGTTATTCAATAGGTGCCTGGACACGGGTACTTTTCCTGAGGCTAAACTGCTTTCTTTACTAGCGTGTCTAGGTAAGGTCCTGGATAGCCTACTAGCTCAGCGACTGAAGCACTGGCTAGAAAGTAATGAGCTCCTTTCCTCTTTCCAACATGGTTTTAGGGAAGGTAAGTCCACAACCACAGCTCTGAACGAGGTGTTAGAGGGGGTTGAGATGGGCTTAAATAAGGGTGCTTGGGTTCTTTTCGTGGCCCTGGACATTGATGGCGCGTTCAACTCCATGAACTGGAACAATCTGATGAGAAATTTGATGGACATGGGTTGTCCTGATAATTTGTGCAGCTTGGTTCGTGACTTCCTGAGGGATAGACGGATTAGCCTCAGTTTTGGTGGGCGGAAGTTGGAAAGAAACTGTGCTAGGGGTTGCCCCCAGGGCTCTTGCTGCGGACCTATTCTGTGGAATATCCTGCTAAACACCGTTTTCCAGGAGGAGCTCCCTGAGGGAGCCAGGCTGGTTCTCTATGCTGACGACCAGTTCCTCATTGTTGAGGCTGCTTCGAGAGCGAAGGCTGAGAAGTGTGTTGAAACTTCTCTCCAAATTCTCTCGAACAGGGCCCATAACTCTGGCCTTAAGTTCAATGTCTCCAAAACTAAAGCCCTCAGCTTTAAGCCTAGGGACATAAGAACTAAAAGGAAAGGGATCAAATGGGCACAAGCCGGCTATCCGGATGAAAGGACGGAGGGTAGCGTTGGTCAATAGGATGACCATCCTGGGGGTGGTCATTGATGACAAGATGGGTTGGCAATACCAGGCGGAGGAGATGGTGGCGAGAGGCAGGGAGGCGTTGTGCAGGCCTGTCCTGGTTGGCTCTCAACAGGGGGGGAGAAGGAGGGTACTATTTTTAGGAACCTCTGCCTCTCCTGTGTCGAGCCAATCTTGCTATATGCTTCCAGGGCTTGATGTCGCCGAAACAGGGATCAGAAGGTGGCGACTACTCTAGAGAGAGTGCAGAGGACAGCGGCACTCAGAATCACAGGGGGATATCGCACTACCAGCAGTGAGGCCTTTTTGGTCCTCGCTGGTCTTATTCCCCTGGGGTTGAAACTAGAGGAGGAGACCATCAGACAGAAGATCTAAGAGAACAGGGAAGATGCCCTGGGACTTGAAGCGGGTGCCCTGGAATGGAAGAGGGACCCAATAAAGCCTCCGCAGTGGTTGCCAAAGTGGAATTGGAGTCCTGGAGGGCCGACAGGGAATGGCACGGAGGTTTTCACTGATGGGAGTAAGTCTGGAACCAATAAAGGAGCTGGGGTAGTAATTTTCACTAATGGAGAGCTGATCTTCCAAGAAAGCCTAACACTCAGAGTGGACGAATTGGTCTTTTCAGCCGAGCTGGTTGCGATCAGGGTAGCCCGCAGAGTGTGTGCCGAGAAGAACTTCAGCCCGGACCGCCTCTATTCAGATTGTATGTCGGCCCTCGTCGCCATCAATCTGGAGAAAGGGCAACTCGCGCATCAAATAATCCAGGAGCTGGAGATGATGACGCGGGCTCCGGAGCTCCCTTGGTTTAGGAGACACAGCCTCATCGAAGGTAATGAGTTCGCAGACAGGATCTCTAAGGCAGGATGCTTAAAAGGTAGATCACTGAGGACCACAGTGACCAAGAAAGAAGTTTATAGGAGAATCAGGGGGCACGTCCAGGACTTATGTTTGGACAGATGGAGGAACATTGTGAAGGGGAGAGAGTTATTCAATGGGGTAACAACACCCAAGTACCTCTGTAAGGTAATGTCGCACAAACTCATTAGGGTAGTTCGGGACATGGGCCCTACCCCAAGTCTCCACAGATTTGAAATTAAGAGCAATCCTGATTGCGTCTGTGGAGAAAGGGATGTGAATATATCGAGAGTAAGCTGCTGAGAAATCACAGAAAGCTTCTTGAGAAAGCCCACGACGTGGCAGCTGAGCTTTTCCTCAGCTGTGAGTGAACAGAGTCGACCGGGGTCTGCCTCCCCGCGGTCCCTGCTGGACACAGTAGATAGTTTCCTATTGAAGCGATGCAGCAGAGAAGTAGAAGGGAAGAAGTGGGAAAGCCAAGAGAAGAAGGGCCCCTTCCAGGAAGTGTTGATTGACAAATTCCAGAGGAGGGGGTGGCAGACAGGGGGAGTCCAGCTGGTGCCGTGGTGGAAGGAAGCCGGCCGGCCTGCCGGGGATTTGTGTGCCGAGAATACATGGCAGTCTCGGGAGAGAAGTCTGTCTGGTGACAACGGGACCTGCAGCGAGGAAAACGGCGGTGACAACAGACGCAGCAGGTGGGCTCCGAACGTGTGGCCGTATGGACTGAACGGGAAGACGGTAGCGGAGAAGGATCCCTCTAGTGGCGGACATTGAAGGCAAGTTAATCTTCTACTGTATATAGTTATCAATCTACTCCTTACAGCCCTGGTAATAAATCCATGATACTAAGCTGTATCCGAAACGAACCCACATTGTTTTCTCAGAAACCTTGAACGCAAACATCGACGGCTGAGAAGAGTCGTAACACTATTTTGCTGTGATTAAAGGCCACCGGTATAGAAATCCTTCCAGACGCGTTATCCGGGAGGTGGTGTTTCAAGGTATAATGTCCAATCACTAGCTTGGATACCGTTACTTGGCTTATGAGTTGAACAGAATAGCAGCGAAGGCATGCTTCGCATGCCGGCTTGTGGACCGAAAGGTCTGGGTGGCCATCTGCTTCTAGGGTATACCAACTGTGCTTAGGTGGGATCCTCCAGTTCTTGTTTATTTTCGCTACTGTTTCTATTTCTTTAAAAGTAAGTTTATTTTTCTGTAGCAAGGGTTCTTTTGTGCCTTTTTTCGCTAGCGCATCAGCAGCTTCATTGCCTTCAATGCTAACATGTAAGAGTATCCATTGAAGGTGAATTTTTGAGGTATTGAGAGTTTTTGGAGATAACCAATTATGTTCCTGCTTACTTTGTCTCTAAGTTCCCCTGTGTGACTCAAGTGTTGTATGGCACTTCTACTATCAGTAAGAATCCATATATCGTGATGTTTAATGTTTCTGATGGATTTAAGACTTCATAGATGGCTATAAGTTCTGATCTGAAGACTGAGCAAAATTCTGGGTTTCTTCTGTTTATTTTCTCAATGCCATTTGTGGTTTTAATGAGAGAGCCACTGCCAGTGTGTCCCAACTCATCTCTGCTACCATCGGTATAGATAGTTATTGCATTTTTAGGAATTTTATATATTAATTATTTCTAATGATAATTGTTTTAAGTATTCTGGATTTTGGTATTGTCTGTTGGTGGTTTCATTTAAAGTGGCATTGAAAATAACATTTTGTTAGTGGTTCGCATGGAGATATTTTTTTCAGCTAAATAATATTTTTCCACTTTATATTTTAAAAATCCATTTCTTTTGGCCAGGTGGAGAGGGCCTTCTTTTTTGAGTCTTAGATTGGATTCCCAATTAAGTATGTAATTGAAAGTTCTGTGTTTGTTTTTCATAACTCTTGATTTTGTTTATATATTTTGGCAGATTGTAGCTTATTCTATCCTTTAAGGGCATAATGTCTGCCTCGTAAAGTACAATATCATTAGGGCAGGGTTTTCGAAGACCTGTAATAATTCTAGCTGCACTTATTTGTATCCTTTCCAGTGATTTTAGATTTGTTTCAGATGCTGTAACATAGATTTGATATCCATATTCCAGGATAGGTCTCATTAGAGATGTGTAAGTTAATTTTATTGTTGTTGCTTCAGCTCCCCACTCTTCCTGAAATGTATTTCAAGATTTTTAGTCGGTCTCTTCCTTTTCTAACAACTCCTTCAATATGCTTACTGGAGTTGATTTCTGGATCCAGGGTGTAGCCGAGATATTTAGGATGTTTATTATATTGCAATTGTTGTTCTTTCAGAATAATATTCGGTCTTATTTTGTATAGTTTCTTATCGGTAGTAAAAAGACAGGTTTCAGATTTTTGGGAGTTAAATTCTAATTTATGTTTATTAGCAATTTTTTCTAGGTGGAGAAGAGTCTTGTTAAATCTCTTTCTGCTTTTTCCAGTTAGTGCTGCTGCTCAATAGAATAATGTCATCAGCGAAAAGTCCAATATTGGTTTTATGTGAAATTTATTTTTCTATGCCTGCAATAAATAGGGTGAAGAGAGTTGGGCTAAGGACTGATCCTTGTGGTAATCCTTGGTACAATTTGAAGGTTTTAGATAGAGTGCCATTATATTTGATTCTGATTTATATATTTTTAAGAGAATCATTTATCCAAGTGATAGCTTTTCCATCAATTTTGAAATGTTTGTATAATTTTGTAATTAACTTGTTTTTCCATACCTTATCAAAAGCTTGTGTAAGGTCTAAAAAGCAGCTATGGTGTGGTTATTTGGTTTTTCGTTTTGTGCATCTTTTACCTTTTGTATAAGAGTTGGTCTATTGTCCCATGTCCTTTCTTAAATCCATATTGTTCTTCTGGTAAGAGATTTCTTATGTCGGGGTGGTAGGTGAGTCGTCTGAGTATAATTTTTTCCATTAATTTGCAGCAAATATTTGTTAGGGAGATAGGTCGGTAGTTTTTTGGGTCATCAGCAGATTTGTCAAGTTTTTTAATGGGAATTATTGTTGCATTTTTACAGTCTTGAGGCAATTTTCCAGTTTTCCAGGAGTTATTGAAAATATTAAGAAGTCTTTCTTTACCAATTTTGCCCAAGTTTGATATCATTCGGCCATGGATTCCATCTGGCCCAGGAGTCTTGTTTAGGTCAGTGTTTTCTAATGCATAAGCTAGCTCTTTCATATTGATTTTTTTTCATGGAAAATATTATGAGTGCTGGTGACATTTTTTACAGTCATGAATAATCTTTCGGGCCTTTTTTCAACCTTTATTTTACTACTTATTTGATATTAATTACCTAAAAGATTGGCAGAAATTTTGTCATTAGTTGCTGGTGTACCATCTGTATTCTTAATCATATTTGTGTTTTCAGTTTGTGGCTGGACTCTGTCAATTTGTTTTGCCCAATTCCAAAGTTTTGTATTTGGGTTTCTTGGCTTCAGGCTTTCACAAGTTTGTTTCCATTTTTCCCTTTTCACATTTACGCATAATCTTTTTTTTATTTTTGCAATCACAATGTTCAGTTCAGTTCTACAATATTTTTGGTTTTGGGTGCACTTTTTTGTAGTTAATTTCTTTTAGTTATAAGTCTTTGAATATTTTTTGCCTGGTGTGTATAATTTGGAATCCATTTCTTAATATTACCTCTTGGTATTGAAACTTTGGCTGCTTTAATAATGGTGTTTTCGAAAGATATCATATTAGCCTTTTTGAAGTTCCAGAATTTTTCTTAATTGAGCTAGTTTTGGTCTTGGTGCTAATTTCTATCAAATTAGGCAAATGATCACTTCCAAAACTTTTTAATATTTTCTATTTGCATTTGTGGAAAATGTCAGGATAGTAAAAACTTATATCAAGGGCTTGTGCAGTATTATAGCTTGTAGGAATGATGGGTAGGATTCCCATCATTTAAGCACATGAGAAGGCATTGTCGTCAAATATGTTTGATAGTATTTTGCCTCTTGGGTTTTTGGCGTAGAACATCCCCATAGTTGATGTTTGGCATTAAGGTCACCTACAATAATAGTGTTGTCTGTAAGAAATTGAGCCATTGTTCCATTGTCAATAAATGTATTGTTTGGAGGGTGATACATATTGTATATGTGGATGGCTTTGTTTTGATTGAGGTAGACTTTGATACCTTGGGCTTCGAAGTCTAATGTGTTTGTAATATTAACGGCTATGTCCTCATTGTACAAATTCTTGATTAAAATTGCTAGGCCACGCCCTTCAACAGCATATACAGATGGATCTTCAGACCTTACCCTGAGTAATGGAGGGGCCGGAATTAACATAGTAATACAGCAAGATGGAACAAACATCAAAATCAAAGAAGGAGCAGGACATATTTCGTCAAACTTCACTTGTGAACTGACAGCTATCTGGAAAGCCCTTGATGTATGCCTTAACCAACCATCCCTGCATCAAGCAGAAGGAAATTTAATATACAGCGACTCCATATCCGCTCTAGAACAAATCAGAAGGGCAATACTAAAATCACACAGAAAATACACTCGTTACTTACCCAACTGGAACCATTGGAGAATAACTGCATTCTACAATGAATCCCTGCCCATGCTGGGATCAGGGGTAATGAAATGGCATTCGAATTGGCAAAGGAAGCCAGAAAGTTGAGCCAAAGGAAAGAACAAATGTCATTATTTGACGCTGATTCTTTGTCAAAATACAAGATAATTAAACGAAAAAATAAGAAAAGATCAAAATGCGTTATCATCTCCAGCTCCTGGATTATTTGATGCGCGAGTTGCCCTTTCACCAGATTGATGGCAACGAGGGCCGACAAACAATCTGAATAGAGGCAGTCCGGGCTGAGGTTCTTCTCGGCACACACTCTGAGGCTACCCTGATCGCAACCAGCTCGGCTGAAAAGACCAATTCGTCCACTCTGAGTGTTAAGCTTGCTTGGAAGATCAGCTCTCCATTAGTGAAAATCACTACTCCAGCTCCAGTATTGGTTCCAGACTTACTACCATCAGTGAAAACCTCCGTGCCAATCCCTGTCGGCCCTCCAGGACTTTAATTCCACTTTGGCAACCACTGCGGAGGCTTCCTTGGGTCCCTCTTCCATTCCAGGGCACCCTCTTCAAGTCCCAGGGCATCTTCACTGTTCTCGTAGATCTTCTGTCTGATGGTCTCCTCCTCTAGTTTCAATCCCAGGGGAATAAGCCCAGCGAGGACCAAAAAAGGCCTTACTGCTGGTGGTGCGATATCCCCCTGTGATTCTGAGTGCCGCTGTCCTCTGCACGCTCTCTTGAGTTTTTGCCACCTTCTGATCCCTGTTATAGCAGGATTGGCTCGACACAGGAGAAGCAGAGGTTCCTAAAAATAGTACCCTCCTTCTCCCCCCCCCCCCCCTATTGAGAGCCAACCAGGACAGGCCTGCACAACGCCTCCCTGCCTCTCGCCACCATCTCCTCCGCCTGGTATTGCCAACCCATCTTGTCATCAATGACCACCCCCAGGATGGTCATCCTATTGACCAACGGTACCCTCCGTCCTTTCATCCGGATAGCCGGCTTGTGCCCATTTGATCCCTTTCCTTTTAGTTCTTATGTCCCTAGGCTTAAAGCTGAGGGCTTTAGTTTTGGAGACATTGAACTTAAGGCCAGAGTCATGGGCCCAGTTCGAGAGGATTTGGAGAGAAGCTTCAACACACTTCTCAGCCCTAGCTTTCGAAGCAGCCTCAATGATGAGGAACTGGTCGTCAGCATAGAGAACCAGCCAGGCTCCCTCAGGTAGCTCCTCCTGGAAAACGGTGTTTACCAGGTTATTCCACAGAATAGGTCCGCAGCAAGAGCCCTGGGGGCAACCCCTAGCACAGTTCTTACCAACTTCTGCCCACCAAAACTGAGGCTAATCCGTCTATCCCTCAGGAAGTCACGAATCAAGCTGCACAAATTATCAGGATAACCCATGTCCATCAAATTTCATGAACTTGTTCCAGCTCATGGAGTTGAACGCGCCATCAATGTCCAGGGCCCGAGAAGAACCCAAGCACCCTTATTTAAGCCCATCTCAACTCCTCTAACACCTCGTTCAGAGCCGTGGTTGTGGAGTTCCCTTCCCTAAAACCATGTTGGAAAAAGGAAAGAAGCTCATTACTCTCTAGCCAGTGCTTCAGTCGCTGAGCTAGTAGGCTATCCAGAACCATACCTAAACACACTAGTAAAGAAAGCGGACGATAATCATTAGGAGAATTACCTTTTCTACCAGACTTTTCGAGAAGCACTACTCGGGCAACCTTCCATGCCTCAGGAAAAGTACCAGTGTCCAGGCACCTATTGAAAAACCTGGCAAGAAGTGATGGGTGCATTCTTAACAGGGCTTTCACGACCGTGTTATCGATTCCTTCGGGACCAGGAGATTTCCTTTTCCCGAACTTGAAAGCCGTCAGTTTCACCTCATTCTCAGAAAAGGGCGGATCCACCAAACCACAAGTGGTCAGAGAGATCTCGTCCTCTGGTCCCTCGTTTCCGAAGTGCCGATCCAAGTTGTTTTTATTTTATCTTCTGCTTTCGAGCGAGTAGGTCTAGAACACATTCTCTCTGAATTTTCTCATTGTTGGTGGATGAAACTGCACCAGTGATTAATTTGGCCGCTTTTGTTTGAACACTGTCTAGTCTTACTTTTAGTGATGAGCTTAAGGGAGCCCAGACCGGTGTTGCATATTCCATTATCGGCCTTATTAAGGTGATATATGTTGTTCTGAGAATTCTGGGTTTTTCTCCCCAATTTGTTCTACATAGCCATCTCAGAATGTTTAGTTTTCTGGTAGCTCTATTTGAGGTGCTAATTATGTGTTTTGAAAATTTCAATTCCTCATCAATGACAGTTAAAATAATTTTATTGACATCTTGTCAATACATACAAAGTGCACAGTCTGCACTATTTAAAAAAGATAATATGGATTATATACACTATGTACAATGAATATGGCGCCTCTGCCAGCGCTGCAGAGTTTGGTGGAGAATCGCCAGTAGGTCTCCAGCGACACCACGCATTTTGCGATCTACGATGAATACGTAGATCGCGTACTTCGCCGCTTAAGAGATGGTGATGGCGTGGTCCTCGAGACCAACTGGAAAGATCCAGGACTGCAGTATCACACCTAGGTATTTTGGATTTCTAATTTTATCAATTATTTGTTTATTTATGCTTATTTTGTGGTTATATATATGCCTTTTTCCTTGTCAGTGG
Source organism: Cordylochernes scorpioides (assembly GCA_030710605.1). Classification (NCBI taxonomy): domain Eukaryota; kingdom Metazoa; phylum Arthropoda; class Arachnida; order Pseudoscorpiones; family Chernetidae; genus Cordylochernes; species Cordylochernes scorpioides. The sequence goes on from CP092868.1 coordinate 73,809,808, forward strand.
AGAAGACGCAAAGGTTTGGTTTTATTGGGTTTATGGTCATCTGGAGTTCCATTGCCCACTTCTCCAGTCCTCTCATTGATGTGTTCAGTATTTTTAACGATTTTTCTATGCTGCTACTTGTGTGCCATATGGCTATATCGTCTGCATAACAGGCAACCTTTGAGTCTTCAGTGAGGTAAGGATGGATGTCGTTAATATATGACAGATAGAGTAGAGGACTGAGCACAGATCCTTGAGGTACACCAGCCCATGTTCTTCCTTCCTTGGAAAATTCTCCATTGACCCAAACCTTTAACCTTCTTCCCCTTAAGAAGTCTGCAATCCAGGTTAAGGTTTATCCTCTTACTCCGATGTTGTGCAGCTTTTCACGTAATTTCTCCCTCCACCCTCGATCAAAAGCTGAAGTCATATCAAGGAATATAGCCGTGGTCTTCTTTGGCGGTTTTTCCTGAAAAGAATCTATTATTGATTGACAGAAGTAGAACAGTTGATCAGTCGTACAGTGCTGGGATCTATAGGCAGTTTGGTAGAAGTTTATTTTATTATTATTAGTGAGCCAGACTATGAGCCTAGAGTGGATAATTCGTTCTGTTATTTTACAAAGTATGCTGGTGAGAGCAATTGGCCGATAGTTCTTGGATTCCTTGGCATCTTTGTTTGGTTTCAGTTTTGGCACAGTAATTGATATCTTCCAATTCTTTGGTAGTTTACCAGTTTATCATGAAATGTTCAGTATTCGTAGGAGTTGTTTATTAGCTTTGTCTTCAAAGTGTTTAATCATTTGACCAAATATTAGATTATCTCTTGGTGACCTCTTGGATTTTTTTATTGATGAGTTTAGCTCATTCAGTGTGAAGTCTCTCGAGAAAATATCTTGTTGATGGAAGTTTCTTGCTTGTTTAACTAACTGGTTTATATTATTTTTAGAGTCCTGTCTTCATTCGTATAGTTGAGTATGGAAGTGCTTGAAAGATATTCAGCAATTATGTTAGTCATCTGTTTGTTCTCGTTCTCGCTGTTCTATTCATATCGGTTAGAGTATTGGAGGATTGGTGTTGGTTTTGATTGTTTTCTAACACTCTAATCGTATTACAGTGTTGGCTGTCCTTTCTTGGATCCATTTTTTCGCAGAATTCTGCCATTTTTCTCTTGTTTGCATATCCAAATTTCTTGTTCTATTTTGTGACTAATTTCAATGTGTTACTTTCTCTTGTCTTCTGTTTTATTTTTTAAAGAAGTTCATTGATATTGTCTCTCTCTGCAATCATTGCCTCGATGTTGTGGTCCTTCCAGTAAGGTATCCACAGGTCTAACGTCTCCTTCTAGGTATCGATGCTTTTGCAGCTTTTGATATATTCGAAGAGAAGTTTTCCAAGTTTTTGTCAAGCTTTCTGCAATTCAATTTTTCGTTGCACAGTTCTTCAAGCTTTTCTGTGAATTTTTTTCAAGTCGGCTTTCCTAAAATTCCATGTTCTTTCATTCTGTTGGACATTCTCAATTTTAAAGTTTAGGGTTGTTAAAATTGGTCTGTGGTCACTGATTGCACCTCTCAGGATTTTCCATTGTGTTGTGGGTGCGATGTTGAAATTTATCGCTGTGATGTCTATTGCGGATTCTGTGCCTGTGGACTTGGATAGATAGGTGTTCTCTCCCTTATTTAATGGTGTAAGGTCGAGGTCGGTGACCTTTGTTATCCTGGACAGATGATCCCCAAGTTGAACTTTTGGCGTTAAAATCGCCGAGTATGATTCTGATATCCGAAGAGGCTTCACTTAATGTCTCTATTGTGTGTACCCATACAAAATTCAAAGATTTCACAAGCTGAAAGTTGGCGATTTTGAGATGCGTCAAGAATTCGCTGCATGAGTTTTCCGGAAAATTGATATTGATGAAAACTGGCTGTCGAATGTTCTGTGGACAGATGATGCTCACTTTTCTCTAAACGGAGAATTTAACATTCAAAACAGCCGCTTTTGGGCAACAGAAAACCCTACGAATTTTACAGAAATGCCACTTTATCAGCCTAAAGTTACAGTTTTGCGTGGGTTCACTTCTTGTTTTATTATTGGGCCATTTTTCTTTGAAAAATCAATGGAAGAACTTTTAAAACCGTTTTTGTAACTGGTGAACGTTATGTTCAACTTTTGAGAGAAAAGGGTATTCCCATATTGCAGGGAAAAAGCACTAAGCGAAATAACATTCATGAAAGTTAGAGGACCTCCTCATATCTCCTGCGGCGCCAAACAATTGCTGAAGGATACGTTCGTTGAAATTCGTTGAAAAGTCGCCACTTTATATACCAGTGGCCTTCAAGATCACCAGACTTGACGCCTTGCGATTTTTGTTTATGGGGGTACATTAAATCGTGTGTTTTTCGATGCTGGCCTACCACATTGGCCATGTTGAAGGCTTCTATCAGATGGCACGTTTTATCAATTTCAACAGATATGTTATTTAATGCTGTCCATTCTGTCATTTATTGTCTGCAGGCGGTGATTGAGAATGAAGGGTGCCACATTGAGCAAGGATTGTGACCTAATACAAGATAGAAGGCAGTTACCTCATGTGTTATATAAGCTGCCATGTAATATATTATATACCAATATTTTGCAGCTCTTTGTGTTGGGATATGGGGATAATAAATGCTGTCCTCACATCTTGACTCTTTTTTTTTGTGAACAGTAATAATTTGTTTGTCATTTGCTCACATATTATGTCGTGCAAACCAGAGTGTTATAACTTCTCGAATAACACTGGTACAAACAATTTTTCCCCTTATGTTTAGTTTTTCGCTTTTCGCTCATTAGAAGAAATAGCATAAGGAATATTTTCTGTACACCAATAACTTTAGAAATTTTGTGCAAAAAAAAAAATACAAAATGATTTTACTACCACGTTTTTCAACGCAAAAGGTCGATTTGAAAAATATTTTTATTTGAGGGGACACATTTTTTAAAATTGGGTACAGTATGAGAGAGAGTTGAATTAAAAATATTAGAAATTTATTATCTTTGGAAACAAACCGTATCTAAAATATCAATTTTTTTTTGCTACATGTTTTAATTTGCATTTACCTATTTTACATATCTCTGATTGTATTTAACCAATTCTTCATACTTTTGGAGAAGTGGTGTTTTATTAATTTGTTATTTGATATTATTAGGGTTCTTTCCTGGTATTCAAAAAGGAAAAATACGTGTCGATCAGTTATATTTTTCAATTTATCAAACAATTTGGCCGCTGAATCTCTGATTCTGGTAGGGCGCCATCTGGCGAATAAAATTGTAACTAAAATCAATTTCGAATTTTTCATTATTTGCCATAAAAAATCCCATTGCATCCTGAACACAATGGTGTTTACCGCATTGCTCTAGCGCAAATATTCGCGGAGTTATTAATTTTTAAAGTTGTGCGGGACTTTTGGATCACCCTGTATTTATGCAATCTCTAGTTTACTTTTGTAGTTGGTTGTCTTAGTACACTGGTATTCTCACTACTAATCCTTGATAAAATACCTCATTTTCATTTTTTTTAAATAAATATATAGCCAAATATTTATTAACATTTTTTTTTTTATTTTGCCAAACATGTTTTTAGTTTTATTCTTACAAAAATAGAATTTATCTTTTCCTAGTATCTGGTGAATTATTTCCGTTTTATTTACTCTTCTTATCTAATCAATTCCTGTCTCTCTTCTCTTCCCTGTCCTGGGAAATCTAATCTTTTTTTTTTTTAACAACCTTGATGGGCGTGCAGCACCTTTCTACAGTGCATTGCGGTTTGTCTACTTGCTACGTTCATTTCTGGGCTCAAAAATCATGCACTTTGATTAGTAGCCCGTAAAACCATATCCTCTCTCTCTCTCGACCGTGCGGCCATAGAGCGCGCGAGCTGCGCTCTTTTTGAGGCCGAGATGGAGAATATGGAGTTGAGTAAACCTTTGAGGTATTGGCTAAAGGCTAAGGGAATGGACTGCAAGCTCATGTTAACTTCACCAAAATCGGCCAAGTCTCCGCCGAGAAATCACCAATAGAATCTGAAATTCCTGAAAGTCATTCAGATTCAACAAATGACAAAAATGAAAATAATAAGCCGGCGGCGGAAGGCGGACATGCAAATTCTTGCCGCAATTGAGCTGATTTCCCGGTGCAGGAATATCAGCTTATCGAGAGACAAGATGTGATCTTCACCACAGTGGGCAGTTCCAAGAAGAGGCCACATGACCCTGACCACGCCACCTCGGGGACCAAAAAGGGATGCATCCAGGCACCGAGAATCCCTCCTAATAGCAGCAGACCACGAGCCATGCCAAGGCCCAATAAGGTGCACGAGTGCCAGACCACCAGGCAGAAGCAGGCTACCTATCGAGTCCGGTCGGCAGCGGGGCAGGCGGACCAAGGTGTCTACCTGGAATTCTGCCCAGACTTCACACAGGGAATACTTCCGGGCATTGGAAGTAAAGCTGGGCAAGGGAACCATCTACCAGCTGACAAAGATGGAGGGGCACATCCTGGTCGGAATCTCCAACTCGCCGAAAAGCTGATAGAAGAAGGCCTCGACGTCGAGGATGCTACCGTCTGAGAAAAAGGGCCTAGCGAATCGTGATCGGAAATGGGTTCTTCTTCGTGGAGGACGCCGACCTCGTCGCTGCGGCCCTATGGGCAGGGGACTTCAAACGTCCAGAAGATGATGGAGATGGGCGACTCCTGTTGGACTGATGCCCTCGGGAAGCTTTCATCCCTCTGCGAGACGGAGTGAAGCTCTCCCAGATGCCTGCCCGGCTGGATATCAAGTCCAAAGGGGTTGTTACCCACGCCTACGTGACATATGACATCAAATGTTCCCTTTTCTAGAAGCAGGGGCACAAGCGTGCCAACTGTCCACGAAAGACGGCCCTGCAGGAGAACAACCTGTTGCTGCCCGTGGATGCTCCCCTTGTGTCCACGAATGCCGCTAGCAAGTCACCCCCCAAGTCGAACGACCCTCTTACTCCTGTAGCAGCTCCACCACCGGCTGCTACTGTTGTCGCAGATCCTCCTCCCAGCGACACAGTGAGAATAGAAGAAGCGCTCGACCTGACTCCTTCTCCACCCGAAATTCAGCGCGATAATCAATTGCCTGGATCTTCCCAAGAACGCGCAATATGGCTGAGACCCTGTTGGACGTTCTCTTGAAGAACAAAAAGGCGTCAATAGCCATATAACGTTCCCAGAGGCAGGGTCTGGAGAGAGAAACCCTCATCCAGGCTCTTACGCATAACGGGAAGATGGAACGGCTCATCTCCCAATCTATCTCCGAGCAGAAAATGGCCATTGACTCCTCAGCCAGCACGCTCATGGTTCTAACAGGGCACAAGCGCACGTATGTATAAGAAGCTGTCGCGTGCCAGGATCTCTGCTCGGCAGCCTAAATGAAGCCACATCCTGACCTTATTGCCTCGAGGCGTTCCACCTGTGCCGCCTGTGAGTGCAGCGACGATATTGACCCACAGATATTGGAATTGCCGAGCCGTGCGATCCCTGCTCCGGGAGGTGTTCGCCTCCTGCGAAGAACCCCTGGATCTTCAGGCATGGCTGTTTAGCGTCGGCCCCCATCACGAGGCAATGATGTTAACCAGTGAAGGCCAATGAAGGCTATATATATTTTGTATATATGTGTATGTGTATGTATATATGACGGTGGAATTTCACTTTTAAAATTTATCTTGAAAATATAATAGATAATTCTAATTTGAGCTATATAAAGATATTGAATATACTCCATTTAATTATTTGTAAAGTGAAAAAGAGAGAATAAAACATTTTTTTCTATATGAGAAGAAAGGGTTATTAATCTCATTTTCATAGCTATATTTTATAATCATGTTTCAAAGGATATTCTGAGAATAACTTCATATATATATAAATGTTGTATATATATAAATTAATTGTTGCCACAGAGTGTGTGTAAGCTCACGGGGAAATAGGCGCTAACCGATGAAAAAAGGTTCCTTTGTTTAATATTAGTTTCCCTTTTATATTTTGTTCTACCTTTTGTAAATCAATAAATATTATATTTAATTAATATTCTTGGAATCAGTTTCATTAAAAATTCTAAGCAAAGTCAACAATAAATCATTTTGATTTTTTTAATCTTCAATGACCTTTTTTATAATTACACAAAACTTGTCCACACATGGTCATCTCCTGTGTCGTCAATAAAAGTCACTGTATGTCAAATATCTTCGAGAGTTATTGTCTGAACCCAGATATACATGCTGAAAAGTACAAAATCCTTAAGGTTTTTCTACGAGTGTATATTTTATATGAAAATTATATAAAGCTTTTCACACAGACTCTCTTTTCACCTCCTTCCCCAGAAGAATTGTAAGAAAATTATATTTTTAATGAGAAATTTCCACCAAATCTTGCTCAGATGGACTTGGCTAAGAACTAATCGCCATCTATACTCGCTGATGTGACCAGAACCCCTCAGACCAATGTGGCATCTGACGCGGAAACAAACAATCCCGGACCCGGAACAGGCAAACCTTCAATAAGCTGGGCCTAGAATGTCTTATGGGAAAACAATGGAGGAAGATAAGGCAGGATTCACCAAGGTCGGTACAGACCTGAATGATTACAAGATGCATCAATACAAGGTCAAACCAGGTGAAACTATAAACCAAGTCTGCAACCGGCAAGGTATATCAATGCACCAAACTGGAATTCTGATCATATTTTAAGCAGACCCAGTACTATCTGGCGCTTGGAGCAAAACGGGAAAATGTACGGTGTACTATCTGGAGAGTTAAATCCTGTCAGCGTGCAGTACAAGGACAAGCTTATTGAAAAGGGGCTGGATATTGATGGCGCAATCTTCCAAGCTTTTCCTTCCAGGAAAAGAGCGGAGCGCATACTTCTCAACAACATTTTGTTCTCTATAAAAACGATTACTTTGTCGCAGCATCTATGAGCAGAGGGTCTCAATTTTCCAGAAAATAATGGAACTGGAGAACTTAGAGGGTCGATGCGCGTCGTGAGCCTTCACGGCGGTGTAAAGCTGTCCCACTTTCTGGCTCGCCTGGAGGTGGAAAGTAAGCGGATAATCGCCCCTATCTATGTGTCATACGTGGATTATTGAGGCTCATTATTCCAGAGAATGGACCTGTTGAGCGCCCGAGTGCTTGTAGTAAGCCTCTGTCTTTCCAAGTTCTGTCTAAGGCCGCATCAGTTTCTTCTATTTTCATTTCTTCCGTCGCTTCATCTCCTTCTAGTGAGAGGGAACAGAGTGAATCGTCGGAAATTCCTATTGCTCACCTAAAGATCCTATTGTGTTCCAGAAGTTCCCTTCATCCTAGAAAAAGCGCAATACTCAATAGATCCAGAAGAACACACTCTTAAAAAATAAAAAGGCGTTGGAGGCATTAATCAAGATAGATCCTTTGGGTCAGGAGAGAGATAAGCCCTTCCAGGTATTCCATTACAATGGAAAATGAGAAAATCCAACAATCTGCAGAAGAGAGGCATCGACATCCTGGCTGGCATGATCATGGCTATTACGAGGGAGACAAATAGCGCTTTGTATAAGATGCTGTCGCGTGTAAGAACTTCCGCCAGACATACTTAATGAGATTCCGAAATGAAACCTTGAATGCACGCGGCATCACAGCTCTTTACTGGAGAAAACACTTATGCTGTTTTATCAAAAGGTATGAGGTTAACATATATTCCCTGCAAGAGACGATCGTTGTCCCTGGGAGAACATAGGAAATCTCTGCTATGGCTACAGCGCCGTCGTTGTGCCCCCAACGGCCATTGTAGTAGGATCAGACCTCATCTGCTTTTTCGCGCCTGGGGTCGAAGTTCACCGGCTGAAGATCCTATGGCCTGGCAAGGTTTCTGTCATCAACCTCGCAATCGTTGTTAGCGCCCGCGTTTTTCATGCTCCTGAAGAGCGGTGCCGACCATCGCAGCTCAGGCGTGTGAATAAGTTGCGTATACTCTCAGTGACCTGAAAATTTCCTAGGAGTCGCTTAAGGAATCTGGCATCAGGTACAGTAGAAGCCTTTGCAGAGCTACTGGACTAAACTGGCCTAAACAATGTTGCTACCTTCTTCGATGCTGCACTTGAAAAACCCAAGGGCGCATCCAGAGAAGCGGTGCCGACCAGTTAAGTCTGGACAGAATCCTACATACATAAGCGACCGCGTTACCGATAACCAAACTGTGGACCACACCTACTCGGACCACCGTACCGCTCTGATCTACGAGTAAGTGAGAGTCCCAGCTCCTACAAGAGTTTCCTGCATCAGCAAGCTGCTATGGTCAGGCCTGTTCGTCGATCGAATGGAAAAGTATATCAATGAAATGTTGGAATACATAGCAAATCTTATGGGAACAATGAACAGGGAAGTTCTGGTCGCGGAGATACGGTCCCTCGCACCTGCCATCGCCGTGTCAGGCGGTGGATACATCGAGAGAACAAGCCACCTCCTGAGGCGGAGTCCGGAGGACAATACTGCTCGCTCCCACTATCCTTCTCTGTCGGACTTCGGGCGTTTCCTCCAAGCCAGATATCGCTCTCATTCCACCTACACCGAGAACAACGTAACCACCTTTTCCAGTGGTCAGCTAAGACATTTCCTTATGGAACGCTTGTGCAATCGCTTCTCCCGAGCTCCTAGATTGGCTGAAGTCATCGCTGATTTCCTTGGTAGAGTGATCCATTTGTATCGATGGTAGTTCGACGAGTAGGACTAGCTCTTTTTCGCCGACAACTCCCAGATTGTGACCGCCATCCACCACCCGTGAACGGACATGCCTTAGGATGGGTTGAATTACCTTTAAAATTTGTCAAAGCCTTTTAAGGTTTCTTTGACGAAGTTATTTGTTAAGCCTTAGAAACTTCTTGGCTCCGCGAGGCCTTGAACACATCTTCGAGACGCAGCAAAGTTGTCCTACTGCCGAATATGCATGGTGATCCGGGTCTATATGAACTCCGACCAGTCAATCTACAAACCACAGCGGAGTGCCCATGTGTAATCTGCATTGTAATCCGTCAGACCTCGTGCCCGATTGTGAGACATACGCCGTTTTGAGACGGTAATTATGTTAGAACTTTGCTCTATTGTCTGAGGAGGTCACTTGTGCGACGAAACATGACACGCCGCTTGAAATCAGAGTTTTAAACCCTGAACAGGATCTATTTATACACCCTATTGGAGAAGCTCAGCCAGCCATCTGTCTACCTCGGGTGGGATGCTGTCCTCTACGGAAAGGCAGACGTCACCATCCGAGTCGGAATTGTCTACACGAAGGCCCTGCCGCTTCTCAACGGAGTTAGGCAGGGCTGTCGCTTGAACATCGCCTTCTCAGCATCAAAATTGGACCTCTGCAATTCCGCCCCATCCCGGATCTTGAGTCGCGGTTGCCTATGCGGGTGACATTGTTCTCTTCATCAGGGATGACGCTCAGAAGAGTTCTTCTTCGAAGAGTTCCGCCTGTCTCTCGGATGGTTTTTAACTTCGACAAGAATTACGGGTTCTTGTGCGATTCGTGGAGGTACAAGAAGGACTCTCTTCCGGGCCATCCCTTGACATCTAGTTGCCAACTCTTCTTGGCTGCTCGATTACTGCCCTGAATACCCTCTCCTTCAAGACCTTCCACCTGATAAGGCTGCTGAAGCGAACCATCGCGAAGTAGTTTGCTTTCACTTGCGGCATGTCATTGGTGGGTCATGCGGCAAACAGCCTGGTTTTTCGAGGGCATCTTGGCTCGCCCAGTTTCCGAGAGTGGTGTCGGCTTGATTGACATCGCGGGCTAGCTTCGGATAGCTGCACGTTGCCGTCAACGGCTACTCTTAGGTCATATGCAGCTATGCGTGTCTGAGCCCGCCAAGTTGAGACATCTGTCTCTCACCAAGGAGGAGACTGCTGAGCCTCTGTTACCCGCCTCTAGCGTACTTGAGCTGGACTAACGGGTTCTGCACCCCGGTAGCTCGATGTCCTTGCGCCTTAGAGGCGACAAGAGGTTCCTGTGGCCATCAGCTGGCTCCCGAGCGCTGACTACAAGTGACCGTCGAAGCCTTCGCCGATAATTTCCTGATCTAGCGCGCTCAACGCCTGATGGGCTTTCGGGCGCGATGGACCCTTTTGCTAGCTTTTATTGCAGGAAAGCGCCAGCTTCCGTTATCATGCGGAGATCGGTGACGGCCATCACTTGCCCCACCAGCTAGAACGCGCGCATGCCACTAGACTCTATACAGATGCAGGCGCATCCTGTTGCAAGCTCATAGCTTACTGGGCTATCACCGAGGACATTCCCCGTTCCATCTCCTGGGCCGACCTGTGTCGCAACTTATTCTCGGGGTACGACGCGAACATTGCCCTACTTAATCCTGGCCATCCTGCCTCGAGTCGTGCCACCTGTGGATTCAGCGACGGATCATTGATCCACAGACGCAGTTGCCCGAGCCATGATATTTCTTCTCCAGTTGTTCGCCTCCTGAGAAGCTCCTTTGGTTCTACAGGCCTGACTCTTCGGCGTTGGCCTCCATCCCAAGGCAATGAAAACAACGTTATTTGCGAAAGCGACCATCTACAAGTACCCGTGGGAAAGAACTCTAGCGGTCTGTCGGAGGAGGAATTTTTCACTCGGTGGAAGGAGGATTTAGACCGATGTAAATTTCTCTTTAAAAACGGCGAATATTGAATTTTTCTCAGCAAATCGTAATTGGGCCGATATAGTTGAAGACAAATTGGCCAACTTTGAGCAGAGGTAAAACCGAAAGCATCGCCCTCTTTGACGACGAGCGCCAACCCTTTCCTGGAAAATCTCGCCACGTCTCCATCATCTGGAACGGGACTGCACCGCGCCACGACATCAGCTCAAATGTACGAAACTACCTAGACTGCACCTACCATCAGCACTCCGTGATCTTCCAGCCAAGTAGACCACATAGCCATCAAAGACGATATCTACAGTCATCTCAAGGGCCTCAAAGGCAAGAATAGATCCAGGTTCCTAACACCATTGGCTGGATCGAAGACCCAAAATAAACAGCTTCCTCAGACCACTGAGGAACACGTACGAGAGAATTTGATAAACTGGATGCTACCAAAATTCTAAATCCCCTATTTCTATTTGAGCATTTTTCTAGGTAGGAAATAGAGAGCGCCGTTGTTTTAAGCCCTGAAATGATGGAAATCCTTGATCTGTTCATCCTAAGGAGATATCTCTTCTGAGATAATCACTCGGAATTTCTACAGAGCATGTCAAGGAGAAGAAGTGCGAACTAATCAAAAAGCTGTCTGACTTCAGGGAGTCTTGTCACTCCTGTTATTCTTCAAGACGTCCATTCAGCGAGTGATTAGCTCTATGTAGATATTATATAATCAATATTGCTTTTGGGATTTTATATTTAACTTGCTCTTATGTATGTGTGTTCACAAAACTTGTCTATATTTTCAATATATTTACAGAGCGCCTAGTAGCTATTAATATGACACACTTGTGTTGTCGGCAAATGAATACTTCGATTTTAATATTTACACTTCAATTTGGTAATCAATTTTAACATATGTATTTCCCCCAGCCCACACAGAGAAATGAAAATCTGCATACTCGCTTTGAACAACTACCAATGCGATTTAACAAATTAAAAATCTGGGTGTGAGGTGGTCGGTAATAGACTATTTTCTTTGTATATTTTATTCAAAATTTGCGATCAATTTTTAATATACTTCCCGTGACCACGAAGAAGTGTGGTTATTTATATACAAATTTTATACCGACAACAATACAGTTTACAAAATTCTAAACTTCTAAGAGGCCATGGGAGTGGGTAATAGAATAAAGAATTTGTATATTTCCTTTTAAACGAGGGAAAATAGACGCAGCTATTTCTCTGTCGTAATGAGCGGCTGGTGTAAAATAAACATGTGAATTGAACCGATTTATATATTTTATTTCAATTTTTGTGTCTAATTTTATATTCTTAGAGACAAAATAAATTCTGAAATTTTATATACTCTCAATCTCCAGCTAACAATTTAAGTCTACAAAATTATAAACGTCTAAAACTTTGCACACTCTCTCGATCAAGCAAACAACTTTTACCATATTTTGCTCTCTCTCTCTACCCGTGAATAATTATAATTCTACCATTTATAAATATCTATAAATGCAAAAGAAAGATTTATAATCAAGCTTTCTCTCGGTGTTTAATTTCAGCTTTCAAAGTAAAGCCCTTAAGAGTGTTGAATTGTTTCACTCTAACATTTAGAAATTCTCTATTCAGAAAACCATAAAAAAAGGGTTTTGTTCTTCTAAATCTGTGTTTACTTCCACACACGTTGTGATATTTTAATATATATATATCGTATATTTCAAACTGTATAATGATGACACTTTTAGTATATTGTCACATATCTTCCAATTAGTTAGAGCCGATACCTTATTCTATTAAAATGTACACGTTTTCTATTTACTACCAACCCATATTTTGTATATGAACTATTTGTATTTAAACCCCCTATTTGTATGTAAAACTAAAAATGTTGACGTCAAAATAAAGATCCAAAGAGTGTTCGGTCAGCTGGTGGCAGGGACAGAGGGGAGGAAAAAGGCAGCGCCCAGTCCATGTGGGGTCCCGAGTGACATTTTTATAGACGCCCCTGTAAACAGGACAGGTTTTGGCAGGGATCAGCAGATGTTCTAGGGTGTGTTCATCGGCAGGCGGCTTCTCTCTCGCAGACACATTCTCTCGCTCCATGTCTCAGTGATAAGCATCCAAGTTTGTGTCATGGCCTCTACCTCTGTCCCGTGGGCTGTCCCCGATCACTCTCGGTGCTAACATCTAGCCCTGCCTCTGCTTCTTGTTGTCCGCGTGTGGGAAGAACATCAACACTCGCCTCACGTACACGACTGCCAGTTCATCCATACGACGACATTTGCAACAATATTACATATATATATATATATATATACAGTAAAACCTCCCTTTAGCGGACACCGCTCTACAAAGGACTGTTTTCGTTTGAAAAATTACCATTTTTACTATTTAGCAACTCTCCGGTAAGAGGACACCTCTCCCTAAAAGACATTTTAGCTCTGCAATTAGGTGTCCGTTACAGGGATGTTCTACAGTATTTAAAAAAAAGGCTTATTTTGGATTGAATAAGTTTTATTCATCCAATATTTCGATGGACCGATCGTTCATCTTTTACTAGGTAGTTTTGTTTTGAAACGCACAATAAAAGATATACGATTGGTCCATCGAAATATTGGATAAAGAAAACTTATTAAATCCAAAATGCGCCTCATTTTTAAAATATTTATATTATGGATGGCTCTATATTTATATTATATATATATATATATATATATATATATATATATATATATATATATATATGTTAACACAAAGCAATAACGCGCCATCTATACATATAAAATAAAAGGATTTAAAAGCGCGAATGTTTCTTTTGTACATAAAACGAACTTCTACTGTCCTTACTGCGATGAAAAAATATATAGGGAGGGCTTGGCTCATCAGTGGTGAACCCTCCCAGCGGTTTCGCCAATTTAATCCACCAGACCGCTTCTCAGAGCTCTAATACTGTATTGGATCATTCTGCTTTTATATTCTACACTTGAGGATGGAATCTTAGCCAAGCCCTCCCTATATATTTTTTCATCGCAGTAAGGACAGTAGAAGTTCGTTTTATGTACAAAAGAAACATTCGCGCTTTTAAATCCTTTTATTTTATATGTATAGATGGCGCGTTATTGCTTTGTGTTAATGTATTCCTAATGACCTTGTCTTTATAGTTTGCTGAAGAGCATTGCTCGAAGCAAATATTTGAATATAATTCTACTGTCCTATAAGCTTATGTCTATAGTTTACTTGAAAACCATTTCTAAGATTCCATCCTTCAGTGTAGCATATAAAAGCAGAATGATCCAATACAATATTAGAGCTCTGAGAAGCGGTCTGGTGGATTAAATTGGCGAAACCGCTGGGAGGGTTCACCACTGATGAGCCAAGTCCTCCCTATATATTTTTTCATCGCAGTAAGGACAGTAGAAGTTCGTTTTATGTACAAAATAAACATTCGCGCTTTTAAATCCTTTTATTATATATATATATGTATTTAATTGAGAAAACAAATTTGCTTTTTCAAAATAGTAGCGAAATATGAAAAGATTAGCAAAAATAAATTTAAGAATTAAAAAATAAACTAATAAAAAATCAACTCAGAAAAATTACCAATTTGGATTTATTTTCTGAGAGATTTTGGTAGAAACATAACCAGATAATTTGAGTGGAATCGGATTTCAATCAAGGAATAAAAATAAAATAAGCATTTTCAAGTTCTCAAGTTATAAGGATATGCTGTTTAAACATTTTATATATCCCTTTGAAATCAAATTGTTAATAAATAGGGAAATATATTAAAAGATTAGGAACTCTTAATAATTCGTATAGGGAAATATATAAATTTCCTATTTTCGGATTATATAAAATCAGTGTAAAATATTATGGAAAAATATGTGTAATGTGATTATTGCTTTTATTTAAAAAATTTATATCACAGACGAAACAAACTATTTACATGTATATCTCGGTGAGATAAATTCCGCTTCATCAAAAGTGAAAATAAAATTGGAAAAAAAGAAAAGATTTATGAAAAGTCGCTTAAAATTAAGATATTTTATTAGCAGATATGTCAAGTTGCTACCAAATGTGAGATATAGCCAGCCCCAAAATGTCTTACTTACTACTTAACTTACTAAACTTATAGCCCTGTGCAGGGGTCGGTGGAAGGATGGTCTAAACCGTTGGTTTTCGACCGCTATCTCCTGGCTTTCTTCTCCGTTTTTTCAGCCAACCTCCGCCTTTGCTCTTGTCTTTAGCCATTTAGCTTATGTGCTGCATGTAAAGGGGATATGTTTTCCCCCGCAGGCATATCCATCTCCTTGGCGTGGGTGGAGGGCAGTGAGGGCATTCAAAATCTTTTCCATCAGTAAAGAAGGATGTTTTTGCCATCTCCTCCCATGGCTTTCTCGCCAATGGTAACCATTTTAGCCTGATGCGCCGCCTCACAGCCTCTATACCTGTAGGACAGGATCTGGTATTCTTCGTCAAAATATTTTTTCTTAATAGCCTCGTAGTCGATGGCCTCCAAAGAAATTTCGCTCCTCTCTCGCTTCGACCAGTGACAGCATGTGTTGCCCATTTCGATTGACCTTTTACGATCGATTAGAGATGGCCTTAGTTTCAGAAATAATGGAGCATCTTTATATCATCTCAATATTAGAAAGAGGGGGGGGGATAGGAAAGAACTGGGCCTGGTGTATAGCAAAGTTTATTATTGTATTTACTGGTTAAAGAACTTCAACATATGAATCTCCACGAATGGTTAATCTTTTTAATTTATAAATATAATAACAAAGTCCGTTTTAGTTGATATCTCGATTTAAAAGGGTATATACATTTTTTAATATGTAATATGCGTCTTTACCATCGTTACTTTGACGTCTCTCTCTATAGTCCAGTCGTTTTTAGAAATAATTCAGCATTTTCTGAAAATTCATTAAAGTGT
The DNA here is from genome assembly GCA_030710605.1 of Cordylochernes scorpioides. Taxonomy (NCBI): domain Eukaryota; kingdom Metazoa; phylum Arthropoda; class Arachnida; order Pseudoscorpiones; family Chernetidae; genus Cordylochernes; species Cordylochernes scorpioides. The sequence continues at coordinate 73,825,394 of CP092868.1, forward strand.
TTACAGATGACGCAATTTTTTTGTGTGGCCAGTGTATGTTCCAGAGCTGTGAAATAACTTTGTTATTGATAGAATTTTATTGCTCAATGTTGTGATTTATTCAAGGTTTTAAAATTGCATATTTCATACTGTGTGTATCTTATTTGAAGCTCGAATCTATTTAAGAAAAGTTATATTTTTCTAAAACTAAGCTGATAGTATTGAGAATTCTTTAGTGGCTGAAGAAAGGACACGAGAGCATAATATAACCGAGCGTGGGAAATAAATGTCGTGAATAAATTTAACTTCAGAGAGAGAGGTCATTTTGAAGTCCATTAAGTCAATGCGTGGTTAAATAGAGCCTATGCCTCACTAATGGGCCCAAATATTTCCATGTGTAACTTTGCCAGGGATATTAAGGGAATTCTACCAACTATACAATGGTGTTGTATACATTAAGCAACATTATATTTTTTGGCGATGAGTAGCGAGAAATGGAGCTTGGTGAGCTAGCGATCATGTTTGAACTGTGAATCAAATTCTTCGGAACATGGATGAGAGCGTGGGCCAACGATAAGTATTGTACCTAACTCTCTTGGGAAACCATTTCCTAGTCCCGCCTGAAGCTTTTTTTTTCTCCACACCTGCATTTAAATGAGACAAGTAAGGAAATACGAGAGCTCGCATTAAAATTGTTATTTTCAATATGGCGGTTGTCAACTGAATGTAATTTTGAAGCCATATAACAAGTTCTAATCAGTACAGAGTTATTTGGGATTCAAATAATGACATTTGAGTGAGAAATTCCTTAACAGGTGTATAATTCATCCATACAACTTGAGAAAGCTGACAAATGTGCGGAGGTTCTTGACTTACCTCGCCAACAAACCATTTGTCCGAGTAGGGCCAAGTTTAATTTCAAGCCTATATCTAATAGTAATACTACCCAGAAGCTGTTCAGATACAGATATAATACACCATATTTAATATAAAATTACTTGAGAAAAATACAAACATTATAAAACATTATTTTTAAACATTTTATATATTTGCTAATTGCATTTGCATAATGATTTAACCGCCTTTTGTCTTTTATATAAAAATAATTGCCTTGAATTCGTTCTGTGGTTCAACGAACTATTTCTGATTCAGGAATGCTTGGAACAGTTAGGAAAATTAAGCTCCCCAGAGCAGCTATATCACGACCCTGGATACCATAATTTTTGCATATTTTAATAATAAGGTAATATTTTTGTTTACGATTAAGAATAAATCTATAACAAATATAGTTATAATATAACTAATCGTTAATTTTTAATTATTCCAGAATTGGCATAACACGTTTTTCAGGACGTATAATTTCATTTTTTTACTATTTTTGCATAAAATCTGACGTTCTTACGCCCGTACGGTCTTAAATAGTATATATTCTTTGAATTTTCAGGAAGCTTCAAAGATTATCTTTTTTGGTCATTGATATAAATCTTTCACCACGCTGATAAACGTCAACAGCCTGAAACGCGTATGTGGTTAATTTTCTTGATTAATCAAGAATAGGTATAGAGTCAAAATTCTGAAATATTTAAGAATAAACGATTAGTTGATATATATTCCGACAGATGGCGCAAGCCATTTGAAATATTTAATTACACGATCAGGAGTTGCCTTTCTCTTGATTTTTTCATTGTTTAATAAAATCCCTATCTTGTATATAAGATCTAGTAAATTCTGGATAAATAAATTTTGCATTTTTTAGTATTTTGATGTTTTTTAGTGAAACTGTTGTCACAATATTTGGATATGCTGTTCTGAATTTCATGTCGAAAAGAAAAAACCTAATTTTCCCTTCTAGCTAGTTCTGGATTGATAATACATACCGTATGAAAAAAGGTAATTTTTTGTCATATTGCCGGCCATTTTAACTAACAGCGCCTGATCTCTTAGTTTTGGTGTTTATAAGTTTTGATAATAGATCTAAATGTGGACGTTCTTCATAATTATTCAGTTATTCTTTTGTAACATCTATTTCTGCCTGACTGGAAAATTAATCTTTTTTGATTTTCTGGTGTTAATGATTCTATTGATTTTAATCCTTTCGCCATTTTAGCTAATGATATTCATACATCTTGAGATATATTGAATCGAATAAAACACATACAGTGATAAGACCATCACTATCAGGAGTAGCAAATAATGTAAATTAATAAATTTCTTGCTATTCATCTATTAATTAACTTACATGATGTAGGGCATGAGCATAAGAATGTCGTAATATCTATGTGTCTTTGAATATTTTATCGATATTATCAAATTTATATTATTTTATCAATAGTTATATATATGAATGTATAAAACGCGGCATATTTTTATCAATAGTGCTTGTTAATTTTCTAAAAGTGTTTTCATTCTTTATCGATTTCTAACAGCGATTCTATATCATATTAAGCTTGATTTATCTCATAGAAGTCATACATATGTTATATATTTTTTGCTAAATTATTTTATTGGGTGCGCGAAAATAACTCCGAGTTTTTTTATTTAAATCATTATAAATATACATAAAGACTTGTATTATGATGCATTAGCGCGCCATCTGTTATCTAAATTCGAAACTATTATAGATGAGTATGATTCTTTTTAAAAATTAAACAATTTTTACTGCCCTTACTGCAATGGAAAATGAATCTTAAACGATAGCCTATTCATATGTAATACTTTATATATACTCGAATGCGCATTTTTAAAAGCTCTTTAGATGTATACCTTTGTGCCTGGTAAGTCTCATTTACGGGATGTTTTGCTTTTAATCTTCAACTCAGGAAAAGCGCAACAAAAGCTCATCAAAAGCTCTATATATAGCGCCTATGGAAACAATTCTCCTCCATTAAGAATCTGTCAAGAGTGGTTTAAACGATGAAAATAAGGAGATTTTGACGTCAACAATGAACACGGAAAGTCGAAAAATCAACAAAAACGAACTCAGTTACACCTAGAAATCACAGTGTAACGACACGAATGGGCGCAACGACAAAGCAAGTTAATACTGCTTCATGACAACGCAAGACCACATGTCGTAAATCGCTAAAAGACACTTTGAAAATTTTCAAATGGAAAGTCTTACAACATCGGTCATATTTTCCAGACATCTCTCTATCGGATTATCACCTCTTCTGGTCGATCGGACATGGGCTGGCTGACCAGCGCTTCCAGAATCGCGAAGAAGTTGACCTTTTTATTTTTTATTCTTTTTCTTTTATTTTTTCTTGTTTTAAGCATATTCACGCAAGTTTGGCCTTAAATAATCATTTATTGGTTTCTCAAGAAGCCTTTGGGGCCAAAATTATTTTTGTTCTCAGTGGTACAGCCTGCTCCACGCTGACGAGCGCCAACAGCGCGAAACTTGTTCGTGGATGACTTTTTTTTAATTTATCAAGATGTTGGGTTAGCCAAATATAAGGGAACAGTTTATATCAATGTTTGGCTGATTTCTGTTCTACTAGATGGCACTCTCTGCCATCAAAAAAACACATGTGCTTTTGGTCAGGATATGCCTCATTATTTTAAATATATATACTAGACGAATGACCCAGCTTCGCCCGAGAATTCCCCCGAGTGCAATTTCCTTCATACTGAAAGTACATTAATAATAGATAGTAGAAGTGCCATAGAATAGCAATACAGAATTAACACATAAACCACAGGAAAAAGTGTATGTGATGGCAAAAATTGTATTATAATAGAGTTAAGGTATTTGATTAGATTATTTCTTTCAATCCATTTAGTTATTTCAAAATTAATGTAGTTTAAATAGATGGCAGCTTTTCGACCCAACCCCCGAGGTACCCGCCCTAGCGCAGTAAGTAACCCTTGAAATTGCCCGAGTTGAGTGAGTGACTTCGATGGATCTTGACTGCGATGCCCATCTTCTCAGTAAGAATAAGAAAAAAAAAGTTTTTAAAAAATTAATCCAAAATACTGGCATGTAAATATTTTTCTGTAAAAAATAAAAGAGCCCATGGAAATTAGGCAAACATATGTGTTTGCTAATGACTACGACTGCATTTTAAACGATAAAAAAAAAAGAAACAAAAAAACAAAGGCTAGAACAAAAATTAATAAAAAATACGAAAGACATTATTTACATATAGTAACGCTAATTTTGTGAAGTTTATTTTAAAATTGCATTGTGTGCACTTACCTTAACTTAGTTAGTAATATAAATTTCTCTCACAATACTCAATACCCTTATATAAAAAATGACACTCGTTTAAAAAGATATTTTAAAAAAAGTACGCAAGCAACTTGAAAAAAGAAAAAGCAAAACACTAATTGGTCGCTCAATTGGCCTGGTGTTGTTACATCGCCTCGCATTTACTCTGCGTAAAAAAGGTTCTTCAAATAATTAAAAAAAAAGTCAAAATACTAATCGAAATGTAACCAAAACTTTTCCCCTGGTTTATAAAAAGCGACATGCAAAATTTGGTACTAATTGGTTTTGTAGTTTTGAGTTTATCGCGAAATAGACAACAGACATTGACTTTTATATATATAAGAAGTTATATATATATATATACTAGCGGACCCGCCCGGCTTCGCCCGGGTTTTACCCGAGTAAAAGTTTGTCTAACGAATCTCTCGATAAAGTGAACATTTTTTTCCCGGTCCCTTGAAAATACTCGATAAGTTGAATAAAATCAATATTAATTGGTTCCCTCGGTAATTGGAAGTTAAAGGAATAGTATCTTGCCTTGGAATTGTATCATTATTCTTGTATGGATGTACCCGGCTTCGCCCGGGTTTTACCCGAGTAAAGGTTTGTTTAACGAATATCTCGATAAAGTGAACATTTTTTCCCTGTCCCTTGAAAAATACTCGATAATTTGAATAAAATCAATATTAATTGGTTCCCTCGGTAATTGGAAGTTAAAGGAATAGTATCTTGCCTTGGAATTGTATCATTATTCTTGTATGGATGTACCCGGCTTCGCCCGGGTTTTACTCGAGTAAAGGTTTGTTTAACGAATCTCTCGATAAAGTGAACATTTTTTCCCGGTCCCTTGAAAAAATACTCGATAAGTTGAATAAAATCAATATTAATTGGTTCCCTCGGTAATTGGAAGTTAAAGGAATAGTATCTTGCCTTTGAATTGTATCATTATTCTTGTCTCAAATAAATTGCCGTGTCATCCTGAATTTTGTCTTTCCTAATTTTATACATTACAAAATCATCGTATCATCATGATAATATTTAGAGCAGATTGTTGAATTATAACAGATAAATTAGAATATTTATCTTGATTATTTCTAGGCGAAAAGTTATTTCAAAAATTTTATTTGCTAGAAACCTTCCCAGTACTATACTAAATAACTTCCCAAAGTTTCATGGCGATCCAATGAGTGGTTTGGTCAGGCATAAAGGACAAACAGACATACATTCATTTTTATATATATAGATATATATTTCTAATAATAATGTCTGATTTGAATATTTATAAATAGAGGAATGATATTTATATATATAAATGAACAGTCTATCAAATATAAGACATACAATGGAAAACATACTCCAAATAATAATGATAAAATGTAATATTTCAAGGTGTATGAAATAGGTAAAAAAACAAAAGGTTTATTTTGTTCTGTGAGCTCAAGTTTATGCTGTTCATCAATGATGTAATTTTATGGTATTATTCGATTATGATAATTGAAAAATTCAATTATTGCATTGAACTAAACCAGTTTTGGAAATGTACAAGACATTTGTAATGGTAGGGTTTTTACATATAGCATTTCTATAGCGATTTGGTATATATATCTCGAAGAAAGGAAAATATCTATTTATATATGTGCTACGATGCATTAATGTCACCTTCATTGAAATTAAAAACGAAATACAAAATAGGAAAATATTTTAAAACCTCGATGAAAATTGAGTTTATTTTCCAAATCCGAGGTGTCAGCATGCTGCTAAATATAAGATGTGGCCAGTCCAAATCCACCTTCAATAAATGACTGTATTAAAATAGATTATAGTTAAATTATTATGCTATGGCTATATATATATAATTTGTAATTTGGTGTTTTGTAACGTTTTTATTTCTGTTGTTTTAGTATGAAACCGCGAGACCATCGAGGGGGAAGGTTAATCTAAGAATGCCAGTTGAATCCATTGGTTGTGGACACTCAGGGATGTGATTTAGGACGTCAGAAAGGATTCTAACAGAAATATGACACTTGGAGGGTAGTTTGCACAGGCTGTGATGGAATATTAGAGCGGTGTAGGTGATGGAGGAGAGGTCGAGCTAGGTAGACAGCGAGATCCCGGGGCAGGATGGCGGCCCACCGCGGTACTCCTGGATCGGGCGGGCGGGCAGGAGCTGCTGTGTACACACAGTGATTACTGCACGACCTACTTCGCATTCATCCCGATCTACTCCTCAGCCTCCAACGACCGCAGTTCCAAGGGGTAGTCTGGAACCGCACTTTGTGGAATTCCGCCATCTTGGCTTTCCTCGCCTTCTTCGCCGCGAGCCGACATTTCTGCCTGTGCTGGTATCCCTCCAGCTCCTGTGCTATTCCTCGCAGAAGCTTCTTGACGCTGTGACAATTTGACAATTAAAACATTTTTATTGTCATCTCGACAATATTACAAGTTCAAAGAGAACAACAGTTTAAAAGAAAAGAAATAGAAATAATATACAAAATTGAAATATATACATATTTATATAGTTCTTGACGCTTGGGGAGGATATATCTTCCCTTGGAAGCAGAGCCATCCTCTGGGCGTTGGCGGAGGGGACTGAGGGCAGGAATAGAATTTTCCCTTAATAAAGAGAGAACTTTCGGCCATTTCCTGCCATGACTTCTTTCCAAGGACCTTGGGTTCTTCGTATTGCTCAAAGTACTTGTATTTCATATTTTGGCCAATTATAAACTTTTTGGCTTTATGTTCGAATTCACGGCCTCTCCATCTTTGGGCCAGAATCTCCATTTCTTCTGCGAAGTATTTCATTTTGATGGCCTCGATGTTATTGTCTTGGAAAATGTGACTCCTTGTTCTCGACTTTTGACCGCAGGTGTTACCTATCTTTATTCGAGTTAGCTATTGTTTCAGAAATAATGGAGAATCTATTTTGCCAATTTGCCTATTTGATTTCCTCTCTGAAGGGACATCTGAATCATCTAAATTGTTAAATCGGCCTTGAATTCGGAATGGCTCGTGCTTATAACGGGACACGTTGTGTCCCCAACGTGCTCAATTGCATCGCCGAGAAATTGGCACAGTTTTATTTTTCCAGGCGAGAGATCATTGATGATTGGTTCTCTTTGAGAGCGGAACAGAACCGCGGACAACACGTCCTCATAATCAACCTTAAACCCATAGAGAGGGGCTAGAGTAGAGTAAGCCTTTAGTTGTTTGAAAAATATTTCCAGCGGCTCCCTCTCCTGAATGGCCTGAGAGAGAAATATGTCTTGGTCCGCGGAGGTAGCAGACTGGATGGATGATTCAGTCATGGCTTGGATCTTTTCTGCAGGAGCCTCTAATGGCTCAGTATTGGTCAAGGAAGGCTCTGGTCGTGAT
>CP092868.1:73833054-73864992 GCA_030710605.1 Cordylochernes scorpioides
TTTTAATTGGAAGATAATTCCGTTGCATATGCGTCGGCCTGTGTGATGATTATAATATATTTACTATCAAAGAGAGTGATAAAGAGCAACAACCTTATCATTTTTAAAATAAAACACTGTATATTGATATAATGGGAAATTTTTGCTCATGACCTATAAAATAAAGGACGCCTTTCCCGTCAAAATAAGACATTAAAAGTGCTCAGGTGGGCGCTTCTCAGTTTTGCAAAGCTGGTGTTGTGTTGTTCTCACCAATCCTGAGTCCGCAAAAAGAATTCTGCGATTCGAACATTTGGTCACACCTAGGGTTGTGGGGCCACAGTGCTAAAGTATCATACATTGTCTACGGAATTCAACGTTTATTGGCTGGTTAAGGTCATGTGACGGTATAAATCTAATTAGCGGTCTAAAACACGGACACCTATATACATATAAACCTATAGAGACATGCAGTGAGTAAAAATAAAAATGAAACTTGTGTGTCGGAGAAGTGAATAAACCCCAACTTTAACAATATTATTTGTGGAATTAAAGTGATAATTTGTTACCAGAATATCTGGTCGCTGTACTGAACATAAAATTGTACAAATTTTAGTTTTAGAAATAGTTCCAAATATAGTAAGACATCAGTCTTGTCTTCACATATTTCTACATTCGAAAATATTGTTTTTCTTCAGATATTAGTTATATTAACCTTATTCAAAAATAGACCAATATATATATAAAGAGACAAGAGTCACCTCTCCCGTCAAAATAGGTCTCTAGGTGGACGCTTTTCAGTTTGCCAGAGCTGGTGTTGTGGCTTTGTCACCGACTCGAGGCCGCTAGTTGCGGCGACGGTCAATAGATGGCGTCTGGTTTTAGACGTCTATTTTGACTTGTCTCTTTAGATCAATTTCCTCCCGGCAAATTTTCCATATATATAGAACCATAGGGCGCCTCTCCCGTCAAAACCTGACGCCATCTATTGACCGTCGCCGCAACTAGCGGCCTCGGGTCGGTGACAACCGCTAGTTGCGGTGACGGTCAATAGATGGCGTTAGGTTTTGACCTTTATTTTGACGGAATAAGCGCCCTATGCTTCTATGGATTAAATTATTCCCGGCAAATTTACCATATATATATATATATATATATATATATATATATATATATAACGCGAAAAACGGTCTTTATTCAGTTAAAAGAGGCAAATACAGTCGGCAGTCAGAGGGGAAGGGGTATCAAGAAGGAGTTGATCTATCTGTTGTAGTCTTTCCGTCTATTTCCATTTCTATACATGGCGGAGGGGTTGTCTTCACTTCTAGGGGAGTGGGCTTAGGTTTTTTTATCTAGGTTCCTGTCTTCTTGTTGGTCAGAGTTGTCGTGCTGAGACGCATTAAGCGGTCACTTCTTCGTCGGATATTTTGCATCGAGGATTGCATCGTATATTGCATCATACTTGTCGATCTCCGTTTGAATTAGCCTCAATTTGCCTATTTTATCGTTGAGTGCTCTTTTTTGGTCGGTATTGAGGTCTCTGAAGTTTTTTGACTTAAAATCTTCACATTTCTTGAGGTAGCAGGAGGTCCTATACTTCAGGTCGGGGTGCAGTTCAAGCTGTTGACAGACCTTGGTCAGTACACTCCTCTTCGGTGTTGTCGTTAGACGTCTCAGACAGTGTTCTTTTCCTGCCCAAGGTTTCATCATTCGCGGTGGTTTTCACTGTAACTGTTTCTCCTGATGGGCCTGGCACAGCGGGTGGGGCTGTGGGATTGATGACTTCTGAATAAGTTCTTGTGATGTTGGCTCTGATTTCCGGGTTGAATGGGCATTTGGATTTAATATGTCCATGTCTCTTACATCTCAGGCAGATGGTGTCTTCGCCCACAAAGACCTTAAAGGTCCTTTGCATGTAGTCGATTGGGATGATTGCCGGCATGTCGGTTGATTCTCTTCTCTTCAGCACGACCTCTCTTCTAAGAGATGAGAGGTGTTTAAATAGTGGGTTCTCGGTGGGGAAAGGCAGGGGCCTGATGCTGAGGATCTCTCCGAATGGCGCCAGGGCTTTGGTGACCTCTTCATCTGGGATGAAGGCAAGTATTCCTGAGAGAATGTATTTCTTTGGGGGGTTGAATAGGGGTGTTGGGTAGATGGTGTTGCCTCTTACAGCAAAGCCGTTGTTAATGAGTAGTAGGGCCTGTTCACCATCGGCAACCGACACAACGGCCTGGCCATTCATCTTTCCAACCGAGTGGATGTTTTCGTGTCCAATGATTTTGGCTATAGAGGATAGGTGCTCCTCAGCACTGCACTCTGAGAGGGCGGTGAATTGGATGGTGGAGTTTATGTTTTTACTTCTTTTTTCGTATGTTTCTTTTCGAGATTCTTCAAATTTTTTCCACTCTTGAGGCGAAAATTGTCTTCTTTGGGTATGCAAATTGTCTTGCTGTTTGTTTTTCTTTTGAGATGGTAATTTAGCGATTGATGGCTTTGATGTAAATGAGATTTCTTCATGAGGGTGAGCAACCAATGAGACTACTGCAGCAGATGACGTGTTTGGTGACGCAACGACCAACTTGGCCGTTGCCATGGTAATGATGCAAAGCTACGACTTGTAGCTTTGCTAAATTATGAAAAACAGGAAAATATGAAATTTGATGAGATTTTCTGAGAGATGGTTTGAAGTGATGCCCGAATTAAGGCGAACAAGATGATATGAAATTAGTTAAGTAAGAATTGAGTTTACGGGATGAAAAAGGCGAAATACGCGGAGCTCGTGCGACGCGTGGCCGCACGGTCAACGTATATATATATATATATGTAATATGATGCAATTGTTATTACACTATAATATTTGATGTATTACACTGTTGTAGAATCCTGTCGATTTAACCGTTCTGTGGCAATATCGTTGCGGAATTTCTTGTTGTTCGATTTGAATGGTGAGGATTGGTTGAAGCGCAGTCGTTGAGTGGTAAGTGAAGCACACAGTTAGGAATAATCAGGACACATGATGAGGTTTGAAAATAAAAGGCAACTGGATTGGAGGAAAGAAAGCTTGAGAAGAGCTGAGCGATTTGACTTATTAATTATCTGATCACATGGCGGTGATTGTACTTAGCTACGGGATGAGCAGAGGGGAAGAGGTTCAGAGCCGATGTCACCTCCTTGGGAGCCAAAGCGTAACTGACAATTCTTGCTTTTCGATTTAACACCAAGATTCAGTTTCTCTCTGATTGGTTGAGAGATGATCACATGGTCTTTTCCTATTGGTTGACCTACTTAAGGTGCTGTCTTCTGATTGGACCGCGGTTCTTTTTGGTGAAAGATATGGTTTGCTTGATAGGAAGTGTCGGGTAGCTTGACGCTTATAACTTCGACGGATATTAGATACGTCCTGTCTTTGCCGGAAATATTGGGTGTTAGCTTTAACATTTATAACTTCTGGTCACTAGATACGTCCTGTTTTTCCAGGAAGTGTCGGTTTAAACTTAGCTCGCAGGGGCCTGGGGTCAGAAGGTTAACTGCGTCGTTATTAATAAATATGCTCTCCTCTAGATCTACTTTCTATGTCTTTTGTTACTTTCTTTCCTCCAGTTACCTTATTCTTTTATTAAATCTTTGAAAATCATACATGGTACATACATAGTGGGTCGGGGTTGCATTTAATTATATACAAATTATGACAGATGCGCCCCCTACATGTGAAGAATTCAAGAAGGGGTTAGCCTGAGAGAATTCTGTGAAGTGAAAAATAATTTTGTGGGAAAATTAGTTGTGGGTATTGAGGGGCTATATACAAGCATTGCTGGTGACATAAAAGTAAGATAGAATGGTGTTGATGATATAGGTTGAGTATAATTATTAGAAATCAAAAATTTTTAATTGTAAGAAATCAATGAATGCTATGGTACATAGTGGGCTAAAAAAGGAAAATGTGCCTAAACGAATTCTACTCGATATAAGAAAGAAGATCGAGGGAGTTCTATTAAGGTTTTTGAAATCAAAATAAAAACAATATAAAAATAGTTGAATGAAATCAAAATTGAATGTTTTTGGTTGAAAAAGAAAAATTATTTTGTTGCATGGTGATAAGGGAAAATGCCTAGTTACTTTTTTTGCTCGAATTTGGAAAAGAATTCGAGGGAATTTCATAAGGTCTTTTGAAATCAAAATAAAATAAAATAAAAGTTTTTTGAGCGAAATCAAAGTTGAGTGCTTGGTTGAATGGTAAAAAAAAAGGAAAAATGCCTAACCATATTCTAGCTCGAAATTGGGAATGGAGACCGAGGGAATTTTATTAGGGCTTTTGAGAAATCAACATAAAAATAAAATAAAAATAAGAGTTGAACGAAATCAAAGTTGAGTGCTTGGAAAAAAAGAAAAATGAAAAATAAAAAGGTTTCAACAACAAAGGGTGATTTAATGTTTTTAGTTTAATCGAAAGCCAGTGAGTTTTCGTTGATAATTGAGTTGTGGTAGTTTAAGCTAAGTGGTAAATAGAATGATAATTGATAAATAAAAATGATAATATAAACTAATTGGAAAAAAAATGATAATTAATGATTAAAATTGTTAATAAGTTGGATAAATTGATTAAATATTTACAATTTTAATTGAGAAAAAATAATGAAAATGATTGATATGAAAAATAAGGTGTATTGGTTGGAACCCTTTGGTATCTACATGCCCTGATCTACATGTATTGGTTGCTCCATTTTGCCCTATAAATGTTTTACTTGCTCAATTATGCCCTATAAATTTTTTGTCTCATCTGTAGCGACACTTAGGTGAAAAACGTGATTCTAGCCCTCAAGTGCGTTTATGCTGTGTGTACAGGAGACATGGAAATCTATATAACCTTTATGTGTAATTTTTGTCTTTGTGTGTGTGTTGTGAAAAAATGTTAGAAGTCTGTTGTGTAAGAAATGTGTGAGCTAGTTCTATGTGTTGTCTCGTGGATGTGTAATTGGGTGGTAAAAATCGATATGTAGACTCGAACTGGAATCAAAAATCGGTGGCATAGCGAGGTTCCCAGTTGACCTCAATAGGGGATCTTCTCATTGTAATTAGAGATACGGAAGTGGGGTGTGTCGGGCAAACGAGAGGGAATGAAATTGGAGATCGGACGAAGGCGCTCCGCTTTGTTTACAGAGGCCGAATTTATCGCCGCGGACTACACTTCCTGTCGTGGTGTCTCAAAATTCTCATTTCCTGCCGTCTATTTATTTTGGGGTGTGGCTCGGGGCTTGTTTTTGGAGCGTGATTTCTCCGACATTGTTTGGTCATCTTTTCAGTTACTGCTATCTCTTCGGAGTTTATTTAGATTTTCTGCGAAGATGGTTCCTAAAATTATAAGAAGTTTTATAAATGTTTGTCCACAATGAAGAACTGCTTGTCCACAATGAAAAATTGTTTGTCCAAAATTAAAAACTGCTTGTCCTAAATTAAAAACTACCTCTTGTAGTTCGAAGATTTTCTGAGCGGGCATGGCATAGATAAACAGGTAATTAATGAATAAAATTGGGATACAGTTGTACGGTAGAACTAATAAACAAAGGATAAAAATCAGATGAAAGATAGGATATTGCCCCATGTTCGTCCACATTTTTGTAACTGGGGACTCTGAAATATTTGCTTGAACCTTATGAATTGTAGAATTTGAATGATTGGTAGGTTCGCAGTTCTCCTGTTTGATATCTTTAGGGAGTGGTGTGATATGATTGAGCTGGTTGTCAGGTTTACAGTTCTCCTGTTTGATAGTCAATGGTTTTATTAGAGATATGTCGGCGGTAATTGGTTTAGGTTGAGATGTGTGATCGTTTCTCTGACGTGGATGTAGTAATTTTGGCATTGTTTGTGTGGTGTGTACGCTGTGCTTTATGTACGAATCTTGTTTTGCTTTGGTGCCTGTGTCGGTATTTTTACGTGAAGGTTGGTTGTATTCATCGATTCTTCTAGCGAATCGGCAGGTGGGGCAGGTTTTTACCTGTTTTGCGATGTCTTGTGTCATGTTCTGCCAATAATATTGTGACGAGATGAGTCTCGTCATCTTGGAGATGTTTGGATGGTGGTGTTGAGTGTGTACGGACTTAAGAAGTCTGGTTGTAAGTGAACTTGGGACTATAGTTTTCAGTACTCCTTTTCGGGAGACGGTGCGCAGTTTATTGTGATCTATAGTCACGCGAGATTTTCTCGGTGGAGAAGACTGTTGGCTCTGTATGAGTGGCGCATCTAGAAAGCCACAAAATGGGGTACGAGTTCCAACGCCCGTTTCATATTGTTGTACTCCATTTATACTACGGACCTCATATTCGTATCTTGACAATCTTAACCTCCAGCGAAACAATCTGCCTGACGGAGCTTTGATCTCTTTCAACCACTGCAATGCGGGATGGTCAGAAAGTATTGTAAACTTTCTGCCATTTAGACAGGTGCGGAAATTATCCACACTTTCCACAATGGCTAGGCATTGTAGTTCCAAGTCTGAATAATTTCGCTCGTGACTACGCAGAGATCGGCTGAAATGTTGAACGGTGTATGTCTTCCCATCAGGGTAGACTTGTTTAAGAACGCCTGTAATGCTGAATGTTGAGGTGTTACAGTACACCTGGCATGGCAGACCTTCCTGGTAAAGGTGTAATGTGGGGTGTGTGGTAAGGTTTTCTTTCAGGTTAGTGAACGCTTTCTGGCATTCGTCATCCCAGACCCACATGACATCCTTTTTTAGAAGGTTGACAAGTGGCGTCCGCAAGCGGGCGTGGTCTGGAATGAACTCTTTATAGGCGTTCACAGCTTTTAGGAAAGATCGCAATGCTTTTCGATTGTGTGGTTGTTTGGTGGCGTGAATTTTTTCTATGTTTTGTGTAGATGGGATGATTGTATTATCCTTAACGGTTGTGCATGCGCTTGTTTGTTGTTGTTGTCTTTTGGCGTGCGTGTTGCGTTTGTTGTGCGGGTTGTGCGTGTTTGTTGCGTGGTGGCGTATGGGTGCGTGTATGTTGTGAGGTACATTTGCGTGTTTATGGCGTTGCGAAGTATGGTCATGTGTGGATTTTGTGTGGTAAGTGGGTGAGTTGTGTCGGTGTACGGACACTTTTTTGGGCATTATCGGAATTGTAGGTTGAAGTCGTAGTGGCTTTATGTGTTGTGGGCATATAGTACTGGTAATTGGGTTGAGTGAAAAGTTGTGTGGTGTGAGATTAGAATGGTGGCATGTAAATATTTGGGGTTTGGGCAATGAATGCAGGCAAGGGTTTCCATGTGTGAAAGCTTTGGGTGCTGTGCGAGTCCTTTGGGACAGGTTTTGGCCTAGCCCGTGCTTGCATTCATTTGACACATGTTTAAAGTGGTAGATAGTATTAGACAATGGGACGCCAAGTTGGAAAATAGTGCCGCGATTATAATTTAGTTTTAATTTATACTGATAAAGGGTTTTTAAGGTAAGAACTCCAAATGGCAAGGATGCATTTACCACGTGGAAGTTCTCTCTACGGGTTATTTGGCCTATTGTCAGAGGGAAAGTTAAATGTACTATTATTTTCGTAAAGCTATTTAGGGTGGATAGATCAAGGGAAGGTTTTTTAATACTTAAGTTGGGAAGTTGTGCTTTTAATCTATTGTATAAATGATACGGCAATATGTTCGAACCTGCGTCTGGTTCAATTAGAAAGGTACATGGTAGGTCCTGGGTCAGATACAAGTCCAAAGTCAATTTGATGGTGTCATTGGGTGGATTGCCTACCTTAGTCTCGAAAAGTCTCCACTGTGGCGTCTTCGGCTTGGGATGGCTGGCTTGGAATATCTGTTGGACCGGGTCGGGACTGCTTGCACTGTCCGCGCAATTGAAAGGGAAATTTAGTCATTTGTACTGCTTCCATTCGAGTGGACCGCGTTGTCGGTACACTGGGCCCGTGTCGCGTGGCTTGCTTCCGGGTGCACGGGTACGGCATGGCGGGTGGCGACTCTTCGGTGGGCGTCAGGTTGTTCGGACACGTACCGGCGGTGCGGGCGTCGGCTGTCCCGAGGGTGGCGCTCCGGAAGACCGCTTCCAGTTGCGGGGATCTTTCCCCTTGTAGCGCGGCGGTCAGTTCTAAAATTACCGTCGCCAGGGTGTGTCTTGTCGCTTCGTTCGTTGTCAGTTTCTTTCCGCTCGTTGCCAGTTTGTTCTCTCTTGGTTTGTCATTGCCTTTTGTTTTGCTGGCGCCTGGGCTAATTTCCATAATCTTTATCCTGATTAAGCTCTATAATCTTTATCCTGTCGACTCTGTGTAATATGATGCAATTGTTATTACACTATAATATTTGATGTATTACACTGTTGTAGAATCCTGTCGATTTAACCGTTCTGTGGCAATATCGTTGCGGAATTTCTTGTTGTTCGATTTGAATGGTGAGGATTGGTTGAAGCGCAGTCGTTGAGTGGTAAGTGAAGCACACAGTTAGGAATAATCAGGACACATGATGAGGTTTGAAAATAAAAGGCAACTGGATTGGAGGAAAGAAAGCTTGAGAAGAGCTGAGCGATTTGACTTATTAATTATCTGATCACATGGCGGTGATTGTACTTAGCTACGGGATGAGCAGAGGGGAAGAGGTTCAGAGCCGATGTCACCTCCTTGGGAGCCAAAGCGTAACTGACAATTCTTGCTTTTCGATTTAACACCAAGATTCAGTTTCTCTCTGATTGGTTGAGAGATGATCACATGGTCTTTTCCTATTGGTTGACCTACTTAAGGTGCTGTCTTCTGATTGGACCGCGGTTCTTTTTGGTGAAAGATATGGTTTGCTTGATAGGAAGTGTCGGGTAGCTTGACGCTTATAACTTCGACGGATATTAGATACGTCCTGTCTTTGCCGGAAATATTGGGTGTTAGCTTTAACATTTATAACTTCTGGTCACTAGATACGTCCTGTTTTTCCAGGAAGTGTCGGTTTAAACTTAGCTCGCAGGGGCCTGGGGTCAGAAGGTTAACTGCGTCGTTATTAATAAATATGCTCTCCTCTAGATCTACTTTCTATGTCTTTTGTTACTTTCTTTCCTCCAGTTACCTTATTCTTTTATTAAATCTTTGAAAATCATACATGGTACATACATAGTGGGTCGGGGTTGCATTTAATTATATACAAATTATGACATATATATATATATATATATATATATATATATATATATATATATGTGTGTGTGTGTGTGTAATATTGTTTTAAATGATCCTGCCGACGTATGGAAAAGCTGGCAGTCGTGTACGTGAGGCGAGTGTTGATGTTCTTCCCACACGCGGACAATAAGAAGCAGAGGTAGGGCTAGATGATAGCACCGAGAGTGATCTGGGACAGCCCACGGGACAGAGGTAGAGGCCATGACACAAACTTGGATGCCAATCACCGAGACATGGAGAGAGAGGCAGAAGCGGTCTGCCGATCGACACACTCTAGAACATACTGCCACTGACCCCCCTGCTAAAACCTATCCTGTTTACAGGGGTCGTCTATAAAATGTCTTTGGGGGTCCCACATGGGCTGGGCGTTGGCTTTTTCCTCCTCTGTTCCCAGCTGCCACCAGCTGACCGACCACTCTTTAGATATTTATTTTGACGTCACCATTTTTCGTTTAAATACAAATAGGGTTTTTAAATACAAATAGTTATATACATAATATGGGGTGGTCGTAAATAGAAACAGTGTACATTTTAATATAAGGGTAGGATCTTATTAGGTATCGGCTCTAATTGGAAGATATGTGACATATACTAAAAGTGTCATTATTATACAGTGTAAAATATACGATATATATATGGTAATTTAAACCAACAACCTTATATTGTATAATACTTATAACACGATTTTCATGTTGTATAATAGAACACATCTGTAAATAATTATACGCATGATTGACATGTGTCATTACATCACCATATGTAATGTACTTTGTACAAACTGAGGATTAATAAATAAAACTCTGTAATAGACTAAGAGTTGAGCTGAAGCAAGAGATTGAGATAGAAGTCCAAAAACGTCTAAAATCGAGATGTAGAAATCCTAAAGATAGCAAGTCACACGGCGGCGCCAGTGTACAATTTCGCTTTCATCTATGCTCTTGTTGCATCCGGTGAAATTCAATACTTCCTCTCTCGGCAAAGATATATAAAACCTCCGCCCTTGCCAAAAATATAGTAACTTAATAGTCACTTCACCATCAGCGGGAGCCCTCGTTACTTCATCTTCTTATGCTCGACTATGCCGTAGATCAGTAAGAATACTTCTTATCTCTCCATCTTTCGCTCCTAGCTAAACTTTTATCTGTTCACGGAACTTTCCTAGTGCAACTGTGTCTTCCTTTTTTTGTGTATGGACATTCCCAAGCTTTCCACTCTTCCTCGACTGCCTGTACTCTGTGAGAACTGTTAAAAGTCTTCCAAGTTGCAGAGAGATACTGGAAAACTCCCCATCCTGACTAATCCTCTCGGCCAACACAGTATAGCGAGAGTCAACAGGATCTCACACCATAGCTTAAGTCGACTGGAAACCTCATCACAGTTTTTAGTCGACAGCATAACTCCACAAAAAACACATATATATATAATTGCAAATCCCTAAGCTTCATTTAAAATCAATGTCTCTCTCTATATATAAAGTAAACAATAAATTTAATTAAATTATTTATAAATTGATATGTCTTTCAGAAATAGAGAGCGAGATGAATTATTTAAAACGTTATCAAACTTGGGGAAACTTAACAAAAATTTTAATTAATTTTGTTTTATAAATATATGAGATAATTTCGAATTATTCAATGTGCATACTTATCCCACTAATGTCCGCGGTGGAAATTAAAACTCCAATCCCATTAAGAGCTGCTTCGATAGTTTTAATCTCCAAATTGAAATTTCCCAATATTTCTCATTTATTTCAAATACTAAAACTCGAGAGAATAATTTTTTCACAAAAATATCTCTCCAACACAATTTACTAACTAAACTTTTGTAAACTGCCTCCAAGGTGGTTTAAATTTGCCTCTCACGGTACAATAACTATTTCTAATTAATAATATAATTTATTCCGTAAATAATGAATATTTAATAATTGCCTGGCTAGTTAGCGCTGCCTCCATTTTAATGGAAATAATTAATTGGTTAATATATATCTATATAATATAATTTCCAAACTATAAAAGTTTATTTCTATCTCTAGTTATAAACAAAATGGCAGAAATCTAAGATTGTGAACTCTAATTTTTGTAATTATTATTTAAAATAATTTGTAATTATTGAACTACCCATGTTTCAAATAAAATAGAGGATAGAATAGAATTATGGTATAGCATGCTAATTACAACATGTTGGTCTTTATGACCCGACATGCACCACTAAATAATTTATCCAACATTTTGATATTAAACCATATAAATATATATATATATATATATATATATATATATATATGATTTAATATCAAAATGTTGGATAAATTATTTAGTGGTATATATATATATTGCTTATCGTTATTAAACGTGGTACAGGCCATAATAATCATGGTGGGTAGACGTAGGCGACTGGTGTTTTTATTAAGTGCACCACATGTCTACACATGTGAAAAGAAGTTCGACTTTGCACTTACAAATGTGCCATATCCCCGTTTGGTAACTTGCACTCGCTGGTAGGGTTAGACTTTTGCAAGAATCGAGCGCCATTTGAGATCATATTTAAATCATAAAAAATTGTCCAATGCGGAAATCGGAACCGGGTCGTTGCAGTCGAAAACAAACGGTTTAGACCATTCTTTCACCGACCCCCATATAATAAATGTGAAATTAATAAGACAAATTCGTGATATTTATTCTTCTATTTATTAATATAATATATCTACTCATTAACAGAAATTATGGAATTGGAAATTCCTTGATACCGCCGGCTCTCTGTTTTTCTTTGAAGATCAACAGAGGCAATTTTGTTCACACTTGGTTATCGCATGTCTCCAATAAAGGTCACTGTATCAAATATATTTCAGAGTTATTGTCTGATTCCTGATATACATATTAAAAGGTATAAATTTCTTAAGTTTTGCCCATAAGTATATTACCAAAAATTCAGTAAATTACCTCTATAGCCCTATATCGACCAAAGATAATTATTGTATTTCTGCACCAATCAATTTGATATACACAATATTAAAAAAGAATAAATACAAGTGACAGTACATTTGTATACTCTGTAGGGCAATCATTGTAATTTTTTAGTGTAGGTTTATTTAGTTACTTTGCTGAAAGTATTAACATATAAGAATGTAAAACTTCCGACAAATTGTTTTGTGGTCATTAAAGTAATAAATCGGTGGTGTTTTTTGAAGAGGTTTCACATTCCTAACTCTTGTCTATACAGGGTTGTCATTCGTCTCTTTATTAACTTCATCTGCGTCCACTTTTCAGAAGAATTTTTCCACCAATGGCCTAACTCACATACCCTTAATCCAACAACGACCCCTAATATGGCAGGCTTCCATAGCTACGAGTTCTTTTATACATTGTCCTACATAGAACGAACAACATTTTTATACATAATATTCTTAAAATTTTTTGGAGAAAATATAATTATTGGTAAATTTTATTATTTAAATCATATTTTTATCAATACTTCACTTTTATTAAAACTCTTGAACAACTTCCTAATAAATATAATTCAGATTATAGAGACATTTTTATTGAAAATTTCGAAGAGAACTAGTTTTGAATTAAATTATATAGATATTGTTTTATATTGTCAATAATTATTATTAAAATTTTCATATCAAATATATTTTTTAAATAATTAACATATACAAGTACTTTTAAGTATTTTGTCTACATTTTTTTAAAGAGTCGATAAAATATCAACAAGAATCTTTGAATAAATCAAGTATTAAGTGATGGGTATTTTTATAAATTATGATATATCAATATTTTAAATTAACATTTCCTCATTAGAATACCTACTTTGTTGACTTTAGCAGCGTTATTTCCAAAGCAGGCTGTTATTATGTGTGTTGTGTGTATAAAGAATTTAAAATTCGCATATTTACCAAATCTGAATAAACATCCCAATCTGTCTTCCCAAGGGAACAACAGTCCTTTATTTCCAGACTGAAGTCTGGTCATCTACGGACAAAAACTTTCCAGAATGATTCAAAGGTTTTCCCACTATGTACTAAGTGCTACTAATCTTCAACCATTATTGACTGTATTGGCTCATCCATTGGTGACCTACACTAATTCCATGCTGAGACCATCAAAAGTCTCAATCTCTTCAGGCTTGATACCCTTATACAAGGTGCGTTCATTAATTTCCAGGACTGGTTAAAAAATAAAATAAATAAAAAAGCTAAAGAAAATATTTTTATACAGAGTTAAATATTGGACATTCGACCACACCTGACTGAAAGCACGAGTCTCGTGGCACACGCGTCGATCTAAAAATAGAACAAAACAACTTCCTTGTAAGGTTCGCATTTCTAATTTTAAAATGGCCATTTTCGAAGAGCAGAGAATCTGCATTAAGTTTTGTTTCAAATTGAAAAAAGTGCTACTGAGACGTATGAATTGATTAAAGAATCTTTTAGCGATGCAGCTTTATCCCGTTCAAGAACTTTTGAATGGTTTTCACGCTTCCTGAAGGTCGGGAAAAGGTAAACGATGATCAGCATACTGGGCGTCCGAGATCATTACGTTGCGAGGAAAACAAGCTCAAAATAAAGGAATTAATTAAATCTAACAGAAGAATTTCTATTAAAGACTTATCTCCAGAGACTGGACTATCTGTAGGACTGTGTCATCAAATAGTAACAAAAGATTTGGACATGATCCGGACGTCTTCAAAATTTGTTCCCCGGATTCTAACAGAGGAACAAAAGCAGGTTAGAATGGATGTCTGCAAAAACATGGTTGAAATGACTCGGACCGATCCAGAATGGATGTAAAAAATCATTACCGGGGATGAGACATGGGTGTATCAGTATGACCCGGAAACCAAACATTAATCCAGCCAATGGATTGAAAGAGGGGAACCGAAACCCAAAAAGGCAAGATTTACAAAATCCAAAGTCAAGACATTGCTTGTTACATTTTTTGATATTAATGGTTTGGTTCACCATGAATTTATCCCTTTCGGACGTACAATTAATCAAAAGGTTTATTTGGGGATAATGAGGCGCTTAAGGGAGGCAGTGCGCCTTAAAAGACCTGAAAGATGGCAAAACAATGACTGCATACTTCACGTCGATAATGCGCGGCCGCACAAAGCCCATGTTGTTTTGCAGTTCTTGGCCAAGCATTCAACCATACAGATCCCTCATCCACCCTATTCCCCCGACTTAGCCCCCAATGACTTTTTCCTCTATCCTAAATTGAAAATGAAGTTAAAAGGAAGGAAATTTGACAACGTTGATATGATACAAGCTGAATCGAAGGCAACCTTGAGGAACCTCTCAAAAGGTGATTTTATCTCCTGCTTCGACAATTGAAAAAAAAAGATGGAACAGGTGTATTGAGGCAGGAAGGGCATATTTTGAAAAATATTAAATTAGTTTTTTATTTGTTTTTTTTTTCAAAGATACAGAGCAGTCCTGGAAATTAATGAACGCACCTTGTATGATTGCGAGTGGAGATAAGAAATAATAATAAGAAATAAAGATTCTGTGGAATTATAAATCAGTCAATTAATTCATTTTTGAAAATGTTCCAATGCCTCTATTACATTCATTGAACCAATGCGTTATGGTCTCACATATACCTATTGTATCTCTATTCTACAACACCTGGTTTGTCAAATCCAGACAGAGAGGCCAACTTATATAACTGAATGAATATGCCAAATCTTGAGTGTATATATTTTACGATATTTGTAAAAAATAATTTATATTTGAAATGTTTCTTAATAAGTGCAGTCATTTGGTAAATAATTGAAATTATTTACTATTATATAGATTATTTTGAGAATATTACACAATAATACACATTTTAAAACATTCACAATTAATTTTGTAATTAATATTGAATTAACTATAAAAACCTTTTGACTCTCATAATTTATCAATATCAAATATCATCCAGGGCTAAGAGTCTTACACAATTTTATTTTTCTAGCTTTCGGGCTAAAAAGATTATCTACAGAAGTAACTTGTAGTATGACTTCTAGTAACCATAGAAGCAAAATAATACACACACACATATATATATATATATATTTATTTATATTAATAGTAATTTTTTATATTTGGAAAATAGAGGAAATGTAAACTATTAAGAACTATAGATTTTGAATTAATTTTAAGTCAGAACAGCAAGCTAATTCTGTATCAAATAGTATAGTTATGAAAATTTTAGATTAATATTTTTTAAATTTAATTTAAATGTGTGAGGTTTTTTTTTATTTTTTGTAATAAATAATTAATTAGATTATTTAAAAAAAAGTAACACCAGCAAAGCATCGGCAATTACGCGTCATAGGCTGGCTGAAAAAAGGAATAAGCGAAGAGAAAGTTTTAAAGAGAAGAGCAAAGACAGAACCATGATAATAATTTTCCAAATATAAAATAAAGCTAATTAAAAAGAGAGAAGTATTTTTTTGCTCTATTTTCTCTCTTGATGAAAAAAGATAGATGTTGAAAAAAAAGGGAAAGAGAAGGCCGGGAAATGTTTTTATGTTAGAAAGAAAGTTTTTATTAGTTATGCTCAAAATTTACATAAACACAAAGCAGCTTACTTTACATACTCCGACACAACAATGGTAGCAATTATTATATACAGCGGTCAATTGGTCAAAAAATAAAAGAAGAGTAAAATGTTGAAATTGATTATTCCAACACCCTCCCTCAGTTTCTACATTCCCAATTCACGAATACATTTCTCATGAGAGACTTTTGTCAGACTCTTGGTGAAGATATCCGCAACATTCTCCTGGGTTGGTGTATGGACGACCTCGACAAGTCTTGATCTAAATCCTTTGGATCTGGCGAACTGGTGTTCTGTCTAAAATCCTTAGACAAATTAGCTTCAACGTATTCCTTTCGAGGTCTTCCTGGTTTTCCAGTACGTAAAATTCTTGGTCTTCCTCTTCCTCTCTGCGAGATGACTTCCGTTCTTTCTGATGTTTCGCTTAAAAACTCCGAATCAGTTCCGGGCGAAGTCTTTTCATCATCCTGAAGACTTTCCTCCTCCAATGATATATCTTCCTTTTTCTGTGGTATAGCTTCAATTTGCACCACGTCATTCCTTAAGGTAGAGTTTTCAGATTCGAGGAAACGTACATCTCGACTTTTTATCATCATGTTTGTTCCAGGCTTCCATAATCTGTACGCCTTTGATTCGGGAGAATAGCCAACCAGTCGGTATTCTTCACTACGAGGAGCGAATTTTCCTCTTCTCGGACGGTTGTCAACAGCGAAACATTTACATCCAATCATTCTTAAATGAGAAACGGTTGGTTTTCTTCCTGTAAATATTTCATGAGGAGTTCGACTTTCATTTGTTCTTGGGCATCTGTTTCTGATGTATGTAGATGTATGCACAAGTTCAGCCCAAAGTGGATCTGGGAGGTTCGCTTGAATTATGAAACATCTGGTCATTTCTACCAGAGTTCTGTTCGTTCTTTCAGCAACTCCATTTTGTTGCGGAGAATATTCAACTGAGAGCTGATGTCTAATTCCTTCCTCCAATAAATATTCTTTAAATTCTGTATTCAAATACTCTGCTGCATTGTCACTGTCTGAAGAGGGCAACAACGCTGCTACCGAAACACCACACACCACTTATTCACTCGGACCCGGTCCCATTACCTTGTGTTTATAATCTGTATAATCCAAATTAAGCCTTATCAGTATGGTATTGGTGTTTCAGAATATTGAATTTAATAGTTTCTATTAGTGTAGATAGAATTTTTTAAATTTTATTAATTTAAAATCTTAATTATTATTTGTTCTAAGTCCAATTAAAAGGGGCGAAGAAAAAAGAAACAAGGACCACAAAAACAAAAATAAAAATAGAAATAAAAAAAATAGGAAAGGAGAGATAGATGAGGTGGAAAATAACAGAAAATTTCTTTGAAAATATTTATAATATCTTATAAATACACTTAATTAGTATGAAAGCATTCCTTATGAATGTTATGATTTCAAGAGTATTTACCTATAATTAAATTATTTATTATCTAGATTAGCGGAATGTAGTTAGTGTTAGTGAATCAAGAGAGATAAATGATGTGACTCTTGTTAGTTGCATCATTGTCTACAAGTGAAGGTAGTATTTAGATTGCGCGTTCCAGTTGAAGTCAGTATGTTACAATTAACATCACAAGTAAATTCTACTCACCCAGGGGGAAATGGTTAATGTCGTCTATAAATATATTTTCATTTTAAAGTTAGCGGAGAAAAACAAGTTTGAATAATCGGTCAAAATTAATTAAATTCTCATAGTGAAATTTTTAAAGTCATTGAAGTTGAAATTGTATGAGAATTTATTTTTGTGAAGATATTTTCTAATTGCTGAAATGTTAATTTTTTAAATTGTATTTTGGCTGAATCCATATTTTTGAAATTCATCATTTAAGTTTTTAATTTTACTTATAAAGTTGTTTAATTTGTTGTTAATTCTTTAGAATCTTAAAAATTGTCCAAAATAGATACCTTTGGTGCAATTTTTTGATATATTTGAATCTTGTCTATTATATTTAATAATGTTGAATTCGAAATTTGATATTTTGTCATATACGAGGTGTGTTCAGGAAGTATCGCGACCTTTGTGTTTTATCAAAAATTATTTATTTATTCTTGAATACCTCTTTTGTCCCCTTCAAAGTAATCCCCATGAGATATTATACACTTGTGCCAACGGTTTTTTCCAATCTTCGAAGCACTTCAAAAAATCTTTTTTTTTTTAAATCTTTTTCAGCTTCTCCTTCGATGCCGTCTTTATCTCGTCAAGCGTAGCGTAACGTCGTCCTTTCATGGGCCTCTTCAGTTTAGGGAACAAGAAAAAGTCACAGGGGGCCAGATCTGGGGAATACGGTGGCTGCGGCATCATTAGTGTGTTGAATTTGGCCAAAAGGTCGCGCACAAGCAACGATGTGTGAGCAGGGGCGTTATCGTGGTGCAAAAGCCAATTTTTGTTCTTCCACAAACCCGGCGTTTCTGACGGGTTGCTTCGCGCAAATTGCGCATAACTTGCAGGTAATATTCCTTATTGACCGTTATACCCTGTGGCAAGAACTCATGATGCATCACGCCCCTGCAATCGAAGAAACCTGTCAGCAAAACTTTCACATTCGACCGAACTTGGCGCGCTTTTTTCGGTCTTGGTTCGTGCGGCAGCTTCCATTGAGATGATTGAGCTTTGGTTTCCACGTCATAACCATAAACCCACGCTTCGTCACCAGTTATGACCCTCTGGAGCAAATTTGGGTCGTCGCGGACAGAGTCCAACATCTCGTTAGCAATGTTCATGCGATGCTGTTTTTGGTCGCAATTGAGCAATTTTGGTACGAATTTCGCGGCGACCCCTCTCATGCCCAATTCATTAATAAAAATCGAATGGCACGAGCCAATCGATATGTTTAGGTCCTCAGCAACTTCTCTAACGGTGATTCGATGATTGGCCAATATCATTTTCTCTACTTCATTATTTTTTTCGTCTGTTGTTGAAGTGCTCGGGCGTCCGGCACGCTCTTCGTCGTTCACATCTTCTCGGCCTTCTGAGAACATTTTGTAACACCGATAAACGTTGCTTCGGTCCAAGGTAGCTTCTCCGTATGCCACAGTCAACATTCGGAATGCATCCGCGCACTTAATTCCGTTTTTCACACAAAATTTGATACAGGTTCTTTGATCCATTATTTTTAATAGGTAAAAATCGAAGACGATCCAAAATACCTACAAGCAAAGCAGCTGTCAACAATTCAGTGAACATTCAAAATGGCCGAGCTTGTCGGCATAAGTGAGAGACATGAGTACCAACATAAAGCCACAAAAAGATCGAAATTCGAATATACGTAACCCGCGAAAATTCAATGGTCGCGATACTTTTTGAACACACCTCGTACTTCTATACTTTTTTTCTTTTAGATTTATGTATAAATCGAGGAAGTTGACTTTTTGATTAAATTTGATTTTTTCATTATTTTTTAGATTTAGATACGGAGGATAGCTTTTTTCTATTATTTTTGAAAAATTGTTATTATTGAATATAAGAATGTCATCTACGTATCGGGACAACCACCAGTTAACTCCCTCTCATACCAAAATAACAGGAGGTTGGCCAATAATGGACTCGATGATGTACCCATAGGTACTCCTTGTTTTTGATTGTAAATTTAATTTTTAATTTCAATATAATTGAATTTAATAAATGTTTCTAAAATTAATTTTGCTTTATTGTAGTTAATTACAATAGTTTTGTTAACATTGTGAATTAAGGGATTATTGAAAGTCTTGTCTATTAAAAATTCTGAAAATAAATTAATAATTTTGAGTTTAAGATCCTCTAACTCCAGTTTAGAGGAGAGGTCTTCAAAATCAAAAGTATAAACTGATTTGAGTTTGGGAAGGTTTTTGTTAATAAAATTTAGTACGTTTTTATTGGAGTCAATAAAATTGTATTTTTCTTCATTGCGGATCTGTTTTGTTAAGAATTTTAAAGTTGAAGCTAATTGAAGGTCTAAATCGTTCAAATTAGAACTTATTCCAGATGTTATTGTTCTGAATTTAAGAGTAATTTTGTGAATTTTGGGTATAATGTAAATATGAGGTATAATAGGGGTGGTATTTTTTTTGCTATAAATATTTAAAGTTTTTTCTTCAACCTCTAATTCATTTTTAATTTGAATCGGGGTTATATTTGATCTGCTGTATTTATCGGTGTTGTCCATTTCTTGCATAATTAGGTTGTGGTATAGATTTTTGCAAGTGATTGAGAAATTGTTGGAACATTTATCAATTGGAGTAATAATGTACTCTTCTTGAATAATTTTGATGTTTTCTTGCAATTTTCCAATATTTGAGGGGGGTATTTTTGCAATTTTCAGTGTATTGTGGTAATAATCCTTGACATGTTTCATAATTTCAAATTTCCAATTAAGGAAAGTGAATTCGGAGATCTTGAACTTTAAGCTTGTTTTATTAATAAAAAGATCAAGATCTTGGATGATTGAATTCACCGTGTTGTTGTAGTTTTGTTTAATTGGTGGTATAAATTTATATCCGTTGGTGAGCAAGACTTGTGTTCTTCATTTAAGAATGTGAAGTCACTGGTTAGGATGTGACCTTTATATTTATGTTGTTAACTTATATTATTGCACTTACAATTAATACTATTAAAGTTGTATAATTTTTTTTATGAAGGTATTATAGTTGCATACCATACTTCCTAGATTTTTGTTGTACTTGAATGTGGTTTTAATATTTAAACTTTGTACTGGGAATACATTTTTGATATCAGTGTTGTTGAATATATCATTAAATTTGATATGTTCAAAGATTTTGTTTGTGATTTTCATGACGATGTTAACAGAAGTACTGTTATCAATTTTCTTAAATTTGTAGATATCTTTAGCGATATCAGTAATTATATTAGATAGATTGTTAGTTCTAATATATTGTATAAATTTTTCCATTTTTTTGTTGTTGCTAAGTTTGAAAAGGAAGCTAATGAATTTTTGTGTAAAATTTGGTTGGAATTCCTGATTATTAATTAAACCTGTTCAAAGTCTATATAACCAAGTTTGTTTGTTCTTTTTCCTCTCTTGTTATTTGGAATAGTATTTAGTTGTTTTTTGTATTTACAGCTACTTTCATAGATAGAGATATTTGGATCGGTTACTGTATTCGTATGATTTATTTCATTATTTAAACCATAAGGGTAGAGAGAATTTTGCTTCAGAATGTATTGATTTTCTAATAATAGCCGTTGTTTTTTGTTTTTACATATATCTAATATTTCTATGTCATAGTTATCAAAAGAGTGAATCTTATGATGTTCAATCATATAATTATTTCCTATTAGATTTTTTACATGATTTCTATGAAGGTTAATTCTAATATTTATGGGATTAGAAGTTTGACCAATGTATATTAGGTTACATTTACTCTATGTTAACTTATATATAGTGCTCTACACCTTACAACTAGTTGTTTGGAATTTATCATGGTTCATAATTTTAGGGCAAGTTTGACATTTTTTACTTTGACATTTGTTAGCGAGTGTCTGTGCTCTCCTTTCCTATATATATATTTTTTATTTCTATTTTTTATTTTTGTTTTTGTAGTCCTTGTTTCTTTTTTCTTCGCCCCTTTCAATTGGACTTAGAACAAATAATAATTAAGATTTTAAATTAATAAAATTTAAAAAATTCCATCAACACTAATAGAAACTATTAAATTCAATATTCTGAAACACCAATACCATACTGATAAGGCTTAATTTGGATTATACAGATTATAAACACAAGGTAATGGGACCGGGTCCGAGTGAATAAGTGGTGTGTGGTGTTTCGGTAGCAGCGTTGTTGCCCTCTTCAGACTTCAGATTACCAATACCATACCTTTATTTCTGTGTTTTCTCTAATTCTTACTTTGTTAGATCCTTTAAATTTATACGATAACTTTAGAATATTTTTTTTCTCTCCTTATAGCATACATAACAATTATCTATGCGTGTTCAATCTTTATAAAGGGGGGTATAGAGAATGAACATTCAATCTAATTGATATGAAGCACTAAAACTTAAATTCCTAAACTTCCTTATTTAGCAGAAATAACAGGTACTGTTCCACATATACACTGGTGTCCAAAAAATAAGAAACTTAACCAATATTGAAATTTCTCAAAAGCTAATTTATTAACAAATATAAAATTTAGTATACAAATAGTTTAAACTATGGAGAATTTTACTAGCTATATGAAAATATAAAAAAATATTTGAAATTATGAAATATGCAAATTATTACCAACATACCCAAAGCTAAGGTTCCAGATCTTTAAGAAATAAGATATCAATAGGGAGTATGATCACCTCTAACAGCTATCAAGGTCTCACAGCGAGCCCTTATACTGTTTATCAGGCTTTGGAGGAGGTCCAGGGGTAGTAAACCCCACTCCTCCAATAGAGCAGTTCTCAGCTCAACGAGGGTTCTGGGAGAGGGGTGACGAGCTCCAATACGCCTCCCTAGAGCATCCCACACATTCTCTATTGGATTCAGGTCCGGAGATCTGGCTGGCAAATCCATCCTTCGAATATTCTCCCTCTGGAGATATTCATTGACTAGCCTAGCCCTATGCGGACGAGCATTATCGGCCATTAAAATTAAATGGTGACCGATTTGATCTCTATAAGGTCTTAAATAGGGCTCAAGGATCTCGTCCCTGTACCTTTG
The DNA here is from genome assembly GCA_030710605.1 of Cordylochernes scorpioides. Lineage (NCBI taxonomy): Eukaryota > Metazoa > Arthropoda > Arachnida > Pseudoscorpiones > Chernetidae > Cordylochernes > Cordylochernes scorpioides. Next base: position 73,855,428 of record CP092868.1, read on the forward strand.
GGCAGTTAAAGTGACCCCAGAAAAAATGTGGAGGGGTGTGCGTCTGCTAGAACTGATGTCAGCCCAGACTAAGAGACTGCCGCCTCAAAACTGTCTATTTCCCTGATGTTACTGGGATGATAGCGGGTTCCAGGCTCCCTCCAGATGAAAACTCGTCGAGAATCTGTGTTTAAACTAAATCTTGACTCGTCACTGAAGAGAACATTGGCCCACTGATCATGAGTCCAGGCGTGATGTTCCAAGCACCAATTCAAGCGGGCTCTCCTGTGAGCAGAGGTTAAAAGGATACAGACCATTGGTCGTCTTGCATAAAGAGCACCTTCGTGAAGCCTTCGGTAAACAGTTTGTCTTGAAATTCTCGTTCCAGTAGCACTTGAGAGTTCATTGGAGAGTTGAATAGCTGTCATCTCCCTATGGCGCTTGGCAGTTACGACCAGATAACGGTCTTCAGAGGTAGCTGTTTTTTTTTTCTACCAGAACCTTCTTTTCTTTTGATGGTTCCTGTCTCAATGAACTGTTTCAATATTTTGCTGACCACAGATTTATTCACATTTAGCCATTTTGCTACTTCAACTTGTGATTGCCCTGCCTCCATTCTTCCAACAGCTCCCCATTTTAAATCATCTGCTAAAATTTTTCGTAAACTCATAATTAACTAAGGATTAAATAAAATTATAATTGGACAATTCTTAGATGGGGTAAACGACACGCCAAATAGCACACTTATAAAGACAAGCAAAAATTTGCATATTTTCAATTTTACCGAATCGAATGGTTGCGATAAATAAATTCTACAACTTAAAATACCTAATAAAATTACTTTTTAGCTTTTAGCGTTGTATATTTTAAAACATATCATTAAAAAACAAAAGTTTCTTATTTTTTGGACACCAGTGTATAATACTTAAATAAAAAAGTATAGATAGGACTACTTATAGAATATACGGTGACGTTAGGACCAATTCAAATAAATTGATGATGTGAGTTATTATGGGAAAGCATTATCACCATCTTCCGGAAAGGGACTTATGTCTTTGTTTGATGAAACTGATATTTCCATTTATGGTATGACGCACATTCTTAACTTGTTTGAATTTAATCGTACTTTCTTGTAGTTCCAATTAATCCTTATCCTCTTGTACTACTAATATCTTATTATTTAGAGTGTATGAACACCATTTGGACCATAATCTGAACTTACCAACATCAGACAAAGTTTATTTTTCTATGTTCTTTATTGTTAGATTTCCTGTTCCCTTGTCGACGCACATTGTTAAAGGCTTGGGATATGATCATATTTTCCTGTATTTGTAATAATAATTTAACTGTATTACTAATTTCTTATCAGTCTCTTACAGTCCTTATACCCAAAAAGAATAAACACAATTTGATTTAAAGTTTAACACTAAGAGATAATTATGTGTCAATCTCCTGATTAAGTCTAGGGAACCGAATATATTTAACTTCTGAACTGAAAAAAAAAAAAAACATTTTTGAGTTAGGTTTGTAAGTGCAGAAGATGATATTTGCTCAGTTCATTAGTTGATTTATGTAGTATATAATGCTTAGCTATTACACTATCTCCGTTCCAACCTAAATTTGCTTTCTATTTGGTCGAAGAGGCATGGTTTGGCAGTAATGGAGAAAGGGCCGAAACTGCTGCTCAGGTCTTCATCTGAAGAGGCCCGCCTGAGTACCCTACTCTTTCCATCTGGTCTAACCTTTATGGTTTTCATCTGGTCTAACCTTTATGGTTTTCATCTGGTCTAACCTTTAAAGTTTTTGTCCCTCCTAATTTAATAAATTATCTTATATCGTGTCCTCCACATTTACACTAGATTGTCTTTAAAATAAGCTAATAAAAAAAAATTTCAAAAAAAAACTCACAAAAATCTATCTTCATTCATCAAGAGACTGCCCGCTGTACAAATTCAATGGAGGAATCTCCAATCTCCACTCTGTCACCCCGGAAGCCCTGAACTGGCTGAAGGCCTTGCCTCTCAGACTTTAATGACCGAGAAGTCCTTACTTCTTTTTTTCTAGATTTGATTCATTTTGTCTCCTCTCTTATTGTAAAGACGTTGCTGTATCACCTCATAAGCATAAATAAATAAAATTCATCAAGAGAGAAAATAGAGCAAAAAAATACTTCTCTCTCTTTATTTAGCTTTATTTTATACAAGTATTTGGAAATTGGAAATTGTATTTGGAAAATTATTATCATGGTTCTGTCTTTGCTCTTCTCTTTAAAACTTTCTCTTCGCTTATTCCTTTTTTCACCCAGCCTATGACGCGTAACTGCCGATGCTGTGCTGGTGTTACTTTTTTTTAAATATAATCTAACTAATTATTTATTACAAAAAAAATACACACATTTAAATTAAATAAAAAAAATTATCAATCTTAAAATTTTCATAACTATACTATATATATATGGGAATATAATAATAAGGTGGGGAAAGAGAAATAAGGACACCACAAGTTGGAAGAGAAGGAACCCCGGCGACCAGAGAGGGAGACGGGAGGGGGGGGGGGGGGGGACAGCCGGACCTGCCACCGCTGAGCGGCCGGCCGTTCGTTCTTGTCGCCCACAATCCCCCAACTGTCTTCAAAGTCCCGAGGTGTTAAGTGACGGCCCCCAGGAGCCCCTTGGAATGTCGCTGATGTCTAAAGTGACCGGTCCTTACCTTCCGGCTCTCTCTGGGTCAACAGTAGGTTTGCTTTATTATTCCTGGAAGAGTATATATTATGACATATGGCCCCCGTTGAAGAAGGCTGAACATGGTTTGAGTATACTTAAAGCTGGAGAAGCCAGGAATAGAGAAAATAATTTTACAGTTGAAATTAATTAAGGTTATGGGGACATAGTTTTATGTAAATAAAATATTGTATAGTACACAAGTAAATATTATTTACAAGCAGTTTTACAACACCGGATATTTTGATATTTAAGGGAATTTTTGATAATATCAAAGTTATAAAAGGCTCTATTCAATAACAACTAATGTATTATAAGGGAAATTCTACTGAGAGGTGTGAACAAGGAGAAGGGGAGTCACATACACATGATGGAAATCTTAAGGTCATTAAGAGTGGGAAATTCTACATTTTAAGATATTTTTCAGGCGGACATGGCAAGGGGAAACTTGGCACGGGCTTTCTAGGCTATAGGTGTAGAGTACGAGAAATGAGGTTGAGGTTGGAAAATGTGTGAGCTCAGGACTGAGGTAAATATAGAACTACATACAATGTTAGAACTTTGGCGAACAGAGCGAGGGGAAACTTGCTTTGGGCCATTCTACCTTATCTATGCAGTTACTTGTGTAGCGAGTCCGAGGGGAAATGTCCCGTGTGTAGGTGAGGAAGTCGCATGGATTTATAGTTAATTTGAGTCGATAAAATAGTTCGAGATACAAAGGTAGAATATAGGCGAACAGAGCGAGGGGAAACTTGCTTTGGGTCTTTCTACCTTATTTATTTCGATACTAAGAGACTATAGTAGTTTTAACTAATTGAAGGAAAGTGTGCGCGCTCAGTGCCGAAAATTGGGACGAGGACGGTGTTGTCCTTTACAATTGACAAGCTTCTCGTACACGAAATGTTTGAACCGTCGTGGGAGCTTGTGCGAGGAGATGATTTGGCGACGGGTTGAACGTAAAACCCATGTCTGCGCGAAATGATGACGGACCGGACAAAATCAGCGACGATGTTTAACGTACATCCTTGGGAAATATCGGACGTAGATTATATCGTGCTGGTAAGGACAAGGGCCAAACATAAATTTGAAGACAGGGTCCGTGTAGCGAACGTGTGGCGCGAGAAGGAGGAGCGAAGCTGTGCCGCTCGATGCAGATTGTTCAAGTACGAACAAAAAGGAGTTGATAAACATCTAGTAGTTAGTCAATCTGCATCCTGTGACGAACACGCCAGTGGCTAGATGGTGTGGGTCGGTGGATATGCTAGAGAGAAACTACAAACTATATTATCATAAATCAAGGGTGAAGATTAGAATTTTGAAATGGCAATATTGTTTGCAATAATGTTCGATAATTGATTAATCAATAATTCTATAAAAGGTCATAAGCTGGTATAAGATTGACAAAGTTGTAAGAATGAGTGGGACATTAAGGGGAAGATAGATAAGAGTCACCAAAGGTTGGTTGTAAGCAAGGCTCACGTGGTGGTTGGAATTCTTCGACGCCTGAATTACAGAGTGAATTTTGAGTCGTTTAGGGAAATAAATTATTTTTCGTGAGCCGTGCTTACAAGTAGGAGAGAAGGTCATATACAAATAGGTATACAAATGTTTAGGTGCTGGAGGCCTCTTTTTTATAGATAAATTGATTATAAAAAATCTATTGTTAATAGTAAAAATCGTAAAGCATTAATAGGTAGAATTCCATTTTTTTTAAAAGGTTACATTAAAATGGAAATTATTTAATTAAAATGACGATTGTTAAATTCTATTGGTAAGGTAACTATTTAAATGGGTTTCACATAGTTAGATATATGGTATGGATAATAATAAATCACTGTTAATAAGGGTGGAATAACTGGAAATAGTAATCAATTTTTTGTATATTCAAATTTGAACTAAACTAATTATGGAAATATTGGGACCAGAGTAACAAGGAATGACATCGTTGAAGAATTAATGGTAGAGGTAAAACAATTGCACTTACAGGTTATGTTGTTTTAAAGCGAAGTAGATTCATTGAGTTCATTGAGGGAGGGTTCTGTCTGCAGATACTGTACGTGCCAGTGTTGTCCGCCACAGTAGCGGCAGGGGTATGGCGGAGTCCATGGTGGTGGAAGGTGTCCTGCTCTGGAGCGGCGATCGTTCCTGGGCATATCTAGTGCTGGGAGAAGAGTGCGGCAGGTTCATCTCCGTCGTAGGTGATCACTTCTTCCGGATCACGGTTCAAAAGTTGGTGAGGAAGGGGGTGAGAGCTCGTAGAGGGGTGGCTACAGTTGGGTTGGTTGTAAATTATTGTAGAGCTTGGCTGTGGGTTCGTCCGATCTCCATGGCTGTGCTTCTTTGTTCTTCATATTCTAGTAGGTATGGGAATTTGTTTCCCAGCCAGGTCTTATCCTGTCGAGTTTTAATGTGGCAATATAATAATAAGGTGGGGAAAGAGAAATAAGGACACCACAAGTTGGAAGAGAAGGAACCCCGGCGACCAGAGAGGGAGACGGGGGGGGGGGGGGGGGGGGCAGCCGGGCCTGCCACCGCTGAGCGGCCGGCCGTTCGTTCTTGTCGCCCACAATCCCCCAACTGTCTTCAAAGTCCCGAGGTGTTAAGTGACGGCCCCCAGGAGCCCCTTGGAATGTCGCTGATGTCTAAAGTGACCGGTCCTTACCCTCCCGTCTCTCTCTGGGTCAACTGTAGGTTTTCTTTATTATTCCTGGAAGAGTATATATTATGACATATGTTATATGTTCATTTAAATATTTCACTGAAACAACTTAATATTAACACATAAAATACGGTTTAAAAGAGATCTATGACATAATAAAGAAGGGGTTGAAATGTCGCTGGAATTTTATCTGATGATCCCCGTTCCAGCAGATCTCTTTTTCCAATTTATTTCAATTTAAAGTTTTTTGTGTATGTCTGGTCTACCATTAGGGTTTCAAAACATAATATCCAAACTTATAACAAATGTTAATTCATACTATAGATATATTACTAAATACAACTATTTATAATCATATTATAAAATAAAAAAACCTTTAAAAATCTTTTTAAAAAAAAAAAAAGGATAAAATATAAAATCATAAAAAAATATATATATATATACTAACAATCTTATCTACCTTCTTTATAAAACTCTTTTTTTTTTTCCTTATTATTAGTTTGATTAAAAGTGCATGGTTCTGTCTTTCTCTCTTTTTTCTAACTATTATATATATTATCTCTTCGATTATTCTATATATAGGATTAGAGTATGTCTGAATGACGTGTAAAAGCCGATGTAATAGACGTTACTTTGTTAATTTTTTTTATTGTTATTAATTATAAATATATAATTAACTTGAGGATGTAATAGAAGTAAAGGATTTTTTTTTTTCTCTCTCTATCTACAAATTAATAACATTTTACAAATTTTATAATTTGTATTTAAATGATCATAATAGTGAAGATAATCTTAATACAAAACTGGACTATAAAATTAAATAACTATTTATTATTATAATTAATTTAGATTTAGCTTGCTAATCTAATCAAATCTAACTGATATAAGTTATCATTATTATCAGTTTGCTCCTTAAGTTTTTAAAATTAGAATCACTGTTATAATTTTGTTATATAGTTTCTACACTATATATATATATATATATATTCCTATTCGGTGTGTATAGTTGTTGGCTGAAGGTTATACTACTACTAGTTGCTCCTGTTGAAGGGCTTGTTAGCCTGAAAGCTAGAGTAATAAAATAAAATTGTGAAACTTTTCTCTTTAAATGCCTTTGATATTATTAAATTAAATAATATTGGATTTGTAGAGTTAATTCTATATTATGAATGAATAAATAAACATTCATATATAGATAAGGTTCTTAGGAACTATCTAAAGGAGCACCTATATATATTAACTAGCCGAATGACCAGGGCAACGCCCGTGTTTTACCCGATTGAATGTTTTGATTCAAATACTATTTGTTACAATTATAAATTGGCGCCTTAATTAATTGCATATGTTAGTTAATAACTATAGCCTATGTGCTTTATCTGTCTATGTACTGTTGGCTTCCGTAGGCGTCTCTTACTGGGAAAAAGAAAGAGAGGATTCCATTTAGTTATTATCTAATATATGCATTTATTTAGGGAGCGACCCGCTCCAACACAATAGTTACATAAATAGCGAGTGGGGGGCATGATGGGAGAGGGGGGCAAAGGTGGCGTGACCGTAGCCAAACAATAGGAGGGCGCCATTCCAAAAAAAAGCAAACGGTGACAGAGAGAGATGACTGATTAGGAAAGACGCTCGTAACTGTATATAGGATTAATAAAAATTGCGTCTTTATTTTTATATCATTATAAATAAAAGTTTTTATTTTAAAAAATATTTTCTAGAACAAATTTTTGATTGACAGCTATATGGTGCCTCTTTAGATTTTATAAATCCATTTTTGTTGTTATTTTTTAGGCTGACACAGAACCTTTTGTTAATATGTAAATAGGTAATCAAATATTTTATTTCTTCTTCACGCCTGAAATCAGGTCTTCTTTCTCAAATTTTATGTATTAAAAAAAAAACTAATTGATTTATTGTCAAGATTCTTAAAATTCTTCTTCTTAATTAATTTGGTTATATATAAATTGTGCTATTTCAGCTCAATTAAAGCAAATAGTGGAATAAATAATTTTATTGTATTTTTAAAAAAGATTCATAAATGCCAAACATTGGCAAAATACTATTGTATTAAAACAAGCAAATAATTCCCCTATCGTAAAATTATATAATATATATATTCAGACATTTTAAAAAACATATTATACAATCCCGCGGTGCCGAACAATTGCTGAAGGATACGTTCGGTGAAGATCGTGTGATATAAGTCGCCACTTTATACACCAGTAGCCTTCAAGATCACCAGACTTGACGCCTTGCGAATTTTGGTTATGGGGGTACATTAAGTCGCGTGTTTATCGATGCCAGCCTACCACATTGGCCATGTTGAAAGCTTCTATCAGACGGCTCGTTTCAACAATTTCAACAGATTTGTAATTTAATTCTGTCCAATCTGTCATCTATCTTCTCCAGGCGGTGTTTGAAAATGAAGGGCGCCACATTGAGCAAGGATTGTGACCTAATACAAGAGAGAAGGCAGTTACCTCATGTGTTATACGAGGGGTGTCCCAAAATTCGGTGGCCCGACATATAAAAAAATGACTAATAAAATGATTATGATTTATTTTTCAACATAATCCCCTTTAAGGTCTATACACTTTTCCCAGCGATATTCTAATGTTTTTATGCCCTCCAAAAAAACGATGTTTCAAGTGACTCAAAAAATGAGGTTACAGCATCGATTACCTCTTCATCTGACCTAAAATGAATGCCAGAAAGTGATTTTTTGAAATGAGGAAATAGGTGGAAGTCAAACGGAGCTATATTTGGTGAATAGGGTGCATGCGGTAAAAGTTCAAAGCCAGATTCATAAATAGCAGCCATGGCTTGCAGCGACCGATGACTCGGAGCATTGTCTTTATGGTAAACAATATTTACTGGACAACATTCCACTTCTCTTTTTTTTATTAGCCTCTCGTAGTTGCTTCACAAGATTTGCATAATAATTGCCAGTGATGGTTTGACCCTTATTCAGAAAGTCTAGAATAAGTACATCCTCGGAATCCCAAAAGACAGACACCATAACCTTCCCTGCTGATGGAACTGTTTTGGCTTTCTTGGGGGGGGGGGGGGGGGGGGGCCGGAGTGTCTCCATTGCATGGAGGTTGCTTGGACTCTGGTGTAAAGTGATGGGCCCAAGTCTTATCCATGGTAACAAATCTATTAACAAATTCCTCTGGATTGGCTTCAAATAACGCAAGATTGTCTGAAGATAACTTTCTCCTACAGCCTTTTGATCGGATGTCAAAAGTTTGGGAACCCAACGGGCAGAAAGATTCCTGAGGGCCAAATGTTCTCTCATGATCCGATTCACTGTTGTTTTTGGAATACCCAAGGTCTCTTTTATCTGACGAACTGTCATTATTCTGTCCAACATAATCAAATCATGTATTTTGTCGATGTTTTCTTGAGTAACTGACTCAATAGGTCTTCCTGGTCGATGTTCGTCTTCGGTGCTGATCCTCCCTAATTTAAACGCAGCTACCCATTTTTTTTACTGTGCTATAGGAAGGAGCATCTTCCCTTAATGTATTCACTATATCCTCATAGATTTCATTTGGCGACATTCCTTTCTTACAAAGATATTTTATTGCAGCACGAATCTCGTTGGTTTACATTTTAGATGATTCCTATTTCTTGTCCTCTTTCAGAACCTATAACAAAAAAAAAAAACGGTTAGTTGTAGAAGCTTAAAAATGTACGTCTTTATATAAAGCTTTAACGTATATATGGTAAAATTTATTAGTTTCTAATATTTCGTTCTCATGGTCAGGCCACGGACTTATGGGACAGCCCTCGTATAAGCTGCCATGTATTATTTTATCTACCAATATTTTGAAGCTCTTTGTGTTGGGTTATGGGGATAATAAATGCTGTCCTCACATATTGACTTTTTTTTTTGTGGTCAGTAATTTTTCTTGTTTGTCATTTGCTCACATCTTATATTATGTCGTGCATACCAAAGCGTTATAACTTCTCGAATAACACTGGTATGGTACACACAATTTTACCCCTTATGTTTAGTTTATCGCTTTTCGCTCATTAGAAGAAATGGCATAAGGAATATTCTCTGTACATCCCCTACTTTAGAAAATTTGCGCAAAATATTATACAAAATTATTTTCTCTTCGTTTTTAGCACTTTCATAAGCCATCAAGGAGAAATTTCGTGATTTTCGTTTCAAAATGATTTTATTACCACGTTATTCA
>CP092868.1:73865092-73958344 GCA_030710605.1 Cordylochernes scorpioides
CCCGCTGCTTGATTCGCCCCCTATAAAACCAGTTTAAATCCTCAGTTCTTAAGCCAATCAGGTTGATCATTGACAATATCGTCTATGTAGTACGATATGAAATAAGCTAACATGGCTTCAAATAGAGGTATTTTCCTTTTTTAAAGTAAATTATAACTGGGTCTATTGTCATTTTATCTAAGCTATTTTCCAAGGTTATATTTATGAACATACATACATTATGATGTTATTTCCTCATTTTTGTATTATTGATGGATATAGCTAACGTTTTCTTTATCTTATTCTGTAAAAACATGTTTGAGTAAATAGAATTGATCACTTTTATTTCACCCACATTATTTTGATCACAATGATTTATATGTATTTATCTCTATTTTTTTTTAATTGGAAGATAATTCCGTTGCATATGCGTCGGCCTGTGTGATGATTATAATATATTTACTATCAAAGAAAGTGATAAAGAGCAACAACCTTATCATTTTTTAAAATAAAACACTGTATATTGATATAATGGGAAAATTTTGCTCATGACCTATAAAATAAAGGACGCCTTTCCCGTCAAAATAAGACATTAAAAGTGCTCAGGTGGGCGCTTCTCAGTTTTGCAAAGCTGGTGTTGTGTTGTTCTCACCAATCCTGAGTCCGCAAAAAGAATTCTGCGATTCGAACATTTGGTCACACCTAGGGTTGTGGGGCCACAGTGCTAAAGTATCATACATTGTCTACGGAATTCAACGTTTATTGGCTGGTTAAGGTCATATGACGGTATAAATCTAATTAGCGGTCTAAAACACGGACACCTATATACATATAAACCTATAGAGACATGCAGTAAGTAAAAATAAAAATGAAACTTGTGTGTCGGAGAAGTGAATAAACCCCAACTTTAACAATATTATTTGTGGAATTAAAGTGATAATTTGTTACCAGAATATCTGGTCGCTGTACTGAACATAAAATTGTACAAATTTTAGTTTTAGAAATAGTTCCAAATATAGTAAGACATCAGTCTTGTCTTCACATATTTCTACATTCGAAAATATTGTTTTTCTTTAGATATTAGTTATATTAACCTTATTCAAAAATAGACCAATATATATATAAAGAGACAAGAGTCACCTCTCCCGTCAAAATAGGTCTCTAGGTGGACGCTTTTCAGTTTGCCAAAGCTGGTGTTGTGGCTTTGTCACCGACTCGAGGCCGCTAGTTGCGGCGACGGTCAATAGATGGCGTCTGGTTTTTAGACGTCTATTTTGACTTTTCTCTTTAGATCAATTTCCTCCCGGCAAATTTTCCATATATATAGAACCATAGGGCGCCTCTCCCGTCAAAATAAACGTCAAAACCTGACGCCATCTATTGACCGTCGCCGCAACTAGCGGCCTCGGGTCGGTGACAACCGCTAGTTGCGGTGACGGTCAATAGATGGCGTTAGGTTTTGACGTTTATTTTGACGGAATAAACGCCCTATGCTTCTATGGATTAAATTATTCCCGGCAAATTTACCATATATATATATATATGTGTGTGTAATATTGTTTTAAATGATCCTGCCGACGTATGGAAAAGCTGGCAGTCGTGTACGTGAGGCGAGTGTTGATGTTCTTCCCACACGCGGACAACAAGAAGCAGAGGTAGGGCTAGATGATAGCACCGAGAGTGATCTGGGACAGCCCACGGGACAGAGGTAGAGGCCATGACACAAACTTGGATGCCTATCACCGAGACATGGAGAGAGAGGCAGAAGCGGTCTGCCGATCGACACACTCTAGAACATACTGCCACTGACCCCCCTGCTAAAACCTATCCTGTTTACAGGGGTCGTCTATAAAATGTCTTTGGGGGTCCCACATGGGCTGGGCGTTGGCTTTTTCCTCCTCTGTCCCCAGCTGCCACCAGCTGACCGACCACTCTTTAGATATTTATTTTGACGTCACCATTTTTTTGTTTAAATACAAATAGGGTTTTAAATACAAATAGTTATATACATAATATGGGGTGGTCGTAAATAGAAACAGTGTACATTTTAATATAAGGGTAGGATCTTATTAGGTATCGGCTCTAATTGGAAGATATGTGACATATACTAAAAGTGTCATTATTATACAGTGTAAATATACGATATATATATGGTAATTTAAACCAACAACCTTATATTGTATAATACTTATAACAAGATTTTCATGTTGTATAATAGAACACATCTGTAAATAATTATACGCATGATTGACATGTGTCATAACATCACCATATGTAATGTATTTGTACAAACTGAGGATTAATAAATAAAACTCTGTAATAGACTAAGAGTTGAGCTGAAGCAAGAGATTGAGATAGAAGTCCAAAAACGTCCTAAAATCGAGATGTAGAAATCCTAAAGATAGCAAGTCACACGGCGGCGCCAGTGTACAATTTCGCTTTCATCTATGCTCTTGTTGCATCCGGTGAAATTCAATACTTCCTCTCTCGGCAAAGATATATAAAACCTCCGCCCTTGCCAAAAATATAGTAACTTAATAGTCACTTCACCATCAGCGGGAGCCCTCGTTACTTCATCTTCTTATGCTCGACTATGCCGTAGATCAGTAAGAAAACTTCTTATCTCTCCATCTTTCGCTCCTAGCTAAACATTTATCTGTTCACGGAACTTTCCTAGTGCAACTGTGTCTTCCTTTTTTTGTGTATGGACATTCCCAAGCTTTCCACTCTTCCTCGACTGCCTGTACTCTGTGAGAACTGTTAAAAGTCTTCCAAGTTGCAGAGAGGTACTGGAAAACTCCCCATCCTGACTAATCCTCTCGGCCAACACAGTATAGCGAGAGTCAACAGGATCTCACACCATAGCTTAAGTCGACTGGAAACCTCATCACAGTTTTTAGTCGACAGCATAACTCCACAAAAAACACATATATATATAATTGCAAATCCCTAAGCTTCATTTAAAATCAATGTCTCTCTCTATATATAAAGTAAACAATAAATTTAATTAAATTATTTATAAATTGATATGTCTTTCAGAAATAGAGAGCGAGATGAATTATTTAAAACGTTATCAAACTTGGGGAAACTTAACAAAAATTTTAATTAATTTTGTTTTATAAATATATGAGATAATTTCGAATTATTCAATGTGCATAACTTATCCCACTAATGTCCGCGGTGGAAATTAAAACTCCAATCCCATTAAGAGCTGCTTCGATAGTTTTAATCTCCAAATTGAAATTCCCAATATTTCTCATTTATTTCAAATACTAAAACTCGAGAGAATAATTTTTTCACAAAAATATCTCTCCAACACAATTTACTAACTAAACTTTTGTAAACTGCCTCCAAGGTGGTTTAAATTTGCCTCTCACGGTACAATAACTATTTCTAATTAATAATATAATTTATTCCGTAAATAATGAATATTTAATAATTGCCTGGCTAGTTAGCGCTGCCTCCATTTTAATGGAAATAATTAATTGGTTAATATATATCTATATAATATAATTTCCAAACTATAAAAGTTTATTTCTATCTCTAGTTATAAACAAAATGGCAGAAATCTAAGATTGTGAACTCTAATTTTTGTAATTATTATTTAAAATAATTTGTAATTATTGAACTACCCATGTTTCAAATAAAATAGAGGATAGAATAGAATTATGGTATAGCATGCTAATTACAACATGTTGGTCTTTATGACCCGACATGCACCACTAAATAATTTATCCAACATTTTGATATTAAACCATATATATATATATATATATATATGATTTAATATCAAAATGTTGGATAAATTATTAAGTGGTATATATATATATTGCTTATCGTTATTAAACGTGGTACAGGCCATGATAATCATGGTGGGTAGACGTAGGCGACTGGTGTTTTTTATTAAGTGCACCACATGTCTACACATGTGAAAAGAAGTTCGACTTTGCACTTACAAATGTGCCATATCCCCGTTTGGTAACTTGCACTCGCTGGTAGGGTTAGACTTTTGCAAGAATCGAGCGCCATTTGAGATCATATTTAAATCATAAAAAATTGTCCAATGCGGAAATCGGAACCCGGTCGTTGCAGTCGAAAACAAACGGTTTAGACCATTCTTTCACCGACCCCCATATAATAAATGTGAAATTAATAAGACAAATTCGTGATATTTATTCTTCTATTTATTAATATAATATATCTACTCATTAACAGAAATTATGGAATTGGAAATTCCTTGATACCGCCGGCTCTCTGTTTTTCTTTGAAGATCAACAGAGGCAATTTTGTTCACACTTGGTTATCGCATGTCTCCAATAAAGGTCACTGTATCAAATATATTTTAGAGTTATTGTCTGATTCCTGATATACATATTAAAAGGTATAAATTTCTTAAGTTTTGCCCATAAGTATATTACCAAAAATTCAGTAAATTACCTCTATAGCCCTATATCGACCAAAGATAATTATTGTATTTCTGCACCAATCAATTTGATATACACAATATTAAAAAAGAATAAATACAAGTGACAGTACATTTGTATACTCTGTAGGGCAATCATTGTAATTTTTAGTGTAGGTTTATTTAGTTACTTTGCTGAAAGTATTAACATATAAGAATGTAAACTTCCGACAAATTGTTTTGTGGTCATTAAAGTAATAAATCGATGGTATTTTTTGAAGAGGTTTCACATTCCTAACTCTTGTCTATACAGGGTTGTCATTCGTCTCTTTATTAACTTCATCTGCGTCCACTTTTCAGAAGAATTTTTCCACCAATGGCCTAACTCACATACCCTTAATCCAACAACGACCCCTAATATGGCAGGCTTCCATAGCTACGAGTTCTTTTATACATTGTCCTACATAGAACGAACAACATTTTTATACATATAATTCTTAAATTTTTTGGAGAAAATATAATTATTGGTAAATTTTATTATTTAAATCATATTTTTATCAATACTTCACTTTTATTAAAACTCTTGAATAACTTCCTAATAAATATAATTCAGATTATAGAGACATTTTTATTGAAAATTTCGAAGAGAACTAGTTTTGAATTAAATTATATAGATATTGTTTTATATTGTCAATAATTATTATTAAAATTTTCATATCAAATATATTTTTAAATAATTAACATATACAAGTACTTTTTAAGTATTTTGTCTACATTTTTTTAAAGAGTCGATAAAATATCAACAAGAATCTTTGAATAAATCAAGTATTAAGTGATGGGTATTTTTATAAATTATGATATATCAATATTTTAAATTAACATTTCCTCATTAGAATACCTACTTTGTTGACTTTAGCAGCGTTATTTCCAAAGCAGGCTGTTATTATGTGTGTTGTGTGTATAAAGAATTTAAAATTCGCATATTTACCAAATCTGAATAAACATCCCAATCTGTCTTCCCAAGGGAACAACAGTCCTTTATTTCCAGACTGAAGTCTGGTCATCTACGGACAAAAACTTTCCAGAATGATTCAAAGGTTTTCCCACTATGTACTAAGTGCTACTAATCTTCAACCATTATTGACTGTATTGGCTCATCCATTGGTGACCTACACTAATTCCATGCTGAGACCATAAAAAGTCTCAATCTCTTCAGGCTTGATACCCTTATACAAGGTGCGTTCATTAATTTCCAGGACTGGTTAAAAATAAAATAAATAAAAAAGCTGAAGAAAATATTTTTATACAGAGTTAAATATTGGACATTCGACCACACCTGACTGAAAGCCCGAGTCTCGTGGCACACGCGTCGATCTAAAAATAGAACAAAACAACTTCCTTGTAAGGTTCGCATTTCTAATTTTAAAATGGCCATTTTCGAAGAGCAGAGAATCTGCATTAAGTTTTGTTTCAAATTGAAAAAAGTGCTACTGAGACGTATGAATTGATTAAAGAATCTTTTAGCGATGCAGCTTTATCCCGTTCAAGAACTTTTGAATGGTTTTCACGCTTCCTGAAGGTCGGGAAAAGGTAAACGATGATCAGCATACTGGGCGTCCAAGATCATTACGTTGCGAGGAAAACAAGCTCAAAATAAAGGAATTAATTAAATCTAACAGAAGAATTTCTATTAAAGACTTATCTCCAGAGACTGGACTATCTGTAGGACTGTGTCATCAAATAGTAACAAAAGATTTGGACATGATCCGGACGTCTTCAAAATTTGTTCCCCGGATTCTAACAGAGGAACAAAAGCAGGTTAGAATGGATGTCTGCAAAAACATGGTTGAAATGACTCGGACCGATCCTGAATGGATGTAAAAAATCATTACCGGGGATGAGACATGGGTGTATTAGTATGACCCGGAAACCAAACGTCAATCCAGCCAATGGATTGAAAGAGGGGAACCGAAACCCAAAAAGGCAAGATTTACAAAATCCAAAGTCAAGACATTGCTTGTTACATTTTTTGATATTAATGGTTTGGTTCACCATGAATTTATCCCTTTCGGACGTACAATTAATCAAAAGGTTTATTTGGGGATAATGAGGCGCTTAAGGGAGGCAGTGCGCCTTAAAAGACCTGAAAGATGGCAAAACAATGACTGCATACTTCACGTCGATAATGCGCGGCCGCACACAGCCCATGTTGTTTTGCAGTTCTTGGCCAAGCATTCAACCATACAGATCCCTCATCCACCCTATTCCCCCGACTTAGCCCCCAATGACCTTTTCCTCTATCCTAAATTGAAAATGAAGTTAAAAGGAAGGAAATTTGACAACGTTGATATGATACAAGCTGAATCGAAGGCAACCTTGAGGAACCTCTCAAAAGGTGATTTTATCTCCTGCTTCGACAATTGAAAAAAAAAATATGGAACAGGTGTATTGAGGCAGGAGGGGCATATTTTGAAAAATATTAAATTAGTTTTTTTTATTTGTTTTTTTTTTTCAAAGATACAGAGCAGTCCTGGAAATTAATGAACGCACCTTGTATGATTGCGAGTGGAGATAAGAAATAATAATAAGAAATAAAGATTCTGTGGAATTATAAATCAGTCAATTAATTCATTTTTGAAAATGTTCCAATGCCTCTATTACATTCATTGAACCAATGCGTTATGGTCTCACATATACCTATTGTATCTCTATTCTACAACACCTGGTTTGTCAAATCCAGACAGAGAGGCCAACTTATATAACTGAATGAATATACCAAATCTGGAGTGTATATATTTTACGATATTTGTAAAAAATAATTTATATTTGAAATGTTTCTTAATAAGTGCAGTCATTTGGTAAATAATTGAAATTATTTACTATTATATAGATTATTTTGAGAATATTACACAATAATATACATTTAAAACATTCACAATTAATTTTGTAATTAATATTGAATTAACTATAAAAACCTTTTGACTCTCATAATTTATCAATATCAAATATCATCCAGGGCTAAGAGTCTTACACAATTTTATTTTTCTAGCTTTCGGGCTAAAAATATTCTCAACAGAAGTAACTTGTAGTATGACTTCTAGTAACCATAGAAGCAAAATAATACACATATATATATATATATATATTTATATTAATAGTAATTTTTTATATTTGGAAAATAGAGGAAATGTAAACTATTAAGAACTATAGATTTTGAATTAATTTTAAGTCAGAACAGCAAGCTAATTCTGTATCAAATAGTATAGTTATGAAAATTTTAAGATTAATATTTTTTAAATTTAATTTAAATGTGTGAGGTTTTTTTTATTTTTTTGTAATAAATAATTAATTAGATTATTAAAAAAAAAGTAACACCAGCAAAGCATCGGCAATTACGCGTCATAGGCTGGCTGAAAAAAGGAATAAGCGAAGAGAAAGTTTTTAAAGAGAAGAGCAAAGACAGAACCATGATAATAATTTTCCAAATATAAAATAAAGCTAATTAAAAAGAGAGAAGTATTTTTTTGCTCTATTTTCTCTCTTGATGAAAAAAGATAGATGTTGAAAAAAAAGGGAAAGAGAAGGCCGGGAAATGGTGCTTAAAGAAAGAAAGTTTTTATTAGTTATGCAACAACAATGGTAGCAATTATTATATACAGCGGTCAATTGGTCAAAAAATAAAAGAAGAGTAAAATGTTGAAATTGATTATTCCAACACCCTCCCTCAGTTTCTACATTCCCAATTCACGAATACATTTCTCATGAGAGACTTTTGTCAGACTCTTGGTGAAGATATCCGCAACATTCTCCTTGGTTGGTGTATGGACGACCTCGACAAGGCTTGATCTAAATCCTTTGGATCTGGCGAACTGGTGTTCTGTCTAAAATCCTTAGACAAATTAGCTTCAACGTATTCCTTTCGAGGTCTTCCTGGTTTTCCAGTACGTAAATTCTTGGTCTTCCTCTTCCTCTCTGCGAGATGACTTCCGTTGTTTCTGATGGTTCGCTTAAAAACTCCGAATCAGTTCCGGGCAAAGTCTTTTCATCATCCTGAAGACTTTCCTCCTCCAATGATATATCTTCCTTTTTCTGTGGTATAGCTTCAATTTGCACCACGTCATTCCTTAAGGTAGAGTTTTCAGATTCGAGGAAACGTACATCTCGACTTTTTATCATCATGTTTGTTCCAGGCTTCCATAATCTGTACGCCTTTGATTCGGGAGAATAGCCAACCAGTCGTATTCTTCACTATGAGGAGCGAATTTTCCTCTTCTCGGACGGTTGTCAACAGCGAAACATTTACATCCAATCATTCTTAAATGAGAAACGGTTGGTTTTCTTCCTGTAAATATTTCATGCGGAGTTCGACTTTCATTTGTTCTTGGGCATCTGTTTCTGATGTATGTAGATGTATGCACAAGTTCAGCCCAAAGTGGATCTGGGAGGTTCGCTTGAATTATGAAACATCTGGTCATTTCTACCAGAGTTCTGTTCGTTCTTTCAGCAACTCCATTTTGTTGCGGAGAATATTCAACTGAGAGCTGATGTCTAATTCCTTCCTCAATAAATATTCTTTAAATTCTGTATTCAAATACTCTGCTGCATTGTCACTGTCTGAAGAGGGCAACAACGCTGCTACCGAAACACCACACACCACTTATTCACTCGGACCCGGTCCCATTACCTTGTGTTTATAATCTGTATAATCCAAATTAAGCCTTATCAGTATGGTATTGGTGTTTCAGAATATTGAATTTAATAGTTTCTATTAGTGTAGATAGAATTTTTTAAATTTTATTAATTTAAAATCTTAATTATTATTTGTTCTAAGTCCAATTAAAAGGGGCGAAGAAAAAAGAAACAATGACCACAAAAACAAAAATAAAAATAGAAATAAAAAAATAGGAAAGGAGAGATAGATGAGGTGGAAAATACAGAAAATATCTTTGAAAATATTTATAATATCTTATAAATACACTTAATTAGTATGAAAGCATTCCTTATGAATGTTATGATTTCAAGAGTATTTACCTATAATTAAATTATTTATTATCTAGATTAGCGGAATGTAGTTAGTGTTAGTGAATCAAGAGAGATAAATGATGTGACTCTTGTTAGTTGCATCATTGTCTACAAGTGAAGGTAGTATTTAGATTGCGCGTTCCAGTTGAAGTCAGTATGTTACAATTAACATCACAAGTAAATTCTACTCACCCAGGGGGAAATGGTTAATGTCGTCTATAAATATATTTTCATTTTAAAGTTAGCGGAGAAAAACAAGTTTGAATAATCGGTCAAAATTAATTAAATTCTCATAGTGAAATTTTTAAAGTCATTGAAGTTGAAATTGTATGAGAATTTATTTTTGTGAAGATATTTTCTAATTGCTGAAATGTTAATTTTTTAAATTGTATTTTGGCTGAATCCATATTTTTGAAATTCATCATTTAAGTTTTTAATTTTACTTATAAAGTTGTTCAATTTGTTGTTAATTCTGTAGAATCTTAAAAATTGTCCAAAATAGATA
This sequence comes from Cordylochernes scorpioides, assembly GCA_030710605.1. Taxonomy (NCBI): domain Eukaryota; kingdom Metazoa; phylum Arthropoda; class Arachnida; order Pseudoscorpiones; family Chernetidae; genus Cordylochernes; species Cordylochernes scorpioides. Next base: position 73,875,001 of record CP092868.1, read on the forward strand.
CCTTTGGTGCAATTTTTTGATATATTTGAATCTTGTCTATTATATTTAATAATGTTGAATTCGAAATTTGATATTTTGTCATATACGAGGTGTGTTCAGGAAGTATCGCGACCTTTGTGTTTTATCAAAAATTATTTATTTATTCTTGAATACCTCTTTTGTCCCCTTCAAAGTAATCCCCATGAGATATTATACACTTGTGCCAACGGTTTTTCCAATCTTCGAAGCACTTCAAAAAATCTTTTTTTTTTAAATCTTTTTCAGCTTCTCCTTCGATGCCGTCTTTATCTCGTCAAGCGTAGCGTAACGTCGTCCTTCATGGGCAATTTTTGTTCTTCCACAAACCCGGCGTTTCTGACGGGTTGCTTCGCGCAAATTGCGCATAACTTGCAGGTAATATTCCTTATTGACCGTTATACCCTGTGGCAAGAACTCATGATGCACCACGCCCCTGCAATCGAAGAAACCTGTCAGCAAAACTTTCACATTCGACCGAACTTGGCGCGCTTTTTTCGGTCTTGGTTCGTGCGGCAGCTTCCATTGAGATGATTGAGCTTTGGTTTCCACGTCATAACCATAAACCCACGCTTCGTCACCAGTTATGACCCTCTGGAGCAAATTTGGGTCGTCGCGGACAGAGTCCAACATCTCGTTAGCAATGTTCATGCGATGCTGTTTTTGGTCGCAATTGAGCAATTTGGTACGAATTTCGCGGCGACCCCTCTCATGCCCAATTCATTGATAAAAATCGAATGGCACGAGCCAATCGATATGTTTAGGTCCTCAGCAACTTCTCTAACGGTGATTCGATGATTGGCCAATATCATTTTCTCCACTTTATTATTTTTTTCGTCTGTTGTTGAAGTGCTCGGGCGTCCGGCACGCTCTTCGTCGTTCACATCTTCTCGGCCTTCTGAAAACATTTTGTAACACCGATAAACGTTGCTTCGGTCCAAGGTAGCTTCTCCGTATGCCACAGTCAACATTCGGAATGCATCCGCGCACTTAATTCCGTTTTTCACACAAAATTTGATACAGGTTCTTTGATCCATTATTTTTAATAGGTAAAAATCGAAGACGATCCAAAATACCTACAAGCAAAGCAGCTGTCAACATTCAGTGAACATTCAAAATGGCCGAGCTTGTCGGCATAAGTGAGAGACATGAGTACCAACATAAAGCCGCAAAAAGATCGAAATTCGAATATACGTAACCCGCGAAAATTCAATGGTCGCGATACTTTTTGAACACACCTCGTACTTCTATACTTTTTTTCTTTTAGATTTATGTATAAATCGAGGAAGTTGACTTTTTGATTAAATTTGATTTTTTCATTATTTTTTAGATTTAGATACGGAGGATAGCTTTTTTCTATTATTTTTGAAAAATTGTTATTATTGAATATAAGAATGTCATCTACGTATCGGGACAACCACCAGTTAACTCCCTCTCATACCAAAATAACAGGAGGTTGGCCAATAATGGACTCGATGACGTACCCATAGGTACTCCTTGTTTTTGATTGTAAATTTAATTTTTAATTTCAATATAATTGAATTTAATAAATGTTTCTAAAATTAATTTTGCTTTATTGTAGTTAATTACAATAGTTTTGTTAACATTGTGAATTAAGGGATTATTGAAAGTCTTGTCTATTAAAAATTCTGAAAATAGATTAATAATTTTGAGTTTAAGATCCTCTAACTCCAGTTTAGAGAAGAGGTCTTCAAAATCAAAAGTATAAACTGATTTGAGTTTGGGAAGGTTTTTGTTAATAAAATTTAGTACGTTTTTATTGGAGTCAATAAAATTGTATTTTTCTTCATTGCGGATCTGTTTTGTTAAGAATTTTAAAGTTGAAGCTAATTGAAGGTCTAAATCGTTCAAATTAGAACTTATTCCAGATGTTATTGTTCTGAATTTAAGAGTAATTTTGTGAATTTTGGGTATAATGTAAATATGAGGTATAATAGGGGTGGTATTTTTTTTGCTATAAATATTTAAAGTTTTTTCTTCAACCTCTAATTCATTTTTAATTTGAATCGGGGTTATATTTGATCTGCTGTATTTATCGGTGTTGTCCATTTCTTGCATAATTAGGTTTGTGGTATAGATTTTTGCAAGTGATTGAGAAATTGTTGGAACATTTATCAATTGGAGTAATAATGTACTCTTCTTGAATAATTTTGATGTTTTCTTGCAATTTTCCAATATTTGAGGGGGGTATTTTTGCAATTTTCAGTGTATTGTTGGTAATAATCCTTGACATGTTTCATAATTTCAAATTTCCAATTAAGGAAAGTGAATTCGGAGATCTTGAACTTTAAGCTTGTTTTATTAATAAAAAGATCAAGATCTTGGATGATTGAATTCACCGTGTTGTTGTAGTTTTGTTTAATTGGTGGTATAAATTTATATCCGTTGTTGAGCAAGACTTGTGTTCTTCATTTAAGAATGTGAAGTCACTGGTTAGGATGTGACCTTTATATTTATGTTGTTAACTTATATTATTGCACTTACAATTAATACTATTAAAGTTGTTTAAATTTTTTTATGAAGGTATTATAGTTGCATACCATACTTCCTAGATTTTTGTTGTACTTGAATGTGGTTTTAATATTTAAACTTTGTACTGGGAATACATTTTTGATATCAGTGTTGTTGAATATATCATTAAATTTGATATGTTCAAAGATTTGTTTGTGATTTTCATGACGATGTTAACAGAAGTACTGTTATCAATTTTCTCAAATTTGTAGATATCTTTAGCGATATCAGTAATTATATTAGATAGATTGTTAGTTCTAATATATTGTATAAATTTTTCCATTTTTTTGTTGTTGTTAAGTTTGAAGAGGAAGCTAATGAATTTTTGTGTAAAATTTGGTTGGAATTCCTGATTATTTATTAAAACCTGTTCAAAGTCTATATAACCAAGTTTGTTTGTTCTTTTTCCTCTCTTGTTATTTGGAATAGTATTTAGTTGTTTTTTGTATTTACAGCTACTTTCATAGATAGAGATATTTGGATCGGTTGCTGTATTCGTATGATTTATTTCATCATTTAAACCATAAGGGTAGAGAGAATTTTGCTTCAGAATGTATTGATTTTCTAATATTAGCCGTTGTTTTTTGTTTTTACATATATCTAATATTTCTATGTCATAGTTATCAAAAGAGTGAATCTTATGATGTTCAATCATATAATTATTTCCTATTAGATTTTTTACATGATTTCTATGAAGGTTAATTCTAATATTTATGGGATTAGAAGTTTGACCAATGTATATTAGGTTACATTTACTACATGTTAACTTATATATAGTGCTCTCCACCTTACAACTAGTTGTTTGGAATTTATCATGGTTCATAATTTTAGGGCAAGTTTGACATTTTTTACTTTGACATTTGTTAGCGAGTGTGTGTGCTCTCCTTTCCTATATATATTTTTTTTATTTCTATTTTTTTATTTTTGTTTTTGTAGTCCTTGTTTCTTTTTTCTTCGCCCCTTTCAATTGGACTTAGAACAAATAATAATTAAGATTTTAAATTAATAAATTTAAAAAATTCCATCAACACTAATAGAAACTATTAAATTCAATATTCTGAAACACCAATACCATACTGATAAGGCTTAATTTGGATTATACAGATTATAAACACAAGGTAATGGGACCGGGTCCGAGTGAATAAGTGGTGTGTGGTGTTTCGGTAGCAGCGTTGTTGCCCTCTTCAGACTTCAGATTACCAATACCATACCTTTATTTCTGTGTTTTCTCTAATTCTTACTTTGTTAGATCCTTTAAATTTATACGATAACTTTAGAATATTTTTTTTCTCTCCTTATAGCATACATAACAATTATCTATGCGTGTTCAATCTTTATAAAGGGGGGTATAGAGAATGAACATTCAATCTAATTGATATGAAGCACTAAAACTTAAATTCCTAAACTTCCTTATTTAGCAGAAATAACAGGTACTGTTCCACATATATAATACTTAAATAAAAAAGTATAGATAGGACTACTTATAGAATATACGGTGACGTTAGGACCAATTCAAATAAATTGATGATGTGAGTTATTATGGGAAAGCATTATCACCATCTTCCGGAAAGGGACTTATGTCTTTGTTTGATGAAGCTGATATTTCCATTTATGGTATGACGCACATTCTTAACTTGTTTGAATTTAATCGTACTTTCTTGTAGTTCCAATTAATCCTTATCCTCTTGTACTACTAATATCTTATTATTTAGAGTGTATGAACACCATTTGGACCATAATCTGAACTTACCAACATCAGACAAAGTTTATTTTTCTACGTTCTTTATTGTTAGATTTCCTGTTCCCTTGTCGACGCACATTGTTAAAGGCTTGGGATATGATCATATTTTCCTGTATTTGTAATAATAATTTAACTGTATTACTAATTTCTTATCAGTCTCTTACAGTCCTTATACCCAAAAAGAATAAACACAATTTGATTTAAAGTTTAACACTAAGAGATAATTATGTGTCAATCTCCTGATTAAGTCTAGGGAACCGAATAAATTTAACTTCTGAACTGAAAAAAAAAAACATTTTTGAGTTAGGTTTGTAAGTGCAGAAGATGATATTTGCTCAGTTCATTAGTTGATTTATGTAGTACTAGACGAATGGCCCGGGCAACGCCCGGGTTTTACCCGAGTGCGAATATATTTTAAAAACGTTTTAATCTTCATCTAGATCTTCATCTTGTCTACACCTTGTATACATCTTGCTTCCTAGGGTTGCCCGGCAACGCCCGGGTTTACATGATTAAATGTATTATTCAAACACATTAAACATGTGCCCGTTGGCTGCCAGCGAGTAAATGTCGGCGCCCGTTGACTCCCGGCGAGCAAGCGACGGCTCCCGTCGGCTGCCGGCGGGCGAGTGGCTTCCCGGCGCATGCGCGCGCCCGTTGACTCCCGGCGAGCAAGCGACAGCTCCCGTCGGCTGCCGGCGTGCGAGTGCCTTCCCGGCGCATGCGCGCGCACAGGGAAGCCACGTGTCGCAGGGCCGTCCAATGGGCGCGCCCCGCCATCAGATTCCACCGCGTTCTAGATGAGCTATTTAGAATAATTTGAATATATTTTTAATAATTGATTTATATATTTTTTAAAATAGCCTATCGTCATCCTCGTTATTTTTTACCTATGTATTGAAATTTTGGTTTGAATTAGTGAACTACTGCGAATTTGTATACCGGACATACAAACCAACCAACCAACCAACAAACATACAAACATTCATTTTTTATATATATAGATATAATGCTTAGCTATTACACTATCTCCGTTCCAACCTAAATTTGCTTTCTATTTGGTCGAAGAGGCATGGTTTGGCAGTAATGGAGAAAGGGCCGAAACTGCTGCTCAGGTCTTCATCTGAAGAGGCCCGCCTGAGTACCATTCTCTTTCCATCTGGTCTAACCTTTATGGTTTTCATCTGGTCTAACCTTTAAAGTTTTTGTCCCTCCTAATTTAATAAATTATCTTATATCGTGTCCTCCACATTTACACTAGATTGTCTTTAAAATAAGCTAATAAAAAAAATTTCAAAAAAAAAAAACTCACAAAAATCTATCTTCTTTCATCGAGAGAGAAAATAGAGCAAAAAAATACTTCTCTCTCTTTATTTAGCTTTATTTTATATTTGGAAAATTATTATCATGGTTCTGTCTTTGCTCTTCTCTTTAAAACTTTCTCTTCGCTTATTCCTTTTTTCACCCAGCCTATGACGCGTAACTGCCGATGCTTTGCTGGTGTTACTTTTTTTTAAAATATAATCTAACTAATTATTTATTACAAAAAAAAAATACACACATTTAAATTAAATAAAAAAAATATCAATCTTAAAATTTTCATAACTATACTATATATATATGGGAATATAATAATAAGGTGGGGAAAGAGAAATAAGGACACCACAAGTTGGAAGAGAAGGAACCCCGGCGACCAGAGAGGGAGACGGGAGGGGGGGGGGGGTGACAACCGACCTGCCACCGCTGAGCGGCCGGCCGTTCGTTCTTGTCGCCCACAATCCCCCAACTGTCTTCAAAGTCCCGAGGTGTTAAGTGACGGCCCCCAGGAGCCCCTTGGAATGTCGCTGATGTCTAAAGTGACCGGTCCTTACCTTCCGGCTCTCTCTGGGTCAACAGTAGGTTTGCTTTATTATTCCTGGAAGAGTATATATTATGACATATGGCCCCCGTTGAAGAAGGCTGAACATGGTTTGAGTATACTTAAAGCTGGAGAAGCCAGGAATAGAGAAAATAATTTTACAGTTGAAATTAATTAAGGTTATGGGGACATAGTTTTATGTAAATAAAATATTGTATAGTACACAAGTAAATATTATTTACAAGCAGTTTTACAACACCGGATATTTTGATATTTAAGGGAATTTTTGATAATATCAAAGTTATAAAAGGCTCTATTCAATAACAACTAATGTATTATAAGGGAAATTCTACTGAGAGGTGTGAACAAGGAGAAGGGGAGTCACATACACATGATGGAAATCTTAAGGTCATTAAGACTGGGAAATTCTACACTTTAAGATATTTTTCAAGCGGACATGCAAGGGGAAACTTGGCATGGGCTTTCTAGGCTATAGGTGTAGAGTACGAGAAATGAGGTTGAGGTTGGAAAATGTGTGAGCTCAGGACTGAGGTAAATATAGAACTACATACAATGTTAGAACTTTGGCGAACAGAGCGAGGGGAAACTTGCTTTGGGCCATTCTACCTTATCTATGCAGTTACTTGTGTAGCGAGTCCGAGGGGAAATGTCCCGTGTGTAGGTGAGGAAGTCGCATGGATTTATAGTTAATTGAGTCGATAAAATAGTTCGAGATACAAAGGTAGAATATAGGCGAACAAAGCGAGAGGAAACTTGCTTTGGGTCTTTCTACCTTATTTATTTCGATACTAAGAGACTATAGTAGTTTTAACTAATTGAAGGAAAGTGTGCGCGCTCAGTGCCGAAAATTGGGACGAGGACGGTGTTGTCCTTTACAATTGACAAGCTTCTCGTACACGAAATGTTTGAACCGTCGTGGGAGCTTGTGCGAGGAGATGATTTGGCGACGGGTTGAACGTAAAACCCATGTCTGCGCGAAATGATGACGGACCGGACAAAATCAGCGACGATGTTTAACGTACATCCTTGGGAAATATCGGACGTAGATTATATCGTGCTGGTAAGGACAAGGGCCAAACATAAATTTGAAGACAGGGTCCGTGTAGCGAACGTGTGGCGCGAGAAGGAGGAGCGGAGCTGTGCCGCTCGATGCAGATTGTTCAAGTACGAACAAAAAGGAGTTGATAAACATCTAGTAGTTAGTCAATCTGCATCCTGTGACGAACACGCCAGTGGCTAGATGGTGTGGGTCGGTGGATATGCTAGAGAGCAACTACAAAATATATTATCATAAATCAAGGGTGAAGATTAGAATTTTGAAATGGCAATATTGTTTGCAATAATGTTCGATAATTGATTAATCAATAATTCTATAAAAGGTCATAAGCTGGTATAAGATTGACAAAGTTGTAAGAATGAGTGGGACATTAAGGGGAAGATAGATAAGAGTCACCAAGGGTTGGTTGTAAGCAAGGCTCACGTGGTGGTTGGAATTCTTCGACGCCTGAATTACAGAGTGAATTTTGAGTCGTTTAGGGAAATAAATTATTTTTTCGTGAGCCCCCCCCCCCGTGCTTACAAGTAGGAGAGAAGGTCATATACAAATAGGTATACAAATGTTTAGGTGCTGGAGGCCTCTTTTCTATAGATAATTGATTATAAAAAATCTATTGTTAATAGTAAAAATCGTAAAGCATTAATAGGTAGAATTCCATTTTTTTTAAAAGGTTACATTAAAATGGAAATTATTTAATTAAAATGACGATTGTTAAATTCTATTGGTAAGGTAACTATTTAAATGGGTTTCACATAGTTAGATATATGGTATGGATAATAATAAATCACTGTTAATAAGGGTGGAATAACTGGAAATAGTAATCAATTTTTTGTATATTCAAATTTGAACTAAACTAATTATGGAAATATTGGGACCAGAGTAACAAGGAATGACATCTTTGAAGAATTAATGGTAGAGGTAAAACAATTGCACTTACAGGTTATGTTGTTTTAAAGCGAAGTAGATTCATTGAGTTCATTGAGGGAGGGTTCTGTCTGCAGATACTGTACGTGCCAGTGTTGTCCGCCACAGTAGCGGCAGGGGTATGGCGGAGTCCATGGTGGTGGAAGGTGTCCTGCTCTGGAGCGGCGATCGTTCCTGGGCATATCTAGTGCTGGGAGAAGAGTGGGGCAGGTTCATCTCCGTCGTAGGTGATCACTTCTTCCGGATCACGGTTCAAAAGTTGGTGAGGAAGGGGGTGAGAGCTCGTAGAGGGGTGGCTACAGTTGGGTTGGTTGTAAATTATTGTAGAGCTTGGCTGTGGGTTCGTCCGATCTCCATGGCTGTGCTTCTTTGTTCTTCATATTCTAGTAGGTATGGGAATTTGTTTCCCGGCCAGGTCTTATCCTGTCGAGTTTTAATGTGGCAATATAATAATAAGGTGGGGAAAGAGAAATAAGGACACCACAAGTTGGAAGAGAAGGAACCCCGGCGACCAGAGAGGGAGACGGGGGGGGGGGGGGGGGGGTGGGGGGGGCAGCCGGGCCTGCCACCGCTGAGCGGGCCGGCCGTTCGTTCTTGTCGTCCATAATCCCCCAACTGTCTTCAAAGTCCCGAGGTGTTAAGTGACGGCCCCCAGGAGCCCCTTGGAATGTCGCTGATGTCTAAAGTGACCGGTCCTTACCCTCCCGTCTCTCTCTGGGTCAACTGTAGGTTTTCTTTATTATTCCTGGAAGAGTATATATTATGACATATGTATATATATATATATTCCTATTCGGTGTGTATAGTTGTTGGCTGAAGGTTATACTACTACTAGTTGCTCCTGTTGAAGGGCTTGTTAGCCTGAAAGCTAGAGTAATAAAATAAAATTGTGAAACTTTTCTCTTTAAATGCCTTTGATATTATTAAATTAAATAATATTGGATTTGTAGAGTTAATTCTATATTATGAATGAATAAATAAACATTCATATATAGAAAAGGTTCTTAGGAACTATCTAAGGAGCACCTATATATATTAACTAGCCGAATGACCAGGGCAACGCCCGTGTTTTACCCGATTGAATGTTTTGATTCAAATACTATTTGTTTACAATTATAAATTGGCGCCTTAATTAATTGCATATGTTAGTTAATAACTATAGCCTATGTGCTTTATCTGTCTATGTACTGTTGGCTTCCGTAGGCGTCTCTTACTGGGAAAAAGAAAGAGAGGATTCCATTTAGTTATTATCTAATATATGCATTTATTTAGGGAGCGACCCGCTCCAACACAATAGTTACATAAATAGCGAGTGGGGGGCATGATGGGAGAGGGGGGCAAAGGTGGCGTGACCGTAGCCAACCAATAGGAGGGCGCCATTCCAAAAAAAAGCAAACGGTGACAGAGAGAGATGACTGAGTAGGAAAGACCCTCGTAACTGTATATAGGATTAATAAAAATTGCGTCTTTATTTTTATATCATTATAAATAAAAGTTTTTATTTTAAAAAAATATTTTCTAGAACAACTTTTTGATTGACAGCTATATGGTGCCTCTTTAGATTTTATAAATCCATTTTTGTTGTTATTTTTTAGGCTGACACAGAACCTTTTGTTAATATGTAAATAGGTAATCAAATATTTTATTTCTTCTTCACGCCTGAAATCAGGTCTTCTTTCTCAAATTTTATGTATTAAAAAAAACTAATTGATTTATTGTCAAGATTCTTAAAATTCTTCTTCTTAATTAATTTGGTTATATATAAATTGTGCTATTTCAGCTCAATTAAAGCAAATAGTGGAATAAATAATTTTATTGTATTTTTAAAAAAGATTCATAAATGCCAAACATTGGCAAAATACTATTGTATTAAAACAAGCAAATAATTCCCCTATCGTAAAATTATATAATATATATATTCAGACATTTTAAAAAACATATTATACAATCCCGCGGTGCCGAACAATTGCTGAAGGATACGTTCGGTGAAGATCGTGTGATATAAGTCGCCACTTTATACACCAGTAGCCTTCAAGATCACCAGACTTGACGCCTTGCGAATTTTGGTTATGGGGGTACAGTAAGTCGCGTGTTTATCGATGCCAGCCTACCACATTGGCCATGTTGAAAGCTTCTATCAGACGGCTCGTTTCAACAATTTCAACAGATTTGTAATTTAATTCTGTCCAATCTGTCATCTATCTTCTCCAGGCGGTGTTTGAAAATGAAGGGCGCCACATTGAGCAAGGATTGTGACCTAATACAAGAGAGAAGGCAGTTACCTCATGTATCATATCGCCACGCTGTAGTATTCAAAGAAAAACAGGGTAACGTGGTAAGATTCTTTTAATAGAACACGACGAGCTTTCAGGCAGCAACTGCCCTTCTTCAGGTCTAATGTATATTACAGAAAGGCAGTTGCTGCCTGAAAGCTCGTCGTGTTCTATTAAAAGAATCTTACCACGTTACCCTGTTTTTCTTTGAGTTACCTCATGTGTTATACGAGGGGTGTCCCAAAATTCGGTGGCCCGACATATAAAAAAATGACTAATAAAATGATTATGATTTATTTTTCAACATAATCCCCTTTAAGGTCTATACACTTTTCCCAGCGATATTATAATGTTTTTATGCCCTCCAAAAAGAACGATGTTTCAAGTGACTCAAAAAATGAGGTTACAGCATCGATTACCTCTTCATCTGACCTAAAATGAATGCCAGAAAGTGATTTTTTGAAATGAGGAAATAGGTGGAAGTCAAACGGAGCTATATTTGGTGAATAGGGTGCATGCGGTAAAATTTCAAAGCCAGATTCATAAATAGCAGCCATGGATTGCAGCGACCGATGACTCGGAGCATTGTCTTTATGGTAAACAATATTACTGGACAACATTCCACTTCTCTTTTTTTTTTATTAGCCTCTCGTAGTTGCTTCACAAGATTTGCATAATAATTGCCAGTGATGGTTTGACCCTTATTCAGAAAGTCTAGAATAAGTACATCCTCGGAATCCCAAAAGACAGACACCATAACCTTCCCTGCTGATGGAACTGTTTTGGCTTTCTTGGGGGGGGGGGGGGGGGGGGACCCGGAGTGTCTCCATTGCATGGAGGTTGCTTGGACTCTGGTGTAAAGTGATGGGCCCAAGTCTTATCCATGGTAACAAATCTATTAACAAATTCCTCTGGATTGGCTTCAAATAACGCAAGATTGTCTGAAGATAACTTTCTCCTACAGCCTTTTGATCGGATGTCAAAAGTTTGGGAACCCAACGGGCAGAAAGATTCCTGAGGGCCAAATGTTTCTCTCATGATCCGATTCACTGTTGTTTTTGGAATACCCAAGGTCTCTTCTATCTGACGAACTGTCATTATTCTGTCCAACATAATCAAATCATGTATTTTGTCGATGTTTTCTTGAGTAACTGACTCAATAGGTCCCTGGTCGATGTTCGTCTTCGGTGCTGATCCTCCCTAATTTAAACGCAGCTACCCATTTTTTTTACTGTGCTATAGGAAGGAGCATCTTCCCTTAATGTATCCACTATATCCTCATAGATTTCATTTGGCGACATTCCTTTCTTACAAAGATATTTTATTACAGCACGAATCTCGTTGGTTTACATTTTAGATGATTCCTATTTCTTGTCCTCTTTCAGAACATATAACAAAAAAAAAACGGTTAGTTGTAGAAGCTTAAAAATGTACGTCTTTATATAAAGCTTTAACGTATACAGTGTACTCCGCTTATAACAAAGTCGGTTATAGCGAAATTCCGCATATAGCGAATGAAATTGTCTGCACGAAAGAAAAGAAGGGCTTAAACCATTAAAAGAACTCTGGATATTGCGAAGTCGGATATAAAGAATTTTCGCTTATAACGAAGTGATTTGCATGTATAAATTTTTATTTTATCCGTTTATAACGAAGTTTTCTCATTTACCATTATAATTGACTAATATATTATGCATAATATATATCAAATTACAACGTGTGAATGACACAAATTTAATGATACACAACAAATAAGTTAATAATACATATACAATTTTAAAATATGCAAACATATTAAAAGTATTTTTTTTACATTATATAAACAATCGCATGAAAGAAGTTTTAAAAATACCGTTAGAGATGGATTTCGATTCTTATGCTGACGCTGACAATGACGTCGTTACAAATGCCATGTTATCCGATGTAGAAATTGTCGAGAGCATTCTTCAAGCAAAAGAAGAAGAAGAAACGGACCAAGTTGATGAAGAAGTAGACCCAATTGTCCACATTCCGCATCCAAAAGAGGTCTTGGAGAGCATTCAAACTCTGCGATTGTTTCTTCAATGTCAGGATGAGTCCAAGTCTCTTCATAGGCATCTGTCAGACTTGGACAACATCGAAAAGAGTGTTCAGCACTTGTTACTGACTTCTAAATGTCAAAAGAAAATCACAAACTACTTCTCCAAAAACACCAGATAAGGTTGTTATTGATCTTTGTGTTGCTCTTTTGAGTTGAATAGTAAATAAAATTATTGGTACAAAACATTTTTTTTTCCAACTGCGGATATAACAAACTTCGGATATAACAAAGTGATTGTCATGGATAATGCGACTTCGTTATAAGCGGAGTACACTGTATATGGTAAAATTTATTAGTTTCTAATATTTCGTTCTCATGGTCAGGCCACGGACTTATGGGACAGCCCTCGTATAAGCTGTCATGTATTATTTTATCTACCAATATTTTGAAGCTCTTTGTGTTGGGTTATGGGGATAATAAATGCTGTCCTCACATATTGACTTTTTTTTTGTGGTCAGTAATTTTTCTTGTTTGTCATTTGCTCACATCTTATATTATGTCGTGCATACCAAAGCGTTATAACTTCTCGAATAACACTGGTATGGTACACACAATTTTACCCCTTATGTTTAGTTTATCGCTTTTCGCTCATTAGAAGAAATGGCATAAGGAATATTCTCTGTACATCCCCTACTTTAGAAAATTTGCGCAAAATATTATACAAAATTATTTTCTCTTCGTTTTTAGCACTTTCATAAGCCATCATGGAGAAATTTCGTGATTTTCGTTTCAAAATGATTTTATTACCACGTTATATATATATTCAACGCAAAAGGTCGATCTAAAAATGATTTTTATTTGAGGGGACACATTTTCTAAAATTATGTACAGTATAATAAGCAATGAAAACATTTGACAAGCCCATAGGATATTTGGAATAAAGTACGAAGAATATATTTTGCCACTCCCCTCTATATTTCATTTGTTGGATCATGACAAATATTCAGTTAAATAGTCAAGTGTCGCCAATTCGTCAAGAAACTACACATTCCTTATAGCAAGAAATCCTATTAGTAGTGCCATCATAATTTTTGGTACTATATTAACATTTCAAAAAATCGTGTATTGATATCAGCAGTGTTTTTCAAACATTCAATCTATTTCACAAAACTCCATCTAAAATATGAAAATATTTGCTACGTGTTTTAATTTGCATATACCCATTTTACATATATCAGATTGTATTTGAAAATCGTCAACCAATTCTTCTACTTTTGGCGAAATGGTGTTTTATTAATTCATCATTTGATATTATTAGGGTACATTCCTGATATTCAAAAAGGAAAATACGTGTCGATCAGAGTTATATACATATTTCAATTTATCAAACAATTTGGCCGTTGAATCTCTGATTCTGGTAGAGCCATCTAGCGAATAAAATTGTAATTAAAATCAATTTCGAATTTTTCATTATGTGCCCTATATATTCCATTGTATCCTGAACACAATGGTGTTTACTGCATTGCTCTAGCGCAAATATTCGCGGAGTTATTAATTTTTTGAAGTTGTGCAAGGCTTTTGGATCACCATGTACTGTTAAAATTTGAGCTATATTAGCTACGTATTGTGGACGTGTATAGCCGACAAACATACATACATACATACGTACACTGACTTATATATATATATATATATAGGGATAACTCGATATCTAACACAATATTATTTAATAACTCGCCATAGGGACAGTTGTCCTTTATAAAGAGAATACAGATTTTTAAAATAAAGAGCGCTCACATATACTTTTTTAAAGTAGAAATTTCTTCGTTGCTATTTTTATGTTTTGAAATTATTGCTAATAATTGAATCTTTTTTCGCATATAATCAATATTAGGAAGCTTTATCACCAAATTATCATACTCGTAATAAAAAACTCGAATATTACGACGTCTTTATAAGTTCTTTATATTAGATTTGATTTTTTGAAAATAAGGCGTTATACCTTTCAAGAATTTTTCTCTTATTTGAGAATATAATGTTGCTGTTGTCGTGTCCAATTAACAGATTTATCCACATGTCTCTCTATCACAGTAGTAGAAATGTCTTCTATCTTGGGGTTGTAAAGCTGCTTTTCTGGCTCCTTGTCAATTTTCTTTAGTTGCTGTTGTCATGTCCAATGAAGAGCCTCAGATGTCTCCATACATCTCTATCACAGCAGTCGCAATTTCCTCTTATCTTGGGTGTTTAAAGCTGCTGTTCTGGGTCCATGTCAATTTTCTGTTGTTGTTGTCGTGTCCAATGAAGAGCCTCAGATGTCTTCGTACATCTCTATCACAGTAGTCTCAATGTCTACTATCTTGGGTGTGTAAAGTTGCTGTTCTGGGTCCATGTCAATTTTCTGCAAGGCTGCGCCCAATGCTGGACATGAGAATATGTAGATAGATGTTAGTTCAACACCAGGACAATTTTTGCATGTCCTGCAGGTTCTTATTGACAGCACAATAATGCATGTAATAATTTTACTAAATATACTTTAAATATTGCTTATCTCTCTTCAAAGTTTTATTGTCTTTTATAATTTTAAGGAATGTTTTGGATGTACTATGTTTACTATATACGAGTACATTATGTTTTATTGGGTGTTGAACATTTATTAAAAGGAAAACGGAGCAAAAGATTAAAAAACTCCAAAAACAAATATTTATAAATATACCTTTTCTCGCATACATTTTACAATGGAAAAAAAATAATTTTAATAAATTTTTGAAAAATTATTAACGTCTCTGTGAATATTACGATAAACAAAAATACAAGAATTTTATTCTCTAATTGAGAAAGAACATAGCACAAAAGCTTCCAAGATAAATTAGCTAATAATATCTGATTTAAAATTTATTTCATATAATACCAGAATATTTTCCTAATAAAAGGGCACTTTGGAAATTGTTATTTGAATTACTATGAAATGTATGTTGTTATCTTGAATAAAACTATAAATAAATATTCTGTTAGAGAGATAGGGGTAGAGAATAAATGCATTAGTATCTCCATTGAGTAAATTACCAATGTCAACAAGGAATTATTGCCCAGAATCTAATTCAGAGTCTCACATATCCGCAGGCTTCTTAATTCCATGGCCTAGAGTCCAAGCTGATTGGCTAAATTCTAAAGACCAATGGGAGCTACGAGAAATCTAAAATGTCACAAAACTAAATTATACCATTAGACTATTTGATTTGCAAGCGAAATTACTGTTTACGTTGAATATATTTATTGTCTTGTTTTCACTATTTGTTGAGAGTTTAACAAAAATACAACTTAAATTATCTTTATTTTATTATAATATCGTGTTTATTAAATTGAAATTTATTTTTCTATATGTGTGAATTTTAGAATGTTTACCTTTTGATTGAAAAATTCATAATTTTTTTTTTTTAATTTTAGAATGTGCTAATAAACGTGTGTATTGATGAAAATGTTTTAAAATATTTTTTGAACGTTTTGAACTTTGAATGTATCAGCAAAAATGTAATATTCCAATACTTTGAATATATTTACCTATAATATTGAATTTTTATATAAAATTATATATTTGAATGTTTCTTAATGGATATATATATATAAACAATATATGATATTAATACATAGAAATAACGCACCATCTATATAATACGAATATAAACTCCAAAACGCGAATGTTTCTTTTCACAAATAATTCAAAAATCTAATATGCCACCCTTTAGTGTTGCATATAAAAACAGAATGATCCAATACAGTATTAGAGCTCTAAAGAAGCGGTTTGGTAGATAAAATTGGCGAAACCGCTGGGAGGGTTCACCACTGATGAGCCAACCCCTCCCATTATTTTTTCATCGCAGTAAGGGCATTATAAGTTTGATTTATTTGTGAAAAAAAACATTCGCGTTTTGGTGTTTATATTCGTAATATTTGATGTGAAATTGAGTTATGAAAGCACGGATGTTTTCTTTTTACACATAAAACAAACTTCTACTGTCCTTACTGCGATGAAAAATTATTGGAGGGATTGACTCATCAGTGGTGAAACTTCTCAGCGGTTTCGCCAATTTAATCTACCAGACCACTTCTTAGAACTCTAATACTGTATTGGACAATTATGCCTATATAGGCTACACTGAATAGGGTAATCTCATAAATGGAATCCAGGAAAACTATGGACATATTTAAGCTTTTACATAAGTCATGTACAGTTACATATGTCAGTTACATATCATGAGTCTCAATTGGTGATTTCGAATACGGTTCGCTTAGGGGGGATTCATTATTTGAATTACGATATGATAATTATACAGAGGGTGTTCCCACTTATAGGAAACAAGTTTTATTATAAATTATTAAAAATTAACACCATATTTGAAATTTTTCAAACGTTCTATTTGAAAGCCTTTTTGTTTATTTACAGAACGGCACCTAATTTTCCACGATAGCAGACACTTTCTGATCATGGTCATACTCAAAAGATCCCATTCTTCCTTTACCACTTTCCAGAACTAATCTTACCTATTTGGACATAATTAAAATATGCAAACAAGATGATATCAACATTTCTAAAAAAGGTATTTATAATATTATTCACGACAAAATATCAAGTTTTTATTCAAAGCACCTACGGAGAAATGGACAAAAGATTATCACCCTATATCTGTGAGAACTCCTGCAACTGTCAAAAAAGTGAAAAAATATATTACAAAAGAAATTCCTATGCCACAAAGAGATATAGCCAAATTAATAGGAACATCAGTGTCAACAATAAATAAAATAATAAATAAAGATTTAGGCATAAAAGCCACAAAAAAACATGCGGTTTACAAATTGTTTCAGAGCCATATTCGTCAGCGACACACCATCAGCAGATATTTTTATGAAAATTTCTTGGCTGCCGATAGATGGAAATTTATTGATACATATGACGAAGCATGGGTATATTTTACCGATTGCGACAGAAAAAGAGCTATATACTATCAAAAAGGGTGGGAAAATCTAGGCCAATTTGGTTAAAGGAATGTGCCGAAAGTTACCCCAAAGGATTTATGGTGGCATGCGGTATATCATATGAAGGAAAATTAAAAATAAGAAAAGTTGAAAGAAATGCCAAAATAAACTCGGAGTACTATCAAAACAACATTTTAGAACCCATATTTTTAAATGATATTCCCTCTATCTATGTAAAAAAGAGCAACAAAGTCTGGTTTCACCATGATAACGCCACAAGTCATACCTCAACTTCAACCCAAGCTTATTTGGAAGATCTAAGGCAAAGAACAGGAATCAACACTATTCCAAAGAACAGAACCCCTGTAAAATTTCCTGATCATTTGCATTTTTGGATGCCTTAAAAGAGAACCTGGAAAGAGACACCCTAAGAAAATTGAAGGTCTCTGGAAAGTGGTAAAGGAAGAATGGGATCTTTTGAGTATGACCATGATCAGAAAGTGTCTGCTATCGTGGAAAATCAGGTGCCGTTCTGTAAATAAACAAAAAGGATTTCAAATAGAACATTTGAAAAATTTCAAATATGGTGTTAATTTTTAATATTTTATAATAAAACTTGTTTCCTTAAAGTGTGAACACCCTCTGTAATTATATTTTGATATATGTTATCAATCCCCTGAGGGAGCTGGCAGTAAATCACAGAAACGTCAAGACAATGAAGTAGTCGCACAGATGTGTCGAGAATCAGATTGTTGAAACTACTTTATTACATTGTTCATATAAGTTATATAAGGTTAAATACTAAATTGAATGAATATATAGATTAATAGATTATATAATGATTAAATATGAGAATAAATAAATGTAAATATATAAAATATACATATATAAATGTGCATAAATACAATTTTATGGTAGACCATTACAGCATTACAGAGAATAAAGTTAGTTTGTGTTTACCTTTCCTCGCGTCTATTTTTCAACGCGAAAATATATAATAGCAATTTTCTACATGACCCTACAATGGTATAATAAATATTGGGAAGGCCTGCTGGCTCATCATTTGGGAACCCTCCCAGCGGTTTCGCCAGTTGGTAGATTAAAACTGAAAAATAACCTTTTTAAAAAATAGAGAGAGGGAGATTGAGTTGGAAACTATTTTGATTGTACATCGAGATATAGCATATAAGATATGATATAGATGGACATTTTTGGAAGATATGGTTTATATATTGTAACGTTTTTGTGTTAAATGTTAAAATGTTGTAATGTTAAAATATATTTTTACATTGTTAATTTGATTTGTTGTTGTTTTATAATAATGAAAAATACAAATTCAATGTTGTTGTTATTTTTTATCTTTGTTTATCTAAAATTACATTGTATGTGATGATGATAACAAAAATGACATTTTAAATTAATATACAAAATTCGTTGAGAATTAATAAATAATTAGAAATAATTAATTAAAAAATCCACAAACGTGACAACACAGAGTTGAATATAACACTTGATATGAAATCATTTGCTATGCTGATGATGTAACAATTATATGTTGGAATAATGGGTTAACAAATCTAAAAAGGTCGATTGAGTTTAATTTGGAAAAGATAGATCAAATGTGTAATGATAATAAGCTAAATATCAACCTTGAGATAAAACTAGTATTTTACACTTGCAGAATAAAGACAAAATTTTAATTAATTTTAGATACAATATTATTGTGCCCATAGAAGAATTTAAAATTCTTGGAATTACGATTGCGAATCATAGAAGGAAAAACAAATTGAATTTTGGCCCTCACCTTAACATTATACTAAACAAAACTCAAAGATTAAAAAATATTCTTTTTTTCAATATGTGGAAAATCTTGGGGTCTTAAGCACCCAAAAAAGGCCTACACTTTATAAATCTATAATAAGACCAACATTAACTTACGGTACAGAAATATGGTTTGAATTTATTAGCAAAAAATATATGTACAAACTGAAATCAATGCAATATCAAATTCTGCTATGGTGTACCCAAACATATAAAACAACCAGTTATAACTGTGTTCACACCTTAGCCATTATTCCTTAGATCACTGATTATATGGAATCTAGAATTATAGGTTATATGAGTTGAATAATTTAGCAACAGAAGATAAACAATTTTATGATATATATTGATATGATATATATGATTTTTATGATGAATATATTTATATATTCCAGGTATACTCAAAGATTTCATTATATCAATCTTAATTCACTGAAAAAGAATACTAATCAAACATTTCAAAGTTTCTTTGCTTATGATATTCCGAAATATTATCGACCAAACTATTATAATTCACAATTTATCACAGATCATGGAAATTTCAGGTTTTTTCTCAAGAAAATTCGGGCTGTGCAAGATTCGACATGTTTCTGTGGATTGGGGGAATAGCTTTAGGCCCTAGTGATTTAATTTCAAGTAAGGACACATATATAAAATTTAATTTCCTTTGTAAATATATTTTGGATATTATGAAGAAAAATGGTCTTTGATGTAACAATCTCAAGGAAATATTGGACATATTATATGGTTGTAAACAATATATAGGTGTATGCGTGTATATGTGTGTATATTTGTATATATTTTTAAAATTTGATGATGTAACTGTAAATAAAATTCAAAGAATATCTCTATATGTAAATAACATTTTTGAATCTTTCTAAGTCGCTTTATGTGTATCTTTCCATGTTGAATATTTTCTTTGTTATATTTGTACATATGTTTATATGTATACATTTGTATATATGTACATTTAGCGCAAGTGTCCTTAGGGGGACATAGCGTTTTGAATTGAAATAAATAAATAAAAAATATATGAATAAATAAGCTTATAGAAAATAATATATATATAGAGGAACATACCTCCAACAGCCACACACCAGAAGATAGATGATTTCAAAACAATGTAGAATGTTTAATTGAATATTTAAATTTCAGAATATAAAGTCAACTTCTGACACTATTGTTCACTATTTACAATAATCCGTCACACATACGCCGTTAAGTTTCAACCCGTTTATTCATAAAACATTAGTGTAAAATGTTATAATAATAGAGACAAAAGATAGCCAAGTGTGTGAGAATAAAGCGCGCGCTATACATATATCTTAGATAAATCACCTGGCTCCGCTCGGGGTGCCTGAGTGAAGGTTTGCCCGACCTATATATTGTTTTAACACGAATTTATTAATATTATTCATAGCCTGGGTTCGAATCCTGCATTGTACACCTTTTTCTGAAGAAAATAATTACTTCAATGACCTTCGACTATTACAGAAGTCGAACCCGTCGCAGTGCAAGTAACAAATCGGGGCTCTGGTACCTTATAGGTGCAATATTCAAACTGAATACTACATGTGTTGACATGTGGTGCACTTACAGTGAAGAATTTGCTTACTACCCACCAAGAATGACCTGTAATACGTATACTATGAATATACACTATCAATAATTTTATTTTCTCTTATAATATAAATGTATTATTATTTAAAATATATATAGTTACAATAATATAACTTGTAGTATAATGAATGAGATATGAATTGTTTAATATTTTTTATTATATTTTATTCTCTTTTTTTTTTCGATTCCGGAATATGAAAAATTGCTATCAGACATTAATATATTCCAAGAATATGAAACCATCAAAATACATTCATCAAAATCTCTCTAGATGCTGTGAAATTTTTACATCCAGAGAGCTAAAATATTGTTGAAACGTGTGCGGATTGAAAAGAATATGCAAGTAAGGGCCATAACGGATAAATTTGCATATTTCCGAGGTCGAAATTATGACAGTGATGATGATTCAAATATAGTGTCAATATTCATTTTTGTATGTGAATTATTGTGGGAACGTATGAAGAACAAACGAAACATATTAATATTGCATATAGTGGTAAGAGAATTAGGTTTTAGTTTTATATAACTTAAAAGCCTTCGTAATAAAGCCTTTCATCTAAAAATATTATATATTACTATTACAAACTTAGAATTATAGAAAATAAAATAATATTTCTTCTGGTTTTCTCAATTGAAGTTAAGAGAAAATAGAAGCCCTCTAAAATACGTACGAGGTGTGTTCAAAAAGTATCGCGAAATTTTGAATTTTCGCGGGTTACGTATATTCGAATTTCGATCTTTTTGTGGCTTTATGTTGGTAGTCATGTCTCTCACTTATGCCGACAAGCTCGGCCATTTTGAATGTTCACTTAATTGTTGACAGCTGCTTTGCTTGCAGGTGTTTTGGATCGTCTTCGATTTTACCTATTTAAAAAAAATGGATCAAAGAACCTGTTTCAAATTTTGTGTGAAAAACGAAATTAAGTGCGCGGATGCATTCCGAATGTTGACTGTGGCATACGGAGAAGCTACCTTGGACCGAAGCAACGTTTATCGGTGGTACAAAATGTTCTCAGAAGGCCGAGAAGATGTGAACGACGAAGAGCGTGCCGGACGCCCGAGCACTTCAACAACAGACGAAAAAATAATGAAGTGGAGAAAATAATATTGGCCAATCATCGAATCACCGTTAGAGAAGTTGCTGAGGACCTAAACATATCGATTGGCTCGTGCCATTCGATTTTTATCAATGAATTGGGCATGAGACGAGTCGCCGCGAAATTCGTACCAAAATTGCTTAATTGCGACCAAATACAGCATCGCATGAACATTGCTAATGAGATGTTGGACTCTGTCCGCGACGACCCAAATTTGCTCCAGAGGGTCATAACTAGTGACGAAGCGTGGGTTTATGGTTATGACGTGGAAATCAAAGCTCAATCATCTCAATGGAAGCTGCCGCACGAACCAAGACCGAAGAAAGCGCGCCAAGTTCGGTCGAATGTGAAAGTTTTGCTGACAGTTTTCTTCGATTGCAGGGGCGTAGTGCATCATGAGTTCTTGCCACAGGGTAGAACGGTCAATAAGGAATATTACCTGTAAGTTATGCGCAATTGCGCGAAGCAATCCGCCAGAAACGCCTGGATTTGTGGAAGAACAAAAATTGGCTTTTGCACCACGATAACGCCCCTGCTCACACATCGTTGCTTGTGCGAGACTTTTTGGCCAAAAACAACACACTAATGATGCCGCAGCCACCGTATTCCCCAGATCTGGCCCCCTATGATTTTTTCTTGTTCCCTAAACTGAAGAGGCCCATGAAAGGACGACGTTACGCTACGCTTGACGAGATAAAGACGGCATCGAAGGAGGAGCTGAAAAAGATTTAAAAAAAAAAGATTTTTTTGAAGTGCTTCGAAGATTGGAAAAACCGTTGGCACAAGTGTATAATATCTCATAGGGATTACTTTGAAGGGGACAAAATAGGTATTCATAAATAAATAAATACATTTTGAAAAAACACAAAAGTCGCGATACATTATGAACACACCTCGTATATAGATTAAATTGACTGTTATAAACGGTATCGGATAGAGTGTTATGATTCTATATATTAAGATATCTAGTGATGGATATGGCATATACTGATCCAATTAGTTTGGGTATAGCTCTTTTTTAAAAGAGGCCTCAAGCCAATTAGGTTTCACGCTCGGTCGCACGGGATAACAAGGCAGACGTTCTTCCAAAATTCTAGAATTTTGCTTTCCCAAGTTTATATTTCTGTTCTGGAATATTTGAAGAAATATTTAACTTTAGTTTTAACAGTCATTCATAGAATTAATAGGGTTGAATAACGGCTGTTGAAAGCTAGCGTTGAATCTTCTGCTCTCTTTAACACTTCGTCTCTTTCAAATTCATTTGATCTTTTGGCGTGAAATTGACAGCTTACAAATTTGTGATTATCTTTTGAATTTTTTATATTTGCAATTTTATAGAGTATTTGACATTTATTTTTAGTCAATTTTGAACATAATGGTGTTTCCTTTATATTACAATCATTCTAATTTCAAATAAATGAGATATTGATGAAAAAAAAGTAGATATAAAAAGTAAATTTTTATTTATTTATTGTGCTTTCAAAATATCTTATTAGAAGTAGGAATGTGGATTAGAAACAACCGTTCCTATTATATCCAGTATAATTTGAAAAAAATATATATATATTTTTTTACTTGATATAGTTATAATATATAGAATATTTAATTTAAAAATGTCGTAAAGCTTTTGGGAGTATATTAAACGAAATCTGATCTTTCAAGAATTAATGTTGAGCCCTGAAGCATGACTGACAGAATATTTTATGTGAAATGTGATTATCTGTGAATTTAATAAGTGAAAAATAGTACAAAACTGAAATTGTACTGGGATCAGGTAGATAAAATAAGAAAAAGGTTTTTCCTGATTGTATAAATAAAAGTTGTTGATGGCTAGCGCTATCTGTTAGACTAAATATCAACTAAATAGTTGAATTCTTTCCAGAGGTTTCACGTTTTCAGTTACACGATCACCAAATGTCTTTTTTTCTAATTCATTATGTTTATAGGTGTTGTCAATTTTTAGGTCTATTTGGTTTATACTATTATTATTGTTATTAAATTTAAATTAAAAGCAAATATTCTATATAAAATAAATTCTATATAAAAATTTTAAAGTTCTTTTCAGCCCTAGTTATTGTTATTAAATTTATATTTGTTAAAAGCAAAAATACTATATAATATAAATTCGATATAAAAAAATTAAAGTTCTTTTTAACCTATTTATATTATGCTTGTCAAATATTTTGGCGTAATATTCATTTTGATAAGATAGAGTTTGTATGTATATATAAGTAAAGGATATTTGTGTGATAGATAAAATTATAGTTCTGAAATATTTTACAATTTTTAATACAGTTATTTAAATGTGTTTTAAAATATGATACATACTTGTTAAAACAAGTGATTATAATGATTTAGAAATATAGATCTCAAAGGTTAGGTTAAGCTATGAAATTTATATCAATTATAAATTGTGATATATTGTCAGTATTTTCCTAATAATATTCATTTAAAATATATATATATATATATATATATATATATATATATATATATATATATATATATATATATTCGTGGAGCAATACTCAAGTACCGGCTGGAGAAGGACGACGATGAGACGCTGAACGGGACTCTTACCCTGTACACCAACCTGGATCATCAGCTGGTCTTCATCCAGATGGCCCAGTCCAACTGCCAGATCTACAACTCACGAGGCTGGCAGACCCTGAAGACCAGTCCCATTGGACCCGGCAAGCTGACGACCAACGGCATGGCTAGCAACTCCAAAGAATTCTCCACGACCTACGGATGTTCGTCTGATAGCCCGATGAACCCAAGCAAGAAGTGTCACATCTGGACTATGTAACTTCCGTCTGTCCGTGTACATATGCTCCTCCGCCACTCTTGCATATCTATATATACATATATATATGGTATGATAAGGTGGGAAGAGAATAAATCACACCACAAGTTGGAAGAGAAACCCAGGCAACCAGAGAGAGAGGGAGAGAGACGGACCCGGCACAGCCGAGCGGCCGTTCGTGTCACGCACAATCCCCAACTGTCTTCCAAGTCCCAAGTGGTTAAGTGACGGGCCCCAGTAGTCGCCCCTTGGAATGTCGCTAATGTCTAAAGTGACCGGTCCTTACCCTACCGTCTCTCTCTCTGGGTTGACTGTAGGTTTACTTTATTACTCCCGAAGGAGTATATATTATGACATATATGGTATATAGGTCATCTATAAAACGCTCATGCAAGTGGTCAGGATATGCCTATATTGTTTTTAATACATCTTATATATATATATATATATATATATATAAATGAATGTTTGTTTGTTTGTTGGTTTGTATGTCCGGTATACAAATTCGCAGTAGTTCACTAATTCAAGCCAAAATTTCCATACATAGGTAAAAAATAACGGGGATGACGATAGGCTATTTAAAAATATATATAAATCAATTATTAAAACTATATATTCAAATTATTCTACTTAGCTCACGAGCAGCGCCCTCTAGAACGCTCAGGCGACCTGCCAGCGGCGTGCACCCATTGGCTGCCGGCGAGCACGTGACTTCCCTGTGCACGCGCATGGCGGGCGGTCGCGTGAAACAGCCCTCGCCAACAGCCATGCGCGCGCACAGGGAAGTCACGTGCTCGCCGGCAGCCAACGGGCGCGCGCCGCCGGCAGGTCGCCTGAGCGTTCTAGACGAGAAGCTTTTTCTTAATTACAATGCAAGCCTTAACTATATTTACAGGTTTTCTAATTTATAACTATTTCACATATTTACATATATATTTTCATTTTTTACTATAACTGATCTAATTCGCCGTTTAAAATAACGGCTCTTGCTATATTTGCTATGTTTTATTTTCCTATGTTTTATGTGTTTGAATAATACATTTAATCGTGTAAACCCGGGCGTTGCCCGGGTCATTCGTCTAGTATATATATATATGTAATATTTTTGCAATGTGCCGACGTATGGATAAGCTGGCAGTCGTGTACGTGAGGCGAGTGTGATGATCTTCCCACACGCGGACAACAAGAAGCAGAGGCAGGTCTAGATGTTAGCAAATAGAGGGATCGGGGACAGCCCACGGGACAGAGGTAGAGGCCATGACACCAACTTCTATGCTTATCACTGAGACATGGAGAGCGAGTGTGTGTGAGAGAGAAAGGCTGAAGCGGACTGCCGAGAGACACCCTCTAGCACCATCTGCTGCTGATTCCCCTGCCAAAACTTGTCCTGTTTACAGGGAGGTCGTCAATAAAAGGTTCCTCGGGACCGGCCCCACATGGGCGTTGGCATTTTCCTCCTTCTCCCCCCGCTGTCCCCAGCTGACCGCCTATGGATTTTTATTTTGACGTCAACATTTTAGTTTATATACAAAAAAGTTCAAAATACAAATAGTTTATATACAAAACATCGAGTGGTAGTAAATATAAAGTGTCATTATTATACAGTTTAAAATATAAGATATATATATATATATATATATATATTACACAAGAGATTTTTCTGTTTATTTTGGAATTGTTGAGATAAGGTTTAGCTTTTGTTTTTGCATACATGAAAATTGTTATGATATTGTTATGCAGTCGTAGAAAAGATAAAAAAAAAATATATTCTCTCAATTTACTTTAATTGTGCTAAAGGAATATAAAGTACATAATGTAAAAGCAGATAGTGTATAAGGAAAGCGGCGACCTCTGGCGTTCGACTTTACAGAGTAGTTTTTCTCTAGAAATTATAATTTTAAAATAAAATAACATTTTCATATAATATATATAGGGTAAAAATGGAATATCAACTTTCATGTCGAAATACTAATGATTCCTTTTTAATATGCATCGAATATATTTATATGTTAATGATCCGCCACACCCCCCCCCCCCCCCCCTTTAAAAATAAAGAAATTTATATTGGTAAATCAAGTAAGATTTTTAATGATTAACTGAATCTATGATTGATATTCAATAAATATAGTTATATAGTTTTTGAAGTTTCATAAAATATATGGTACAAAGATTATCACACACATTGCTATTATAATGCAGATCAAGCCAAGCGTTTACCTACTAAAAATATAAATTTAACTATCGCTTGGTATTTAAAAGGCATAAAATTGAAGTGCGTGACTTAAGTGTTATTTAAAAATCTTCTATCAATACCAAATTTATCTGAAGCTACATTAAAAGGCAGATTCATCAACTGCCCTTTTTCATAAAAATATTATCAAAAGAAATGAAGATAAATTCGTCTGCTATTTAAAATATTCGCGCCATTTTTACAATGCTTCCATTTTATCTCGTAAAAAGTGCCTTTAAGCTATTCGAAGATTAATGGTTTTCTTCCAATGATGAATAACATACTGTGTACCCCTCTGTGTTTTATGAATGGAAAGTTATTTTTACCCAATTGTTCCAAACTAACATGACTTTTTATTGAAAATAATAGATCTTCTAAGTCTTTTCTTTTTTACAAAAAAATGGATATTTGACCTAGCCTATTTTAAATAAATCGTTTCTTTTATAAAATAATAAGGGAAATATATTTTAAATATTCTTTTTTTTTTTTCATGTTTTCATGTTTTCACATAACTGATTACAAGATTTCTAATCTTCCAATATCAATTAGATTTTTTATTGAGATAAATTTAGTTTTTCTAAAGTTATAGTATATATTTAGATTTTATTCTTCTCTTTTTCCTATTAATTTTCTATAGTTATTTAAAAATATATCGTGATTAACTGCGTCGCGAAAACTCGTAAATATCCCTATATTTCATATGAAATTATGAATATATTTTCATATGGGTATTCAATTCTGGGGCCACTGCTGGTAACATGGAGAGTATATCCATCCGCTAGATTATACTAAGCTAGGCTAGGTTAAGAAGATTTTATTTTATTTAATTTTTAATTTTTATGTTTAATATTTATTTTTATTTTTTTTTTTCTTTTCAGCGAGCAGACCTAGGGTGGAATAATACAATCGGTAGCTTGTTTTTGCGCGGACGCAAATATGAGAGTAATCCACTATTTTCATATATTAAGATGATGTATTAGCGCGCCATCTATTATAAAATTCAATATATTTTTGACGCTTTTTATCATGTTTATAATGAAATAAATTTTATCTGTCTTTTACTACATTATAATTTGATTGGAGGGCCTAGCACATCAGTGGGGATCCCTTTAACGTTCCACAAAACTAGCGAAGCCGGGAGGGTTCAGCACTGATGAGCCAAACCTTCCTTTAATTTATCATTACAGTTAGACTGGTAGATTATTATTATTTTTTTTAAATATCATATGCATCAAAAATAGTTTACATTTATTATTTTAATGTATTTTATCATTTGTAAATAAATAATTTTACATTTTAAATAACACAGCTATTTATATATTATAAATTAAATATATTATATGATAAAAATAGTACAAAAGTAAATTTTATTGTGTTCAGGAGGATAATTTAAGAAAAAGCCATCTCCAAATCGTGGGACTAAAAGTTGGCTTGTGCCCTCTGTCGGAATAAATATTAACTAATCGTTAATTTTTAATTATTCCAAATTGGCCAAATACCCTTTCTTGATTAATGAAGAAAACCCAACCACGTATGCGTTACGGGCTTGGTCCTCATCAGGTTGGTATAAGTAGTACCTCAACTATTAAAAAAATGGTGTTTCAGGCATAATTATAAATTAACGATTAGTTGATATTTATTCATATAGACGGCGCAAGCAATCAGATACTTTTAGTTGCACGAGCAGGAGATGCCTTTCTTTTGTAATTTATCTACCTGATCCCACTTTTATATACTATGATTTACCTAGTCAATTATTACATAGAAAAAGGAGAACATTTTCAGATCAAAATATATTTATGATCATTAATCTAATTTAAAAAGCAAGAAGGGATTCTAGATGTTTCTGAATCATAATCAAGAGCAACAGATTATTAAAAATAAATAAATCAGTGATATATAAATAAAATGTTACAATATAAATTAAATTAAGAAGGCCGTTATTAAGTGTGAATTTTGTTGTTATATTATGAAATAATTCTTTAAAGTCTAAATTCTATAAGTAAATAATAGTAGTATTGTCTGTGTGTGTATTTAGTAAACTTTATATTTAAAATGTGACAAAATAGTAAAAATGTGATAATTTACTGGGATGAGGTGAATAAATTAAGAAAAAGGCACCCCCTTATTGTGTAACTGAAAGTTTATGATGGCTTGCTCCATCTATCGGTATAGATATAAACTATTATTTGATTGATTCTTCCAATATTAGAGAATGGGTATTTAGTCAATTCTGGAATATTTAAAAATAAACGAATAATTGGTATTTATTCCGATAAATGGTGCAGGCCATCGGCAACCTTCAGTTGCACAATAAATATATATTTTTTTCTTAATTTTTATTTAAAATTTTATAAAATGCTACACAAATATTAGTCCAGGGTAGCCTAGTGGACATGGCATCTGCCCGGTACACAAATATTAGTTCTGATATTTTATATAATAAAAATGAATTATAACTTCTATTCATACATTTATACAAGCTGAAAATGTCATATATATTTGAGTCTTGTGTAAAATTATCATTGCAAAATTTTTATATATGAATAAATGAAGAATATATATAATGTTGGTCATATATTTATACTCTGATAAATTCGTCTGCATTCTTTCCGCTGCAGTAATTAAGAGTTACTAGTTCCATAGCCTGCCATTTTTTTATTTGTCGTTTGGTCCGAAATAAGTTCTCCATTAATGGGATATTCATATATGTGTTTACTTAGCCTTGCTTAACTTAACCTCTCTCTTTGATTAGGTAGTTTAATAGGACTTAAACTAAATCGTGTTTTAATTAGCTTTCCTAATTTGAATTTTATCTCAGGGATTTTTCTCTTTTTGACTACGTTTTTTGTTGTTGTTTTGAATCGGGGTCTTTTCCCATAGAATCTCTATTTATTTATTTTTTACTTTTACCTTTTGACATTTTATTTAATGTATATATATATATATATGAAAAATAGTACAAATGTGATATTATACTGGGATAAGGTGCATATATTAAGAAAGAGGCTTCTCCTTATCGTGCAACTGAAAGTTGCTGAAGGCTTGCGCCGTCTATCGGAATAAATATCAACTATTCTCGTTGATTTCTAATTATTCGAGAATTGGCCAAATACCCATTCTTGATTATTCAAGAAAAGCTAACCACGGACTCGTTTCGGGCTTTTGGCCCTCATCAGCGTGGTGCAAGCTGTACCTCAACGACCAAAAGATTGGTCATTCAAAAATCCTGAAAAATCATGAAACGGGTAGTTAAGGCCAGAATTGCGTGAGACCGCAATGTGAAAGACGCGGTCTCACGCAATTCTGGCCTTACCCTCTGGCCTAACTGGCCTTTTCGCATGTTAATAGTATTCACGCAAGTTTGGCCTTAAATACCCATTTCTTGGTGTCTCAAGAAGCATCTGGGATTAAAACATTTTTTGGTCCCAATGGAATTCCTCCTAGACCGGAGGCAAAGATCGGAGCTTCCCAGTTTTCCTGTTGTGAAGACATATGACGCCAGGTTGTCACGGCTATCTCTGGGGATGTCAGATTTTCTTTAACTTAATTAGTTGTAATCAATTAACAATAATAGGGAATATTTTGATATTTATATAATATATAGTGATTTTAGAAGCAATCGTGGGCTGTACAAAAAGTGATAAGGACGCACATAGGAGGCAGGATTAAAGATCACCATTTCAGACCACCCTACATATAATTATATTATTCTGAAAATAGAGCAATCCATATTGTTATATTTGTCATAAAGGGCACATCTTGGATTCAATAAATAATCTTTTATTTCCGATATTTTGATGGGCTAAACGACCATCTTTTTCTAGGATCTCATCCCTTTTCGCGGCTTGCCGCGAAAAGGGATGAGATCCTAGAAAAAGATGGTCGTTTAGCCCATCAAAATATCGGAAATAAAAGATTATTTATTGAATCCAAGATGTGCCCTTTATGAACATATAATTATATATGGTATATGGTATATGCCATCTGGTATAAGAATTTTAAATTAATTTTTACTTGTCAGAAACATACACGTCAAAATAGTTTTAAAATTATTTTTACATGAAATTATTAATGGTTGCAAACAAATTGTAGTTTACTTTATAAAAATATGCATTTTTCAGGAAAAAATGAAATGACACTAAATCAAAAATATAATTTTAAAATTTAAGTTTTTAAGATCTAAATGAAGGTTCATATAATAGAGAATCGCATATAATCACATAGAATAGTTGATAATAAAATACGAATTGGCCAATTATTCAAAAGAAAAAATTAATTTATTTAGATCGCATGCCCCAACTATAATTCGAAACTTCATAGAATCAAGAATGGCTGAAACTATAGCGAACACTAATGCAACATTCCGAATTTTTTTTCCCATTTGGAATTCCTTTTTATTTTCGTCCGAATTTTTATATTCATAGTTCATCAAAAATCATGGTAATTTTGGAGACTTTCTGTCGAAAATCGGGGTAACGGATGATCCTAGCTGCTTCTGTGGAAAATAATACCAAGATTGCTGTCGGACGTGCGTCGCTTGGCGTTGCTAACTCCGGTAAGCTCTGTTTATAAAACTTCTTCCTTGCCTGTTATAAAACTAAAATTTTATATATAAATAGCTTAAATCAAAAATAATATTAACTTTTTATCGGCAATTGCTGTTTGAATTTTCGAAGGTTTATTATTAAATATGTAAAAATTTGGAAATGAATGCTCTAATTGTAGAACGATTGGATGAACTTTGCAAATATTTACGGATAAATTTGATAACGGCCAGAAAACATTAAATAAACAAGATATAGGATATTTAAGGGGAACAATAAAACAGATAAAGGATAATATAACAGAATCCCTTAAAATTGATCAGAAAATAAACAAAATCGAAGAATGTATGCAAAATAACTTTACGGCAATCAATAACGATTTATCAAAGATAATTGGGCAGGGTTTAAGTAAAGATTCGTATGCAGAAGTGGCTAAAAACAAAGATTGCTTACTTACACAAAAGGTACGACAAAATACTAAGGAACAAACCATTATTATAACGGCTAATGAAAATCAAGCAATATCACAGGTACAGCAAAAGGTAAATGAGGGTATTAAATTTCTTAGACAGGAGGGTAATAAAACAAGAATCAATAGAATACTAAATACAAGAAAAGGGACGATCCTTAAACTGCCTAATGATCAGAATATAGACCAACTGACTGAAAATTTCAAGAAGCTTGACGAAATCAACCAGATCAGCAAAATATACAAGCCAAAACTAATAGATCCTACAATTTTGGTTAAGTTGATTAACAAAATAACAGATCTAACAATTTTGGTAACGATGATCTGTGAGATGAACCCAGAACTTGCTGGGTTAAATAATGAGATCAAGGTCTTATTTCCTATTAAATCTGTAAAGGCTGAGCAAGATGTAGTTCTGAGGGTCTCCCCGGGGGCCTATGCTATTATTAAAAAACTTGGCAAAATATATACGGATATCCAACGGTGCGATATTAGGGATAAAGTGCTTGTTGATCAATGCCAAAACTGTTACTTATTCCACCCAGGACATCGGACCAGAAACTGCCCAAATATAAAAAAATGTGTAAAATGTGGAATGGAAGGACAGCATCACTGCTCCGAAATAATAAGATGCAGCAATTGCTGCAAGCACCCATATTTTAAGAACGGAAATTTAGATCATACACCAAATACCCAAGCGTGCCCAATCTACGAAAGAGAGATTAAAAACACGATGCAGCGTACCAACTACTCAACAATTCAAGAAGAGGTGAACAAGAATTAAAACACCATTTGAAATCATATGAATGGAAGAAACACAGCTACTGATAGAATTAAAATTATTCAACAAAATGCTAGGAAAAGCAATACCTGCATAAGTGAACTATGTTCATCCAAAAAAATCATAAACACAGACTTAATTCTGATTCAGGAGCCTTATAAAATAAAAGAGGAAATATTTTTTCCAGGAAACAATATAATATATCATCAGGAGAACAGTCCAAATATAAATACAGCAATAATTGTTAGAAACAATGCGTTACAAATTGAACTAATAAAAGAATTCACTAACTCCTTCGCCACAACCATTACTATACAAACAGAAAGTAAGAAAATTGCTATATCAAACATTTATATTCACCCCAATTCTATGAGAAAGGAGCACGAAATTTCTTCAGAGAACTAACTGAAACATTTATAAACACGCCCCTAATTATAAGTGGTGACTTTATCGCCAGATCGCCATTATGGTATGATTCCACAAAAAATTACAATGGGCATAGATTGATCCCCATCATTGACGAAACGAACTTAATCATACATAATAATAAATCCACTACATGTCGAAATGCTAGTGTAATTGATCTTACGCTGACTAACAAACAAGCAATACCAGCTATCAGAAACTGGCACACAGAACAAATATCGCAGATCTCTGATCATGTAGCAATAATCTATGAAGTACATACAACTGATAATTTCACCACAGCTACTAATTATTCCACATGGAAATTCAGTGAAGAAAAGGCGAACTGGTCAAATTTTGGCCAGAATTTCAATAAAATATATCAAAATAATATTGAAAACCTTTTAGATACAGCAAATACAAGGAAAGACGTCGATAGCGCGGTAAAAGAACTTTCGAACACGCTCATTGAAGCAGCGTATAATACATTTAAACTAATAAAAAACAAACAAATAAAAAACAAAACAAACAGATGGAGGAACGCGGACTTGACACGCCTTGAGAGCTATTGTAAATACCTCCGGAACTCCTATTATCGGGAAAAAATCCCTCTATCCATATTCAACAACAGTATAAAAGTGCACGAAACAAATACGTCAGGGAAATAAATAAGGCTAAAAGAATGTATTGGAGGTTTTTCTTAGAGGACATCAAATCAAAAACCCCATATGGAAATTTATACAGGGTATACAAAAATATTAAAATCCCTGGAGGATTTATGTTTTTATTTTAATAAGGAACTATACTCTAGGATTTCATAATAAAGAAAATATAATAATAACGCCCAATGAAGTAAATGGAATAATTGTTGAGCTAAACTCAAAGAAAACGCCCGGAATTGATAATACTCGTATTTCTAACAATATGATAAAACATACTAAACAACTAATAGTTCCAATACTGGTGAAACCTTTTCAAAAGTGCTTAGATTTAAATTATTATCCGAATGAATGGAAAAAATCTGAGGTAATAAAAATTCCCAAACCAGGCAAAATAGACATGAAAAGTTATAAAAGCTACAGACCCATTTGTCTCAACTCAAACATTTCCAAAATATTTGAAAAAAATAATTAACAACAAACTAATAAAATTTTATGAAGACTCGAATCTGCTTAACAATCGTCAACATGGATTTCGAAGATCAAAATCTACCATCTCTGCATTAAATGAAATTGTCAAAATAGCTCTAGAACATAAAAACAAAGAATATGCAGCTATAATCGCAGTTGATATAAGTGGAGCCTTCGACAATGCATGGTGGCCGATGGTGCTGAAAAGACTAGATGAGGAAAACGTTCAAGCTTCAATAATAAAACTACTACAGTCTTTTTTTAAATAATAGAAGAGTGAGATTTAGATACTCTTCAAATGGAACCCATAAAAAAATTAAGCAAGGGATGTCCACAGGGTGGGCCTATATCCCCTACAATATGGAATATTAATCTAAACGATTTATTGAATAACTATTCAGAATCAAACAGTGAAATCATTGCTTATGCGGATGATATAACTGTGATATGTTGGGGAAACAACTTGACAGAACTTCGGAATACAACAGGAAAGGTCATGGGGAGAATATTAGACTGGTGTGGGAACAATAAGTTGACCGTATCTGAAGAGAAAACGAATATCTTATACTTGTTTAATAGCAAAATAGCTGCAAATATTCCACACACTATCACTGCCAATCGAGTAGAAAAACTGAAGATTATGGTAATAACTTTTAAAAATCATAGAAATAAAAAAATAAATTGGTGAGATTATTACTAAGACAAATAGAGCTAGTGGATACCTAATTGGATTAACCGGGAAAGCATGGGGACTGGACAGTAAAAGAAGAATAGAACTCTATAAGACACTGTTTCGAAGTTCACTAACTTATGGTTCCACGATCTGGTACAACTTTATACCCAAAAAAGTCAAAGATAAATTAAACTCTCTGCAGTACAAAATTTTGAAGCACAGTACACAGGTTTATAATTCAACACCTTCAAATTGTACTCATATTGTTGCTAGAACACCAAAGCTCACGGATTTTATTGAAACAAATATACTAAAAATAAATATTGGTTACAAAAAATCAGAACCAACTAAAAGAAAAATTATATGTTATTTTATAAACCAGAAATTTTAGGAATACTATGGGGGTGTGCCAATGATAATTTCAAGGGATTCTTTGATACTTCAAGAATTCCTAACTATGTTCAACCCAAATTTTATAACGTTCACTTTTTTTACTGGACATGGTGACTTCAACACATATTTGTTTAGAATTGGCAGAATTGATTCACCTGCATGCATTTGTGGAAACGAACAACAAACCCCTGAACACCTTCTGATAAACTGTCCATTAACTTCTGATCTAAGGGAAGAAAACCAACTTTACCTACCTAATACAAAACAAGCTGCTTGCAATAAAGACCAATACATTAAGTTTAATAGATTCTGCAGGATGTATATTTTGAGGCGAAAGTATTGACTGTACATATTTCAAGCTACTATTTATAATTACTATATGCAAAATTTGACTTCGAACGTTTAATTTTCATGATTTTCAATGTTCAATTGTATTAATTGTATATAATTTAAAATATACACGCAATTATCTAAATTGTGGATATGGCGTGTCTCTCCCAACTGTTAAATAAATAAATAAAAAGACTCAATACATTTATTATTAGAATGTCCGATATTTCATAACTACAGAAGGAATCATTTTTATCCCATCGAAGAAATTTGCTAATTTGTATATAACAAAGACACTTATGTAAAATTCAATAATTTTTGTAAATTCATTTTAGATTTTCTCTTCTGTTTGAGAAAACCATCGTTTCAGTTTTAATTGTGTTTTTAGTCCGGTTATTGAGTTGTATATAATGAATTGTATATAGGTTGCAAAAATTTAGTTAAGCGCAAGTATCCCGAGCTGGATATCGCGTTCTATATGTCAAATAAATTAAAGCATTAAAATTTAATGCTTGGAATACAAGAAATCGCTTCTATGTTTAAGTATTGCCTATAGATATATAATCAATTAAGATTTATGTTTTTCACAGAAATACCATACGTTCAAACTCTTTAAAAATAAATTTCTCTCTCTTATGGAAATTTTAATTAATAATACGTTCTTGAAGATATTCTTGGGTCGACATTTTTATTCTTCGAATATTTTAAGGTGGCTAATAGTCTGTGTGCTTTTTTCTGAAAAATAATTCTGCGAGGAATACTTGAAGAATACTTGAGGAATACTGCGAAGAATAAATGATTTTAATCCAAGTTAAATGTGTTTCATAATTAATATACCTCATATGGAATGCGTGTTTCATATTTCGTAATGGGGGATCGGTGGAAGGATGGTTTAAATCGTTGGTTTTCAGCTGCTACCACCCGGGATCGAATACCGCATTGTGCACTTGTTTTCTGATTTTAAAAATAAATAAATAAAATGGTCCAAAGTTCAACACCATCTGCGAGTGCAAGTGACCAAACGGGGCTCTGGCACATTTGTAAGTGCAAAGTCTAACTGCTTTTCACCCATGTAGACATGTAGTGCAATTACAGTAAAAGCAGTCGCCTACTTTTGCCCACCATGATTATCATGACCTGTACCACGTGTACTAGGGATAGGCAAAAATATTCGTAATAGAGTTCATTGTGCGTCGATATATATATATATGATGCTATTTTGGAATTAACTATTTTTCTAAAAAATGGACGACCATTTTTAACTAGTAATATATCATAGAATTCCAAGACACTCTAACTATTAATCAAAAAAGATTATCCTAAAATAAATAAGCTGAAGGTGAGGGGATAATATTTTAAGTATTTATGCAAATCTCAACACATCATCCTATCATTAGTTCATTCATTTTATTTTTACTCGCATATATCGGGTTTTTCAGCCTAAACATGTCATAGAAAATATCTATAAGTGATTTTATTTTCACAAAAAGAGTCGTCATCGGTTTAAAATATTTTGTAGCCAAAGAATGTCGTCACTTTTTTATTGAAATAGAAGTTGACGTTTTAGATCTTCTTAGCAAGTTCTTTTTGTATTCAATTTTTGCGAAGGTACAAATATGAACGTGATATGTGATTTGTTTTTACGTGATTTTTTTTAAAATTGTATGTTGCTTTCATTTTTATATTTTAGTGTTTGCTATTGATAAGAAAAATTAAAAATATGTTTATTTTATTGTGACTCAGAAATCTTTAAAATAAAATTATACTGGCCAATTGATGTTATTTAGAGAAATATAGGCTCTTTATACAAAGTTCAAATGTTTACTTACGCGAGGCGTGGAGTCACCATTTGAAAACAAAACATTAGAAACTCTTCAAAACATTATCTTATATATTATATTTTTCATAAAAAAAATATATATTTAAATATATAACATATATATTGATATTTTCAAACATATATTACATTACATACATTAGCGGAATTATGGATCCTTATTTGTTTTTATATATCGAGTCTCTGCAGGTAACACAATTTTGTTGCTAATATTATTGTAATCTTTTGATAGGAGGGATTATATATACAGGAGTAATCTTCATTTTCATATGTGATATTTTGATGATCAAATATGTCAGAGATCTCATATATAAAAGTCAATGTCTGTTGTCTGTTTCGCGATAAACTCAAAAACTACTTAACAAATTGGTACCAAATTTGGCATGTCGCTTTTTATAAACCTGATAATAATTTTTCGGCTACATTTTATTAGTAATTTTGGATATTTATTTATTTTTTCATTTGGAGAACTTTTTTTTCCCGGAGTAAATACGAGGCGAAGTAACAACACCAGGCCAACTAAGCGACCAATGAGCGTTCTGCTTTTTTTTTTTTTTTCAAGTTGCTTGCGTACTTTTTTAAAATATGTTTTTATACAAGTTTTAATTTTTTTACGAAAGTATTGAGAAGAGAAATATATATTACTTAGTTACAATAAGTGCACACAATGCAATTAAAAAAAATAAAAACTTTACAAAATTAGCGTTACTGTATGTAAATTATGGCTTTCGTATTTTTTAATTAAATTTTGTTCTAACCTTTTTTTTTATCTCTTCAAAAAATCTTTTAAAATGCAGTCGCAATCATTAGCAAACACATATGTTTGTCTAATTTCCATGTGCT
This sequence comes from Cordylochernes scorpioides, assembly GCA_030710605.1. Taxonomy (NCBI): domain Eukaryota; kingdom Metazoa; phylum Arthropoda; class Arachnida; order Pseudoscorpiones; family Chernetidae; genus Cordylochernes; species Cordylochernes scorpioides. The sequence goes on from CP092868.1 coordinate 73,913,395, forward strand.
ATTTTAATTTTTACAGAAAAATATTTACATGCCAGTATTTTGGCTTATTATTCTTTTGAAATACCTATTTTTTCTTATTCTTACTGAGAAGATGGGAATTGCAGTCAAGATCCATCGCAGTCACTCACTTAATGCAGTCACGCCGATCTCCCGGTACCTGGCGCGATAGGCACTACCATCAGCCCACCGGCCAGGGTTGACTGGGCTTCGCTACGGCGCTGCGCCTTCTCGTGCCATGAGGCCGATGCCGCCCTCAAGTTGGCCCCCCCATGCTCTTCCCCACCCGGCCCATTCTGCCTCGGCCGGCTCCTCTTGTCCTGCCTGCGGGTCCGTCGACTGCTCCCTGGGCAACCGTTACTGGAGCTGCCAGTCCATCAGGCCCCTCGTCCGGGAGGCCTTCAACATCATCGTGCGGCCCCCTGACCTGCAGGCTTGGATCTTCGGGTCCGGCCTTGAGGACGAGGCCCTGACCATGCTCGCGTCGGCAAAGTTACGGATCTACCGCCACTTTGTTTAGGTTGGGCTCGGTGGAGTGGAGGACCCGCTCATCGCCTGGAGGAGAACACTCGCGCGCCGAGGATGCCTCCCCTCTTCCTCTATTATATAACTTTTTATCGAACTCAAACTCCGGCATCCCATCACAAAAAGTTCTAAAAAGCAGGACCCACTATCCGCCTCTAACGCAGTGTACAAAATTAAATGCTCAAATTGCGAACTACATTATGTTGGTGGTGAAACCGGCAGAACCATTGAAATCAGGACTAAACAACACAATAGAAACATCATGAACAAAGACAGCCGTTCCCAGATTTATCAGCACATGGCAGAAACACAGCATACATTTGATTTCACAGACACCCAATGTATTTACAGTAACATACGCGGAAAATATCAACGACTGGTCCTGGAGGCTTTAGTTTCGAATAAAATTCCGAGTCTTAATAGAAAAAATTGAACTACCCCCGCAGTACATAGCTTTTTGTAATAGCATGGATCCCGCATAAGGAATTTTAACCTCAAGTGTATTCCCGATTTATGTATATATTTTATTTATTTTAAACTTATTTTAAACTTGATTTCTATACATTTTACCTTTTAGCCTAACTTTGTTTTATTCCGTTTTTTACAAATTTCTCCCTCATTCTTTAGATATGTTAAAACATACTTTATTCTATTGTAAAAATATTCAAATCTTCCTTTATTGGGTATATATATATCTCTCCGCACATTTTCTTGGATTACCTGAAGAAAAGCGTTTTGCTTGAAAGCTTGTATGTTCAATTAAAAGAAACTCACCACGTTATATTTTCGTTTTCTCTTTTAACTTTTAAAACGTGGCTATAGTATGTCTGATATAACTTTTTGTATATATTTTAATTTTCCTATTTATTATTATATTATTTTACTATTATAACTCTCTTTGAGTGTAAATATTGACAAGATGTCAATAAAAGTTGTTTTAATTGTCAATTGTCACTCACTTAACTCAGGCAATTTCAAGGCTTAATGCGCTGGGGCGGGTACTTCGGGGGTTGGGTGGAAAAACTACCATCTATTTAAACTATATCGATTTTGAAAAAATATATACGGATTGCAAAAAAAAAAAAAAATTCCTAAACACTAATATAATTCAATTTTAGCCACCACACATATTTTTTGCCTGTGGTGTATGTGTTACTTCTGTATTGCTATTCTATGGCACTTCTACTATTTATTATTGATGTACTTTCAGTATGAAGGAAATTGCACTCGGGAGAATTCTCGGGCGAAGCCGGGTCATTCGTCTAGTATTAAATAGTGGACGAATTTTGAAGAGTGTTGTTCTTCAGTCCTGATATTTTTGATATGTTAGTTGTTTCTGAAATTTGTATCCAATTCATTCAATTTGAATAGATGGTCTCATTATGGATATATAAAGTAAATAATATCCATCAGTATTTCTTTATAAAATTTCCGCAGTGAATAATAAAATAACATATTTTTATACGAAAAAGAAAAAGCATCTCCTTATCGTGCAACTGAAGGTTGCTGATGGCTTGCGCCATCTATTCGAATAAATATCAAATATTATCCTTGATTTTTATTTATTCCCAATAATTGGCCATAAAATTCAAAGAGATTAGTTGATATTTATTCCGATAGATGGCGCAAGCCATCAGCAACTTATATTTGCACGATAAGGAGATGCCTTTTTCTTTTTCATGATTTATGCACCTTATCCCAGTCAATATCACATTTGTACTATTTTTTCATATTTTAATATGTTTCTAAATTGTTTGCGGGGTGTTCGCATGAAACAAATGGTGAGATGCAAGTGCATATATATATTTTAGGATGTAATAGTTAGAAAGCATGTTGAAATATTTCACAATCAATTATCCTTTGATATATCCAATAACTAAATTGTTCCTTGTTTTCAGCATATATTTGAATTATATCATTACTTTTTACCAAAGTTGGGATTGTAGGGATTCGAACCTACATACACCCCAACCTAGCCGAAGAACAAGACCACACGTCTAGCAGTTCATTCTCTAAAAGTTGTATATAAATATCCCTGAACCCACTCTCGGACCATAAATTCTCATTATAGAACACTCTCTAATTTGAAAGCTGCGATCCCAAACTTTTATAACTCACTCCATTGATTACACTTATAATTTGATTTAATTAGTCGGCGAGTGGTGTTATAAATAGTTAATTTTGGTTATATGTTCTACTCGGGAATTACATGCACGCCTTTTACTATTTTTACCACGTTTGCCTAATAGTCGGCTAGAAATTTAAAACACCACTTGACCTCTTGTATATAATAATGTATTGAATTTTAATTTATAATCAATTAGAATATGCTCCAGAAGAGGACATATATACAGACAAGGAACCTCGGTTGATCGGTATTGTGATCAGGGTGCACGGACCGATCTGATCTGCTCTCCATGGACAAGACACCATTAGAATATGTTTAAAGCTAATCATTTTCTAAATAGCTCTTCTTTATTTAAAAGCCATACATATAAAATGTATGGCCTTGAATATATTGATATATTAGGCTGGAGAAACAGGTTCGACTTATTACTGTCAGACTGAAGGCTTCTAATTAATATTGTTTTAACAGAAGTTTTACTATAGTAGCAGTAATGTGATGATAATAGTAATTGTTAATTTTCATCATTTTACTATCCCTGAATACCTATCAGATCTCATCAATTCTCTAATTCTCATCAAATTATTTACAAAATACGCAGTTAAGTTATAATAGTGACTACATTTTCTGCACTCCTGGACAGAATATTGTACCTTTTAGCATGTATATCTGGATTTAGACAATACCTTTGGAAGATATTCGATACACCATGGCTTTTATAGACGACACATGAGATAACCAAGTGGGGAAAAAAAATCCTCTGTCTCCTTTAAATGAAATATACGACAGGAGAGACCTCTAAGACTTATCACTTTCTTGAGGTTTGTATATTTATTTATTTCTTTATTTCGACTTAGAGCGCTATGTCCCCCTAGGGACACTTGCACTTTAAACATAAATAAAAATTTTTAAAGAAAAGAAAGAAATATATTTAAATATGTACAGAATTAGTATACAAGTTAGTTAGATGAAAAGATAAAAAATATATATATATCAGCACAATTGATATATGTACAAAGGGTTAGTGTGCACATTTAGTTAAATGAAATCAATTGTAAAGTATTGTGTGTACTCGAGAAAAGCAATTTACAGATTTAAAAAAAAAAGGTTTTTAGGAATATTTTTGAATGAAAATATGCTAGATATTAGAGAATTATTCAATTAAAATAATACTAAAAAGAATTAATTTCTAAATAAAAGCGTTCCAATAGAATTTAGTGTATTTTTTTATATAAAATTCAAAATAAATCTGCAAAATGAGTTATATTTTATAATTTGTCTTTTGTTGAAATTAGATCAAACGGGTTTGATACATTTAGTCCATTGTTTATTCTATACTCTTGGAAGACGGGGCAATTTAGCAGCAGATGAATAGAAGTCTGTTCCTCACATCCACAGAAGCATCTTGAATCTTGCACTGCTTTGATGAATTTTAAAAAGCTTCTAAAATCTCCGTGATTTGTAATAAATTGAGAGTTGTGGAAATTTGACCGAAAATAATTCGGAATATTAGCGGGAAAGAAACTTTGAAATGTTTGGTTAGTATTTTTCTTCAATATTGTCATTTTATATTTTATAAAAATTTCAATTATGTCTGGAATATCCAAGTCATATCGCTGTTGGTCCTCAATCGATAAATTATTCAGATATATTTTATATTTCTGGATTCTATCAAAGGAATATTTGCAAGGGTATGCACACAATTATAGCTAGTTGTTTTATAAGTTTGTGTACACCATAATAATATTTGATATCGGAATTAATTAAATTTGTGTATATACTTTTTACTTATATATTTATACCAGACCTCAGTTCCATAAGTGAGTGTCGGTCTAAAGATTGTTTTGTATAAAATGAGTCTTTTCTTGAGGCTTAGTCCCCAATATTTGCCACATATGGAAAAAAAGTAAATTTGTCTTTGAATTCTATTTAGTTAATTGTTCAAATGAGTATTAAAATTTAATTTATTCTTCCTTTTATGGTTTGCAAAGGTAATTCCCGAAATTTTAATTTCTTGAACAGGCGTAATAATATTATTTTTTAATTTAATTTCAAATTTATCTTTGTTATGAAAATGTAAAACACTAGTTTTATCAAGACTTATTTTTAGATTGTTTTCTGTACACAAGTCGTCAACCTTTTCCAAAATACGCTCAATTGAATTTTTGAGGGTTGCTAAATCTTTGTTCCAGCATATTATTGTGACATCATCGGCATAGCAAATTATTTCTGAGTTTGTATAGTTGTATTTTGGTTAACATATCATTTATAAATATCATCCAAAGCATAGAGACAATGGACCAACTTGTGGGCAACCTTTTGATAATGTCTTAGATGTTTTTCTGCTACTATAATTAAAAATTATTTTCCTATTTTTCAAAAGGGATTGTAATTTTTTGAGCAGGTCAGCAGGCATATTATCTTCATCAATTCTTTTGATCAAAGCTGGCCACCACGTATTGTCAAAGGCTCCTTCAATGTCTATTGCAATTAGCGTCACTAATTGTTTCTGCCTATGTTCTATTATAGTATCTGTTATTTTATTCAAGCACGTTGTCGTTGATTTTGATTTAACAAATCCATGTTGTCGGCAGCTTAAAATATTATTGCTTTCGTAAAATTCATAAATTCGATTTTTCAAAATATTTTCAAATATTTTTGAAAGATTTGAAATCAATGAGATAGGTCGATAACTTTCTGTTGTTTCTAAATTAGATTTATGTGGTTTAGGAATTACCTTTAGAGCTGCTATTTTCCATTTCTCCGGATAATACCCCTTTTGAATACATTTATTAAATAGTTTGCATAACATAAGCCTAATTTTTGGGTAAGCACATTTGATCATATTGTTACTTATGTTGTCTAAACCTGGAGCTTTTTTGTTGTTGAAGATTGTCCAAATTAGGATCGTCTTGAGGAATTAAATCGTCGATTAATTTGGTCATTGTTGGCTCTTTTAGATATTCTGGTGACTTGTCAATTATGGGAATTCCATTCTGTACATTTGAGGATCTTAATTTATTGAAGAACTTATAGGCATTACCAAATGGATTATCTGTGTAATTTTCTTCAATAACGTTTCGCCAGTTAGTTTTTTTAGCTTTTTTTTTATTGCATTAGTATATTTGTTTCTTGCCAACTTAAATGTATGGTAACTGATTGTTTTATGAAGGTAATAAACGTTCTAATATAATGAAAGTGATTTTTCATTATTTCCAGTTCATTAGTCCACCAGTCAATTCTGCAAACATATGACAGTATATAACTCTCTCTCTCTCTGGATATATATATATATATATATATTGTCAAAGTTTTATTCAAATTGGTAAATATTTCGGAAGGATATGCGGAGTAAACATCTCAACCCACAATTATCTTGATTTATATACGCAACTTGGCCAGAATTAAAAGTCCTTTTTATTTTAATACCTAGTGTAAACGTGCTTAGAAAAGAAATCTGAATAATTTTGTTTTGGAGTGACGTGTTGGAGATAACGAATGAACTGTATTAGCTTCACACAATATAGGCTAAAGTTACAAAATATTTTCTCACGAACGATATCGCTTGAAACCTAGTATTTTAAAATAAGAATAAACTCTCATTGTAAGAAAATACTCTGTAATTTTAAACGTTTTTCATAATTTTATCATGAATAGGCTAAAGTCCTTCGTCCATTTTTAAAGTAAAAAAACTAAATAGGGCGCAACAATTTGTTTATTATACAAAGGTTCACCATGGTTGGCAAGGACCTAGAACGACCTGGTTAACGTAGGCATGTAGCTAGGAAAGTCGGTAGCGAGGGAATTGGTCGAACAGATGATCTTGGCATAGCAAATAAATTTACCTTTTAGAACAATTTGCAGATAATCACCGAAGACCTTGGACTGAAAGCTTTCAAATACACCACGATCATTTGATAAATCCTACTTTAAAGAAATTAAAAGTGTTTGATGTAAATTGTCTTTTGCGCGGCTTGATTGTCGGTAACAAGAGACGAGAAATCTTCGTTGTGAATAAGAAGACAGTACCGAAAAGATATTTGGGAACAAATTGTAAAGTTTCGAATACAAAACAGTACCTCAAAAGAAATTTTGAATATAATTTATGTGAGTATGCATATAGAAATAAAAACTATAAATAAATTTAAAAAAATAGATATCTTCTGACCAAGTCGTCTAAAGCAATATCTTGCCTTTTCTTACAAAGGTAGTTGAATTCTGGGAAATCAGGGTGACTGCTCCGTCCCCTCTGTGAAGGCTATAAACCTTCGTGAACCGAATGTTTAGAGAAAGGACAGATCTCTCTGAGGCCAGCTCACATTCCTTTGTTAGACCTTCTATCCTCTCTTTCTACTCTTCTGAAGTACTTGGTCCTACGTGAGTCCTTATCACCTGGACTCCCATTTATATTCCGCTAGGTTTTGTTATTTACCGTTTAGCACATAAGAATGCAAAAGGATTTATGTATAGACGGTAAAGATAGCATTCAAATTGTTAGAAATAAAAGTCGGAAAATATCAGTGTGAAATGCGGTTTGGTTTAAAATCAGAAAGTTCTCAAATCGAAAATTGACGGTATTTACTGAATGTCAAATATAATGTTTTGACCTAATGGCATTCAATTGGGTATTTGGTTGACAACCACAACTATTGTGGCGACAGAGATAGAGAAGGACACAAAGGTGTCAAACATTCTGTTTATAATTTACAAGAATAAACCTTTGTCACAGATGTCTGAGAAGACCTAGAAACACGCAGAGAAGTGCGTCAAGGGGAAGCGAACAAGAAGGGCCTTGGGGACAAATTGTACCACACAGGTTAACGGGAGAGTTGTACCAGAGGTATGGTGAGACGTCTCTTCGTCAATCGGACCTGTGTAACCATATGGCCGTTTTCCCTTTTCTTTGTCTCCCTTTACACGGTTATGAAGTTCTTTCTTTGAAGCTCTAGCCTCTTGTTGTGTCTTTAAATACAGAGGGTGTTCACACTTATAGGAAACAAGTTTTATTATAAAATATTAAAAATTAACACCATATTTGAAAATTTTCAAATATTCTATTGGAATGATTTTTTTTAAATTTACAGAACGGAACCTGATTTTCCACGATAGCAGACATTTTCTGATCATGGTCATACTCAATAGATCCCATTCTTCCTTTACCACTTTCCATAGCTAATCTTACCTATTTGGACTTAATTAAAATATACAAACAAGATAATACCAACATTTCTAAAAAGGGTATATATAATATTATTCACGACAAAAATATCAAGTTTTTATTCAAAGCACCTACGGAGAAATGGACAAAAGATTATCACCCTATATCTGTGAGAACTCCTGCAACTGTCAAAAAAGTGAAAAAATATATTACAAAAGAAAATCCTATGCCACACAGAGATATAGCCAAATTAATAGGAACATCAGTGTCAACAATAAATAAAATAATAAATAAATATTTAGGCCTAAAAGCTACAATAAACCATGCGGTTCACAAATTGTTTCAGAGCCATATTCGTCAGCGACACACTATCAGCAGATATTTATATGAAAATTTCTTGGCTGCTGATAGATGGAAATTCATTGTTACATATGACGATGCATGGGTATATTTAACCGATTGAGACAGAAAAGGAGCTATTTACTATCAAAAAAGGGTGGAAAAATCTAGGCCAATTTAGTGGAAGGAATGTGCCGAAAGTTACCTCAAAGGATTTATGGTGGCATGCGGTATATCATATGAAGGAAAATAATAAATAAGAAAAGTTGAAAGAAATGCCAAAATGAACTCGAAGTACTATCAAAATAACATTTTAGAACCTATGATTTTAAATGATTATCCCTCTATCTATGAAAAACAGGGCAACAAAGTCTGGTTTCACCATGATAACGCCACAAGTCATACCTCATCTTTAACCCAAGCTTATTAGGAAGATCTTAGGCAAAGAACAGGAATCAAGACTATTCCAAAAACCAGAACCCCTGTAAAATCTCCTGATTTAGCCCCGATGGATTTTTGCATTTTTAATGCCTTAAAAGAGCACTTGGAAAGACACACCCTAGGACAATTGAAGGTCTCTGGAAAGTGGTAAAGGAAGAATGGGATCTTTTGAGTATGACCATGATGAGAAAGTGTCTTGTATCGTGGAAAATCAGGTGCGGTTCTGTAAATAAACAAAAAGGCTTTCAAATAGAACGTTTGAAAATTTTCAAATATGGTGTTAATTTTTAATATTTTATAATAAATCTTGCTTCCTATAAGTGTGAACACCCTCTGTAATTCCACGACTGTGTGTGGGCTACAGTTGATATCAAAAATATTCGTATTTTAAAGAAATCATATAATAGTATTTAACACAAAGAAGCCCGTGTAGAAATACATGTTTATTGTATATATTTAGGTTCTCCAGGCGCATAAGAAAAAACCTAAAGTTTTCTAAGTGGATTGTGAAATATGAAAAGGGTTTTTTAAATAAAGTTTATCTTCAGTGTTTATCTTTAAATCTACTTACATAAATCTCCTAGCGCTTTTATCTTTCAACACACTGTGGATTTTTTCTCGAATATCTTCTATTTTTTGACATTTTTTTTACAATAAAATAAGTTAAGATTTATTAGGTTTTTGTGCAACGCCACTTTTAAAAGAACGAATTTATTGCTTCATTACAAATAATTTACAAATGTTTGTATGCAATAATATACGCCAATATACACTAGATTTTCATATGTATTATAATATAAAGAGTGTACCAGCCCCCCAAAATGTAGATACAATTCAACGCGTTAGTTTTACGACCGCCACTGGACACCAAGACAAACGGGCGGACAACGGCAGATCATCTCTTCCTTTCATATAGATCACACCCTCCTGGACCTTGTCCGCGTCTTCAGCGCTGGCCTCTCTCTGAGATGACATCCATCCTGCCTCCTTATTTTGTGTTATCCTATTGACGCCTGAAACCACTGTTGCCCCATGACTGCATAACCTGGCTACCACAAGTATATATTTTATTGTTTACTATGTGTAACACATGACGTTTAGCAACAGCCCTGCATCTATGTTTCCGATATATTCGAATTCGTCTTAGAATATTTTAATCAACACTATCCCAAATGTTCTTAACAACCTCCCAGAGACGGTCTAGACTCTTCAGTTTTATAGACCTAAGAGCACCTTTTAGAAAATCAGAAACAAAAATACATAGGGGTCAAATCTTGGGATTTGACAGAGATGTACTTAAAAGGAGTGCACGAAATGCCGGTTTCATCCTTCTTCTCGTCGAGGTATTGATGTGTTGAATGTGAGGTATGATGCTTTTTTCTGTGCAGCCAAACGGATCTGGAGTCACTTGAATAATGGGACCTCATTTTCGAATAATGGCAAGTCTTTGGTATATTTGCTTATTTATATTGACATTTGGGTCCATCATCTTTATAGGAAGCTTCCCATTGTAGCACAGAAACCTTCCTTGAAGCTCTTTGAGAAAATTTACTCGCAATGCTTGACCCAATTATGAAAGGTGTTTCTTTGATTGTGTTAGCGTAGTAAATGGCACGGGGTTGCTTGCTATAATCGAGGTAAACACATGGCTCGGCAACTCCAATATCTGTGGGTCAGCGACCAGTCGCTCCCCGAAAGCTTTATTTTGCATTAATAAAACTAAAAATAAATTCATATATAGAAACCTGTGTTGTAATTATTTAATATATATCAACGAGATTTATTTTAATGCATTGAAATAAATCAATGCTTATTCTTTCGAATAAATGAGGCACAACTCGAATCGCGCGCCTCTTTCGCGTACTACAACGTTGAAAAATCGTTCTTTCAAAAATGGAATAGCCTATAAAGTGCCATTTTTATATGAATACATTTTGAGGATATATTTAGATTACACTATGTGTGTTTGATTGAAATATTTCGGTGGTATATAGAAAAGTATTATATATTGCAATATTATTTTTTTCAATAGGCTTTTCAAATATATGTAAATATAAATTATGAAAATATAATTCAGATTTAATTTTTGTTTGAGGGTTAAACTAGTTAACCTTTGTTCAAACGTATGATTCAATATTATTTCAGAAGTTTTCTATATATCAAAAATAAATCATCGTGACGATTTATTTAATTATATAATTTGAGTTTGTTGGATTCTGTGTATAAAATAAGTGTTTATACCAAATTTTCGTTAGGCAGGGCACTTATTATCTACGGGGATTTGTTTATTTTTTGGAAATTTATTTTTATTTTGAGTTGGTTGGTTTAAGGTGAATAAATATTTCTGAGTTTGAACTTTGGTATTAAATACCTTTGTAACCTTGTGTTATGTGAACTATAAATATGATTGAGAAGTTGCAATTTTTACTGTCATACCTATTAAGCTTTAGTAAACTGACTTTGAAAAATCGACCTAATATTTGCAGCTTATTGAGATTTTTCTATTGAAAATGTCGGATATGGACCTTTTCGACACGTTAATAAATAAAAATAAATAGCTGCAAAATTTCTCATTTATAATTTATATTTCAGAATGTTTGTGAAATATTTAGGAAACATAACATATTATTGAAGATTATTTGTTCGTTTGAAGTTTGTTTAGAAAAAAATATGACTACATTAACTTTTTTTATTTATTTAGTTACCGACGTTTCAGTGACTCGCTGTTACTGCCACTCATCATTCCCCTGAGTAGAATGACAGCCTGTCACGAAAACGTCGGAACCTAATTAAAAAATTGTTTTATATAGCTATATAGTTTTCTCAATATATCTTTTTTATTTTTTTAATTTTTTGATAAAATATTATTATTTCAAAACAAAATGTCTCCTTTACGGCGGCTCTTGTACAGAAATTTCAATTAATTCTCGTGGAAAATTTGAGACTCAATTTAATCTTAGAAAGGAAATATTGCGTGTAATTGAACTCTTTTTATAATAAAAGATAGATAATTCTTATTAACTCCCAAAAAATGAATCTACGAAGAAAAGAGTATCAGCAATTACAACAACAACAACAAAAGCCTTTATTTAGGGCATTCCGCCCCATACAGGATTCGCCGTATTTACACGTCAACAAGAGGAGAGGGAAGAGGAAACATTTACAACAAAATCAGGTTTGTCTCACATTCAGTTACCTATTTACAGATAGTTCATCCTCCAGTATCCTTTGCCCTGCATTCTTTCTCATGCGCCCAGCTTCTGTGCAGAACTTAAAGTATTTAACAATCAGTAATTCATCATTCAGAGCTGAAGAGAGAAGTTGACATATGCGATGGTATCTAAATTGACCAGAGGTAGGGCTTGGGAAAATTTCAGTACGTTTTTCTGTTAAGAGAGGGCATTGGAAGAAATAGTGAACCAAATTATCATCCATGAGATCCATACAAAGTAAACAGTTCCGGCCATTTTCTTTCCAGAAGTCTTTTCTTTCTTCCCTGAAAAATTGCCATAAAACTCTATGTTTTGCAACTAGTCTTTTGTTGGGAAGCGAGATATTTAATCGTAGGTACTCCTCTGTCATGAATGATTCACTCAAAAATTTGTAGTGAGCAAAGTGGGTTGAATCAGTGATTTTCATCTGATCGTTTTGAATTAGTTGGTCTGTGGTAGTTCTAATTATGCCTGGCAATTCTTTCTGTATGGCTAAGTAGTCTTCGCAGCCCTTAAGAAATGAATATCCCTTAGAGTCTAGAATTTTTATTAAATTTTGAGTAAAACTGTTTTATATTTCCTTTTTCGCGGTGACTTTCCAGAGATAGTTTAAGCAAGCATGTGGTAATCTGCTCGTCTCCATTTTTAAAATCCTGACCCAAAACTTTAATGTGAGTTTTACAGCATTAAGTTCAGTTGATATTCTTCCACATTCTCTTCTGAGGACATATCCTGGTGTGAAGTTTGGTAAATCTAAGAGACGACGAAGAAATGCATCTTGGGTATTATTGACTGTCTTTCAGCTGGTTAATTGCCCACATTGGTGCCGCATATAGTAAAGTAGGAAGAACAATAGTGTCAAGAAGTTTCATCACTGAGGTAAAGGACTTTATTCGCGCCTTTGTAAGGATTCTCCAAAGTGCATTAATTGCATTCAGTGCTTTGTTTCTAAAGTATTGGGAAGCATATTGGGTCGAGATTTTTGTAGTCAGAGGGTAACCCAGATATGTATACTTAGCTACTATTGTCAGGGGTTGCTGACCCCAAAACCATGTCTCGGAACGAGCTGTTCTTCCACCGTTTCTAAACACCATTAATTTAGATTTATTTTGGTTTAACGTTAGGCAGTTCTCTTCTAAGTACTTTTTAAGTAAGTTAATCTTCAATTGCAAATTAATTTTCGATTCTCCTAAGATCACTATGTCGTCTGCATACAGTAAAAGGTGTATAGTTCCATAATTCTCAAGATTTATGCCTGGCAATTCTGATTCATCGAACAGGGGTACCAGATCGTTTAGGAAGAGAATGAATAAATAAGGTGACAACGGCTCCCCCTGCAATACTCCCGCTTGTATTTTGATAGCCTCCGTGAAGGAACCCCGCCATCTGACTGTTGCCGTCATTGAGATTGAGTATCAGCAATTTTTAATATAATAAAATGTATTTATATATTATGTGACCTTTTTATTATTATTTTATAAGATAAACTTAATATTTAATGTATTAATTAGTTATTTTGATTGATTCTTTATATTCACCTAGCAATAAAAGCATAGATTAATATATTTTCGAATGCATAAATAATACGAAAATTGACTTGTTAACTTTTGACTTGAAACTAGGTCAAAAAATGCATACATAATTTATAAGGCTTATATATATATAATTACCTGATTAATTTAAATCAATAAAAACTTTATAAGGATTTGTAGTTTGTAATGTGGAGAGGGGGGATAATGGTAAGTTAATAATTAATACATCGCTAAAATATTGACAGTTACCAAGTTAAATATTTAAAAAGGGTTACGCCCAGAGATAATCTATTACAGCAGATTTTTGTATATTTCGCAATCGATTGAAACTTTCTTCTCCCTTTGTGCGGGGGGAATTGAAAAGGACGGCTTCGATTGAAAGGGATACATTGATCTTTATAACAATACCTATACGCTATGTCTTTTGGCCGGCAATCTTCTTAATCTTTTCTCATTATAAAAAATATATATTTTATTTTATTTCAATTTTATTGATTTTAATTGATTGCCTATTATTTATTTATAGATACATTTTAAATTTATTTATTGAATAATAACGAATATCTATTATTTTATTCTGATATTTTCAAAGCAGATTATTTTTTTTTTTAATCAGACTAGTTTTTATTAGCAGGTAATTTTTAAAAAGCAAATTAGAATTTCATTAACCGAAGATTTTTTAAAATATGAAAGATGATATCATTACACACATATGCTAGTTTTTTTAGCTTTTATTTAGAAAGGTTATCAGCCAAATATATATTGATTTCATATTTATTTGAAGAAATACTATTTTTTAATTTAAAATCGACAATGAAATATATATATTTAGACGATTATTTTAATATTTGTAACTCATCCTATATTTAGTTTTTTTTTGTACATATATATATATTTCTTTTTAAAATATACATTATGCCTATACATATATGTAGGATAATCCTGTTGAATCCTGTCGACTCTCTGTAGGATAAGGTTGTCGTTGTGTAAGATCCTATCGACTCTCTGTAGGATTGGTGTTTACCTTGTCAGATCGCTGTTGAATCCTGGTGAATTGGGTGGTTGGGTGGATTATTTTTGGGTGGATTAATTAAAGGTGATTGGTTGTTGATTTGTCATGCTTAACTGTAATTGGCTTAGTACCTCCATTGTCGCCATGATTGCAATCTTACAGGAAGAAGAAGGTCTTTGAACTTAATATTTATGGGTCCTGGACACCTTTACTTCCTGGATGATGCAATCCTGTTAATTGTTATTCCCTTTTCGCGAAGCCTAACTCTATTAAATCTTTTGACGATACATTGCATAGATTGTGGTGGGGTTACATATTGCTATATACAGATTATCACATATTTTCAAGAAAAATATATTTATGTAATTTAAAGACAGGCGAAATTAATATAATTTTTGAAAATGAAAATATCATTATAATAAAAACAAATTTTCTCCCTTTCTTTTCTTTCTCATTTGATCATTGTGATAAATCTTTATATTATATCAATTTCCTAAAGATCAAACAATGCAGGAATTAAATACATATAGTGAAGCATTTTTCTTTTTTGTTTAATATATGTGAAATGAGCTTATCTTATGTTTTTTAATATCTCATTAAAATGCATTTATTAAATATTTTCCTTTACCAGTCACATGATACATAGCTCAATCGAGAATACTATTTACAGTCTTTAAAAAAAAACACGTTCTGACATTTGAGGCCAAAAACCTAATATGTACACTCTGTGACAAGGAAATTACTGAAGAACTCCACCATTACTTGCATAATTGTACAGCCCTTGATGAAAAAAGGAAGGCCCTATATCAACAAATTAAATGTACCAACATTTCACCCTACGTATTGCTTACAAAGTATCAGAAAACAAATCTCTAAGGCACTAGCTTACCTCAAATTTTTAGATCATCATTATGTAAGGACCAGTCAACAATTAAATGACTTTGAAACGAAGAGTAAAGCCATTTCAATTTCCATCTTACTACCTATGTAAATAACACAAGATGATTGTAGCCTTACCCAATTGGGAGAATCTGTATGGGGCATGTCCCTAATAAAGGCTTTGTGTGTGTGTGCATTTATTAAATGCACAAAATAGTACATATATTTATTTGATCTTATCTCTGAATTTTTATATGGATACACCATTATCCCAAACATTTCGAAATTTGAATATGTTTTGCGTCACAAAAATATAATTTATGTATATAATAAAGTTAATATTTAATCTTTAAAAACTTCTCAATATGGAGAATGTGTCCAACGTTTTCAACCTTTCGGCTTCACGGTTTTAAAAAAAGCGGGCGACAAAAAATATTTGGGAGAAATATGCTATTCAGTTAGAAAAAGGGATAAATATTCAATTTGATTTTTCATCATTTTACTCTATTTATAATATGACATTTATAAAATTAAAAGTAGAATTGGGTCTTTTATGCAAGTAAAAGAAATTACCGGAATTATTCAGGCAAATTTGCTGGTGTGAAAAACACAGACGACATGGTAAAAAAGGCGGGAAACTTAAGCCTAATGAGGGGAAACAAATTGGATAAGCGATCAGTTGAGAGTAATTAATTCCTTTTTCGGGTTAGAGCAATTAATTGCTTCCACTTAATACATTTCTTTTCATTAACATCAGCCTTTAAACCTGTTTTTTACTGACGTCAATGTTTTTTGGAAGCAAAAAATGAAGAATAATGAATTTCCAATTTTCACTGGATATTTAAAAAAATATATTTATCTCTCTTTTTTTAAGACATATAAAAAGCTTGAACGGTTAGAAAATCTGTATATATATAAAGTAAAATTGATGTTTATATTAGAGAGAGAATATCTTTAACATAATTGGTAATAAAAATATAAATAGTGCAATAATATTTCGGTTATAGAGAGTGAGTCAATAGGTACGAAGAGGATTATTTGTCGTTATTACTATAGCTTGAAATAAGGCTATATCCAAGAGCTACGCAAGCTTAAAAAATAAGATTATGTATAGGTATCGGAAATTGTCGCAAAATATTATATATATTTGGAATATGTTTAACATTAAATCTAGTGGGGGTACATTTCACTTCACATTCCTATTTACCTGGACGTTTCTATTACGAAAAACAGTTGTCTTATTTCAAGAATATAGTATTAGAGTCTTCATATAGGTACATATGCGTATTGTTCACAGGTTTTTATACTTATGGAATTAAACACACATAGAAAACATGCAGCCCATTAAAATTTGAATGCAAATGAAAAATAAGTAAAGCAATGAGATTACCAAAATAATTTCTACAAAGGGTGAAGGTTTTAGAGATTATTATGGCGCTATATATATTGCCACGTGGAAAATTAGGGAAGACAAACTTCAGGATGAAAAACAATTTATTTAAGGCAAGAACAAATTATGATTTATAAAAAAATATTAGCAATAAGGGAAGTTTACAGAGTAACAAAATATAAACAGAAAAAATGATACTCTGTTAATAAAATAATAAATACTTTATTGAATAGCTCCATCCTTATGGGAACTGTGACCCACAGCTTGCAATTATTGTAGTTACTGACATGGATCAAACGTGCCTCCGCCAAGGATTACTACATCGAAGCCTAGTACCTTTGCGTTCTTTTTCTTGCGGCGTGAAGAGCGATTTTGTCGTCGTATCGTCTATAGGTACATCGTCAACATGGAGGGAAATATTGGCTTTGACACGGCGGGGGAATCCTGGAGCCAGTCTCTGAAATGTAGATCACAGCACCCATGACCTATAGGTCTTCTCGACGATCTTCAGTTTGTCTTACCTAATCTACCAGCATTCCACCAAAATGCCACTTGGAAAATTAGGGAAGACAAACTTCACATTGACACAGAAATTTAATTAAGAGGCAAGAACAAATTATGAATAATAATAAAATATATAAGCAATGAGGGAAGTTTACAGAGTAACAAAATATAAACATAAGAACTAATAAAATAAGATATACTTTGCTACAATATATATACTTTTCATTCCAAAAAAATAATTTTCTATTGTCTCTAATCAAATATATTGAAGGGCCAGTCTCATCAGTGATGGATTATGTTAAAGATCCGGATATAAAAGCAGAACAGTAGGGTGATTTGATAAATTTAAACTGAGAACATCGTTAGTAAGGTTCACCATTGATGAGCAAGGCGCTCTAAATATTTTTACACATTGCAGTATTGCCAGTATTAATTTTCAAAGAGAAAGTTAGGGGGTTAATATGATATAATTTATTGAATAAAAATCAAATATATATAGGTTTGAAAAAAAAGAGAAATTCATTTATTCTTTTATTTAAAATAATGATCATTTTGGATCGAAAATATTTTATATAAACAAAACAGTTGTTGTCACACAAAATATTGGAAAAATAAATATATTTGATTCAAAATAAGCATTCATATATATATTGAAATAAAAAAGGCATATCCTGACCACGCGCGAGCACATGATCTTTTTAAATGGTCAGGACATGACTTTTTTGATTTTAATACCAAAACCTGATCTTCTTTTATTATTCTATTTTTAAATATATATACTTGTTTCTGTCGCGGTCAAATGGAGAAGACGAAGCCGTTGTGCGTGTATGCTTCGAAAAAGAATTTGTTCCACACTCGTGAGCGCGCGCACGCGGCGGCGAGCCGTAGCGTTCGCCCACGCGCGCTGGCTCCCACGTTTATTTTGTACAGATTTATAAATGGATGACTTTGTATTTACATTTTAACATACTATTTATGGCGAAAATAAATTATATCTCTTGGGCATTATACAAATTATGACATACATATATATAATATTTTTCTCCCCATTGAATATAAGCAACAATGTTTTTAAAACTTAATTCAATTGACGTTATGTGGTGCTGAGTTTGTTGTTGACACACATTAAAATGGTATAATACCTTGATAAAGGTTGACGTTAGCCAACTGAAATATTGGTAAAATAAATGATATTTCGATCCGAAATATGTCTTTTTATTTAAAGATTTATTTATGGATTTCTCTATTTAAAAAAAAAAAACATATATATGATTAAAAATAAGGTAGATAAAAAAAATGTAATGAGAAAGATAAGTTTTTATCATTATTTATGGGGTGAATATTATAAGATGAATATAATAATATATATAATATCATATATTCATATTTATGTGTGTATGAACAAAGTCAAAGATGCCTCTTCCGTCAAAATAGACGTCAAAGCTATTACGTTTATGTATGTGTGTGCGTGTTTATGTGAAAAGTAATTAAAATATTAGAAAAGGTCAAATTTGTTATTATTTAAAATGAAAAAAGACTATATATATATATATATATATATATATATCTGTGCGTTTGGAATAAGTAAGGAAAAATATGAATTTATTAAGAAACTGGATCGGCCAAATATTATGGAACATTTAACATTTAACGTTTAGTTTTTATAGTCTGCTAGATGGCGCTCTGCCGTCTAAAATGCTCATTTGTGTGGTCATGATATGTCCTTTTATATTATATACTTAAGAACGATTCATTATGTTCATCGTTCTAGTAAAGAGTTTCAAATCAGAATAACTCCGTGAACCATAGCTAGTCCAGAAGGATATCATTGGGAGTCAATGCAATGACATTTATGTTCATGTGAACATAGAATTGTATATATATACATCTAAATGGGATTTGTGTAGTACAAGGGACACTAGGAAAGTTTTGCAATACGTTTCAACCCGTGCGCCCACGAGATCGAACTATTGAGCCTTGTTTATATTTGAAATACAGTTAAAATATTATTTTCTACCTCTCTCTATTAGTATTATTTGAAGTGTTGCGTGATAAAACAATAATAATGTCTACCTGGCGCAAACTGAATACCAAGCAATTTCGTCATATAACTTTGAAAGCAGTTTGGGAATTGAAGAAGGCTGGTAAGAAATGACTCCTGTACTGGGAAATGATCGTTCACATCGTACTACCATATTCAGGTGGTATCGTGAGTTTCAGCGAGGAAAATATGGCTTAAGAGACTTGTCAAGGTAGGGATGTCCAGCTTCGTCAGTTAATGAGAAAAAAAATCGTTGCTGTCAAGAAGTTATTGGAGACTGATCGACATATAACTTATCGCCAGATACAAATATATTTATATTAAAAATAATGAAGGCATATCCTGACCATTGATGCGCCACCTTTGGTGAAAAAAAAGGTGCGGTGACCAGAATTCAAACTTTGGTTATGAAAAAGAACATGTGCTTTTTAGATGGCAGAGCGCCATCTAGTGGAGCAAAAATAAACTAAACATTTATTTAACTTACTCCGTGATATTTGGCCAACTCAATTTTTTGATAAATCAAGAAAAGCCATCCACGAACGCGTTTCGCGCTGTTGGCGCTCGTCAGCGTGGAACAGACTGTACCACCATTTGAAATTGAGCAATCCATAAATAAATCTTTAAATAAAAAGACATATATTGGATCAAAATATCATTTATTTTACCAATATTTCAGTTGGCTGAACGCCAACCTTCACCAAGGTATTATAACATTTTATTGTGTGTCAACAACAAAATCAGCGCCACATAATATATCACTACACATCATACATAATATGTATATCTCTCTGTATAACAACTCTCTCTTATATATCATAGATATGAAAAGATAGGAAATTTAAATTTATGAAACCAATTAAAGTTTAGTTTCTAATACGTTGCTAGGTTTATTTCACCAGTTTTGATATTAATTGTATTGTTCTTTCGTTTTTTAATTAGATTTTCTCAAATTACCTTCTTTGTTTTCGTTTGAATCAATAGAATAATCAGAAATTGATATTAAAATTTATCATTACATCTTCTTTTCAAATGCTTTTGTGGAGAGAGGTGGAAATTCGGATTTCATTATCGATACCACGCGACATACAGCCTTCTCAGCAAACTCTCAACAAATTCCTCTTTGGGAGACACATGGAAGAACTTTAAAATATAACTGATAAACCTAGCATATATATTATCAATATTTTTCTTCGATAATTCAAAATCTAGAAATATTTGCCATTTATGAAAGGGCCATATCAAATTTTCATCTATCTCTCTTATGTGTATAGGTGGATTGTAGGTATCATAGCACATTGTTTCGTTTAAATACATTAACATAGGCTAACCTTTTGGATTTTTAAAATTCTGCTTTCCTAATGGGTATAATTTATGAAACATCAGGATGCAAATCAGTTCCAATTCACCTCCAAATTTTCGTTATCCCTGTTCGATAACTCGAAATCATGGTTAGGTTAGCATCGTACATGCTAAATGCGATTTCCATATTGTATCAATATCGTCATTGGAACCTGCCATGATAGAGTATAGCTAAGAGCCATGGATATCTAGATATTTCTTGTGGACAGACCTTAATCAGAAGTTGCCTTAGTCTTTTTTATATTCAAACAAAGATCGCCTTCTGGAAGGTGGTCAGTTATTACATTATTATTTATTATTATTATAATGACTAAATAGACACCTTCTTATAGTCAAATTCAACATTTTTGATAGTCATCTATCAGAATCAATAATAAATAATTGTTGATGTATAGGTATTGCAGAATTTTAGAGAGGCCAATATTATTTATTATATATAGAAATTAATAAAAGGCATTAATATATAGGTTTCACGTTGTTAGGCTTTTTTAACGTGGCTGTTTTTTAAAGCTACTGTTTTGTGTTAGAGGTTTCGATATTAATCAAAGAAGTGTAGGGTAGCAGAGAATAATGACGTGGATTAGAAATAAATAAACATCATTAGCAATGTACGGTTATACAACCAGAATGTTTTATTTCATAATTATATCATTTTATTATGTTCATTATCTAATTTTTCGAGTCAAATTAATCAGGCCTCCAGGGAAAAATGTGTTTTCAAAACGCTTTTATTCTCTAGCTTTCGGGCACAGACGCCCTTCTCAGTTTTAGTTTTCTCCTGTAGAAGGGCGTTCGTGCCCGAAAGCTAGAGAATAAAAGCGTTTTGAAGATACACTTTTCCCAGGAGGCCTGATTAATTTTACTCAATATTGATACAAGGGATTATTTTATTGAATCTACTTTTCACACATCTTGTGTGAGATGGATTCTCTTTACGCATTATCTATACACTTGTGATATTTTATTGAAAAATTGTTTTTTTATTTGCATCCTCGGTCATGTGTAACTACAATGCTGTAGGCACTAAGAAAAAAGGCGTTAATTTTCGAAGTCATGGCAAGGTATCGAATCCCGCATTGAGAACTTTTTTTGCCTCATTAATTATCGAGAGAATACTGCACATCTTTATCATCTCCAATTGAACAAATGGAACTCAAGTACCTTGTAAGTGCAAATATCTTAGTATTTCTACATGTGTAGACATGTTGAGCAATTATGTAAAAGACATTCGATAAATATCCACCATATTTTTCATAGCCTCTACCAAGTATCTGTTTTTTTTGCAAGTGTGTGTACTTAAGATAAGTGGAAAGCTTGCTAATAGAGATATTGTAGTTAATGTGAAAATCGTATATTAAAATAAAGATACTTCTTTAGAATAACACTCCAATATACAATACTAGGGATGGCATATTTCTTGTCCTTACTGATGGTTTAGCCGATAGAATTGGTTATTAGTTCAGAGTGGAATATAACTGGAACTTAAGCACTGTGTAGTAAATTGACATAGAGGTGATTAATCACCTGAGGTTATGGCGGGGTAATGGACTGCTGGATAATCACACCACGTCATTTACTGCACATGCTCGTCATTTACCTCTCCTTAAAGTTGAAGGTTATTTACATTGAGGTAAATTACATATTTACATATCCACCTATGACGATCTTAAGAAAGAAGTTTATATATATGTATATAGATAGTTGTTTGCGGTGTTGTAATAATTCCACAGTAGTTTCCACAATAACGAAACTGAGAGGATAAAACGTTGATTGGATATTGAGGCCGTTCTTAAAGGTTTCGAAGATTTTCACCCCGAAATATGATTTTTTTCAACTAAGGTTAATTTGCATATATATATTTGTGATATCTTGGGACCTATGGGACCAGTATTACCTGATACTAGACGAACCTCGATGTCAACTCTACCGTGCAGTCGTGGTGGAAGGCGACACAGCTGGGCCAAAGGTGAAATAAACAAACAGAGATTCCACTAAGAAGCGTCTGAACGTCTAGAAGGAATGGAACGAGGAGATTTCTGGCAGGAAAGGGTTTACCTCTATCAGAGCGTCCGGCGGCTGGACGAATGTTGGACTAAAACTGTTAGAAATGTGAAATTTATAGAGTCGCTGTTTCATCCCAAGTCGACCTTTGTAACATGTACACTGCGGCGGCGCCACCTGATGCCATGTGTGACGTCACTACCTAACCCTTCTCCCTTCCTGCCTGCTGCTAGCTGTTTACAACTGTCATTCTATCCCTCTTTTGATTTTCTCTAAACTTGTATAACCAATAAATCAATTGGCACTCTGCTTTAACGAGTCATTCGTTAATATTTCCAATAGAAACAAAGGACTGATTGACTGAGGCTCAGGGCCTCCTTTTTATGGCTTCAGGGTCCAGGCAGGTCACTGCCCTTTTCTGACGTAAACAGGGGGGAGGGGGAAGTTACATAATCCAGGAGGGCCACGAACTCGTAAAAATTGGACTGGGCTTGCTAGGCGTACTCTCCTATTCTCACCTAAGCCTGATTAGTTTTATCCTTAATTTTCTCCTGTTATTCTCCATTCCTTCTATCTGTACAGTTGCTATACTTTATTAGATTCTTACGCGGTACAGATTGATGTTACTTGAGGCTTTCTATTTGCAGTAAATAACAAGTTATATACAATCACGTGGTGGAACATATGGTAGTAGATATCTGGATTATTCACAACAATTCCATGGTCTTAAATCATCACATATTTATAATCGCCACATTTGCAATTATTATTAATTATCAAATATATATAAAAAGACACCTCTCTTTATAGGACACTTTTGCTCTGCAACTAGGTGTCTTTTATAAAGAGTTTCTACAGTTATTGCAAAATCGTATTTCCCACTTGTCAACCATATGATACTACTGTCGACCATATGATACTATTAAATATGAATTTTTATTTCGAGATCATAGAAATGCCGACTAATACAAGCATTATATTATTAAAGGGAACCTTTTTTGATCTTTTTAGCTTATAAATTCACCGAGGTATGTGCTGAAAATATAAATATTCGTATATATCACTGTCTTTTAAAGTCATGAACAATCCTCTAGACATCAAGTTTAGAATTCTAACAGTTGTCAGTTGAAACTGTGCATTACACACAGATACTTCATATTTATAGAAAACGATTAATTTTAGAAAATTCAAACCCAATAAGTATCAAGAACATTAGCCTTCACACTGCCTACCTGAACCAAAATCTCTAAAAAAACTTTGAATGCGCTTTTGAAGTTTATGAAATAATGATATATTTTAAACAAATTTTAAATGCAATTACCATTTATCGTTAAAAGTCGTAATAATTATTTTTGACAATGTGTGCGATTCTTTTCACTTATCAAATATTATCTCTACAGACCTTACTGCAATGATGAAAGTTATTGAATGAGAGGGATTGGTTATCTTGGGTAATTCTTTCAGAGGCTAATCAACGTTCAGTTGGTAATATTTCTGTTAGAGATGGAAGCTAACAATCAGCCACATTCAGTTCACGATAAGGTATCCTCTTTCATTTATTTACCCCACAAATCCATTTTTTCTTTACTCTAAGCTCTTTTCAAGCTTTATAAAAATCAGCCAAGAAAAAGGGCATTAAAATTAAAGAAGAATACAGTAGAGAAACGATTATCCGAAACATCGGATATCCGAAAGCTAATCCGAAACCACAACCGCCGAAACCGAGGGCTAACATAGCGGGCTTCCTGGCTGCACCTGACGGCAGGCTCTTTTCATCCTGCTAACAATGTCTTCTAAACGTAAACGTGCTGTACTCAAATTTACTGATAAACTTGAAATAGGAATCAGTTGAATAAAATGGTGCTAGTGGAACAAGCTTAGCTAGGAAATATAGAGTTTGAAATGCAACAATTACGGGCATTAAAAATAATAGTGATGCCATTACAAACTATGCTAGTGCACTTGATAATGAAGATGGAAGTTTGTACAGAAAAGCGATGAAAATGGCAGAAAGCAAGGATTTATACGCTGCGGTTTACACATGGTTTCTATTTTTTACATTTAATCAAATTTATGTTTAATATAGCTGTTTCTTTTCTTTTTTTTTCATATTACTACTATGACTTTAGTATTTTATTTTGAAGGAAGGAATATTCGGTCATCCGAAATATCGATTATCCGAACACCCCCATTCCCCAATTGATTCGGATAACCGATTCTCTACTGCATATAGCTAAGTGATAACATAACCACACATTATATTTTTAGCTATTATAAAGAGCAGTGATATTTGAATATTATATATTTATTTGATATTTTTGAATATTTTATTTGTAATTTAGACATTCCCAAATACGAGTATATACTGTTATATATTTTTTAAAAATAATTTAACTATTTTTTTAGAGTTAACTAATGTTTTTTTTTTTAAATGTAGAAAAACTAATTGAACATTTAAACCTTCAATTATATATTCTTTAATTTGTAAATTGTATATTTATTTTTCTTTAAATTATTTCACTTTTTAATTTAAGGAAAATATGGTACCCAATAAATCAAATAGATAATATAAGATATATCAAACAATTTTAACTATTTTAGTTCAGATATATTTCCATTTCTACATCCTATGTATGATGGGCCTATGCTCTTATCAATAAATATGGAAACAAAAATATATTGGTAAAAATCAATAATTTTCAATATTTCAATCAAATATAAAATATATATATGGTAATTTAATCCAACAACCCTATATCGTATAATACTTATAAAAATATTGTCATGTTGTATATAGAAACACATCTATAAATAGTTATACGCATGATTGACATGTGTCATTGCATCAACATATGTAATGTACTTTGTACAAACCTAGGATGAATAAATACAACTATGTATGAGCTGAGTTAAAGTAAGATTGAGAAGAATTTCTAAAACGTCTAAAATCGAGATAGAAATCCAACAACCCTAAAGAGGAATTTGGCAGACCGTTGCCATTAGGTCCAAAGGGTGTATAATATCGCAGACGCCCCACATCCTTTGCACCCGCTCAAAATCCAATCTCCGCATACCTCCACCCTCGGCATAGATACATAAGACCTCTGCTCTAGCCGAAAATATAGCCACTTCACCATCAGCGTGGGCCCTCGTCGGTTGTACCCAGGACCACCTCATCGACCATGTAGAACAGTAAGAACTCTTCTATCTCCATCATGCTCTTAGCTCGACTCCTATCTGTTCACGGAACTTTCCTACTACAACTGTGTCTCTTCGTATTTTGTTTGTGGACATCCCCAAGCTTTCCACTCTGCCTCGACCACGAGTGCCTGTGCTCTGTGAAAACTGTTGAAGGTCTTCCAAGGTGCAGAGTGGTACTGGAAAACTCTCCACGCCCTGACTGTCCCTCTCGGTTACTGCAGGACTGTCCCTCTCGTTTACCACACCGCAGCGAGAGACCCTCGGTTACCACAGCTATAGCGAGAGTCGACAGGATACCTCATCACAGATAAGCCGACAGGATGACCACAACGAAGAATGTAGGAAGTCTGTCCAGATAGAAGCGAGGAAGAGCAAAGATGGAAGAACCAACCCGCCATTCCAACGAAACGAACGTGCAATCTCTCCCCCAACAAGAGACGATATTTCTGGAGCAAACTGTTAACCCCCCAACAACACAGCCGAATATCCCGCAAAATAAAACGGTGAGACGTTTCCCACCTTCGACCTTACAACGCAACCACCTTCCAGGCGACATGCCGCCGTCGCACAACAGAAGCTACAAGCTTCTACAAGCCCTATATGGAGCGTCTTCCACGTCAGCAGGACGACAACCAAAGACCAAGTCTCCTGACTAAACAATCATCAAAACTGTGAGTTTTAAAAACGTACGTAACTTTCTCTTCATGCTCACAACTTGATTCTCCAGAATTTTAATGTTTATTTTCATTGTAATCATTTTAAATCAATTTTTACCATTTTTATATAATTTCAATTCATTTTTAAAATCTTTTACACCCTCATTCATCAATTTTTACTTTATTTTAATAAACTTATAAATTTTAAATCATTACTTTCAATTTTACATTTAAAAAATAATTATTTTTTTAATTACTCGAATCATATTTCTAAACCTATTTGTGTGTTTTTCTTAATATCTTATTTTTATACCAAAATAATACCAATTTTTTATCAAATTCTCAAACCTTTACAAAAATTATTGTTATGTTCACTATTTTATGTAAACCCCCATTCAAATTATAAGTCACTATCACACCATTGCCCTTTTACAAGGATAATTTTCGCACTACCATAATCAACGATATATTCAAATTTTAATAAACATAGGTGAAAGGTAAATACGTTTTTTAAATTGCAAAAATCGAAAGATACAATATATTCAAAACCCAACAAGAAAAATAACTGTCCTTCCCCAAAACAAGTTAAACATCCAACATAGTTTCACTCCCTCGTCCTTTCCTTTTACATGCATAATAATTAATCATTCACACATCTCTTTCAACAAACTTCAACACACTCCCCCAACACTTTCTTCAATTGGTCACCATCTATTAGCGCGCGACTTAGCAACAAATCAATCTCGAGCCACACAAGCTCCATATCGTCGCCACTAAACATGCCACATCCACTAACAGCCAAAATACTTCGATGTGTTTTGTACAACCACCACCCATGACTAGTTTATTTGTTATTCATGGTGAAACAAGTTAGATGCTGTACCAAAAACAACGACTTCACGTGACAACTTGCTATTCAATTCACTTCACTAGAGTCACAAAGCGCAAGAAAACAATTTTTCTCACTTTTCAGGTCAAAGACTACTTTACGCCTGTGACACATCTCACCTCAAAGCGTGTCCACGTCAAAAGTCTCACTTTCACCACACATCTAATCTGAAATCACTTAATAACATTTTTACAAAGTCCGCAACAACGTCGAAACACAGCACTTACGAACACCGAGAAAACTACATCTTTCAAATAGACCATAAAACTGCCAACAAGCTTTCACCACTCTCAAAGAGAGTTTAACCAATAAACCAGTACTACACTTGTATTAAGTCGGTTTGCCATGCCGCCTTTATTGCAACGCACCCACCCAAGGGATCGCAGGCATACTCAAACAATAACATCCAGACGGACAAGTACATCTTGTACAATATTTCAGCTGCGCCCTTAGAGAACATGAGAGAAACTACACCGTTTCCGAACTCGAGTGCCTCGCCATCGTCGAAAGTGTAGACAAATTCCGAATATAATTCACCGGTTGAAATTTACCATATACACAGATCACCAAGCTTTACAATGGCTTGGCTAAATCGGAGCTCTCCAGTACTGATGAAGGCCATAGTCCGAAACAACGGTATAAAGGTTGTTTTATTAGAATTTGTAAGAGTTAGCATTTCGCCTATTTATATTTCTTAACATGGACCATTTGTGCCGAAAGATCAAATATTCATGGTTGTAGTACTTTTTGAACCCACAACTAAATAAACAATACTTAAAGACAAGGTTCAAGTAAGCGGGCCGCTAAGAAGACCTAAAATTATCAGGTGCGTAGAGGTAATACGGTGTAACCAATAATCCTGAACCATACTAACACAATGTGTATATGTGATAATGCCCACATTATTAATTCCATCGGACTGGAGAACTAATGAGTTGACCCACCACTACTGCCCGTGTATAAATAAACGAAATAAATCCCTCTAATGATATTAAACCTAACCTAGCCACCTGCCAGCGCTGCCAGATATTTATGCTCCCCATTATGCGATTTTCTAACAAATTGTTCACAAAATTGATCTGGTTGAGGTGCTGGTCGATTTATCTCGAACCATCTGGCCCCACTGTACCTCATTTTGTAGGAATTTGGTTGGTCGAAGGCCACATGTAGAGGTTTAAAACAAGTCAAAAGTTGATAGCAAGTTCTTTTATGTAGCATAAAGTTGTGGAGGTTGGTGATCTTGAATTAGAAGCGTACCTCTCCCTTTAAATGGTATTCAGGTTGGCTTTTCCCCTTAATTTCCCAAAATATGTCTTTTGGCTTTTTATTTATCACACCATTACGTTTTATACTGGGGTAATAAACCATGCTAATTATTCCAATACACTTTAAAGGGAGAGATGCCACTTTTGATACACGCATATACACATTTATACTAATCTGTATTGACCATTTCGGAGATTTCACCCTTAGCCCATCACCTTTCAGTTTACCATATATAAGCAGAATCCTACTACATATTATAAGAGCTCTAAGAAACCATCTGGTAGATTAAATTGGCAAAACCGCTGGGGGTTCACTACTTATGAGTGGCAGTAAGACAGTAGAAGTTTGTTCCATGTTTCAAAAAACAATATTGTTTTAATACTTTCATTTCCTATATATGTATTCGTGGGTTTTTTTAATCATGTGTGAGATACTGAATTTAGCGGACCATGAAGCGATTGTATTATTCCACGTTAGGCCTGCTCACAGTAAACAGAAATAGTTCCATTTCTAACCAACCTAACATAACTAAACTAACTAAAACCTAATCTTAATTGACCTAGCGTATTGATAAACCCGGCCGCTCCTTGCCACCAGTGGCCCGCAAAATGAGCTCGATTTAAGACCTACCGGATTCATCGGATTTCTTTGTCCTCTGGGAGAATCCTTTCAATAGTTAATATTTTAATCGTATCTTAGGGTCTTCTGCTGAAATTATCCATGAATTCCATTTTCTCCCTTCCTGGTCTTCCTTACATATATCCTTGCAGCAATTCCTTCATTAACTCCGAATGTTGGACAAGATGGTCAAACATACTGGCTCTCTTCCTCCTCTTTAAAAGGGTTCCAGTAGGCCCATGCCCCTTCTCGATCATTCATTATTTAGTCTGTGAGTCTTTGGTATTAAAATCCCTCGATGCAAGGACTACATCTAGACCGCCCACTTTGATCAGAAGTAAGTACTACGTCGAGTTCTCGTATAAAATAATTCTTTATATATCATAATATTAAGGTGAAAATATGAAACACTTCAAGAATTACGTTTCTTTTTGAAAATGTAATTCATATCTTTAGATTTCGGGAATGAAGACCCTTATGAAGTAGCAAAGTGACGATACAATAAATCGCCCTTGTTTCGTGTGATTTCTCCTGTAGAAGGATTTTCATGCACGAATGAAAGAGATGATATGAAATAAATATTTTTAAAAGAAACTTATCCCTGGAAGCCATGTGTTTTCTCTTTAAAAGGTTCTCATTTTTTGATAACATCATTGATTACTATCCATTTTACTATTTTGTTTTTTTACAAGTCCAGGTCTCGAAGACACACATATATAAGGACTTTAAGTGAAGCCTTACATAATTTGACTTTCATTCATACTGTGATCTTAGTATATAACATATCCAAGAATCTGAGGTTGGAGATATGTTGACAAATAATGCAATTCATAAGTGGCGCTGAGAATTTATTCTTATCAAAGATATAATTTAAATAGCTTTCGGGATCATTCTCTTCTACAGCTACAAATATAAACGTATTTATAACAAATTTAGTAGCTAGATGATAGGTTATAATTATAAAATGCCATTGTAACAGAAGGCCGCCAACCTGGAAAATCAAGCCAAACAAAAAGCTCTATTGGCCCCCAGCTACTGTTTCTATTAAACACCGATTTTCAGATTTATTAAACGATGTTGTAAATAAGAAGGAATTTTTAACCCGAGGCGCTACTCATAGATAACCTTTATGGCCTTTTAATAACTTGTAATTACCTTTTAGAATTATCTTCTCTTGTATAAGATATTATGTTTGTTAATTTTGTTTTTATGAGAAAGTCATCAAAGGAAAGGTTTCTTATTATAAAAATAATTCAATTTACTTCATCTTCCGGGGCCTTTGAGCTTTTCTACAGGAATAATGTTAAATATATAACGCCGCCTAACATAAAAAAAATAAAAAAATTATATATAACAAATGCTCAATTTACATAACTTAGTTTATACGCGGTGAGAAATATAATTAAAAATAGAGATATATAAACTTATATATATATATATATAAAGAGATAAACGAATTATGATGAAACGTGCAACTAAAGGTTGCTGATGGCTTGCGCCATCAATCGGAATTAATATCAACTAATCGTTGATTTTTAATTATTCCAGAATTGGCCAAATACCGTTTCTTGATTATCAAGAAACCTTTAATTTCACGATCAAAAATGATCCAAGTACAAATTCAACTTGTACTATTTTTCACAAAGGTCGAATTATTGATGAATAATTATATTGATGAATAAACATATCTAATTTCATCAAAACTCACGCCCTCTATCACAAAAAAAATATATATACATTTAAGCGATAATTAAAAAATATATATATATTTAAAACCTATTTCTACAGCCCTTATCTCCTGCAATGAATAAAAATGTTCAGTGCGGTGTGGAGATTAAATTGGCGAAACCTCGGGGAGGGTTCACCACATACTAGTAATGCTTTCCCTCTTTTACTTTTTATTCAACGAAGGATAAGGGCTGTAGAAATACTTTTGAATTATATATTTATAATTATCGTTGTAAATGTTTATAATTTTAAAATTTAAATATTAAATGGCTACAATAGACATATTTTAACTACTATTAACTAAAGGGAAAGAAAAAAATGTGATAACCTTTTAATTTATATCTATGTGTTGTAAACTATGGTTAATTTACAGGTATATACTATATACTATTTTAAATATCGGATAGATCAATGCCTCTGTATTGATAGATTGGTGGGTTCTAGAATTAGACAGATTAGGTTTTATTATTGATTTGGGAATAATGGATGGTGAGTTCTGATGTTATACAAGATTGACCGGTGTCTCTGGTGTGCTGATATATGAGGGATCTTTTGTGTTGGTTTGTAATGTATCGATTGTATTGACTCAGTTTCGCACTTATACCCAACTCTTCCACATACCTGACACCACATTCTATACATAAAATGGAAAATTTGCTTTTTTTGCTTATCCCTAGTACACGTGGTACAGGCCATGATAAACATGGTGGAAGTTCATACATTATATATCTTGAGTGTACGGACTATGTGGACAGATTCGGGGGAGTAGAGATGGTTGATTTATATATGAGTCGTGCTCGTGCGATGAAGATCGTAAAAATGTCTTAATTCGAATTATTTTGGGTAGTTAGATAAGGCAATGTGGCATATTACTTTTTTTTCTATTTTATTAAATACTTGTGTAAAGTACAATGAACATAAATTTGCTTGGATAATGTTTCACTGTGTTAATAGTATGGCTACGAGGAGAGAATATGAAAATTTAGGCTGAAATGTAATTTAGCCAAATATTGTTGTTTGGAGACGATGTGGAATACGAATTATAAAATGTCTTAGAAACGAAAATTGCCTTATTAATTTACTTTTAAAGAGTGCAAATGGCGTTTTACTATGGTAACTGTTTAACTTTGCCAGAATATTGTCAACCTGTTTATGGGAACTAATACAAAAAAAAAGTCATTTATATATATTCACCATAAAAGAATATCTAAAGTGAAATATGAACTTATCTGTGTGTTCATGGATTGGATAACAATTCCTGAAACAGCTGTGGAGAGAGGACTACTTATTGTATATCCCTTAATTTTACTTTTAAACATGTTTATATAAGAAGGGCGTACCTCTGGATTTGTAAAAGAAAAAAAAAAACATTTTTTTCAAAATATTTCGAGGGATTGCTCCCTCTTTATCAATTTATTGCACAATAAACTTAATATAAATAAACAAATTAGGTTTATTGTTCAATAAATTGATAAAAAGAGGGAGCAATAGCTCAAATATTGTTTTTTCTTTCACAGATCCAGGTACGCCTTTTTATATAAACATATTCAAGGGATCGCCTCTTTTGACTCAAACTTTTAAATATATTTATAAAATACTCTTGCGGTTTTATTGTGTAAAATTTGTTGGGAAAACTATATCAAGTTGCAAACTTTTGAGAACTGCTTTGGAATTTTAATTAAAAATAAGTTTTAAGAAGTCCATATTTGATTCTAAAACCTGAGCAAACTATACAATAGTTTTATTAAGTAGAACTAGTGAGATTACAGACATAGAAGAATAATTGTGATAAATCCGCTTAAAGCCAAATGAAGACTTATTTTAGTTTTCTACTCAAAAATATCCAATTTACTATAGAACTCCTTTAGAAATATGAGATACCTCCAGAATCTGAAATTATTTTTTCAATATTTTTTTTGTGTCCGAAAGATGCACACTTTTATCTCTATCTTTTTAAATGAAATTTTAAATTACTCAAAAAATATTATATGAAGATAAATTCAATACACAAAGTTAGAAGGCGATATGTGTTTACAAAAATAATATTATATTTGTAGATATACACTAGGTTTCTGAAACCCAGAACACAAACTACACAGGTTAATATAATATATATTATGATGCATTAGCCCGCCATCTGTTATGAAATTTCGAAACTATTATAGAGGCGTATGATACTTTTAAAATTGTTCAATTAAAATTATTGTTTTTAAAAAAAAATTATGCAATGGAAAAATTAATGGAAGGGCCTGGTTCATCAGTGGTGAACCATCCCAGCTGTTTCGCCAGTTTAATCTACCATTAAAGACTCATACGCGTCTATAATAGTTTCGAATTTTCATATATATTTCATTGTTGAAATATAAACAATGGCAAAATATTTTTTTTAGAATTTTACCTTTGTGTTTCCTTACTTACCCATTGTGAAGTTTGATAATTTACATATTTTTGTGTGTATGTATATATGGTAACGTTTTTTAGTTAGATGCCAGATATTTTGACTATTTCAATGCCTATATGATTCTTTTTTAAATAAAACAATTTTATACTACCCTACTGCAATGATTTATTAATTGGAGGGCCTGGCTAATCAGTGGTGAACCCTCCCAGCGGTTTCGTCCGTTTAATCTACCATACCATTGGGATATTGAATTGGACTGTTTTTTGCTCATTACTGTCCTCTTGGAAAAGGTATTTTGAATGAACTCTGAACACAAGCTTCGAGGAAAGTAGAAATACATATAATTCTAAATTTATGATATGCCTCGAGCATTGCTCTTTCGGAACTTGCAAGTAGTCTTTAAATCAATATTAACATTAGGCATTATGCGTGTCTGTTATGAGAAATTTAACTATTTTTGATGCGTATTACCACTTATTTTTAGTTATGTGTGTTGGGCTAGGTCGTGGAAAGCAGGCGAGTATGCATCGATTTGAGGTAATTGTGTACGTACTTTGAATGTTTTACTTCTATAACCGAATAATTTAGTTTCCCATTTAAAGTTCATTACTTTAGAGAATAATAGTTCTTCATTTCAATGGAAGATTGGATTTTTGTTTCCCCTTATCTCCTAAATTCACCTAAACACATTGCTGTTTGAACGTTGCGGAATGGATATCTTACAAAACTCGAATATAAAATATATATGTAAATATATATAAAGAACAAAATGTATATATATCGATAGAGGTATCTATCACTTTAAAAGTGAATCAAAAAATGCATTTTGCTTCATTAAACCAGTACAGAGCGTTATGATGGTAATGGCGAATTTCCAGTTTCTAAGTGAGAAGCACCTTTTTCGTATATATGGATATACTCTAAGAAGCAGTCTGGTATATCAAATTGTCGAACCCGCTGGGAGGGTTCACCACTTATGAACCAAGCCCTCTTAATATCTTTTAATCGTTATAAGGACTTTAAAAATTTGTTTTATAGAGCGAAATGTGACAATTTTAGCGCAAATGTTTCTTTTGAACGAAAAATCGTAATTTACTTTAAGGAGAAATGACGATTATTTCTATCCTTAGGGATCAAGTATGAAAGGATAATTGTGAAGAGTGATGATAAACGGAAAATTAAAGTGTCCAGGGATGGGAATCGAACCCACAGTGTTCCGCTTACCGTTCGATTCCCATCTTTTGGACACTTTATTTTCCGTTTATCATAACTCTTCACATTCCTTCATACATATCCCTAAGGATAGATATAATCTCCCTAAAATAAATTGTGATTTTTCGTTCCAAAGAAATATTTGCCGTAAAATTGTCAAATTTCGTTCTACAAATCATAAGCTGCATTATATTGTATTATAAGTTTGTTTTTGTGTGTAAAAGAAAAGTTTCGTGCTTTAATGCTTTCATTTCCTATTTTATTTTTTTCATTTCCTATTATTGCTTTATATTAAATATAATTTTCTTTGGCACTTCCGCGAGGATTGTTCCGATCAAATAAACGTACAAGCCACAATGCTAGTTTGACCAATTCAACAACCTGTATTTCATGGTTTAGTGTTAAAACCCTAATATATACATCCTAGATATATAAATCTATCTATTTCTAATGATGTTTGTAAATTTCAAAATTTTTCAGACAAAATAATACAAATTATATAAAAATTATAAAATACCATATATAAATAAAAAATCGATATATTTATATATTATGGAAGTTTACCTTTTCGATAACTCTTTCACGTTATTCTTTTCAATTAAGAATATCTGGTTCGTAACCTCAGTTGTTTTTTTTTGGACAGCGCATGACGTGTCAAAGCCGATTAATAGCTTGGTTCCGTTGTTAATCTTTCGTGTTTAATGACACGGAACGACACATATTTATTGATACATTCATAATATTCACTTCTAAATGTTATATAAACTTGCTAATACTCATAGTATTTCTTTTTTACTCTTCATTAGTTTCTATTTATATTAAATCAGATTGATCATTCTTATATTTTTTCTTTTATAGTTATATATATATATATATATTGTTGTGAAAATAGAGCAATCCATATTTAATTCATTAGATAATAAAAATGCATATATTGGATTTAATAAAATATTTATTTAGCCAATATTTCGGTTAGCTGAACGCCAAACTTTTATCAAGGCATTACACTTTTGATTACACAAACTCAGCGCCGCATAGTGTTATAATATCACAGTTTTAAGATATTTAACTTATTCTGATTGTAACCTTTTAAATATTTTTGTTTGCACAATTTTCCCCACCTACTTTTTATTTTTAAAATTATTTCAACTGTGATATTATAACACTATGCGGCACTGAGTTTGTGTATACAAAAATGTAATGCCTTGATAAAGGTTTGGCGTTCAGCCAACCGAAATATTGGCAAAAATATATTTTATTATATCCAATATATGCCTTTTTATTATCTAATAAATATATATCGGAAATATTTTAAACTGTAAGATACTTTTAGTATAAGTTACATATCTTCCAATTAGTTTGGGCCGATACCTTGAAGACCCTGCCCTTCTTTTGGAATGTACACCGTTTCAGTTTGCTGCCACCCCCATATTTTGTATATATGCTATATCTTTATTGATAATACCTGTAAACCCCTATTTGTATGTAACACTAAAAATGTTGACGTCAAAATAAAAATCCAAAGAGCGGTCACCTGGGGACAGCTGGGGAGAGAGAAGGAAAATTCCAAAGCCCATGTGGGGCCCCCAGGGACTCTTTATAGACGACCCCTGAAAACAGAACAGGTTTTGGCAGGGGATCAGCAGCAGGTGTTCTAGGGTGTGGCCATCGACATACGGCTTCTGTCGCACACAGTCTCTCCCTCCATGTCTCGAGGATAAGCATCCAAGTTTGTGTCATGGCCTCTACCTCTGTCCCGTGGGCTGTCCCTGATCACTGTATGCACTAACATCTAGCCCTGACTCTGCTTCTTGTTGTCCGCGTGTGGGAAGAACATCAACACTCGCCTCACGTACTCAACTGCCAGTTTATCCATACATCGACATTTGCAACAATATTACAGAAAGTCGACAGGATAACTGAGGACAGCGACATGCAGAGGATGACAGAGGCACCGGTGGTCAACGGCGCATTCGTGTGGATGCTGTTTCTACTTGCCCTCCACCTTGACGATCCAGTGGACCATCTCAAAGACGCCATGCGAGGACTAGCTGTACCTCGCATCGAGCAGGTCATCATCGCCCCTATCGACATCTCCTGGGCCACGAGGACCTTCTTCCATCGGCTCGAACAGGCAGACAGGATTCATCGAACAATCCTGGGATTGTCCCGCCAACCAGCATCGACGATGTCCCATGGCAACCCCCGCAAAAAGGATCACCTAGCCTCATCGCAAGCAACTCACAAGACCCATCCAAGACATCATCCATCTGGTAGGAGAATATTCTCTACAGAACTTTCTTAATGTAACACTATTTCCGTGTTTTTTCCGCGCTGTTAATAACCACTCATTCGATATCATTTTTATAGCAATAACATTATTATTATAAATACATTAAGTTCATTATTTTACCTGCCCTATTACTATTTCAATTAATACAACATTAGATGTGTATAAAATATTTCAACATTATTCATTATTATTATTTTGTGTTTCATTTAACCATCATATGCAATGCCGTCAGCCATCAACAACTAATTATTTCTTCTTTTTTTTTCTTCAAATCGTAATCTTCATCATCTCTAGGCTTACACCCATATTATAACTTCAACCATCTTTCTCATCATTTTAAACCTTTTAATATATTGACAACGTCAATAATATTTTTTAATAGTTTAAGATATTTTTGAATTTATATTTTTTCTATTGCGTTTTCCAATTTTATCGTTGACGTCTCCTAACTTCCCCCTGCCCATACCTTCTCATGCAATGCCCCAAGGGCTTCCTATTCGCCAAACATTTTTTCATTGATTGCTCCAACTGAGAAATCCTTCCTCGCTATATCATTCCCAATAGTTAGTTCAGGATACCCAGCTAGATTATTTTTCTTATCACCCGGCTCATCATTAACAATCAACACTTTATCTTTTTTACCACCATTCAAGTCGGGTGAAATAATCATTGGCAACAGAACAACCGTTGCAACTACCTTCCTTTTCTTCATTCCCCAAGCTCATTTATTCCCCTCAAGAGATTCTTGCTCGCCAGAATTTTATTTTTATTAATCCAACTGGAAACATCCTTCCTCGCTATATCGTTCCCAATAGTGAGCTCAGGATACCCAGCTAGATTCTTTTTTTTTTCTGTCTTTCTTTTTATTACCCGGTTGATCATTTTTATCATTTTATCATTTTTATATATTTTTCATCATACAAGCTGGGTACCATCATTATTGGCAGCATACATCTCTTGCGTTTACCTTTCCACATTCCTACCTACCTCTCCCTGCTAGTCTGAACTAATAATACAAACGGAACATCTTGAACGTTCTGTTAATGAAAACAGTACCTCACTAACACAAGTTCGTACTGCATTGCAGAATCATTAAGGTATTTATTTGCAGGAACATACTCAGACATACCA
The DNA here is from genome assembly GCA_030710605.1 of Cordylochernes scorpioides. Classification (NCBI taxonomy): domain Eukaryota; kingdom Metazoa; phylum Arthropoda; class Arachnida; order Pseudoscorpiones; family Chernetidae; genus Cordylochernes; species Cordylochernes scorpioides. The sequence continues at coordinate 73,951,308 of CP092868.1, forward strand.
TATACCCCATCAACCCTTTTCGTCAACTGATAATCTTAGTTCAACTTAAAAGCTTCAAGCTTTTATTTTAGTCATTTTTCATTCGATAGGTTCTCAATTTTTTTATATAAGTAAATTACTTTTACCGCATTTCTAATTTTATTTTGCATATTTTCTCAATTTTATCATTTATTCTTATGTATTTTCTTTTATCATATTCCATATCTTATTTAGACGTAATCATTATTATCCTATACTTATAATAATTTTAACTAATTTGGCCCAAATTATTTCTTTTGATTTTATAATAGGTTTGTTAGGTCATCATTCATGTTATTTCATTTCTTCCAAACAAACCTTAATCACCGGGGGCACATACTAACGTATATTTCAAACTGTATGACACTTTTAGTATACGTCACGTATCTTCCAATTAGTTAGGGCCGATACCTTAAAAGACCCTGCCCTACTTTTGGAATGTACACCGTTTCAGTTTGCTGCCACCCCCATATTTTGTATATATCTATATATATAAAAATGAATGTTTGTATGTTTGTTGGTTGGTTGGTTTGTATGTCCGGTATACAAATTCGCAGTAGTTCACTAATTCAAACCAAAATTTCAATACATAGGTAAAAAATAACGAGGATGACGATAGGCTATTTTAAAAAATATATAAATCAATTATTAAAACTATATTTTCAAATTATTCTAAATAGCTCATCTAGAACGCGGTGGAATCTGATGGCGGGGCGCGCCCATTGGACGGCCTGCGACACGTGGCTTCCCTGTGCGCGCGCATGCGCCGGGAAGGCACTCGCACGCCGGCAGCCGACGGGAGCTGTCGCTTGCTCGCCGGGAGTCAACGGGCGCGCGCATGCGCCGGGAAGCCACTCGCCCGCCGGCAGCCGACGGGAGCGGTCGCTTGCTCGCCGGGAGTCAACGGGCGCCGACATTTACTCGCTGGCAGCCAACGGGCACATGTTTAATGTGTTTGAATAATACATTTAATCATGTAAACCCGGGCGTTGCCGGGCAACCCTAGGAAGCAAGATGTATACAAGGTGTAGACAAGATGAAGATCTAGATGAAGATTAAAACGTTTTTAAAATATATTCGCACTCGGGTAAAACCCGGGCGTTGCCGGGCCATTCGTCTAGTACTATATATTTTGTTCGAATAAATAAGCTTGAGGGATAAGTCTCTTTTAAATACCTTTATTTCAAGCTTTCGGGCTCAACCGCCCTTCGACAGGACAAATTATATTAGCTACTAAAGCTTGAAATAAAGGTATTTAAAAGAGACTTATCCCTCAAGCTTATTTATTCGAACATAATATTATGGGATTACCTATTAATAATACTATATCTTTATTGATAATACCTTTAAACCCCTATTTGTATGTAACACTAAAATGTTGACGTCAAAATAAAAATCCAAAGAGCGGTCAGCTGGGGAGAGAGAAGGAAAATTCCAAAGCCCATGTGGGGCCCCCAGGGACTCTTTATAGACGACCCCTGAAAACAGGACAGGTTTTGGCAGGGGATCAGCAGCAGATGTTCTATGGTGTGGCCATCGACATGCGGCTTCTGTCGCACACAACTCTCCCTCCATGTCTCGGGGATAAGCATCCAAATTTGTGTCATGGCCTCTACCTCAGTCCCGTGGGCTGTCCTCGATCACTCTATGTGCTAATATCTAGCCCTGCCTCTGCTTCTTGTTGTCCGCGTGTGGGAAGAACATCAACACTCGCCTCACGTACACGACTGCCCGTTTATCCATACATCGACATTTGCAACAATATTACATATATATGTGTGTGTGTGGAGATATTTGGCGACAACTAAGGTTTCTAAGTGGACGCCTCTTAGATTTGTCAAAAATGGCAATAAATGGCGTTTAGCTTTGGTATTTATTTTGACTGGAAAGGTGACTTTTCCTAATAATACTAAATTAATATTTGTTACTTTTTCACTCCTCCACCACTACACACACTATATAAGGATCAAAAGATTGAAATGCGTACGTAGACTCTTTTTCTTGATTAATTAAGAATGGGTTTTTGTTAATTCTGGAATACGCACACTATATACGTCTATCATTGGGATATTTTACATGTATGTAGATGAAGATATAGATTGTCCCATGTGTGTGTGTGCTATATTTAAATATCCCTTTCATAATTATATAATATATTCAACATATTAAAACAATATTCGTTGGCAAACATCAGAAAGAACCCGTGCTAGTTATTCAGCTAGATAATATCAACAAAACACAAAGGCAATTTATAATGACATTTTATATCTTATTTATTCCATAGTTCAAAAAGGAAAATAAGGTAAAAGTATAAATGAACATTAATGCCTATATATTATAGCGATATAATTAAATACACATAAAATTATTAAATAATTTTAAATTTAACTTTAGGGTTTTTTTTTTCTTAAATAAATAAATATGCTTTACCAAATTAAGAAACAAATTTTAATTATATATCTTTCTAAGGTCAAACATACACTTTTTAATATATTCATAACAACAACAATAATTACAGTGCTGCCAAATCCAAACAATCAAAAATTAATTAATTAAACAGAGTATATTATAATATTATTATAAGGTATATTACATAGCTAAATGTTTTAAAACCTATAGTAGATGTCAAATAATATTAAAAATTGAAAAAAATGATTTATAGACATTGCCTCCATATTTATGAAGGGATTGTATAAAAAAAGTAAAGATTTGAAAATAATAGAGAAATGTGCGAAGAAATTGCAATCAATTATGACGTAATAAGTTCTGTCTTCTTTCAAACAAAATGGCGTATTATTAATTCAGACCAAACGACAACCTTATAAAGTCGTGACTCCAATAAAGAAAGGTGATAAAAAGCGATTAAACTCATTTTTCATGAAGCCCATTTATTTAAAAAAGGATTATCACATAAAAATATAATGTAATGATGGCCATTTTTAAAAGAGATGTCTTAAATATTTAGGCCTATAAATCTGAAGCGTGGCTAACACATTTTAATTCATATAAATAATGTATAAAGGTATCGTATGGTAATATAATCCAAGGATATATAACCGTTTTTTGCTAATTTTATATCATTCTTGGAGCTCAAATTTATCTCTCCTCAATGATTTAGAGATTGACTTTAAAATTTAAAAGCATTTTAAAACAATATATTTGTTGAAGTCTCTCGAAATTGCTCGCTTTTCTTTGAAATTAGTTAACCCTTGCTTTATATATAGAAATATTCATTCACATCTACATATATGACTATACGTAAAGAAAATTGTATTTATTTCATGAAAGAATTCATTTTATTCAAAAACATTATATATATATACTCATTTTGTATATATATAATATGGATATGTGATGAGGTCCTGTTGACTCTTGTAGAATTCTGTCGACTAAATATGTGATGGGTTACTGTCGACTCTTTTAGAATCCGATCGACTAAATCTGTGGTGTGTTTTCCAGTCGACTCAATCTATGGTGTGAGATCCGAGGTTCTCTCGCTGTGGTATGGTAACCAAAAGGGGCAAACCTGTAGTAACCGAGAGGGACAGTCAGGGCGTGTAGAGTTTACCAGTACCTCTCTGCACCTTGGGAGACCTTTAACAGTTCTCACAGAGTACAGGCAGTCGTGGTCGAGGCAGAGTGGAAAGCTTGGTAATGTTCACACAAAAAACGAAGACACAGTTGCACTAGGAAAGTTCTGTGAACAGATAAAAGTTGAGCTAGGAGCAAAAGATGGAGATATAAGAGTTCTTACTGGGCTACATGCTGGATGAGGAGGACCTTGGTGACAACAAACGAGGGCTTCCGCTGATGGTGGATTGACTATATTTTTGGCTAAGACGGGGGTCTTATATATCTTTTGCGAGAAAGGAAGTATTGCATTTCAGCAGATGCAACACGAGGGTGGATCAAGAGCGAAATTGCACACTGGCGCCGTTCTGACAGTTTCCTATCTATCTTTAGATGTTGTTGTGGGACTTCCATCTGATTTTAGACGTTTTTGACTTCTATTTCTTGCTTCAGCTAAACTCTTAATCTATTACAGAGTTTTATTTATTTATCCTCAATTTGTACAAAGTACATTACATATGATGATGTAATGACACATGTCAATAATGCGTATAATCATTTACAGATGTGTTTCAATTATAGAACATGAAAATCTTGTTATAAGTTATATACAATATGGGTTGTCGGTTTAAATTACCATATATATTTTAAAATTCGAAGCTATTATAGACGCGTATGCTTCTATTTGAAAATAAAATAATTAAAAAAAGAATCATACACGTCTATAATAGTTTCGAATTTTCATAAGAGATGGCGCGCTAATGCATCATAATATATATATTTGTGTAATTTAAGAATCATAAACACCTGTGTAAATACGCACCACTTCTTCTTACACCCTCTACTCTAATATGGACTTTTACCATTGTACCCAATCCTCCTTTAATCAATATAACTTTGTATGTATCGTCTTGTGTGTTCAATTAAATACAGAGGTACATCTAGAGAGAACGTAGAGACCAAAATTAACTTACCCGCAGCCAATGAGGTCAATCGCCCCGACACCGCGGCACCAGACGTCCGATGACGTAACAGGACTTACCCGCAGCCAATGAGGTCAATCGCCCCGACACCGCGGCGCCAGACATCCGATGACGTAACAGGGTTTATTCGCACCCAATGAGGTCAATCGCCCCGACACCGCGGCGCCAGACGTCCGATGACGTAACGCTTGAGCATATAAAAGTGCTTGCCCCGCAGCCAATGGTAGTCAGTTCAGCAGATGCAAGATAGCAGACAGCAGCAGCAGACAGATCGTTAGTAATTGGCCCGCCGGTCGCAACTTGGTCTCTGTGTTCTCTCTCTCCGATGCCTCGGATTCCCCTTTGAGTCGTCTCTGTGTGCTTTACCACTCACCACCATCACGACTGCGCAATCATCATCTTTCCCAGACTCAATACAACAAACCAGATCACCGAAATACCATATATATATATTAAAAATAAAGAAGGCATCTCCTGACCACGAGCACATGTGCTTTTTAGAAGGCAGAGCGCCATCTAGTGGAGCAAAATAAATTAAACGTTTATTTAGTTTGCTCCGAGATATGTGCTCGTGGTCAGGAGATGCCTTCTTTATTTTTAATATCAACACCTGACCCACTTATCTTTTTCTTTTTTCTATTTTTTTTCATATATATATATATATATATATATTAATTGAAGGGCATATTTTGGATCTAATATAAAACAAACATTTTATTTTATATAAAATGCCAATATTTCAATAGGCTATACGCCTAACTTCATATATATATATATGGAAATCTCAATATATACAATATATTCTATTTTGTATTATATTTATAACGCTATTATAATTTCAATGTTATAAACATTTAACCGAATATCAAAATTAAAAGATAAAAAAGAACTATATAAATAAGGTGGTATAAACATATTAAATGATGAAATGAGAAAACTAAAAATAAGAGGGTATATCTAAATTAAAAGATGAACTATAAGAAGCAAATAAAAAGAAGCGCTATATGTAAATTAAAAGGTAAAAATAAGAAATATGTAAATGGAGCGGTAATGCAGCGCCAGTGATTGGCCACATTGTGAAGCAGACGCCCCACGGCGCCATCTGTCATCAGCATGTCCCACCAATATGTCCTCCATCCTTTTCCTAATTATTGGGTGACACTTTTCTAACCCATTCGGTATATATATATGCAATTATTTATGGTTAGTCATAGTTTCTCTCTATTAAGAATATTCGCTATGCATTTATTTCCTTTTTTACATATACGTAGTAATCACTGTTTCTTGATTGAAATCTTTACATTTCTATTCATAGAGAATTATGTAATTACGTAATACCCTATATATATGTATTTAAAGTCTTTATATAATTAATTACTTGCAATATTTTAAAACTAAAAATTTATTTATAGAGGAATGAATTATTCGGTTTTATCGAAAAACAACTCTAGAATAATTATATTATTTATTGCCGTTTGCCAAATTGATGATATTAAAATATTAAATTTTGCATATATAATAAATATTTAAAATCTGCAACATATAAATTTGGCAATGTGTTTTTTATATCTAAATACAAAATTAAATGTTGCAGATTTTATCGATAGATGGCAATTAAATTTATAAATATAATTTATATTTAAATACATTGATACATTTGGGAAATCATTTGCATAAAACAATGTAAATTGCATATATCCTAAGCAAATATACGAATTCCAAATCAACGAATTGTTATAAAACTAGTTTTGGACAGATCTGTGACAATTTGACAATTGCTTGTAATTATCTCAGTTTCTAGACCTCTTTACTCACTACATAGAGGGTTAGGAATTTTTGAAGTCCAAGAAGAAGATTTATAAAATAAACAGAATTTCCTTAACGTCCATATTGTCGTGAAGATAAATAAAGCAAGGGCAAATTTGAAAGTAGTTAATTTATTATAAAGGGTATTTACCTTTTATTTCTCCGATAAAATTATTATAAGAGGTATTTATAGGGAGAGAGAGTCAGATAATATAACAACTTATCCCAAGGTAAAATAATAATAACAATAGTGTTGAGCCACCGAGGCGTCTCATTTTCCTTATTTGCCGATTAGATTCCGAGAACCCCTCACACCTGTGGTCGTTCTCCCGGAGTCCAGTGATGATTGCCAGATGTCCCAAGGAGCTTCCTGTGGCCGGGTTGTAGAGCTACTCGACAATATAATATACCCCTACATAATGAGTTTATATTCATGGTATTTTTCACCAAATGTGCAACTCTGCTGAATCAAAGGCCACAGCGGTATTCCAGGAAATGACTGGCTGCGGATCAGGCGGCAAAGGCTGCAGCACATTCTAATCTGCCACTATCCTTTATCACCCTCCCAAAAAGCGTCGCGCGCGGTAAAAAAAACAGATAGCCTCAAAAGTGGACAGACCTCTACATCCAAGATTACTCCACCAGAAATCTACGAAGATT